>CM019829.1:2708957-3308957 GCA_009763385.1 Coix lacryma-jobi var. lacryma-jobi
TGCTGATGGCCGCCATCCCATGCGGATCCGGCCGGCGACGGGCGAGGGGCGACGGCGACCAGAAGGGCTGAGGCCCCACCACACGTCCACACCCGGTTTCGACTTGTCAACGATGACAACCTCCTTTCTTATCATATCGATTTTTTTTTTTTTTTTAAAGAATCATCTATTGATTCATACACCCCTAACTAGTGGTTATAAGAGATGACCTCAGGTCATGTGTGTTGACTTTTCGTGGGAGCTAATATTACATGATTTAACATCGTTTTGCCTTTAATTAATTATAAACAACGTTTCCAATGATAGTTTGACGCCTATGATGAATTCGTCAATCTTGATAGTTTACTGACCTAGACTTTCCAAAAAGAAAACTCATAAGGATATGAGTTATAGGTCCCTTTAATTTTGTTTTAAAATAGTTTTCTTAAAATTTGGTTTATATTTATACAAAAAATGTACACGTCAAACTAATTCCATTAAAATTTTCACGAAATATATTTTAATTGAGCACTTATTTAAAGTCATAATTATTGAAATATTTTCCTGGATAAAGATGAAGTTGGTTCAAAATAAGAATCGATTTAAAAATGATGAAACTATAATTTAGATTTTAGAACGGAAGAATCGGAGCAGATAGTGCAGCAATTAACAACAGTTACGCGTTATTTTACGGTCAAAGTCATCCTACATCACTATACCACACGTACATTTACTCTTACATTCACCGATGGTGCCCTGCGCGCTCACAAGGGCCAGTCGCCGCCGTTTCCCCATTGGTCCACGTAACGCATCGGGGTACCGCCAAGGCTCCTCATTCGCTCCTTCTCTTCTTCAGCGACGGGTAGGTACCGACAAGGCTCCTCATTCGCTCCCTCCTCCTTTCCTTCGTTCACGGCGTCGGTAAGCGACGGGGATTTTGTTTATTCCGGTCTCCTCTGTCCTTATCCTCAGACCGCACGCCCAGGCGGCGCGTGTTCGTCCCAGTCCAAGTCCGACTAGCCCCACCTACTACTAACTACTAGCTAGCCAACAATTGCTGCCAGTAATATACAATATCTTTAATTACAATTATTACAACTGGCATTCGTCCATCATGTGGGAGAATAAAACATTTGCATTTTGTTTAGATAAGGAAATAAACGAGGTTTCCAAGCATTCCTATGTTCAAAAGCCACAATTTTTCCGTGTAAGAAAACATACAATTCTAACATAGTATTACGTTTTATATTTAGTATTATAAATTCAACTAATTATAGATTAAAAAATTATCAATATTTATGATATCGAATAAATATTATTAGATTATTACGAAATATACTCATTTTATAATAAATTAATTTGGAGCTATAAATATTAATACTGTTCATCTAAAACTTAGTCAAACCTGCTGACATACAATTCATAGTTGTATATTTTTTATGGATGGAGAGAGTATATTGTAACATTATTTTCGTGATTTGGAAGACACTTTCTACTCAACTATCGTCAGAAAGCTGTATAATTTTATGCTATATAAACAAAGTCGCGTGCAACAAAGTCACCATGCTGATCAGCTACACAATTTCCTATTGCACCGTCTGGAACACACAAGAATCTCAAAGCTGTACTAAACCTATATTCATTTAAATTTAAATCCAAGCAAAAGCATCATCGTGCCAGTAGTAGTACGCCGCGAGCAGCACGAGCAAGCAAGCCACACTCCACTCCAAACGCCGTCCAGATTCAACGAACGCCGTTTGCCTCCGCTCCGTGTGCCACGTCCACCTGCAACCGCCAACGCGTGGCCCCACCTGCAGCGACACGGCTCGTCGTAGACCAGGCGCGCGTACCGGCCCGAGCTGTTGCCTCGTCTGCATAAAGCCACCAGGCACCAGCGTCTTCAGCGGCTTCTTCCAAAAGTTCCAGCTCCGCAACCCCAAACTCCGACGAGAGCCGCCGGTCCGCGAAGCTGCGCCAAATCCGTACGTTTCCTCTCGCCCTTGTCGCCAGGTTTCGCGGAGGAAACCAAATCAAACCAATTGGTGTGTGTATATCTTGTATAAGTTCTGATCTTTTTTTCTTCCCTCGCCCCCTTGGATTTTTTCAGCTTCGTGAGTCGTCGTGACGTGACCCAATGGGAGAGACCTCGCAGTCGATCGCCAAGGACATCACCGAGGTGAGCGCCGCCGCCCATTTCCTCCCCGATTTCCGCCGGCTTCTTCCGTGTGGCGGATCCGGCTGCTGCTTGGATGTGGCCCTGGCCCCCGTAAAAAGCTGAATCTTTTCTGATGCGGATGCGCAGCTGATCGGGAACACGCCGCTGGTGTACCTCAACAAGGTCACCGATGGCTGCGTCGCGCGCGTCGCCGCCAAGCTCGAGTCCATGGAGCCCTGCTCCAGCGTCAAGGATAGGTAGGCGCTTCTGATTCTCAAGGAGCTCTGCTCTCTCACTCCTCACCCCCTGTTACTGTAGTCTGTAGCACAAGGGGTGCGGTTCTTTCTGCTTTCTCTGACCGAAGGCTTTTTTTCCCCAACTTCAGGTCGATGTTTTGCTTCTGCAAAGTTTCATATTTCTCCTCATTATTTTGAGTATATTTTAACTTCTGGTCGATGTTTTTACTTGAGTAAAATAAAATTTTAGACGTTGCACCAAGGATTTTAACTTTCTTTTCCTTATATTCTTTGACTGGAAGTTCTGTTCTTCATTTTAGCTTACTTCAGTATCTCGACATTAAATCTTGTGACTGCGTGTTGTGTCTGTGCAGGATTGGCTATAGCATGATCACAGACGCAGAGGAAAAGGGGCTGATCACTCCAGGCGTGGTGGGTAACTGAACCTTCTAGAGCATTTCCTTTGTTATTCCTAGGGAAATAGCTTGGGTTCTTGATTTGCCCAGTGCCCACTATTCAATTGGAATGCTAATTTTATATTGCTGAATCCAGAAGCATGTGCTAGCTGCCATTTTCGTCCTCAATCATCAAGATTGCATAATAAAATTATCAAATGTGATGGTCTGCCTGTCCATATCCAGTGGTTGTTGAGAACTTGGGATTATAAGATTATTCTGCGTTGCCTTGTGCCTAGTTGCCTTCTTGGAGCAGATGCTTCATTTAAAAGTGTTTGCTCTGATCTGTCCATGTGGTGACGTAGTAGCATGGGCATCATTAACATATTGCTTTGAGCCTTTGATTAATGGAGTATATATATTTTAAGTACAAGAAGCAAGCTTTATGTATCTTATTAGAGGAGGACAAAGCGGTTTTCTCTCTTCATTTCGGCTGCACAATTATAACCTACAATTATCTGATAGCTCTTCCCCCATCCTACAAAAGCATACTTCTCCTAGTCCTCGTGGAGAATCCAATTGGTATTATTCTGCACCGGTGTTATTCTGCATTGGAAATGACATAGCGACCATTGTGCCTAACCTGGTGTTGTTAACTCCCATCTTAAAAATAACATTTTGAATTGTTCCGGCACAAAACAGAAGCTATTTGTTTGGCTTGATAGGTGGTGCTAGAATGACCTGATAAAGTGTCTTATCTAGTTTTGACCATCTATAAGATTAAAAATGGTTGTTTTCTTGTTTTATACATGGTGTAACTGAGTCTCTATAACAGTATCAGCAAGGGAGTTCAGTTATAGTTATAGGATAGCCAACACTTTCTGCAAACTGCTTGTAAATCTACATTTGTATAAATTTGAGAATGTTGATATTACATATTTCTGATATTTCACTTTCCATTTCAATTGTTGCCAGAGTGTTCTGATTGAACCAACTAGCGGCAACACAGGCATTGGACTAGCCTTTATGGCTGCTGCCAAGGGCTACAAACTTATTCTCACTATGCCTGCCTCCATGAGCATGGAGAGGAGGATCATATTGAAGGCTTTTGGTGCTGAACTTGTCCTTACTGACCCACTTCTGGGAATGAAAGGAGCTGTAAAAAAGGCAGAAGAGATTCAAGCAAAGACACCCAACTCGTACATCCTTCAACAATTTGAAAATCCAGCTAACCCAAAGGTGCAGCATAACATAACATTTGTTTTGGACAACTTTCTGTTAGCTATGTTGATATTTACTTTCTGAATTCTCATGCTGAAAATATGTTATACAGATTCACTATGAGACTACTGGGCCTGAAATCTGGAAAGCTACAGCAGGAAAAATTGATGGCCTTGTATCTGGTATCGGGACAGGAGGTACCATAACTGGTACTGGGCAATACCTCAGAGAGCAAAATCCTAATGTCAAGGTAAGTATGCATGACAGTTTTATCTGACACCTTGATAATTGTTCTTTTTTTTCCACTGTACCAGATGAGTTAGATGTTATTTGTTTATCTTTATGTAGCTCTATGGTGTGGAGCCAGTTGAGAGTGCTGTTTTGAATGGTGGAAAACCTGGTAATTTTTGCACCTTGAATATGTTCCTAAGTACATAGTCTTTTTTTATCATTATGAGTGTATGGTAGTATAAATTGCTTTGCTTAGCACTTGGGCATGTGAAGTATTTTAAAAGTGGAGATATAACAAATGGTATCCAGATAGTTGTGGTTTGAAACAAGAATTTCAGATAGCTAACAATTTCTGACATGACCTTGTAAGGCTTTTTTTGGAGTCAACTATACAAATACAGATCTCTTGTTGGAGAAGTAACCCTGTGAATCATTTTCTTCCAACAAATTATTGATGCTTCTTGTTTTGGACTCATGAGATTTAAGTGCCCATAATGCAGGACCACACAAAATTCAAGGAATTGGAGCTGGTTTTATCCCTGGGGTCTTGGATGTTGACCTCCTTGATGAAACTCTACAGGTATGTTCTCTATTAAGTTGGACTGTAGAAAAGGCATAGTACCTCTGATCCCATGTCCAAGTCCAATTAGGATTGTTTGTCAGTCCTTTTTAGCTTTGAGCACTGATTTCTAAGAACCATATGGACTGACGTCATAATATAGGAAAATATTTTTTGTAATTACTTTTTTTCTATTTGATTGAAATGGTATATGTTCATAGTATTATTAGTCAATTAGTCAAAGTGGTGCACTGATTCCAATATCATGACCTATATATCCCTCGTATTATGAAGTATATAAACAACCATGCTATTTTCTACTCTCTTTGGTTACAGTACTGTTTTTCCCTCATTGACAGAATTTATGGTTGATACACATTTATCTTGTACTCAAGTGTCTTTGTGTTTGCTTTCTTTTACCTGGCATAACATTTTGGTGCCTTCAATTGTTTCCCAGGTTTCAAGTGATGAAGCTATTGAAACTGCCAAGTCTCTTGCTTTGAAAGAAGGGTTGTTGGTAGGTCTCATTGTAGAACTCTACTATTAAGAACTAGTAATCTGCATGCCTTAATACTTGATGATTTATACTTCTGTATGTAGGTTGGAATCTCTTCTGGTGCTGCTGCGGCTGCGGCACTTAGGCTTGCTAAGAGGCCTGAAAATGCTGGAAAGCTATTTGTTGTAAGTGTTCCCCCCTCTGAATTTCTAGCTAGCACTTTAAGGTGGCTCTTTCAGTCACAGGAGTCCTTTATGGAAATTCATCTGATGTCTAGTGAATCACTATTTTAACGTCTGTCCCTATAGGGCAGATACCAAACTCAGTTGTTTTGTCAATGCAACATCTGCACTTCTCAGTGATGATTCAGTGAATTTTGAGTCCTGACTTGGGTTGTACTTCTGATGGGCCTATGTGTTCGGCTGGATTGTGGGCCCAAGTTGGCACCTAAGCCTTTCCCACACTGGAAGATCGACTTTTTAGGCAACTGAATTGTCCATTATTAGTTTAAAAAAAACACTAAATTGTGTATTCTTTTGATGTGCAAATTTATCTGAAATTTAGAAGAAAAAATAGTTTTTTTATCTGTTCTAAAATGATTTTTAAGTTCTAAAACTAATTTGTTCCTCAATCAATGTAGGTCGTGTTCCCAAGCTTCGGCGAGCGCTACCTCTCATCAGTGCTGTTCCAGTCCATCAAGAAGGATGCGGAGAGCATGGTGGTCGAGCCCTAGAGCGTACAATTCGGAGACGTTCACCATTTTCATCACAGAAATAAAGCTTTGGTGCCCTTCTGCTTCTGTTGATTTCAACATACATCTGTCTTCGATGATGTCCAGCCCATTGTTGTCGTTGGAGAATACATGTTTCTAGACTATGTTTACTAGTATTTGACACTCATTGTACTCCGTATATCGCGTCAGCCCGTGTGAAATAAGCAGTATAGTGTGTTTTTTGTTTGGATCTTCTGTTAAAATAAAACTATTTTTGTGGGACAAGAAGAATCCGTGCGTTCAAAACATGTCCATTAGGCGCCTTGTTCGGTTTGTGAAATTTTTGGGGAAAAATTTTGGTAACACTTTTGTTGTTATTTAGGGTCTGTTTGGTACAGTTCACAACAACTTCATGAGCTATTGTGAGCTATTTTTTTTTTGCCAAAAACTTTTTTCTAAAACAGTTTTACCCATGAAACGGTTTTATTCTTTCTCACACAAAACCATAAGCTGAGATTGAAGCTGAAAAAAAGTAGTTTTTTATAGCTTACACCTCTATTTCTCTCTCAACCATGCATGAAGTTGTTGGTGAAGCTGTTTTGCCAAACATTTTTTTTCAAAACAGTTCAGCTTCATTTTATAAGTTGCTAATGAAGTTATTTTCTCAAAAAATAGCTTCACTAATGGAAGGTTTTACCTGTATGCCATCGCGAAAAATGGCCTCAACCCTTAGGTCCCTGAAAGATCAAAGCGAACCTGTGTATCCAATCTCATTTTGGTTTTGTCTCACATGCTACTCCGTCCGGATTTCTGTTAGATTTCGCCGTTTGGACGCACTGACAGGTGGGTCCGAGCCAGAAAAAGACCAAAATACCCCTCGTCTCTCTCCCCCTCATCCTCACCCCACTCAGCTCCTCTCGTCGAGCCGGCACGCGCGGGGTGGCTCCGCCGCGGCCGCCATGGCCGGCGCGAGCTCAGCTAAGTTGTACCAAACAGTGTCTTAACAAACTTTGTCCAAACATAGACTAACTAGGCTCAAAAGATTCGTCTTAACATGAACAGACTAAAAGATTCGTCTCGACATGAACAGACTAAAAGTATAATTAGTTATTTTTGTTTATCTACATTTAATGCTTCGTGCAAGCGTCTAAAGATTCGTGTAAAATTTTTGGGCATGGCCTTAGTTGACCAGGTTAAGAAATTTCGTCAGACAATTGCGTTGAAGAATGGCCAGTGACGCTCACGCGGAACTGAACAGCAGTGATGTTCTGGTCCTTGGCTCCTTGCCTTGCTGCAGCAGGAGGTAAAGAAAAACTGGGTTTGGCAGGACAGACGAGAGCCCAACAGTCAAAAAGTGTATGTAAATGCAGCAGGGCTACGTTCATGTGTTGCAGGGCCACTACTGTATTGGCAGCACTGTAGTCTGTTGGCAGTGCCAGATGTGAGTACATACAGCCATCAACATGAGCACAGCAGGCACCGGTACTGCAACCATGTTCTTGCAGCCACAGAGACTTGACCATTGATGCCATCGAGCTAGACGTCAAAAACACAAGCCTGTTTCCTTTGGAATTTTGATAGTACTAGCTTCAACTTCAGTTCAACACTAGGATGATGATGAGTATGCTGGTTGCTTTGTTAGCATTGTACTTTGTGTCCCATCCCACAAGGCATAAACCATTCTTGTGTTGGACCTAAAAAACAGAGATGAAAAGAATCAAAGGGCATTCGAATCCATGCGCAACACAAAAGGTGAAAAGGCTCACATGTCATGATGATTGAACAGGATGAATTTGTCTCCACCCCAAAAGCAGCGTGGTAGACGACCATGACCTGCAGATAGTAAGCAAAGCACTGCACCTGAACCTGAAGGTCTTGGCGTCAGAAAAGGCCATTCATTTGATGAGACGAGATTACGCCTGGCAATGTACATTCCCAAATCTTCTGCCAGGAACTGATGGCTTTTCATAACAATTCTGTTTACACAAAGCAGGAACTAAAGTTACCACACAAGACACGAGATCGAAGGTACACAGCATATGGCCTCAGTTAGCCGGTCTATGTGTGTGTCTTGGAGTTATTGCTTCCCTTCTCTAGCAAGGCTTCTGCACAAGACACGAAACAATTGCGATTACTACTCCCAGGAATGGATCTGTTCAAGAAAACAAATTTCAGAGGCTGCTCAATTTAAACCTTGAATATCTAATAGGCCGAAAACCCATATCATAATTCAGGATAATATCCAAGCAACCACCAGATTGTATTGAATCCGACGTCTAAAACACCTAGCAAATCAGTTTCTCAGGTAGAACACTGCTAGAGCTAACAAGGATGCCTACTATAACCATGCTCTGTTCTCATCTTCTGAGCATCGACTAAACTACAATCTAAGAAGCTTCGACGCTTCCAATGCGATGGCAATAGATTTTGGAGATGTTCTTGGCCATCGCTGCTTCACTGCTGCTGCCCAACAGCCTGCCTCATCTGCATTACCTTCTTGTGAGAGTTGGAGTGTATGCGACTCACAAAAGTCGGGCTGTTGGCAGGTCTATACTCTGGCAGCAGCCTGCCAGACTTGTACCTCACGCCACAGGCATTGCAAAGAGTCTTCGGTCCCAAAGGTCCGGCCCTCCACTGTGGGGTCTTGGAGGACAAGCAATGGGTGCACCGCTTCTCTGCCTGATCTGACGACAGGGGATCATTCACATATGTCCTCTTGATCATCTTCTTCTTCTTATCTCGCTGTGCTCCTGGTTCTTGCTCTTTCTTGGTTTCTTGGCCACAATGCTCCTCAGAAATGGTGGCAAACCTATTCTCTGGTTTAAGGCTCAGGCCACATGCATTGCACAGCATCTGGGGCCCTGACGGGCCATCCCTCCATCGTGGTGTTTGGCATGACAGACAATTGCTACACCTCTTCACCAGACGGCGCACACCCTTCTCAGACTTTTGTTCCTCTTGCTGTTGCCCTTGTTGCTGGCAAACTTCTTGGTCTTTGTCTTTCTTGGGGAGGATCAGCTCACTCTCTGCCATCCAATGCTTCTGATCAATTAGGATGAGTGGTGGCTCAACATACAATGGGAAGATGTATTGTTGATCCTCGCTGTTGCTCATAAAAGAGGCCAGGCTCCTTTTCTTTCTCCTGCCATTGGAAGATGGAGGTCGCTGTAACTTTGGTTTTCCAGCACCCTGGCTTGCCATTGTAGGAGCAGATCTTGGAAAAGCAGGATTTGTGTACGATGTGGAGCTCGAAAAGCAGTCCTCTACGTAGCCAGAGAGCCATTCTATGTTGCTCTCATCATTCTCCTGCGAAATAGAGAGTAACATGGCATGGATAGTTAGTAAGAATGCAATGGCCAAAAATAACTATCGATAATTCAGTTTTAAGCTCTGGCTCTATATGGTTGAATTTGATAAGAATGATAAAACCATGGACAGAATTTCTAGTTCTAGGGACTATAAACAAGTGAAAATTACTCATAGGGATTATTCCAGTAAAACTTCGAGGCAAAAAAGAGTAGAAACGTAGAGTAATCAATTTCTCCTTCCAACAACTCTAACAAAAATACTAATATAGACCAAATCCTCATAACATCATGAAGCATGGGGGCATCTAGGGATTAACAGAAAATACATTTGCCAAGAGGAGATGTTTGAATCAAAACGTCCTGCATTTACAATGTCGTGGCAGTTTCTGAGTTACAATTTAATTATATAAGCATTACAGTTCGTGCAATATGGAATGAATAATAGTGAATGCTACAAACACAATGAACTAACAACAACCATAAAGCATGGCATATAAACAGAAAAATGTAACAAAGTCCAAAATGTGGGTGCAAGAAAAATGATATATCCTTGAATTCTGGAAGTTCCACATCAGAAGAGCACTCAAAAACTGAATAATTTGCAAAGAAACCGCAAACCATTACTGCAGTTTCTCAGTCAGTACAATCTAATTGAGCATTACAGTTGGAGCGTGATGTAATGAATACCAAATAGAAACGCAATGAACTAAACGACAACCACAAAACATGTTTTATAAACAAAAAATGTGACATCCAAAATGGGGATCCAGGGAAAATGGTATCTCCTTGGATTCCAGAAATTCTACAACATAAACGCATCCGGAAACTGAATAATTTTTAAAGAAACCACAAACCACTATGGCAGTTTCTCAGTTACAATCTAATTAAGCAGTACAGTTGGTGCAAGATCGAATGAATAGCCCTAAATGCTGCAACCTGGATGAACTAAACAATAATTGCAACACATGTCTTATAAACAGAAAAATGTGACTAGGTGCAAAATTGGGGTGCACGAAAAAATGACACATTCTTTAATGCCACCCAAAAACAGAAGAATTTTCAAAGCAACCACTTCACATTGTTTCAGAATGGAGGTGCACGAAAACTGGTGTCACCTTGGGTTCTAAATGTCCACCATCAGAGCCGTCTCTGATTGTAAAGTTTCCACTCCCAAGTGACACCGAACCAATTGACAGCTAACCCAAATATCACCGTCACAATCTCATGTAGGCATCATACCACAGTGAGCAAAAAAAGGGTATTAAACATGGCACAAACTGTAATGGCCATGACTGCAGGAGTCATATCACTTACGCAATGACCATGACAGGAGTCAGGAAAGAAGGAACGTATGCACATCAACAATAAAGGTCTGAAGCACACATTTTTTTCTCTCCCCCGCCCTTCCTCTTTTACATGACCTCACAGAGCTCACAAATGGCGAAAAAGGACACGCCTTTCCATTGCTCAATTGCGAGAATAATGGCATTGGTAAGCACGGCACAGACCCTAGCGGAAAAGAACAGAGCAAGGCCGCAACCGCCCGATTGCTCCTGTGGAGAATTTCCTCCCCCTGAACGGTTCTAATTTCAGGGGCGGCCGTCACAGTTCTTCAGAACAAGAACAGTTGAATTGCACGGTGAATTTCCCCTACTCCGAACAAAAGAATCATGTAATGGACTGGAAATTGAACAAAAGCACGGGGCAAACCGCTCCAAAATGAGGATTGAAGCAGTGAAGAGCACAGAGACGAAGCAACCGCTTCTTCACCCCAAACATGCAAAGCCAAAACCGCTACCAGCCTACAAACGCCTACAAACGGAGGGAAGAACACCATGGCGCAGACCTCCGCGGACAGTAATCTCAAGAAACCGCGCAACAGGCACCGAAATTCTCCACAACAGGCGACGCCTAAACCTCCGCCTCCCAAGAGCGCAAGAACCAAGAAACGGAAACCGCCCCCTGTTCCGCTTCCTTGCCGCACACAGAAGAAAGAACACCGAAAACGGCCGCGTCCTGGCGTGACAAGAAAACCCTAGAAGAGAGGAAAAAAATCCTTGCAGAAGAAATATCGCCACCCAACAGGAAGCTCTCGCGGGAGGGGAGGCGGCGAGGAGACTGACCAGACCGGCGGGCTGGTGCGGGAACAGGTCTCCGAGGGAGTCGGCGGCCGCATTCGCGGGGTGCACGTCCATGCTCCGTCTCGCGGCGGAACGGAGGGGCGTCGAGGTCGAGGCGCGGACGCGGTTGGGGGCACGCAGGCAGGCAGGCAACCGCCGGCGAGGCGGCGCTGCCAGAGGGAGAGAGGGAGAGGGGAGAAGAGTAGGTGAGGGGATTTCGGGAGCTTTTTGTTTTGGAGCGGAGGGAGAGCCTTTTATGGGAAGGCGCCGCGGTTCCTGTTTTTTTTTTTTCCCCTCTCTCTCTTTTTTTCTTTTTTTATTTCTTTTGTTTGTGTGTGTTTTGGGTAGGCAACAGCTGTGGAAAGGCTACAAATGGAAATTCATTTTTTGGGTTTTCGTGGTTTCTTTTTCACATTTTATTTATTTTGTTTTGCTTGCTTCATGCTAAAGGATGCTGCTGCTTCAATCCATCCATTCATGCTTTTTTGGGTCGGTTGCATTGCGTGGGCGCTTTTGATGGTTTGTGTTTCTTATTTTTCCAACTATTTTTTTTCACATTTCATATATTTCAGACGTCTGAACAGTTTTGTCTTTGTCCTTCCATAGAAAAAAAAATTATCACTTGTTTCTTGTGATTTGTGCTAATAAATGTGGACCATTGGATAAAGATTTAAAGGTTGTAGTCGTCGTCTGAAAATATATTATATTTCAGGCGCCTGAAATATAGCAAATCTCTTTTTTTTCTTTGGAAAAGTTGCAAGTTTAGTAGGAGTAATGGAGTATATGTTTTTTTCTGATATCTGATAATAGAAATAATAAAGATATTTGTAAATATGGTACGTAAAGAGGAAGTTTCTTAGAGGCAAAGCACCGTGTCAAGACAACTGTTCCATTCAAAATCAAAATCCTGGGTGATTCATTATAGTACCACTACATCAATTGCATGTAGGAGAAATATAAACAGATAGAAAGCACTAGATATTATATTACTCCGTAGTACAGATATACATCTATCAAATTCAATTAATGGAGCGAAAACTCTGTCGACAATTTGTAATGTTTGTTTTTTTTTTTTTTGCAAAGAAAAAGGAAAACGCTGTCAATGTGGCAAAGCAGACGTGCGTACACATATCGAAATCGAATTGAATTAGTGGGAGGAAATATATGAATCCCCTAGCAAATCTGCCACTTTTTCATTAACTTTTGTGCCGGGCCTATGGGCGGTGGATTTGAAATGGATACGGCGTGCCGGCTGCTTTCAATTTTCGTACTGCTCTTCCCTCCCTTTGCTTGTTGGCAGCGGCGTTTCAGTTTCGTCAGGTCCTTCCTAGGCTGACGACGCCAAAACCCAAACGCAAGCTCTCAAAGCCAAACATGTCATGTGTGAGATGTGAGCTACCCACCCTTTCTATCCTTCCCTTCCCAAGAAAAGAAAAGAATTGTAACTGCAATCTGCCAATCTTCTTCTACTATCTCATTATTATTACTAGCCTTCATTTTCTATTTTCCTCAAAGCTTGAAATTTTGGTCACTTTTAGCTCCGCGAAATTTTAATTTTTAGGGAAAAGTCTTGTAGCACTTTCGTTGTTATTTGACAAACTTTGTCCAAACATTAACTTCTCAACATGTACATACTAAAAGTATTAAAAATACAGTTAGTTATTTTTTTATCTACATTTACTTCTCAACGCATGCATCTAAAGATTGATGTGACGGAAATCTGGAAAAAAAATAAGAAATTTTGGGAAAAAGTGTCAGAGTGGAAATTACTACCACTTGGTAGACAAAAATTTGCAAACTGACACTTTTTGTATGGGGAGGGAAAGAACATGGAAGCTTCTGCAGATTTTGAGAAGAAAAACGCGTGAGGTAAAAAACGAGGAGAAGAAACGGTGATGCTCTTCCGGTTCTGTGGTTCATGCTGTCATCATGACTTTTCGTGTGCTCAAAGCCATGTCATTCCATCGTTCGTCCTTGTTTTCTGGCTTTGCCAATTTGACCACGTAGTACGTCAGGTCAGCCTGCTGCTAGCAACAGTGCACTTTATCCATCCTTTCTACAGGAATGGTGACGAAAGAAGAGTTTACAGGCCCAACCAAAAAAAATGACACATGATGTCCCAGTTATTCCGACAGAGAATCAGCAGCAACGACGTTCGGAGTTACCGTCATTACTACTGTCTGAAAATGTTAAAGCACTGCACACTCTAGAGCACCTTAAACTTCAAGCAAGGGTTCCAAAGGAAGGGAAAACGAACAAGATGAGCAGAGCACCTATCGTTGTTCTGAACACACAAGTTAGCAACAGTCCATGCATCAAAAAGTCCGAATTTTTCAGTATCATCATAACAAGTCAAGGAGTACATACACTACATTTGCCTTTTTCATCATCAGAACCATCTAGAGAAAAAAAGACTTTAGAAAAGCCCGGACCAAAAATTGCTTTTCAGTCTTATTGGCGTGCCACTTTCACTGAGGCATTGCAAGCTACAATCGCTGCCCATAAATCTACTCGACCAAGAATGATCCATCACAAGTAATTGAGCTGCGTGGACATCAACAAGTGCACCACACCAGGTCTCATGGGACTGATGGGCAGCATAGAGGCTCCTCCGAGGTCCAGATTATATGTACACTTGGAAGTTGGAGCTGGCAGCCGGCAATAACATTTTCCCATTCAGCACTCTCCTGCTTACTTGCAATAAGTTATCTGCATACACCAAGTGACAATGTAAGTTTACTGAAAATATCATCAACCAACCCATTAAGATACAACCATAATCAAAATGTTAAAAGGTGACCATAACTAGGCACAATAGTTGAACAGCAATCCCTATTTAGGCAATGACCATTAACATGTACTCATAGATGGTACATACCATTGCTGGACTTTTCTGAACTCTGTGAGGACAGGATAGATATTTTCAAAGGCAGTGTAAGTCTCTTCTCTCACCTGAAAAGAGAAAAACTTAGGTATAGTCTAATGCAATGAGTAAAAAAAAGAATAGCTTAGATGTACTCTAATACATTCAGGAAATGACTGCTAACCTTAGCTCCAGTCAGAACAATCTTGCCTGAGACAAAAATCAGCAGCACAATCTTTGGCTGCTTCATCCGATAGATTAAGCCAGGGAAGAGCTCTGGTTCGTACTGGTGTCAAAGACATGCGAAATATCAGGACACTGCCAGGAAAATTCACGAAGGTAGCTGAGAGAATTATGGTTCACAAAACAAGGAATGCAACTTACACTTGAGAAAGCACCATGAGAGTATGCAAGACCCTCAAGCCTGATTGGGAATTTGACATCACAAGAACCAACAATGTTCTGAATCTTGAAGTCCTGACAGCACAGAAATAACAAAAGTTCAATGACATTGATCGAAGAATTAAATCACACAAGTTTTAAGAATGGAATACATACCTTGAATTTTGCTGGAAAACCAAGCTTCTGGATGATGCGAGCATACTGCAAACGGCAAAACACTTATTGTACAGACACCCCTTAGAGGACTAAGAATATTTAGACGAAGAGAAAAGGAACACGGAATTACCTTCCTAGCAGCAAGTTTTGATTGTTGCTCACTTTTTGCTCCAGTACAGACCTGATAATTCACAGCAAGTGTTTCTTTATACTAGTGCACAATTAGGGAAATGACGACTTCTCAGACAGAAGCTCATTAGGAATGCAGTCAAGCAAAAGGATAACTGAAAAGTAACCCTTAAGTACCTATGAAGTGTTCACACTAAATTTCAACAGCTATAACAACTAAATCATAAATAGCTACCAATAATTTTATCTTCTTATGGTAGAGTCAGAGCCACACCTAAAATAACTACTTAAAAAGAATATGCACAACATCACTGATACAGAGAGGTTGAATTTACCATTTTCCCTGACGCAAATATCAATGCTGTAGTTTTTGGTTCTCTTATCCGCATAATAACCGCAGCAAAACGCTGTTTTACAAAGAAAGAGTTATTAAAGCAAAGATAAAGTGAATTGCTAAAACAAAATAATAAAACATTAAAATGAAGTTGCATGATGTCAGAACTGAATGTAGCAATGACACTATATATGCTGGACATAGTTGGCAGAATAATATGTATATGTACATCAAAACGTAGCTAGACATAGTTGGCAGAATAATATGTATATGTATATCAAAACGTAGCATATTAGCTACACACATATGAATTCTTAAACAAAATCATACAAATTGTAGGAACAGATAAAATTCTAATTTATCACAAGTTCATTACTGAATACTTACTGAAAAACGAGGGATAAAAATTGTTTAGAGATGTAATCTGTATTTTCTAAGAAGTTTACAAGGCGATAAGCATGACTGTGAAGATATAATTAAAACATGGATCAACAACTATCATATGTGAATTCCAGACTATTCATCATCCGCAGACATGAACCATGAATACTGGAAAAGAAAAGGTTACAATAAATGGTACTATCCAGAGTACATGCTGATCAGGCCACACTGGAAATACAGCACTATGGTCCATTCATTTATCAAAAACCTTAAAGCAGACACGCAAGCATGTACAAACTAGTTCTGAAGAAGTAGCACCAGTGGTTGCTACATACATACAGAACCTTGGCAAAAATAGCACTACGTGCAGAATAAAAATGAAAAAAAAAAGCATTGAAACAACAATCCCACCTTGGGGTTATATTCTGCATTACGTGCTTGAAGGGCAATTGCTTTGAGTTCCAATTTACAGTCCAAATTGACCGTCGACACAATATTCCTGTTACCAGACCAAGCAGCATAAAACAGAACACAGCAAGGACATCAAAATCTCTGTCTTGACTCTTGAGTATACAAAAGAAACAAACAGAGAATAGAATCACCCCAGAGCAACAACAGTCAAAATAGAAACAGAGCAAGATTCCTAGCTAAATCAAATATGTGCAGCTACATTCATTCAGTTCATTTTTAACAGCCTATGAAAGCAGTGGAGATAAAGAGCGCTAAACTAATTTCTTCTTCGTTTTCGTAGTGGAATCTAACAGAACCACACAAATACAGGGCACCTTAGCAAGATTTCCACTAACAACCAAGCATTAGCGTCAGCACAAACTTGAACAAGGTTACATTCAGACATACACAACCACCCTCTCTATTAGTAACACCCTAATATTCATGGGGTCAGTAGCAGCGTCAATGTCAAACTTTCAACATTGAGTCCAGCTCGACATTTCAAATTCGTGTAGTGTTCATTACCATGGTTAAACTGATCTCTTTTCCAGGGAGCTAGGGCAGGTCAAAAGCAATATCGTCATGACTCATAATCTTTTCACTGCGCACAAGGATTATTCCTTGCGACTCCACCACCCTGGAATCCTGGATCTAGCCCCAACACCCACAACAAGCACGGGAGCTATTAGCTTCACCCGATTTCCCGAGTCCGCCAACCAAACACACCAAGCCCAGAGGATTAGGATTAGCTGAAGCACAGGCAATCACTCAAAAGCAGCCAGATCTCAGCCGGCGTTCCAAGCGGGGGGGGGGGGGGGGGGGCGCCCAATCGCCCAATCCAGCAAGGCTGACTTACTGGAGCGTGGGGACGATGCCGGAGGGGTGCTTGGACAGATCCACCGGCTGGCTCCCCTCCAACGCCGGCTCCGCCATCCACGGCCCGGATTCCCCCTACCACCACCAGATGAAATCCCCAATCCCCCCTCTACAGCAGCGGGGACGAAAAGGCTCGATCCGAGGCCGATTCGCGCGGGAAAGGAGGGGCCGTTAGAGATCCCGCGGAAAGAATTTCGAAATCCGCGGTCTTTTATAGAGATCGGGGAGGATGAGAGGGATCCGAGAGGCTGCGGTGCTGGCTGGGTTAGGGTTTGCGTCTCCGTCGAGGAGAGGGGGAGGGGGGAGGTCAGTGGAGGCGGGGGGGGGGGGGGGGGGGGGGGGGTGTTGTTGGTGGTGGACGCGTGCGCGCTTATATGCGGACGGGGAGCTGGCGGTGGGGACGGACGCGGGGTATTTATAGACGCCAAGGGGTGACCTGCTGTCGCCGGTCGAAGGCGCGTGGGACGCTTGCGTGGGGGCTTGGTCACGTGCGCTGAAGTGGGTTTTCTCACTGACGTGTGGGGTTAGGATTTGTGGGTCCCAGATGGCAGTGGGTGTGGTGGTGGGCTTATTTGAGTGGAGTCGAGGGACCTGGACACGAATGCACACGGTTCTAGAAGGACCGTTTCGAGAAGTTTAGTGCCTGCTTGCTTCACCTGTTCACCACCGCACTTAGGATGCTAAGGCCAGTCTCAATGACGATGTCATAAGAATTTGATGTGCTTTAAATGAAGTGACATGTCAGCAAAAATCGCTGTTTTGCATGTATCGAGGAAGAGAGAGAAGATTGAAGTTTCATGGCCATGAAACGAGCTAGCGTCGTTTCCCACACCTTGGAAAACGGATGAAACCTGCACTGAGCCCGTTTTTTCGTTTCATCCGATCCGGTGTGGCCAGCTGCAGGACGCAACGAATCGCATACTCACCGGCAGTGAAGAACACCTCACCGGCAGCCGCTCTCAACAGGTTCTCCTGGCCTAGTCGCGTGCCTCACCGGAGTGGAGAACACCTCACCGGCAACCGCTGTCAACAGGTTGGCTTGAGCCTGGCCATGCTCTGCGCGGCCTCACGAAGGTCCTTCCACCCGGCCGCCCTTCGCCATGGCGTGGCTGCTGCCTGGTCGAGCCTCTCCCTTTGCCACGCCGAAGCACCAGCAGTGCGAGCAGCAGTCCAGCAAGCAGCAGCGCCGTCGTCCTTTGTGCCGCCTGGCGCTCGTACCCAAGAGAAAGAAACGGATCGCATGGATAAAGAAAGGAGCAGAAGATAGATATGATGGATAAAGATGGAAGGTACACATATATATAATATTTTTTTCTTAAAGAGAAAAATACTAATATTATTTTAAAGGAAAATACTTGTATCCTTCATATAGGTTACGTGATATATAAAATACTCCCTCCGTCCAAAAAAAAAAAAAGAGTTGCTATGGGATGCGTGTTTGTCAAACTTTCTCAACTTTGACTGAATTTATACAAAATGTGTGCAATATTTTTATCTCCAAATAATTTTATTATAAAAGTACATTCAAAGATCTATCCAATGATACTAATTATGTAATATAAATATTAATACTTTATTTTATATATTTGGTCAAAGTTGATATCTGTTGATTTTTTGGGAAGCAAGAATGACTCTTTTTTAGGGACGGAGGGAGTAGCTACATAGTTTGCATGACACAGTTGATCATAACACTTTACAAGAATTAAATGTTGCAAGTAGCCTATGAAACAGCGAAATGAAAATATACATTGAGAGAGTTTGTTCCATTCACAATTACCAATACTGTTATGTTTTGGAAACCGTGGGATGAAATCTTCCACTGAGACTGACCTAAGCTGTGACACCCCAATTTTAAGAACAAAATTGGAGCACAATATATGTATGCCAGGATCAATTTTCATACATATATCCACATCATAGTAAATATCAAAACAATGCTTTATTAATAATATCGAACTTTGTTACATAAATGACCCTCGGGTCTGAAATAAAAAGTACAGACTCTCATGATAACGGACTCTATTGAAGACGCTGATGTAGATGCGGAAATCTGGACTCCATCTCCACAGGAAGGTCGACCGGGGGTAGCGCCATCCTAGTACAGGTCGTCAGGGTCGTAGCCTCCGTCTTCTGGATACTCCTGCTCCTCGTACGTGTAGTCTCCAGCGTCTGGGTGGGGTAGCAGGGGGACAAAGAGGAAGGGTGAGTACATCGAAATGTACTCCGCAAGTGTAGGAAATATATGCTTATGAGGCTAATAACAAAGGTAGGCTGACTTTGTTTGACTCAAGCGCCTAAAGCGACACACCCTATTAATCCTATTAATCCTATGCACCTATTTACTAGGTTATAGACAGACTCTGTAGAAAAGTAACAACACCCGGAGTCGCACCGAGCAAACCACACTCGGAGTCACACCGAGCAACCAACACCTGAAGTCCATCAGGCAACCGCACCTGAAGTCCATCGGATGTCCCGAACCCAAAACCAACCAGTAACCAACTAATCTCAAAGAAGTCCAAGCCGCTCGTGACCGTGAGCACGGCTGATATATCAGTTTTACACTCTGCAGAGGTTGCACATCGTTACCCATGAGTCGTGCAGATCCCGTCACGCTATACACTGCCGAGGTGCATAGCGGGTTGCACTGCAAGGCCTTTACAAAGCCCCTCCAAGTCTGTGTTACACGTACTCTAAGGTTTCTCCCCTGTCCATAAGTCAACGACCCCAAGGGACCCCTCTTGAGCCACTATACAACCCCCGTGTAACATAACTTAGAGGAAACTAATTAATTGGCCAGGTCCAGCCCATCCAGATCTCATGGCTGCGCTGTTAAGCCGGGTTACAGGCTTCGAGAACCGGGTCCTAGGGATCCAGGCAGGATAATCTAGCACGAGCCCAGAACCAAAAACCAAATACAGCTGCCGAGTCGCACGGCACAAAAACCACCAGTACGGTCCATCCTGCCGGATTTACCTACTCACTATACTACTCATTACCAGTCCACATGTTCCATAGATCATTAATCAGAATTAATTATAAAACCACCATCCCATCCCAAGACAGCAGGGCTAAGCATGACTTCTACCCAACACATCTCAAAACAGGCGACAAGGATAATATAAACAAGTTCTAATAAACCTTAACATGGGATTCAGTATTAAGACACTGCATGCAACTACTGGATCTAACTACTCTAACTCAAAATAAAATAAGTACGGGAGCAATATGAGCAAGGACACTTGCCTTCGGACTGGGTCGAATCAACTGGGTCGCAAGGATGGTCTGGAGCGTCCTCGTACTCCGCACTCTCTGGATCACACATCAATACATGGTCCAAACAAAGCATATGAACAACAGTACATCAAACATTATGAAAACAATAAATAAATGGATCTAACGCACAGAGCTCGGCGAGACGAATCTAACGCGACTTGAACGGGTCGAATCGGAGTTAAAATGAGCAAGTTATGGGCTTTTGAATTTCAGTGGCATTTCTGTAAATCATTTGAACTCATTTTGTATTTAAATAAATTAAAACTAAGAATAAAAGGCGAAAGGACCTGGCCTCATTTTTTATGAAAATTCAGGGGCTATATATTGGAAGTTTGGCAAGACTCATGGAAAACAGAGTGTGGGTTATTTTTGGGAAAAAAAAAGCACAGGGGTTTTTACAAGATGACCAGCGCCGGTCGCGTGGTGGACAGAACGTGTCGGCGCGGTAGACCGGTGCACGTACACTATGCTACGGACCGAGTCCATGGGAGGTGAACCGGTGGAGGCATGGGTGTGCAGTCCGCCGTGGACCAAGTTCACGAGTAGAGTGAAACTATTTGTTGTATTTGTATTGTATTCTTGGAATTGATTTTCTAAAGAAAAACGGTCATAAATTATGTATGACGTCGGTGTGACATCATCAAGCTAACATGGGGCAAAGCATGCACGGCCGGCTGCATGCTTGTGCTTGCTTGTGCGATGCGGACCGAGAGAGGATGATAACGAGTGTGCAGAGCTCAGGAACTTATTATGAACTTGACGATGGGATAGCCGACGCGATGAGGACGGCTGCGAGTGCATCTCCTTATTGCATGCTGACACCAGCAGAGCACCAGGCGGCGGCCACCTCGCCGGTACGGTGTTCAGTTGGAACAACACCCTAGCGAGCTCTGGACTCCGGCGAGTGGCGAGGCGAGAAGCTGCAGGTTGCTGGGGAGGTTCTCGACGTCAGGAAGGCCACAACGAGGGAGATCGGAAGCTCCAGCGAGGGTTCGTCCATGGCGGCTATGGTTGTGTACAGGTATATAGTATATGTGTATTTTCTAAAGTATTACCGAATTATTTTTCTAAAGGAAAAAATGGCCAGAATACGATATTGACATGTGATTGTGATGTCATCCTGACGTCATCAGGCTAACAATCAACGGCGAGGACGAGCAGGATACAGAGCTCGGCAGTCGGCAGTGGGTACCGGCCGGTGCTTCGTGTGCATGCAGCGCAGGGTGGCGGAGTGCAGCGACGTGCGAGCCACAGGGCTCGGCTAACCTTGCAGAGGGCACCTAAGCGTAGCCCTTGGTGCCAGGAAGTCGTCTATCGTGAACACGAAAGAGGGTGGTGGCCGGAGCCAGGGAAAGACATGGTGGCGGCGGAGGCCAGAGTGGCGGCGCCATATGGCTGGGCTTACGACACCCTCAGAAAGAACTATGAGGCAGGGAAAAAGCCAGAGAGAGAGCGGGAAAAAGAGAGGAGCTCACCACCGGTTCTACGAGGGCGTTCCCGGCGACGGAGAGGACCCGGCAGGATGGAGTCGACGGCGAGGCGGCGAGCGACCCGGAGCAGGAGCGAGGTCGGGGAGAATTGGAGGTGCTTCCAGACGCGTCGTGACCGCGTGAGACCGTTGGTGGGTGGAGGGACACCGGTGAAGGCCTCTTCGTAGCTCGGCGAAGTCGGGGAGCGGCTCGATCCGCTCGACTATGGCGGTGGCGGTTTGGTGGTCAAGAAAGGGAGAACACGACGCGGCCGGCTGTGGCTACTTGAAGGCGGACGGTGGCGCGTCTGGCAACTAGGGAAAAAGGGGTGGGCGCAAAGCGGAGGGAGTCGACTATGTAGGCCGGGGTCCTAGAGCTGGCGGCGCGATCTGGTTCGGGTGGATGGGCCGGAGGGTTCGGAGAAGGCTGTTGGAGGTGAGCGGTGGAGGAGAGATGCCGCGCGGTGTCTGCGTGCGGAGGGAAAGGGATAAATCCGACATGTGGGGTCATGCTGTCAGCCACCGTTGGGGAATACGGGGAAGAGCCGTGGCCTCGTGTGTAGAGAAAGCGAACCATGGGCAGCATAAATCGAACCAACAACGCTCTAATGTGCGAACCATGGTTGTCAATCTTCAAATCGACTCTTGTAGACAGTTCGAACCAACGAGAATAAAATATGCAATTGTGCATGCATGCAAGCAATTGACGCAAAGAAGAGATGCATGTCAGACTTATCGATCTCGACAATGGAGCGGTCGAACCTCTGTCCATGGAATCCAAATGTGTCAGTTCAGTTCGATCTCTACACTAGAGGTGCCCTAACTATAGCTAATGTTTGGTTTATATATGATCGAGATTGTGGCAATGTCACACGCTATTTAGGCACCGATAGTTCATTTTGCATGGCATAGCTTGCCTAAACCCTAAAGTGTGGTGTGTGGTGTGTGGTGTGGCTATTGTACATAGTCGAGCATCTAGCATGGTAGCATAGGGAGGAAAACAAATAAGCTCTTATTATGCAAATGTAAAATTGTCTGTGTCCTTGCAAGACATCTTTCGCCTTCGAACCCATTATTATTTGCCAGTGTGTGGAAATTCGCAAGTGAAAAACATAATCAATACTGCTAGTATTTGTTACACTAGCATTCCACCGTCTTTGTGGTCAGGATTTAGCATCGGCAGATCCACACAAAAGAAACAACTAACGGGGGGCAAGGCCAAGGCAACACGTGAAGATGACACATTCAACCACTCCTGAACTTAAAAGGTTTAAATAGTTATTGTCCCCTACAATGATTGTAGCAAAAGCTATTTAAACATTCGTGAGTTTTGTCATTGGAGTTTGGTGATTTTCCAGTTTCTCATTAGTAGTAAGATCACATTGTTAAACCTATACTATGAAAAAATTAGAAGAACCAAAGATAATTTTCTCTTGAAATTTTTTTACCCACCTCATACCAGGGCCCCTACGTGGGCCCACTGACTTTTGTTTTCTTTCATTCTTGGCCCTGCATCCAAATAAGGACATGCATGCACAAATCAAGATAGTTGTATAAAATTCATTACTTCTTTAATTTGCACATTTCATTGCTTTTTTGTGACACTTTGTTGACATTTTTTACTATGCAAAATTATGGCCAAATTACAGTCAGAGCCTTCGACCCTTCCTCTCCTTGTGCTCTTGAGTGGGTTCTATATATATATATAGAGAGAGAGAGAGAGGAAAAGATAAACTAGAGAGAACAAGTGTGGGCGAGTGAATGTGAAGAGAGGTTCTAGAGAGAGGAAAATATGAAGTAGAGGGAGAAAGGGAGAGATATATAGAGAGAGTGGGTGCCTGTGTGACGAATAGTCCAGGTGATCACCAGACGGTCTATGAGAACACTGAGTTTTTGAAAAATGCTAAGACTATGGACATGTTCTCGTCAATTGTTTGGAGGTGCACCGGACTATCCTCAGGAACATAAAAGTGCTTAGAAAATATAATTTGGTGTATATGCAAGTTTTTCCAGTCAAAATTAACGGCTTGTTTAGTCGATGATTTATGTGGCTAAAAATGTTGTTTTCAGCTGATTTGCGTGAGAGAAAAATATTGTCTCATGACTGTAAAAGTAGGACTGATTTTGGTTGATAAGCTCAAACAAACATGCTATACAATGCAGATGATGCTCATAATG
Organism: Coix lacryma-jobi var. lacryma-jobi; assembly: GCA_009763385.1. NCBI lineage: Eukaryota > Viridiplantae > Streptophyta > Magnoliopsida > Poales > Poaceae > Coix > Coix lacryma-jobi. The sequence goes on from CM019829.1 coordinate 2,732,883, forward strand.
ATGATGAAAATGATCATGCCACGATAAAATCATGACAATACCCATTGCTAAAAGATTGGGTTGAGAGTTCATGAATCCATTGCCCGAGATTTTTGAGATTTGCCACGACCCACACCCCCAATCTTCTCTTCCCCATCTAACCCATCTATTTATATATATTTATATTTTGTATATAATCTAAAAAAACTAATATTCATGCGTGGACCTAGAAAAATTTGAAGATTCGGGCTGTGTCGTGGAAAAAAAAAAGAAATACCACTAGTCAAAATATTGACTGTATCGGGCCTCGCGCCTCTCCACGTTGGGCCGAAAAAGGGAGACAGGGCCCAAAGCGAAAAGCATCTACTGAGTAGTAGACGACCCCTCGAATCCAATCGAAACGAACCGAAAAACTCAAACTGCCGCTCCCTCCCCTCCGACCGCCGCCTCTTCTTCCGCCCAACCCGCCCCCACACCCACCCACCAACCCCCCAGGAGCCGGAGCGTCCAGACGTCCAGTGCAGCGGCAGCGGCGACCCATCCCCATCCCCCGCCGCAGCAACTCCTCGCTCACCGGGCGTCGGCGCGAACCTCTCCTCCTCCTCCTCTGCCGCTTCGCCGGTCTCGGGGATCCATTCGTCGGTAAGGAACACGAACAACCCTAGCCCCCCTCTCTCTGCTCTGACGGAGTGACGGATGCCGTTCCCCCCAAAGCGTGGGGGTTGGTCTGCGGGATCTTTGAACTGCCGCTGGCGACCCGCATTCCGAACGGGTTATCTCACTTGACTTGACTTGATCGCTTAGCCCATGGGAGATCTGGGGCCGCTGCGCTCTCCTTGCTTCGTGTTGGTGCGTGCGGGAATGGAATCCGCGGCGTCCACGGTTCTTGGCTTCTTGTTGGACTCGATTGGGTCCCTTCTTTTCTTCTTCTTCTTCTTCGCTAGCGCGCGCAAGATGCATGAAGATTGATCCTAGTTTCGCTGGCATATCAGTGGATTTCATTTTTCATGGCGCGGCAGGTGCCGTTTACTTTGAATTAATTATTGTGCGGGTTCAAATGAGATTTTTGGGGTTCGCCATGCTCCAGGAGTGGTATTCTGCCGATGACGTTTGGCAAGTACTAACTAATTTTACAGGATTATTCCGGTACTATTTCTTTGAATGATGAACTAAAATCTTTGTTTTTTTTAGAAATTAGAAAAAAAAATAGCATCATATTGCCCCTTTTTATTTCAATTATTACTCTGGCTCTGAAACTCTGGATGCCTAAAGTCACTGTCATGGTCTCTGGAGACTGGAGTAGTCACTACTTGGTCATCCTTTTCTTTCTTTCTTTTTTATAAATTATTATTATTGTTGTTGGCTTTATGTGTTCTTCTTTTGTTATATACAAGATGAAGCATACTTTGTTTATATTTGTTAGTGGGCAGCAAATCTGAACAAGTTTTATGTTTCCATTTTGGTATGCTTTAACTGAAGAAACCATAGAACTTAGATTCTGCTGATCCATTTATTCTCTCCCCAAAATTACATGCTCTGTTTGCTTTCGTTAACAGCCTGTGTTTTGTTTCTTTAATGCATCCAGTGTATGCGATGGCTACAAGTCTTGGAGTGGACGGATATGCAGAACTGGACGTTTCTATGATGGATCCCATTGATAACAAGCCTGCCTTCAGAGGCTTGAAACTGTACGTGAAAGATCTTGATTCAAACACACTTCCTCCGTTCCTTGCCCGTTTGTGCGCTCCAGACAAGCCTTCCTCATACTCTGAGGAGGAGATCCTATGCATTTTCGAGACTGCAGCAGAAGTTCATGGCCGCACAATTGTACCGCACATCGGACAGATTGTCTCAGCAGTTGTCAGGATCATGGCCTTAGATTCGAGGCCCTTGCATAGTGCTGGTTGTTCCAAGGTGGTTTTCACATTATCCCGCTATTGCATTGATCCTCTGGGCAGAGAAGAAGAGAAATCTGAGATCATGAGCTCCCTCTGTCGTCCACTGTCAGATTGCTTGATGAACACTAACAAGAGCATCTCGTCTGGTTCGGCTCTTTGTATCGCTGCTCTTGTCCAGTCAAACAATTGGCAATTTGCATCTAATGAGTTGGTTAATAGTGTCTGCTTGAAAGTGTCGGGCGCTCTAGAGGAGGCTCACTGCCAGACTGTTGTCCACATTAGCTTAGTGGTTGCTCTGTTAAAGCACAATCCTTTGACACTGGAGCCTTATGGACGATCACTGATAAGGTCGGGCTTGCATGTATTGGATCATAGCACAAAGGCAAGCAATTCTCAGATGATTATGTCATCAATTCAGATGATCCATTCGATCATGAGAAGCTTGAATGTGAGGATTATATCTTCTGAGATCAGTAGCATTATCCATGCTTTGGAGCACTGCCAAGATGGCTTTGTTCCAGATATCTGCACTGCAGCTTTTCAGGCAACCGAGACAGCTAAGCTACTTGAGAGGCAGGTGGAACGTGGAGCCCACAAAAATCTCAGTCCTTTGGGAAACTGTAGTGGTGGAAACAGCAGGAAGGGATCAAATTCTCCAATTGATCATGCAGATAACAGAGACAGTGGATCTAGTGGATCTCCTCGTGAGTTACAATCTGTCCGTTGTTTTAGTGACAATTCTCAGCCATCAGTTGGACAATGCACTGGTATTCTTGGAACTTCACGTGCAAGGCGGCGACTTTGGAGTTACGGATCTGACTTTTCACATGGGATGTTCAACGATGAGTGTTTTCACACTTCCGCACCTGATTATCATGATAGTCTGGGTATAATAGCACAATCTGATTCTGCTGACCTTGTTAAGTCAAGTAGGAGGCGCTCCGAAGTGTTCACAAGAATTGGTGATCCATGTCCTACATGTTTAACACCTCGAGCTACTAATCAGGTATATATGACATATCTTTTTTTTGTATACAATACAAAGAGGTATATATGGCATATCATCATTTAAATTGAGCAGTTTTAGTACAATTAACGTACTTATTTCATTAGTGCATGACGCCTGAGTTACTATTTGGTGCCCTTTGGAATATTTCTTCTGTTTACATTGTTCCTTGAATGATATCCGAAACAATCACTTTGACTTTTGGTGCAGAAGAAACTGATTTTTTTTCATTTTCCTTTTCTTGTTAGTTTTTTTTTCTAATACTGTCTATCTATTCTTCTGAGTGGTTTATTTATGGTAATTTAATAGGTGTGATGAATATTTGTGTGTAGTGATATTCATTCTTCAGAACTTTGTTAGCAAGAATGAAGTTTCACGATATCAGATCAGATATCACAGCATTAGATTAAAGTGAAATCTTCACACTTCTTACTTTTTTTGTGAACCCAGGTGTGCAGGCGGCAAGCTTTGTCAACTCCAAGGAAGCAGCTCCAGTCTTTGGCCTATTGCAGTGATTCAGAAAGAGTTGGCCACCGTCTACCTCCAAGATCAGTTTCAAGGTTGATGCAGCGCCCGGACCATCTTTTGTTTGAAAAGAATTTTCAACGTGAGGACAGGAAAGGCTATTGCAACTCGACTCAACAGAGGAACCAACTGCGTACACAGACCACGGAATTGCTGACCGAAGACTTGAAGTACCCCACCAGCAGCGGGTCTTCAGATAGTGCACGGGCTCCTCCATGTGAAGAACGCCAATGTGATGCTGCTGCTGAACATCAGAAGGTGACTGGATTGGAGAAGAGAGAAACAAACCGCCGTCGAAGCAATCGATTAATTCGATTTATCTGTGCCATGGTCTTCGCTGCATTGTTGCTAGCCTGGTGGAAGCAGGACCCCAGTAACGAGCTGTACTTCGTACCTACTTAGCATATGCCTGTGACTGTGTAAGGTTGTCCCTTTGTAAGAAAGAAAAGGTTCTTTTCGTTTCTGTGCCATTGTAATTGTGCATCAAGCCATCGGCTTTCAGTAGTGGGTGAGATGATGACTGTCGAACCTGGTATACAGATGTGTTAGTATACATGAGAATGGTGTAAATTGGTCCTTTAGATACAAATGAGGCTGCTGTTGGATAGCACTGGAAATTGGTCCTTTAGATACATATGATATGCTAACTAGTTGGATTTCTGGTGGCATGCTTGTCTGTGTTTCTGAATGCGTTTTGAAAGGGCATATGATTGCTGGACGTTCACTTACAACCTGAAAGCTAGCTAGCATGTATGATTGTGGCACACTGTGGCAGAACCTTCAGTTACGTTTATTTTATCATCTGACTGTTATTCTATCCTGTTTGTACTTTTCTCTGGCTGGTAACAAACTGTAATCAGAATGCATTTGTCATGTAATTGCTGCTTGAGATGTGACCCTGAGCCTGAGGGCACCATTGTAGTCTAGATGAACATATGTGCACGGTTCGTTGCCAGAATTGCCCGCGGTGGAATTTTTTTTTGTTTATCTTCCTCAACTATCTTTCTACTACCTAGGTCTTGTTCAGTTCGCGAAATTTTTGAGGAAAAGTTACTGTAGCACTTTTATTGTTTTTTTGACAAACTTTGTCCAAACATGAACTAACCAGGCTTAAAAGATTCATCTCAACATGAACAGACTAAAAGTACAATTAGTTATTTTTTTATCTCAATGCAGATTGATGTGATGAGAAATCTTGAAAAAATTTGGGTCGTTTTCGGCAACGGGAGGTGGCCTTACCTCAAATGTGTACGGAAGGAGGATTTTTTTAGTCGCCGTCTTGCAGTTCCTCTTCAGATGGGATCACAGGACGCCATTGCCGGATGCCAGGACGCAGACACGCAAGGCCTGATCCTCTCTGGCTCTGATTCTATCTACAAGAGTTCACAGAGTCCAGGTATTTTCTTTTTCCAGTTTTACTCAATTAAATACTGGTCATTAATCTTCCTTATATACTCATACTGTGCATATAATAAGTAGTGGATTTTTTTGTATGTTTGGGGCATGTTTAGATCCCAAATATTTACAAGATTCTCCATCACATCGAATCTTTAGACGCATGCATGAAGTATTAAATGTAGTTAAAAAAATAATTAATTGCACAGTTTGTTTGTAAATGTCGAGACGAATGTTTGAGTCTAGTTGGTCCATATTTGGACAAAGTTTGTCAAATAACAACGAAAGTGCTACAGTAACTTTACACCCAAAATTCTTCCAACTAAACACACCCTTGGTAACTCATACTGTCATATATATATATGTTATTTGTCATATATACTGTCATCTAGAAAGTCGAGTGAGATCTTGGCTGATTGTCGTGGTCAAGCCACATGGAGTCTTTGTTTCTGTAAATGAAAATTGAACAAACCCTCTCAAGTTGATCCAGGAAAGGGTCTCTTGTATTTTTTTTTTTTTTTGAGGGAAGGAAAGGGTCTCTTGTAGGATGGTCGTGTTTCTCACCGCTACTCGTCGTTGCCACGACATTGTGGAGTTTGTCGTGGACACGCAAGCCTTGTTTATAAATTCAGATTCAGATGATACATGCTTGGTCTCTCTGAATGTGTTTTGAAAGATGAAACGGCATGATTGCTGGACGTTCACTTTCAGTGTGAAAGATAGCATGCATGAAGCACAGTCTTCAGTTATGTTATATTTTATCATATCATCTGACTGCAAATAGGTAATATATAATTAGCAATTCAGCATGCATGTGTCATGCCATTGCTGGCTGAGATGTGACTCTGACCGACTGACCCTGAGGCTTGGTTTGAACTTATTAGCCATACTATAACATATTGTCTCTCATAAAATACTATCGAAATTGTCGAAATAAGGGAATATTGTCTCTCTCATAAAATACTATTAAAATAGTCGAAATAAGTTCAAGCAAACAAAGCCTACTCTGATAGAAAAGAAATATACAATACTTTTTTTTTGACAAGCAAATATATACGAGAGGAAAATTCACATGTGGTCCTTCAACTTGGACGAAGGTATCATCCAGGTTCCTGAACTTTGAAAGTGATATCTGTGAGTCCTTAAACTTGGCAAATGGTGTCATTTAGAGCATCTCCAACAAGTTTGGAAAAATGACTTGGTATATCTTGAGGTTTAGCAAGTTGGTATTTTATTTGCCAAGTGAAAAAAAGACTTTCCTCCAACATTTTGCTATCCCCACTTGGTAAAATAGAAAAAAAGAAGGCCCACCAGGTAAAGTCGAATCCCACGCGATCGTCAACCTCCCAGCATCGCGACTTTTCACATCTCGCGCGCGCTGCCTGCGCCGCGAGTCGCTCATCGCCGGCCATCTTGTCGCACTTGTGGAGTACTAGGTGTAAAAAAATTTCATCCGTCCCTTTTTAATTATCGTCCGAAAAACGCATTTGTGAGTGAAACGCACATTTCTGGAGAGAGTTAGGGACGAAGGGAGTATATAGATAAAGTACTAGAAATTCTTGTTGTCTGTCACCGCTGCTCGGTGGTCGCCGTTGACACGGCACACAGCACGGTGGACCCCCGGAGTTTGTGGTGGACATGGACACGACGGCGTCCGACCCACGCAATGACGCCAGCCAAGGAAATCTTACCTGGGTTCTGGCCGCTCGCTCTTCTCCCACCGCCATCTCGACCCCACCACTCCACGCCCCACCTGTCAGTCACGACGGGTGGACAGGCTTTTCCTGTTTGCGTTTGCGTGTTTCCCGACGCCACCGTCCACCGGGTCGCCTGTATTTCTCTCCCCAAACTCCGTCCCAGATCTTCGCCGTGTCCTCCCTCGCCTTCGCTTTCGCCTCGCCGTCAGGAGATTTCTCCCCCGACACTTCTCTCCTCTCGCGGCAGCATGGCCGAGGTAAATCCCCCTTCCCTTCCGCTCTCTCGCTCTTGTCGGGAATGGTCGGTACTACTAGATCTTTCTGGAGCAGGCAGGTAGGTTGGTACTCGACCGTCCCTTTCCTTTCATCATCGCTTGCGAATCACTAGTAGTTCGTCACCAGGTGAGGTGCGAGGCCGCTCACGGGACGATGCCGATTGATTGATGTTTTTGCCGTGCGCGTAGATCCGAGGTAGGCTGGCTCTTTTAGGCCTGCTGTGCTGCCTGCCCTTGCGACGATCTTCCCGATCCCTCGATGCTGTTGTCAACTCTCGCAGCTTTGCGTCTCGGCTGCTGCATGCTAGAATCTAGAGAGTTAATTATGCTTTTTAATGCAGTGGATTCTTCCACCATCTAGCTGCTACACGATTACGGAGTACCTTATAAGTATGGGATTCGGATTTATTATCTCATCACAGGCCGTTTTTTTTTTTAGATATAATACATAGTTTTCTCGTACTGTGTACCTGGACATAGCGAACGTCCAGGTGCATAGCAAAAGCTATGCTAAAAGGCCAAACTGAATTATATATAATCCGGGACGGAGGGAGTGCTAGTTATGCATTTAGTCTTGTTCTTCGCGTAAATATAAAGGTATGTATGCATTTGGTAGTGCTGGTAAAGCTTTAACCATACGAATCGCTGGAGACAGATATGAAGTGTCCTGATGGAATCTGGGGAAGCATGTCCGTGCTTTAATTTCCTCGTTCATTCAGCGAAATGTAAAATTAGACTGACTTCCAACTGATTCCTACTATTTTTTTCTCTCTCCCCTGGATGCGTGCAGACTGTCGTTCTCAAGGTTGGCATGTCCTGCCAAGGCTGTGTTGGAGCTGTCAAGCGGGTTCTCGGCAAGATGGAAGGTCGACCTCACACTCTTGCTTGATCTTTGTGTTTTCTGATCCTTCTACCAGCTATTAGCAATTTGTATGCGGAATGTCTGCCTTACCCTCGACTTTAATTGAGTGTTGTGTTAGTTAGCAAAACTTGGCCATGCTTTGCAACCGGTGCTGAATGATAATCTGTCATGATGGCCTACGGAAATTCTGGAGCAGCTGCATACTTTCTCAAATTTTTCTTCGTTATAACTAGTTACCAGTGGTTCATTCAGTAACTATGCCATTAACCGCAACAAAGCTTAGCAAGATAGCAGCATGCTATTTTGTTTGTCTCAAAGTTCTTGCAGAATAGAAAACTGCTAGTTTCTAGGCATGGTCTAGTATCTATAGTTTCTTTTTTTTTTGTCAGCATACCATATTTGATGAGTAGTAGCAACTTTCCACAATTGAAATGCACCATAAAGTTTTAGTAGGATGTTATGCATAGGGTTCCAATCAAATAGCATAATCCTCTCTTCACAGTATGCTTTGTGGAGAAATTTGCTCTGAGAGTTCTGAGTACTAAATTTTAGTAGAGAAAATTTTAGTGCACTAGAAAATTTTAGTAGGATGTTATGCGTAGGGGTGTAATCAAACTGCAACATGATGGTTTGTAGAGAAATTCACTCTTTAAGTCTTCTCCCTGCTGGCTAGTCCTCTAAATTTACCATCATTGTTTATGTGACATTCAACATCCAGAGTGTTATGTTATTTGTCGGACTTGTAAGGCAATTGCTTGAATGCTTGTCTTAAATCAACTTAAGTGGAACTAGATTACTAGACCAAGCCTGCCTTTTTACAGCTTGCTTTGAACTGCTTGGATACTAGTCTTAAATCATCAACCTAAATGGAAGTAGATTATTAGATTGAGCCTTTCTACAGTTTGCTCTGAACATATTAGGGTGTGTTTGGCAGAGATTCTCCAAACTATTTCTCTCCAGATCCACTAACAGGAGAACCGCTACTGAATGTTTCAGGGATTCAGAGATAGAAAGTTATCTTAGATTCTACTAGTAGATACCGGGAACCAGAAAATTCTGTGATCCCTGCCAAACAGTATCCACTTAAATATACTTATATCTGTTCCTAAGGATTAAGTTGGTTGAAAATCCTCAAAAGTGTTTTGATTTACTGCTGTATTTTACGGTATCCGAGTGAGTCTAAATGTATGCATTGGTGTTGTGGTTGCTTCAGGTGTTGAGTCTTTCGATGTAGACATCAAGGAGCAGAAGGTCACGGTGAAGGGTAATGTAACACCTGACGCTGTTCTGCAAACTGTTTCCAAGACGGGCAAGAAGACTTCGTTCTGGGAGGCTGAGCCCGTGACAAATGAATCCGCTGCACCTGCTGATGCTACTACTGCTGCCTGACACCCATGTGGAAGTGTCCAGCAAAAAATGTGAATGGGTCTGCCCTGGTTGTATGTAGCCTGTGAATCTATTATATTACAATAATTGCAAACTGCTAGCTCGATTTGTACATTTTACCCAGTTGCTATTCCTGTACTGTGATGTCTTCGTAAGTTTGGGGAGATGATATAAAACCAATATTTGTATGATATATGTGACGTGTTCTATAAGGACGGTGTGCTTTCTTAAAGCAATGCAATTGTACGGAAAACAATAGATTAATTATGGAGACATGGACTATAGGCAAGGATAATCTAGGGTTGGCTTATAGAAGTATTACAACCATAGGATGTCCTTGCCTACCAATACCAAGATCAGGAACTAATAATCTATAGAAAGTTAAAATGGACTCAAGGCCCAAGCGTAGCCACTAGACATGGCCTGCCTGCCCTGCTACCTCTCTAACCCCAAACCAGAGCGTCAGCAAAGCAGACGATCAGAACTCTTTGAAGATCATCGATGGTAATCCCTAACATGGACAACACCCATAGCAACGTGTTTTTGAACAAAGGAAGATCAATCCCAATATATGGGTGTGTTGATGCTGAATAGAGTTGGAGGACACGTAGACAACATTGATGTTGTCACAATACACTAGGATAGCACAAGACACCGAGTGGAGCTCACATAGGAGCTGACATAGTCAGGAGGCCTCGGCTACTGTATTGGCCACACCACGGTATTATTCTACTTCTAGACTAGACCTGGACACAATATTCTGGCATAGAATGACCAGGAGACGAGACTATCCACGAGAAAAATTGCATAGCCTAAGAACTTGCGAGTACGAGGGCAACCAACCTAGTCGGCGTTGGAGTAGTATAAATGAAGAGAGATGATAAAAGTTTCATTGAACGGAATGAGTTTTAAGTAATTGAAACTTGTTTGCATTGTTTCCAACATATGTAAGTCTTGAAAACTAAGACATGAAATCCTCAGTTCAGCACTATTTATAAGTTAGATGCCATTAGCAATAACTTTAGAAATTTCTAAATATAGTTGATACTAATTACCCCCTCTATCCTTGATAAATTAATTTCTATAATAGTCCTAAGTCAAACTTTCTTAAGTTGAACCAATTTTATACTAACTAACAAGTAACATCTACGACATAAAATATGTATATCATAAAATATATATATTTTGTTTTATCTAACTATAGTATAAGTTATATATCATAAATATTAGTCTTTTTTATAAATTTGGTTAAACATAAAAAAAGTTTGACTTGGAAGTTGAGACAACTCAAAAAACTGATTTATCCAAGAGGGTATCATAGTTTGTTGATAATGACGAATACAAAAAAAGTATACCGTAAGCTATTACATAGATGTAATACAAACCTTTTAAGCAAAACCACAAATTTGTGTATCGTTTCGTAAAGGAAACCAATGAACACACTTGTACCGCCTCATTAGGATCATGGTGTCCCGACGTCCAAAACGTCCCATTCTTCATTCAACTTCGTCCAAGTTGCCTATAGTAAGAGTAGTGAAAATATAAAGAATCAAGCTTGACCATGTTTTTCTCTGAATCCTCTGCACGCTCCTCAACTAATTCTGATTCGAATAGTATAATGGTATGGTGAAAAACACAACAAATTACTTTCTTTTAAAGACAACATCTTGTGCTATGGACAAAAGAACTGCAGAAGAAGATAAGGAAAATGACAAACTAGAATCGTGAAAGCCTACAAAAAGTTTGAAACAACAAACATCCATAGTGAGATTCAAACTCAATCTAGAAAAATTGATACGAAAATAACAAATTTAGGTGCTTTTACACTAGAAGACAAAAATTCTAGAAATTTGTCTTCTAGTGTATGTGCACATGATTTTTTTTATCTTCGTATGAACTTTTACAAAATGATTTTTAATCTCAAACTTTATGAAAGTACATCTATAGATATTTTTTTAAAAAAACTCCTAAGTATGCTTTTATTGGAGTTTTTCATAATTTCACCGAAGATATGGTTTGCACTAAATATTTTTCCAAACATCAAACGATGTCATAGATGAAATGCATTTTTATGAACAACACATCTTACTGTTTATGATCCAACTAAATAAAGGAATAGCACTAACCACTAAACTTGTTATAAGTCATGTTTAAGGAAATAAATAGTAAGTAAGCACAAAACAAATTCATACAATCACGTGAATCAAATCCAGAAAGATTCATTCTAAGCTCAAACTAGTTTAGAATGTATAAACAAAATAGAAGCAGCAGAAAATATGTATTACTTTATTAGCAACAACTGAGTCAGAATATCAAAACAGAGACCACGCCACAACAATTTAGCCATCAATTTGGAGAAAATGCTACAGTGTTTTCACTGAATACATGCAAGAAAAAGAACTTCAAATTAAGCGGTGGGACAAGTGCCATGGATCTAAAAAATCAACTATATTTCAAACACAAACTAAGGGGTCCTTGACGTAAATATTAATGAATTACGTCTTTAAGCAGTACATATACGAGTGTAAAAATTGAAAGTTTTATTTTATCATAACTTTTAATTTATGTACCATACAATTATTCTTTCATGGAGTAAGCACGAGGGGGTTATGTGTGTTTAGAACTTAGAAGAGACTACCAATGTTTTAAAAATAGTGAGCAACTCCAATGGTTTTGCATTTTTTGTTTGACAAAATACGGCATTTGTCAACTCTCAAATTAATATGGCAAAGGTAAAAAGAGTCAATCTTCAAAGGTTTTGCATTTAGACTTGACAAAACTAAAAAAAATGTGTGCGCGAGAGGGAAATATTCCGCCGGAGTAGCACACGAGGACGATTGCCAAGCGAACCGCAGCTTGGCATATATGCCAAATATCACCCGATGTTTGTTAAGTTGCTAAAAATGCTAACCTCATTTGTCAAACCGTTGGATAGAAGATTTTTAGACGTTTTTTTTAAAAACAAGAATGTCAAACCCATTTGTAAAACCGTTGGAGTTGCTCAGGTAATTTAGTGAAGCCCGACACTGTCCGCGACTAGACCCCAGACAGTCCAACACTGTGTTGTTTTCGTCGGCTTTAGCGTTGCGCTTTGTGTTTGTTCTTGGCGCTTCTTCGATAATCCTGCTATACCTCTAGGACATCTCTTAAGGTATCCAACTACCACTTAGCTCGTGGACTTACCGCTCTCAAGTGGTTTTGCTTTGGAGTTGATTTTCTAGGATAGTAGTCGATGTTTCTTGAAAAAGAAATTTTCAGCTCTCATTCACCCCACTCCGATCGTTGTTTCCGATACTTCAATTATAATATAGTTGTATATGGATTGTATTTGTATATTATTATTATTATTATTATTATTATTATTATTATTATTATCTATATGAGAGATACTTATGTGTTATATTTCTATCGTAGGAGAGTGATTTAAAGAACGTGCTATAAGTTACAAAGCAGAAATATAGCATGATGATCCATAGAATCAAATTTTATCTCCCATCTTATTAATTTGAGGTAGGCTTATATGTCAACTTTAGAAAGTGATGAAATGTCACATTCTAAGCTAAATAGTCTAGTTTAATAAGTAGAATTTAATTCCTCCAAATAAAAGTATCCAAATGATCTTAGCCTTTTTTTAATAAAAATAGCTCAAACATAAAAAGGTTTCACTTGGGAGTTGAGACAACTCTAAAAATGAGTATCATAATTTGTTGATAATGACGAATACAAAAAATTATTACTGTAAGCTATTACATTGATGTAATACAAGCCCTTAAGCAATACCTACAATACATGCAATCAAATGCATTCCACGAATTTGTGTATCGTTTCATAAATAAAACCAATAAACACACTTGTATCGCCTCATTAGTGATCATGGTATCCCCGCGTCCAAAACGTCCCATTCATTCAACTTCGTCCAAGTTGCCTCTAGCAAGAGTAGTGAAATATAAAAAATCAAGCTTGACCATGTCCTCTGCACGTTCCTCAATTAATTCTGAAACCGACACAACAAATTACTTTTTTTTAAAAGACAGAACATCTTGTGCTATGGACAAAAGAACTGCAGAAATAGATCAGGAAAATAACAAAATAGAATAATCATGAAACCCCTAGAAAAATATACTTAGGAGTTAACAAACAAATTTGAAACGACAAAGATCCATAGTGCATATAGAATGCTAACAGTTTTTTTTTTGCGTGAATACATGCAAGGAAAAGAACTTCAAATTAAGCTGCGGGACAAGTGTCATGGATCTAAAAAATCAACTATATTTCCAACAGACTAACTAAAGGCCCTTGACATAAATATCAATGAATTACGTGTTTAAGCAGTACATCTATGAGTGTAAAAATTGGTAGTTTTATTTTATCATGAACTTTTAGTTTATGTACCATTGTTATTCTTTCATGGAGTAAGCACGAGGGGGTGGTTATGTATGTTTAAAACTGACTACCAATGTTTTAAAAACAGCTAAAAGTAATTTAGTGAAGTCATACCTGCAGATATTTTGCGTAGTGGTTTACCAACAAATTATCACTTTGAGATGGAACCAGATGGAAGATGAGGACATCCTTGGACAACATAATGCATCAGTTGATCTGAAGATGGCAAACCCTCTAAAGAAGCTAGCTCCTTACAGTCGTTGATGCTTAACTTAGTCAATGCTTTGCAGGAATGAAGCCTTATGGACGCTAAAGCTGGACACTTAGATATTTTGATTTCACTTAACTCTAGTTCATCTTCATCATCCTCCCAGGACTGGGAGGCTGTAACTATACTTGCACTGCCACAGCTGAAGTCAATCCTGACATCTTTCAGAGAGGACATACCAACTAAAGACAGTGTCTTTAGGCACGGCATCTTCTCAAAGGGTGGTAGGATCTTCATTGCTACACAGTCTTGGAGACAGAGGCTTTCCAAATTGCTGAGTGAGTACTTTCCTCCCAGCCATGAAGGAGTAGCACCAGCATAATTGATCACAGAAAGATGGGCAAGGTAATCATGTGGTTTAAGAACTTCCATTACTTCAGTCTGCATAGCAGAATTTCTGTCAGCACTTCCCCATGAGAGTGAAAGTGTCCGCAGATGCTTTTTATCTTTGATCCTTGCTCGAGATGCCTCTTCCTTCTTTGTGGCATTCTCAAGATTAAAGATACTAAGCGACCCTCTGATCTCATTCAAATTTTGCAGCTGTGAAATTTTGAAGTCATCCTCATATTGAACCCAAAATTGTCTCAGTTCTTGTAGAAACTTAAGTTCACCAACTCTTGATATCTTTGAGTGCAATAATCCTGACCCTGGAACAAACAGACAGCGTAGGTTCACAAGATCACTGATACGTTTTGGCAAATCATTCAGACACTTCCAATGTCTGACGTCTAATACCTGTAGGTGATACAGCTTACATATAGCATCGGGCAAAGGTATATGCTTGTTAGAATCACACCTCAGCTCTAGATAGCGAAGATGGATGAACTTTTTGAGATGGGTTAGCAAAGTTTCAGCATTGAAGGGCATTGCTGATAACCTAAGTACTCGGACATAACGCAGTTGCTCTAGAATCTTGACAAATTTTGTCGAGAAGTTCTCATCATACACACCCACCAGCATTAAACTCTCCATGCTTGGCAGGATACCCCTATTCTGAATAATTTGGTCCAACTTTTCTTCAAAAGTTATACTACGTTCCATGTTTTGTTCATTATAAACCAACTCAGTCCAGATGCCAACGTGACGAGTTGATGGGAAGACCTTTTGAAGATCTGAGTCATTGACAGTAAGGCACTCACGCAGTGAGACTTCTTGTGCTACATCATGTATCAGGTCATGTATAACAAAGTACTGTTTATCTTTCTGAAAAAAACTCCGGTCTACCAAATCATCAAAACTGTCACTTCCTGCGTCCTCCAATTTCTTTCTCCCATCCATGACAAAGCCAAGTGCAATCCACATTCGTATCAACTGATCCTTGTCAAACATATAACCCTTTGGAAACAGTGCACAATATGAGAAAAGCAGCTGAAGGTGGTAAGGTAAGTGATTGTAACTGAGCATTAGCGCTGGGACAATGCTATCCATCCCATTTTCTAACTTCCATTCATCACTATCTAAAATTTTTCTCCAGTTAATCTCATCAATTTTCCTTCTCAAGAGTGTGCCCACACTTTTAGCTGCCAATGGATTTCCTTTCAGTTTGGCGGCTATTTGCTTTGCAATTTTCATCAGCTTGTTGTGGCATCGACAGTTCTCATCCCCAAATATGCATTGTTTGAAGAAACGCCAAAATACCTCTTCATTCATACCACTCAAGTTGATGTGTGCCTCTGTCTTGCTTGTTACATTGGCAACAGATAACTTCCGAGTTGTCACTAATATCACATTACCCTTAACCTCTGTGCATCTAAGTGGAGCTAATAGCTTACCCCAGCGACCCTCGCTTTCTTCCCAAATGTCATCCAGAACAAGTATAAAACTTTTGGTCAAATATTTCTTGATACCACGTTGCAGCACAGTAAGATTTTTAGTGTTCTTATATTCACAGTCAGGTATTTGTTCCAGAATCCCTTGTGTAATCTTGACTTCATCAAAGTTGGCTGATACATAGATCCAAATCATGATGTCAAATTTAGCTTTTACCTTAGAGTTATGGTACACATGTCGAGCAAGGGTTGTCTTTCCAATACCTCCATCACCAGTTATGGGAACAACTAAGAGCTCTTGATCACTTGGACTGCTGCAAATTAGGTCTACAATCTTATTCTCCTCTTCCCTTGGGAACGGCTTAGATTCAGTGAAGTTCTCTACCGTCTCACGTGTGTCTGTGCTTGTGTTTTGAGTTGATCGGCTGATTCCATCAAGTTTCTCTAGCAATAGAGCCTTGTAAACATCCTCACAAATTTTATGCAGATTGTCCACAACAATTCTTATATGTGGTATATCAGATTTATTTATTTTGGGCTTCGATTGTTTAACTTGAGTAATAGATTGCACTTTGGAAAATACGTTGTTGTTCTTCTGGTTTCTCTTTTTAACCTGTTCATCAAAGAGTAAAATGTTAGAATCAAAATTTTCTTCTAACTATAACACTTATGGTAAATGAGAATATTGAAATTTAGATTTCATAGAGCATGTCATGGAAACTAATGTTTGAGGGTGCATGAAAATCGCTCTAATTGTTTTGTGTGTAACTAGGTAAGTAGTGGGTCAGTCGGTGAACCATAAGTTTCAACTTAACATATATGGATTAAAAATAAAAAAAGATGAATAAGGGATACAGTATGGACTAGACTTTTAACTTAACATGTGGAATAAAAAAAATGTAAAATATAGACTAAAAGTTGAAAGCTAAACTATAGAATATAGATTCATGATGTCAGAAAAAAAGATGCAACAAGATTTTATTAATTTATAAACATAGATTTCAACTAAATACATCTCTCACAAGAAAAAAAAGATATGCTAGTAGAGGTCTCCAATGGAGTCTCAACATTAATCCTAACAAGATCCACTAGGAAAAAACATAAATTCTAAAAATTCTCACAAAAGTCAGGAATATCTAACCATTAATAAGTATACTCAGATCACTGCTGGTAGTAGTAGCCATTGGATCTATTATATTTTCTAAATAATTACCTACCTTTGTGATTGTTTAAAATAACATAATGTAACTGACGAATATACATTTAAGTTATCCCGCTATGCCACTAAAAACATGATCTAAAGTAATCCTAAATTTGTATCTAATTATCCATATACTATTAGATAGATAGTTTACATCTAAATTACCACTCGTCATTATTAGAAAAACTAAAATATCCCCTTAAATCTACATTTAAATTGTCAACATCTTGTATTATAATATATATATTTTTTGATAACCATAAAGCATATATATATATTTCTATATTATCCACTTGTATTAACTAATATATAAAAATTAGATTAAAGTAAGCATACATGTTATGTCATTATACAGATCAAATACACATGCATGCGCGAGCGATCCGTCCTAAATTAAATCAACTTCTAGAGTCGTCCCAAGTCAAACTTTGACTAAATTTATAGAAAATTGCACTTGCTGAGAGTATACGCCAGGATCGCCACCCCCTCGCCTGCTAGCCGAACAAGCTACTGCAAGATCTTCTTTTGCAGGGCGTGGACTACGCGAAGGACCAGACCCTAACCCGGTTGGATGGACGACTAGCCTCCTAAGTTCTAGCGCAAACCGGGCGGAGATCATCACGTGACGTTTGGCAAATATACCCTCGAAAGACACCCATCACGACCTCATCGACGGAGAGTGAACGTAGAAGACGCCCTGAGGAGTCAAAACCTCCGCGCAAATTCAGAATTGGTTGAGATCGACACATCAGATGACTATGTTGCCCCCAAAACATGCTTAGGATATCTCCCGGGAACTATAGAGGAACTATAATTTGTGCAAGGAAAATCGCACCTTGCATGAGCCATCATGTGATTTTGATGTTTAATGAATAACATGACCACTTGGACTAACAATGTTTGCTAGTATACAAGGAAAAATATCAAATAGATGCAAGGTTGGCTTGAACTTAGGCAACATAAAGGTCAGAGTGATCAACATCTCAAGCAAGACACTAG
The DNA here is from genome assembly GCA_009763385.1 of Coix lacryma-jobi var. lacryma-jobi. Lineage (NCBI taxonomy): Eukaryota > Viridiplantae > Streptophyta > Magnoliopsida > Poales > Poaceae > Coix > Coix lacryma-jobi. The sequence continues at coordinate 2,750,526 of CM019829.1, forward strand.
AAGCTATGTTGAAGACCCTAGAAGACTTATAAGAAGTCCAAGACACCATAGAGATCAAGCCCAGAAGAAAAGACGTGAAGGAAAGAAGGACAATGGGTGAAGACAACCATCGAAAATCTCCGATGGTGATGGAAGCCTGTCACCGGAGCTTAGGCTCCACACAGTGCTCCCCGCAGAGAAATTCTGCAAGCAGTTGAAAATTTCGATGCTTCAGCGGGAGTCAGTAGCAACGGAGAAAGAATCGGGTACAACAATGCTTTGCAGAAGGAAAACAAAGACACCAGATTTCTCCGGTGATCATAGGAAGCCTGCGCTAGAGAAAAGGGTGCGCTCAAAGAGTTTGCAAAGAGGATCAACGGGGACCAGAAAACTCCAATGATGGGCATCAGAGAAAAGCCCACAAATCGAACGCCGACAACGGCTAGTTGTCCAATGGCTAGCTAGCGTGGCAGTCATTGCCTCATTGGATGACTCCATTGAGGTCATTGGAATTTTTGATGCCTCTGCAGAAAGTTGTTGTTTGCTACAACGACTACATTTCATGAGGGAAGCTATATATACCCCCTTGGTCGGCCATTTGAGGTGTGTTAAAGCTCAAGGAAGGCATAGGAGAGTCGAGGCTCATCTGTAGTTTCTCTAGCTACTGTAGTGCTTAAGGAATCACTCAGTGATTAGTGTAGGTGCTTTGCAAAGTGCTAGTCTAGTTACCACCGCTTAGGCGCAGGTTTATGCCTAGTGTTTAGTAAGGTTTGCATACCTCCTTTATCACTGGTGCTTGTGTAGTTGTGTGCACCATTGCATGTACGCTAAGGTCTTGTAAGACCCTCTGATGTGTGGAGTGGCCACCGAGCGTGTACAAACAGAAACATGTGACTCGCGACGTTTAGACCAGAAACATGATAGTGAAGATGACAAGCAGTCTGGGAGAAGGCCATCAAAGAGACCTACTTGCGTGTGGAGAAGGACCTTGGTCAATCCACCGAGTTACCCAACCCTTGTCTGGGGCTCCAACAAGGACTACGAGAAAGCATGAGCTTCTAAATACCTCGTGAAAAACCACTGTCGTCAGTGGGAGTTTGTATTTCTATCGCACTTAAGCTTCTGCATTTAGTTGTACCCTTGTGTGAGCTTTACATTCCTAGTCTAGTTTGCTAGGTTAGTGAGAGGATTGAAACGTAGGGTGCAAAACTCTTGTAGAATTAGCAATACACTTAGCAAAATATTAATTGCACATCTAGATAGTTTATTTATATTGAATAGGTTTTGCTAAGGTTAATTAGAGGGTAAGTTTAGAAGTAGTTTTTAAGTTACCTAATTCACCCTTGTTATTAGGTGTTATGGTTCCTACAAACCGTATGGCCTATAAATATGGGCACATTTGTTGATGATGATTCCAGAATGCCCCTCAATTTCCAACTGAGTTCCCTTAGTTTCACTTATCACTCACATTTCTTGTTTGAGTGCCTCCGTGAAGGACGACTACTCAAAACACTGATATTGATGACACCAAATTAGTATCACTAGAAACATCATGAAATATATTTTCATAGTGTACTTATTTAGTGTCACATATATTGTTACCCTTTTCTATTAGGTTAGTTAAACTTTAAGATATTTGAGTTAGGATAATTTTAGGATTGGTTTATTTTAGGACAGAGGGAGTATGGTGCATTGTGTTCTAGTAATCATGAACAATATTTCCTTGGTGACTTATATACTAATGACATTAACTATTTAAAAGTTATATCTAAGAGTAATTAATAGCACGTGTTCTCATAAACACAAACGTTGCACAAATAATCAATATGATTATTATTGATTTATACTCCCTCCGTATAGGAAATAGATGTCATTTTAGACATCAACACGGTCTCCAAAGTATAACTTTGACTCCCTTTCTACAAAAAAAAATATTTATCAAAAAGGGATATATGTATATTTTTGTAAAAGTATTTTTCAAGACAAATCCATTCATATGGTTTTTATATTTTCAAACTCAATAACATAAAAGTTATTCATGATTTATATTCTCGATGTTTGACCGAAACCTTGTCCAAAACGTCATCTATTTCCTATATGGAGGGAGTATTTAGATAGTTGATATGACTACCAATATACTTTTATTATTGTTTATTTGTATAGAGTTTATATTTCTATATCTCAATATATGACTTGTTTTTCTAAAATCATTGGTCTAAAGGCAGGTACAAACATGCAATCTTTTTTTTCAAAAAAGCATACTTTCATCGTGTCAAAAAAATTGAAACGATGTGCACCTATATATATATATATATATATATATATATATATATATATATATATATATATATATATATACTTTGTTAAAAAAGTGCAAGTACACACTGGCGGACCCAGGTTCCGGCGACCTTGGGCACTCTGCCCGAGTTCCAGCGCCGGTATAACGTACGTGTAAGCTAGTAGTGTATTTGGCACTTTGTGGTTTGATGTATGCTAAAAAACGACATTGTCTCATGAGTGGCTTTGGATCGCCCGGGCTCTCTTCGATGCTGGGTGAGCTACTGCAAGTGAAATTTAAGACAAATCACGAACCTTTGATCCTCACACCACCACTAGACACCATCACACCACAACAGCCCACTCGAATCCTGGTGGTGGTGGTGGTAGTGGTGATGGAGCAGTGAAACGGAGCCAAGATTTGAATATAGCGGAGGCCAAAATATATACAGTAGCGGAGCTAGAAATTTTTACATACCCAGACAATTCTTATTATGTAGAAATATTTTTCTATTTTTTTTAGTGTTTCTCTTTTATACAAATAAAAAAAATCCCTTTATTTGCACTTCACCGATGAGCCCTTGTGGCTACGCAGGGTCGCAAAGCAGTGGTTTAGACAGTACTAAGTATACAGTACATACCAACCAAATAAATGGTATACTATGACTCTATGAGGACGAACTAGATGTTTGATGGAAAAATAATAAATAAAAGAAACAAAAGAGATGATGAAAATAATAAAAAAGCTAAATTTTAATTATATAAGATGCTATAAGAGAAGAAATTTTGAATACAAATAACATCATTAATTAACTAGTTAATTGGATTATTAAATAGCTAATTAAGGGGATGTATTAATAGGGGGCATAAAATGTTGGATTATTAAATAGCTAATTAACACAACTTTGGCCTCTTGTTTTTTATAAAAATATTTATGGAAAAGCGATATATGTATATTTTTATGAAAGTATTTTTTTAGACAGATCTATTCATATAATTTTCATATTTACATACTTAGAAACAACTTAACAGTTATTTGAGGATTTTGGGTTTCATCCTAGTAATTTGGTTGGTTTGAGACAAATCTGACTAGCAAAATCGGGAAGGAAATGGGATGAGTAAAACACAGGCTCCATGACCCCCATCGTCTCCCTCGTTTCAGTCGTCCGCACGACTTACCGGCGGAAAGCAAGAAAAGCAGGGGGACACGGCGTCGGCAACTTGATTGGGTCAGCGAGGGGTACTGTTAAGGGAAGAGGATGTACCTTGTCCTTGATTTCTTTGTACTCGAGCTCGTCGAGGTGGTTGGCCAGGTCGGCAGCTAGCCGCTGCATCTGGTTGATCTGCGCCGCAAGCTCCTGGTTCCCGATCCTGATCCCAGCGGCGGCTCCGGCAGGCACGGCGCCGAGGATGAGGTTGACGCGGCGCAGAGCGTCCACGAGATCCCCGACCAGCTCTTCGAGGCCTTCCGAGCTCAGCAGCGCGTTGATAGCGGCGGTGGACAGGCGATCGAGCAGCTTGTTCACCACCCATGTCGCCGCCGCCGATGCAAGGCTGATGGGGTCCAACATTTCCGGGCAAATGCAATGCAAGTACCCAATGAGAGGAGAGGAGATGCAGAGTCGTCAACGTCTCCGACTCTTCTCTTCTGTATGGATACTGGATGCCAACGGGTGTCGGTGGCTGCGGACGCGGTCGCGGCCGCGGCCGCCGAAATTATTACGTGAAAAGTCTACCTCCAACTTTTAACTTTTTTTTTTTCACTCACTCTCTCACATCAATGTTTGGACGCATGTATAGAGCATTAAATATTGGTAAAAAAATAACTAATTGTACTTTTAATATATACATGTCGAGACGAATCTTTTGAGCCATATTTAGACAGAGTTTGTCAAATAACCACGAAAGTGCTACAGTTGAGGAAAAAAAAACTCATCCTTGGCATCTAAACAAGGGCTTAAGCCCAGGTTGTCTACTTTACCTCTAATTTTTAATTTATAAAACCATCTATTTTATCCCCCGAACTTTATAAAACCGGTCAAATTACCTCTCATGTGATTTTGGATAGTGGTTTTGCTACAGTAACTGCGGTTTTGGTTTTTTTCTTTTTTATTTATTTTGTTTGAATCTTTAAAAAATCATAGTAAATCATAGAAAAATTATAAAATAAAAAAAATCCAATTTTGCTGGACTCGACATGAGTAGATCTACACAATAAATATATAATATGGTATGCTTTAGTACAAAATTTTTGTCATAGATTTAAATCTGTTCTTTTTTAAAATTAATTAGAACAATTCATAACTGTAGTTTTTATGATCCATTTATGGTGAAATTTTTATAGTGACTTAGTTATTGTATGATTGAACTACAGCAAAAAAAATTTATACTCATTGGATCATATATAACTTAGTTATAGATTTATTTAGATTTAACAAGCATAAACCCTAAATAAATCTATAACTAAGTTATACATGATCCAATAAGTTACTATAGTTCAATCATAAAAGAATTAGGCAACCATAAAAATTTCACTACAATTAGACCATACAAACTATAATTATGAATTATTTCAATTAATTATAAAAAAGAATAGACCTAAATCTACAACAAAAATTTTATAATAAAGCATATGATATTATATATTTACTGTGTAGATCTAATCATTTGGAGTTCAACAAAATTGAATTTTCTATTTTATGATTTTTCTGTGATTTACTATGATTTTTCAAAGATTCAGCCAAAATAAATAAAAAAAAAGAAAAAACCAAAATCGATGTTACTGTAAAAAAAACCACCGTCTACAACCGGCTGAGGGGGTAATTTAACTGGTTTTATAAAGTTCAGAGGGTACAATAGACAGTTTCATAGATTGAGGGATTAAGTAGACAACACTTAATGAGTGGAGGGTTAAGTAGACTTTTTCCAAATTAAATTATTATAGAACTAGGTAAATGCCCGTGCGTTGCATCGGGAACGAAAGAAAAAATTGTTACCACCAAAATAAAAAGATTGTTATAAAAGACTGAGCACTATTATTTATTTATCCAGGCAAAATGCATGCAGCGCCAGGCGCTCGATTTCGTTGCCCGGCTCCACAGAACTTGCTTGAGATCTGGGAACGTCACCAGGGCACCATCCAAAGTTCCAAACAGAGCACAAGCATGATACACGCTTGCAAAGTTAAAACCAGGCAAATAGAAGTTCAGGGTCTCATCCAGATCCAAACGAGCCTTCGAAACAGGAGGCCTGCTTGCTGCTGCCTCTGCGGCTCTGCCTTCTCGGACAGCCAGCAAGTGAGGCCTGCCAGCTCCAGACTGCCCTTCGCATTCGCGGCTCCACCCACGAGCTCGTGCTGCTGCCTCCCCCCGATGCGCTCAGCTACTGCCGCCTCACCTGTCCACCACACAACCTCTGCGTTGCAACAGAAATTAAAAAAAAAAAATAGATGACACTGTTCATGTGTCACTATTTATAAAGGCCAATTTTTTTTCTGCTCATGCATTTTTTTCTGTGAAATTCCTGTATTTCAAACATGCGCTAAAAGTAACAACATCATACGTCTACTATAGAAGCACGTCTGCAATAGAAGCATATACTCCGTATGTGCAATTGACGACGCAACACGTACATGTCTGCACATACTTATGGAAATAATTCTTTTCCCATTATGCATAGAAAAGAGGACTACAGAATAAAGTAACATTTTGGTCATATAGAGTTGTACTAATTTTTTTAGAGGAAAAATAGAATACTACTAAATAGGGGATCCTGAGACTTTTATGGGTGCCTGATGGGCTAACTCAGACTTTCAATTATAGGAAAGAGTAAAAAAGTTGAGTATTCAGCCACTAAAAGTCAAGCATGAACTGTGAGTTCTTCAGGTAACCTAGACCATGGAACAGATGCTACTGGACGATCGTCCGGCCAAGAAGTCCAGCTCTGATAGAATGATGACGAGGTGATGCTGAAGCGCTTGCGCCGCAGCACCACGGACTTGTGCATCGCCATAGCCACCTTTACCTTGAATCCCTGCGGATACGTGAACTTGAGCAGCAACGTGTTTGCTCATCATCGCCCACCAACAGTACGCCCCAGATCAACACAGGCACATAGAATTAGTTTTGCATCTATGATCTTCCGAGCTTTATCAAACAGGGAGTAGCAGGCGCAGTGGGATCGGGTCGGTATAATTTGCATATAGTGAAAGAAGAGAATAAAAACAACTTTGCACTTGTGCGTATGTATGAATTTGAAAAGCGGAATGTAGACCCCATTTATTGTTTCTTGATTTACTCGATCTCTTTCAGTTATATTATAGACACCTAATCTTTTTGAGAATATATCACGTACCTTTGCACAGCATCGGATGGAACACCCAATCGGCCTCGACAAAGTTCTTGCAAAGCGTTGCTGCATCCTAAGATCCCATGTTACCCCTGTCCAGTCCACGCCTATTCAGAGATCAGAGGGCGACACCCAGGAGACCTTGCCCACATCTGCCACCTTGACGAGGAACTCTAGGTTCCGTTGCGCACTCATCTGGTCTCTATAAAATTAGCCCATAACAGCGCTGAAGTTAGCTTTCAAAGTCTGAACGGAAATTAGATCAGATCAGATCTAAATAGGAATAGCCAATTAGTTTAAGGTAGAGTTTGGGTGCTCGGTTTTGTACAGCAGTAAGCGAAGTGTTGTGGGAAGGGACCCTCAGCAGTGGCGCCACGCAGGCTGGACCGAAGAGTGACCCAAGCACGCCCTCACAAACTTTTCTTTTTCTCATTCGTTGGACCCTTCGGGTCGGTTTTTTTTCCTAACCTTCGAATACGGTCTCGACCCTCGGAGTCCATCATGTGTCTTGCACGTAAAGGCACGCCGAGAACATAGAAAGGTGACCCTCGCACGTTCCGAGTTTCCTTCGCCGGAGACGTCAAGCTCGGTGAGTGGCGAGCGGGTGCAGACCTCGCGACAAGCGGAGCCGAGGGTCTGGCCCTCATTCTCCTGCGAAGGCTAGCAAGACCGGATGACGGCGGGCAGGAGGAAGGCAGACTAGGGTTTCCCACTCTGCATGTGTTTGTACGTTTCTACCCTTTCCCTGTACAGTGCCGGGGAATCTTTTCTGTACCCTTTTGTAATTTGGCAGGTGTCTCTAGGTATTCCCTATAAATACCAAGGGATGAACAGTGCTTCAGGGAGGGATTTTTTTTGATAGGAGAGAGAAGAATTCTCCAACCAATTTATTTCCCTGTACCTTCGCTTGCACCTTCGCTAGCACCTTCGCTTGCGTGCACCTTCGTTAGTTTCTTCGCCTACGTTTGACAGTTGTTCACCCTCGTCCCGAACCCCTGCTCTGCAGCGGAGGTTGGGAAGGAGTGCACCCAACAGTTTGGCGCCGTCCGTGGGGACCGAAGTTCGTAATGGCAGGAAACAGAAGAGCGTCCTCAACCAGAGACCCTCGTGTGACCAGAGAGGCCACGGCGATGGTCCAGCCTGTGGAAGAGAATGTAGAACCCTCGGAAACAGAAGAAGTTGCTCCAGGGACAGAGGTCCCGGGCCCTCACACTCGATTGGTATCACGGCCACACCCGCACACCTCCGGAGGAGATGGGGAAGGAGAGGAGGAGGAGTTGGGCCTCAAGGCTTTAGAGAGGCTTCAAGCTGAGTTGCAGGAGAAGAAGAGACGTCTGGACCAGTTTGTAAGGCACAACCGGCTGCGCCTTATCAGGCAAAAGGCGGATGAAGCAAGAGAGCAGCTCCGCCGAATGGAGGAGTCCCTCGCAGCAGCTGAGGCCGAAGCCGAGGACTGGAATGACAGGCAAATACCGCCGCTTCGAGAGGAGAATGTTGGGCAGGGACAGGGCAACGCTCGTCAGCCACCACCACCCCCACCACCACCACCAAATTTTCGCCAATTTTACCCAGAAGAGCGAGAGCCAAATATTCGTATACAGCGAAGGGCCCAACAACACCAGATGCCCTACGACCCAAGATCACCACTCTCCCAAATACTGCAAACCCAACCCTGGCCACCGTGCTACAATCCACAAAATCTGCCCCGTTATGACGGCCTCACTGACCCTCGCCAATTCATAATGAGCTATGAAGCGGCAGTCGCCGCAGCAGGAGGAGATGAATCTACAATGGCGAAGTCTTTTGTAATCATCCTTCGTGACATTGCGCAAACTTGGTACAACAACCTTCGCCCCGGAACTGTGGATTCCTGGGCCAACCTCAGAGACAGACTCTGCACAAACTTCAAGGGCATCACAGCAGCCCCATCAAACCCCATTGAGCTGTTCAACTGCAAATAAGAAGAGCACGAACCGCTGCAAGACTACTGGCGGAGGTTCATCTAGATTAGAGCAAGAACTCCGGGGATATCCGACGAGGCCGTGATCCTCGCTGCAGTCAGCGGCCTGCGTCCAGGCCCATGTTCCTCAAAGTTTGCCAGGAAACCAGCAAGCACAATCAAAGAGCTTCATGATACAATGGAAAGATACTGTAGAGCGGACATGGACTTCAGGGCAAAGTCTGACGCTCGAAGGTCGCAGCAGAAACCACAGTTGAGGCCCCAAGCGAGAGAAAACAACCCTCGCCAAGATCAAAGCAACATTGACGCGATCAACAAGGCAAATCCACTCGAAGATCAGAAAAGGAGCATTCCGCCTTCGGGTAACCAAAATCAACATGGATTTTCACCCCCGCCTGAACAAAGAAACCAACAGAGGGACCCGGCCAAAATGTACTGTTATTTTTGTGGGCAAGGAAAGGGGCACACAACAAAGCAATGCGAGTGTTTTGCCAAAGGAAAGGGGTACCAAGAGTCCAAAAGAGCCACTTCGGCCGAAAACAGAACCATCAATCACACCAGAAAACCAAATTTCAACCCAACCCACCCTCCATACCGGTACATACCTATAAACTATGGCCTACCTTCGCATCAACCATTCTACGCTCATCACCCACACTACAACCACACCTCATATCAACCAACCTCCATCCCTCAACGACAAAACACACCATACACCGTCACATACCCAACAACCCCTCAAACACAAATCAACCAACAAACGAGCAACGCTTTACCACCACCACCACCAATACCAGCACTGCCAGCTCCACAACCTGTCAAAACCGAAGCCCAAACCCAGACAACCATCAATAACCCAACATCAACCTTCGGAGTAATACTAGCTATCACCGGGGGCTCCAACGAAGATCATGGTAACAAAAGGCAAAGGAAAGAGCATGCCAGAAGAACGCACCACGTAGCTGTCGAAGGACCGCACAAATTTGGGCGATGGTCCCACATCCCAATAACCTTCGATTCCTCCGACATGAAGCTAAGGGATTACCCTCACACTGACGCTATGGTGATCGAAACCAATCTAGCAGGATGGACAGTCACCAAAATCCTGGTCGACACCAGAAGCTCCGCAGACATTCTGTTTGCCACAACCTTCGACAGTATGAAACTTGACAGAAACCTCTTGCAACCCGCTGGCAACCCTCTATACGGTTTCGGCGGTCAACAAGTAAGGGTTGTTGGGAAAATATCTTTGCCCGTAACCTTCGGAGACCAGGTGAACTGCAGAACAGAGCACATAACCTTCGACGTGGTTGACATATTTTATCCTTACAATACAATATTTGGCCGAGGGGTCACCAATGCATTCAACGCAGTCATTCATCCTGCATACCTTTGCATGAAGCTTCCTGCCCCAAAGGGGGTCATTGCAGTATACAGAGATCAAGACGTTGCAAGAGCCGCTGAAGGAACAGCAACACCTGGGCAACGTAATGTACATAATTTAACAAACCATCAAATATCAGAGCCTCACAGCGAAGGTGAAGTAACCAACGACCAAAGAAGAGCATCACCCAAATAGCAAACCAAACAAATTCAACTCTCTGAGGGCAACCTCGAAAGAAAGGTACTCATCTCAGCCAACTTAGACCCCCAGTCAGAAAATAACCTCGTCCTTTTCCTCAACGAAAACTCCGACACCTTTGCTTGGTCTGCGGAGGACCTCAAGGGAGTGAACAGAACCTTGATCGAGCATACCCTAAACATAAAGCAAGGATATCGCCCAGTCAAACAAAAGCTTCGCAAAATGTCAGAAGAGAGGAAAGAGGCAGCGAGGGAAGAAGTAAAAAGACTCCTAGATGCAGGGGTCATCCGCCCAGTAAAATACCCAACATGGCTTTCAAATGTGGTCCTAGTACAAAAGAAGAATAAGAAATGGCGAATGTGCGTAGATTTCACATGCTTAAACAAAGCTTGCCCGAAGGATGACTTTCTCCTACCAAACATAAGCACCTTGGTTGACAGAGCAGCCGGTTGCCAAATGCTTTCTCTCCTCGACTGTTTCTCGGGGTACCACCAAATCTGGATGAATGAAGAAGATGAGGAAAAAAACAAGCTTCATCACACCTTCGGGTACTTTCTGCTTTCGAAGAATGGCAGAAGGCTTGAGGAACGCAGGATCAACCTTCACTCGCATGACATCCGAAGTGTTCAAAGATGAACATGCTATCTCTGCCTACGTCGATGATCTGATCGTCCAAAGCGAGCAAAAAGAAAACCACATATCAGACTAGGCAAGAGTGTTCAATAACCTTCGGTCTGCCGGATTAAAACTAAATCCCGAAAAATGTGTTTTCGGGGTAAGCGAAGGAAAACTGCTAGGTTGCATTGTCTCAGCAAGGGGAATTGAAGCCAACCCCGAGAAAATTGACGCCATCATCAATATGGAACCCCCGACAACCAAAAAAGCAGCTCAGCGTTTGTCAGGACGCCTAGCAGCACTCAGCAAATTCATCTCCAGATCAGCTGAGCGAGGGTTACCTTTCTTCAAAACTTTGAGAAGCACAACTCCATTCAATTGGGGACCTCGGCAGCAGAAAGCCTTCGAGGATTTGAAAAACTACCTCACCAACATGACCGTCTTAACCAGGCCGAGCAAAGGGGATCTTCTACTGCAGTATGCCGCAGCCTCGCCTCACGCAACCAGCGTAGTGCTGATCAAAGAGTTGAACGAAAACGGCAAAACCAAACAGGCCCCGGTATACTATGTGTCTGAAACCCTCGAGGGTCCTAAACGAAACTACTCAGAGCTCGAGAAGATAGCATACGTTGTGGCGGAACCATCCTGATTATAAGACCTCAAGTACCGTCTTAGTCAAATCCGTCTGACTTCGACTCATACTTGAACCCATATAACCCCGGTAGTCCAGAAATCTCGAAGGATTTCTATCACCGTACAACATACAGGATCGCATTGTTCAAGAATTACATTCACAAAGATACATCGCAGAGAAACGGAACCGAATTTAAAGTATCAGAGTGCGAATTTAAAACGGAGTTATTACAATACCGAATTTAAAAGTACGGAAGCTGAAATAGTTTGAAACTCGACCACCACACATGTGGTCCAAATAAAACATTGTTTGACAAATCCAACTCAACACAACTCACTCTTCCCTTTTTAGATAATGTGCCACTAGGAGTCTCAGACCAGCAAAAGAAAAGGGGAAGCTTCTGGACGAGGGCATTGACGTGACAGATGTCTAGTCTGACCATAGTTGTAACATGGCCCAATCACATATGGAGTCTTGGGGCCTCCTGCACTTCCTGCCTTATTCTTGTTCTGCATCAGAGGAGCAGTGTAGGGCTTCTGAAAACTGGGACGGGGTCGGTTGGTAGTGATCTTCCTCCGCGGGGGACGGAACCTTGCTCCAGCCACTGGCGGGCGATACAGGGTGCGTGCTCCGAAAGGGGTTCTCTGTTGAGACGAACCTCCTTCGTTCGCACGACGGCGGTTTTCTGTCGCCAGCCTACTGTCATTGGCCTCTTGATTTAGGCAGTCACTGACAAAGTCACTGAAGGTGGTGCGGTGACTGTTACCCATCTTTGAAAGCATGACGGCGCTCATGCCACGTTTGAAGCTTGCGATCTTCTTGGCCTCAGTGTTGACAAAGTCTGGGGCGTAGCGAGCTAGGTTGTTGAAGCTGTGCAGATACTCGGACATAGATCTGGTTCCCTGGGACAACCTCATGAACTCTGCAATCTTCATTTCCATCAGACCACTAGGGATGTAGTGGTTGCGCATAGCAGTCGAGAACTGATCCCAAGTGACATGTGCATTTGCAGGCAAGGATGCATGGTACTGGGCCCACCACAAACCTGCGGGTCCTTCCAACATGTGCGCGACATACTCTGCCTTGAGCTCTTCCGTCAGTCGAAGCAGACGGAACTTCTGGGTGATGGAGTTGAGCCATTCATCAGCCTGAAGCGGTTCAGTGACTTCCTTGAACACCGGGGGACGGGTGTCCAAGAAGTCACGGTAGGAGCTGTACTGGTTGGGCTCTGGGCCTTGGCGTTGATGATGCTGCTGCGCAGTGTTGTTAGCGATATTGCGGAGGGTGGCCTCCATGTGCCTCTGCATCTCCTCCATGTTCCTTTGGCTGCCCAAGAACTGGCCGAAAAATGCTTCCGGCGTCATCGGCGGCGGTGGGGGAGGTGGCAGATTCTCCTCCTGTCCTGCCCCCTGTCCACGCTGGCTGCGAGTGTGTGCCAGCATCTGCATATCCCATTAATAAGCAATCATTAGGTGATGTTACATTGATCATGAATAAATACTGCGTTGTACATAATTCGAAAATTTAGCACACGACCAAGTATAATTACTCATTTCCATACAACATCACAGAATAATCGCCCGAATTAGACATGCAACGACGGATTTCCATAAAAGATGCCAGATCGAAGTCTGGACTTTGTCCCAAAAGCCATACATGCCATCAAACATCTCAAACATAAAACCAACACATGTTTTGAGTGTTACATCACTTAGCGAGCGTGCTCAAGCTATACAAAAGAAAACGACTCCTAGCGAAACTAGCGCTCAGGCGTCTCCAGTGGCGGATGCGGCGTCCTCTGCGTCGACGTCGATCATTGGCTCGTCAGCGTGATCCTCCTCCGGTGGGGCGTCGGGACCAAGGACCTCTCCGTCCAGGGGATCCGGGGCCTCGGCTGCGGCTGGGGCGGCAGGCGCATCACAATATAAAATACTCAAGTAAGTTATTTATAAAAACTGGGAGACTTAAGGATGCTCCGGGGCTTGCCTGGGAACCAACACTAGGTTAGTGTTTGTTAGGTGATACACGCTTGGCGAGCATCTCCGCTGTAGCACTTGTTTAACTCCGCATCTTCAGGATAATCCACCAAACACCGTCTTCGGGTTTAACCTCATCATCACGTCCTTCACGATGTATCTACCATTACCTAAATGAGATGCGCAATGCAAGCGTATGAATGCGAGGGAAACGCTTACGAAGCAATCATAGGCACATATATAAGCATTCCTAATTACTTCACATAAGCAGTCCGGATAACTATTAAAAGAAGCCATAGCTCTAACTCACAACATGGCATGATCATTTCAGCTGGTTAATATTAAAGAAAAACTGTGACACGGTTCATTAGGCACTCAGAGAGGCTAACTATAACAATCAATCAAGACTACATCACACATCACACAAATGGAACACATGTATGCACATACAACTCCTATTTTGCTAAACAAGTCAATCATCATTATCTAACATATTTATATAATATATTAGGTTGATTGACTTAATAACATGAAATGCATAAACTAAATATTATCAAGTATTCATCATGGTTTCACATAAGCAATCGGGATAACTTAGCAATCGTCCAAAGAAGCAATACACTCAGCCTCCACCTCGCGCAGGTCATGTGCATCACACCACCGTGGAGGAAGTGCCGGAAGGAGAGCCTGTCACCACTGGTACGTTTCTTGTTAATCAATGCCCCGCAGTTGTGTTGTTTGATTATGGAGCATCGCATTCTTTCATAAGTGAGAACTTCGTTTTGAGAAGTAATCTTGAGTTGGTAGAGTTAGATCGGGATATCAGATAAGTTCTGCCAGAGCTGTTCTCTCCGCGCGTAAAATGGCTAAAGGAGTGGAAATGACTTTTGGGGATAAGACGGCCATAGTGGATCCCATCGTAATCCCTGGTCTGGGTTTGGATGTGATCTTAGGTATGGGTTGGATGAAACTCTGGAAGGTCAATCTTGACGTCGCAGAGCGAATAGTTTCTATGGTTAGTCCCCGGAATGGGTCTACCTTTCGGTTTAAGTTACCCCGAAACCCCCACGAGATCGGAGTGTTGTTCAACGTCACCGCAAAACAGATAGCTGAGATCTCAGTAGTGTGTGAGTTTCCGGATGTTTTTCTTGATGCGTTGCCTAGACTACCGCCGGATAGGGATGTGGAGTTTGCTATAGAGTTAGTCCCTGGAACGGCACCCATATCTCGGAGACCGTATAGGATGCACGCTAAAGAGTTAGCAGAGCTTAAGGTTCAGTTGCAAGAGCTCTTGGATAAGGGTTTGATACGCCCTAGTTTGTCACCTTGGGGATGTCCCGCTATCTTTGTGAAGAAGTGTAAAACTTTGAGGATGTGTGTGGATTACAGGCCGTTGAATGCAGTAACTATAAAGAACAAATATCCCTTACCCCGAATCGATGTCTTGTTTGATCAGTTATCAAAGGCAAAAGTGTTCTCCAAGATCGACCTGAGATCAGGATACCATCAGATTAAGATCAGAATAGAAGATATACCAAAAACAGCTTTCTCTACCAGATATGGACTCTATGAGTATCTCGTTATGTCCTTTGGATTGACCAATGCACCGGCACATTTCATGTACCTGATGAATTCAGTCTTCATGCCAGAGTTAGATAAGTTCGTTGTAGTGTTCATCGATGATATCTTGGTATACTCTGAGAATGAGAAGGATCATGTTGAGCATCTACGAGTTGTTTTGACCCGGCTTCGAGAGCACAAGTTATATGCTAAGTTCAGTAAGTGTGACTTTTGGTTAAAGAAGGTACCTTTCCTTGGTCACTTCCTTTCAGAGGAAGGGATCTCTGTAGACCCTTCTAAGGTGCAAGAGGTTATGGATTGGGAAGCACCCACAAGTGTTTTTGAGGTTCACAGCTTTTTGGGTTTGGCTGGATACTACTGTCGGTTCATTCCGGATTTTTCGAGAATAGCCAAACCTATGACCCGTTTAACGCAGAAAAACAAGAAGTTCGAATGGACTCTAGAGTGTGAAACAGCTTTTCGCGCTCTGCGAACGTTGTTGACTTCCGCGCCTGTTTTCGCTCAGCCAAACTTAGAGGAACCTTTTGATGCGTTTTGTGACGCATCCAAGATTGGACTTGGATGTGTGCTCATGCAGAATGGGAGAGTTATAGCATATGTTTCGTGACAGTTGCGACCACATGAAGAGAATTACCCCACTCATGATTTGGAATTGGCGGCCGTCGTGCATGCACTCAAGATCTGGAGGCATTACCTTATGGGAAACCTATGTCATGTGTACACTGATCATAAAAGTCTGAAATATATCTTCACCCAACCAGAGTTGAACATGAGGCAGAGAAGATGGTTAGAGTTGATTAAGGATTACAACCTTGAAGTGCATTACCACCCCGGAAAAGCAAACGTGGTAGCAGATGCCTTGAGTCGCAAGACTCATTGCAACTCCCTACAACCACTATTGGAAGATGGATTCAACCTTATGCACCCTGTTATGTTAAACAATATCACCATACAGTGCACCCTGGAAAGTGACATCATCGAAGGACAAAGGACCGATGAAGAGATCTGTCAGATCAAGAAGAGGTTGGAAACCAGTAGTTCTTTGAACTTTAGGACTGATGAACACAGAATCTTGTGGTATAACCAAAGGTTGGTTGTTCCTAAGGACACGGAGCTGAAAGAAAGAATTCTAAATGAAGCTCATAATTCAAAGTTATCTATCCATCCAGGAAGCAGTAAGATGTACCAAGATCTGAGAACAAGGTACTGGTGGTCTAGGATGAAGAAGGAAGTTGCAGCTTATGTTGCAAGGTGTGATACTTGCTGCAGGATAAAAGCTATACATCTGAGACCTGCCGGATTGTTACAGCCGTTATCTATTCCAGAATGGAAGTGGGAAGAGATTAGTATGGATTTCATCACAGGTCTTCCCACCACTCAAAAGGGAAATGATTCTATCTGGGTTATCGTGGATCAGTTATCTAAAGTGGCTCACTTCATCCCGGTTAAGACTACACACCGATCTCATCAGTATGCAGACTTGTACATTCAGAACATCTTGAGGTTACACGGAGTTCCAAAAAGGATTGTCTCTGATAGAGGACCCCAGTTCATAGCACGTTTTTGGGAACAGTTGCACAAGGAGCTAGGAACCAAGTTGGTAAGAAGTTCCGCTTATCACCCCCAAACCGCAGGACAAACAGAGAGAGTGAATCAGATTTTGGAAGATATCCTCAGAGCTTGTGTTTTATCTTCAGGAGAATCATGGGAGAAATGGTTACCCCTTGCCGAGTTTTCGTATAACAACAGCTACCAAGAAAGTATAAAGATGGCACCTTTTGAAGTATTATACGAATGAAGATGCAGAACCCCGGTAAATTGGGTTGAATCAGGAGATCGAGGATTTTATGGGTCAGATTATGTAAAGGATGCTGAAGAGATTGTGCAAAAGGTACAGCAACACATCAAGGCAGCACAATCCCGACAAAAGAGTTATGCTGACACACGAAGGAGACCCTTGGAATTTCAAGTAGGAGACTATGTTTATCTTAAGGTCTCACCCATGAGAAAGGTCCAACGTTTTGGAATTAAGAAAAAGCTAGCACCTCGATATGTGGGACCGCATTAGATCATAGCTAAAAAGGGAGAAGTGGCATATGAAGTGCAGTTACCCCCAGAGATGAGCACAGTCTTCCCTGTGTTCCATGTGTCCCAGTTGAAGAAGTGTCTTTGAGTTCCAGAACGGGAAGAAGTTTGGATTCCAGATGTTACTATCGGATCAAATCTGGAATACTATGAACAACCTCGGGAGATAATGGACACCAAGACCCGAGAAACTCGCAACCGAACAGTGAAGACTTACAAGATTCTCTGGAGCAACCACAGACCCAACGATGCGACATGGGAAACCGAGGAGTACTTGCGAATGAACTATCCCGCTTTTTATAAAGATTGGTACGTAACTCAAAATCTCGGGACGAGATTTCTTTAAGGGGGAAGGGCTGTGACACCCTAGTGTCAAGCACTGCATTAGGAACCACATTTAGCTACCAAAATGCATAAGCAATGCATTGCATCATTTCATGTGCATATGAGTGCTTTTTGCCTTTTTGTTTATTTGGATTTTGGATTTCTATTGGACTTGATAGTTTAAGTGGATTTATATCTTGGCAAATAAGTTTATAAAATAAATAATATTGAGTAGAGTGCTTTTCATGTTGGCATTTTGACCTAATTCAAAATAGTTTATCAGATAAAAATGAGGCAAGCAAAATGGTGTATGTTTCAAAATTGGCTTTATTTATGTTGAGGTTGTAAAAATGGTTTTCAGAAAAAGTGTCTTATATGAAAGTTGTAGAGAAAATTATTTTGAGCAACTTTTATTTTTGGGTCAAAGTCTAGTTTGGAGGTTTTGAAACTGTTTTTGAATGGTCAAAGTTTGAAAAGGTTTTGGAAAAAGAAAAAGGAAAACCATTTTTTTTTCCCGGCGCCAGCCTTTCGGCCCATTCGGCCTTTCCGTCCCAAGCCGCGCCGCGCCTGCCCCCGCTCCCGCGCGCGCTCGCGCACGCCGCGCACGCCAGCCCCGACAGCGCCGCCGCGCCGTACGCCGTTCGCAACCGCCACGTGGCCGCCGCATCCTGCCGAGGATCCTCGCCGGCCACTCCTCGCTCGATCCCCTCTCACCCGAGCACGCAAGCAATCCTCCCCGGCCACTCTCCGCTCGCCTCGCCTGCCGCGCTACCCTCGCCTGCCGCGCCATCGCCTGCCGCACGCCACGCCGTGGCCCCCGCCACGACCGGCCGTCCTTCGCCCTGCCGAGCAAAACCGAGCACCTCCCTTCGCTCGTTCACTCACCCGCTCATTCGAACACCCCCGCGAGCTCTCTCCCTCTCCTCTCCACGAATGAACGCCAGCGCTCGCCCGCCGCCGTTCGACACCGCAAAACCCCTTCGCCATTCCGGCCACGCCGAAGCCTCGCCGTCCAATTCCTCGCGCAAACCTCTCCGCCCACACCCCAGACACCTGGTGCTCGCGTTAGCACCACCCCTCGAGCCTTGCCGACACCGAAGTCTGTGGAGCGCCGCCGCGGTCGCCATCGGCACCGTTCGGAGCTCGCGACTGTTCTACATCGACCGAAGCTTCTCCGCTTCCCCTCTTCTCCGTCGAGCATCACCAAGCCAAGGCAAGGTGAGAACACCGACTAGCCTCAACGCTACCGCTCTCACCCACCTCTTCTTCCTCGGCCGAGCGCCATGGCTGTCCGCCGAGGCCATGCCCGAGGCCAAGCTTCCTCGGAGCTTCCCGAGCCAAACCGAGCCCTCCGATAGCCTCCCTAGGGTTCACAAAGCACTGCGCACGCGCCAATTTGGCCGGCGACCGCCGGACACGGCCTAGCCGAGCCCCGCCACTGTCCGCCATGTCCGCTCGCGTGGCCAAGCCTCCTCGGAGCTTCCCGAGCCAATCCGAGCCCGCTGATAGCCTCCCTTGGGTTCGCGTGAGCCTTCGCCTTCCCCAATTTCACCGGGAACCGCCGGAAACGGCGTAGCCGTGTGTCGCCGCCGCCGCCGTCCGCCACCGCTCGCCGCCGGCACGCTTCGGTCACCCTCTGGCCAAACCGACCCCACCGCTGGATGCGCCTCGTCGAGACGAGTCTATCGAGCCTAGCCTCACCGCCGGCGACCTCACCGTCGTCGAGCTTTCGCCGGTCAACACCTTCCCCTGCTTCGCCCTCTCTGACGGGTGGGTCCCGTTGACCAGCGAACCCCGCGCGTCAGCCTCACCCGGTCTATGGACCACGTTCACGCAGGCCAGCCGGGAAGATTCAAATGTGTTTTCCTTTTTGTTTTATTTTCCAGAAATGCTTGTTTTTTTGTGTAGCTCGTTTTAAAAGTCCAAATGAAGTACTTTCAGTTTTGTTAACTTGTTTATGAGTAGATCTATCATGGAAAAATATGAAAGTATTTTTGGTGAAAGTTTTTATTACTGTTTTTATTTAATTCAGTTTGTGAGCTTTTGTTTAGATAAATGGAAATAGGTGTTTTATGGTTGAGTTAATTCATGGGAAAATTTGTGTAGGTTTCTTATCTTGATTTGCACCTGTGAAAAATATATGATGCACTATTTATGTGGAAAAAGTTTATGTTATGATTTAAAGTCTTTTTGACTGATTTCTTAGAATAAGTGTTAAGGTATTTAATATGTCAAAATAAAATGTGGGAAAAATTGTGTAGTCTTTGTATGTCATGTTCAGGCTAAGAAAAATGTTAAGCATAAGCTGTTGTATGGAAGAATCTGAAGTTGCTTTACAAATGTACCTTTCTGTGTTTTCCTTTGGAAATTCATGTAATAAATAATATAATGTTTCTGTTCGTGGAACTTTCTTGATAAGTATGGAATATGGAGTAGAATCTGGGAAAAATATGAAATTGAGTTTAGCACCCTTTTCCAGTAGGGATGTAGTTCAATGGGTTTAATTTAGAATAGATTTATTTATTTTGGGTAGGCTTGTATATTTTTTTTCTCTGTCAGTAAATTTTCTGCAGTAAAGTGTTCATGAGTAGATGCAACTAGAAAAATTATGAAATTTGCTGTTTGACACTTTTTGTGTGAAAAGTTAGTTCAAAGTGCCTTTTGAGCAGTTTATTTGTTCTTTTTATATCTGTTGTTCTATATTTTATTTCTAGCTGAAAATTGTTCAGTAAAGTCCAGCAGGTGTTAATTGCCTTCGGGAATTTTTGTGGATTTTTCTGAATTCAGAAAAATGCACTTGCAGTTCAAACCTGAATTTCTTTTGAATTTCTAAATAAGAAATAGGTAAATTAATGGATTTTGTTTTATGAAATAAATAAGTATTTACCTTAATGTCAAAAGTGGTTCAACAAGTTGGTTTTGTTGGTTTGCAAGAAATGTTACTTTTCTTACTACCGCATCTCGCACCACGTATTATTTATTTATCATTTTCAACCGCATTGCAATAGGATCGACAGTTCAGGATCAATACCAGGAGCAGGAGACAAACGTCGAGCAGGAGATCCCGGAACTTCATCAAACCGAGGAAGTCGACCCCACGGCCGACACTAACCTGCCTGAGTGCCCCTCCCACGAGGCCTCAGTCTTTTCTCAAGGCAAGCCCCGGAGCATATTAAGCCTCCTATCTTTTGCAATTAAAATTACTTGAGTCCTTTTATATTGTGATGCATTAGGTTTAGGAGTTGGAATGAATCCTACTTGCTGCATTACCATTCCTTGGTTATTGATTAATATCTACCTTGTTATCCTGTTATTTAGTTACCATGTAGAATTGCTTAGCTTGCTTAATAAAAGTAGTAGTTAAGAATGTTTCCGTAATACCCGGAGTCGCGCCCTCTAGTATGGAAATGTGATCTGCCGCGAGAGGCCATCACCAGGTTCCAATTGGGCGGTCCGTGCTTGAACCGCGATGATTACCACCACGAACAACCATCGAGCGGTTGCCCAATGCATGGACCCGACGGGGAAAGTGTGGGCTGGTATTAAAGGTCTTTCACCAGCTGGTTTGGAATTCGATTCGAGTCGCCGTCTCCCCCGGTTAGTGGGAAACTATGGCGAGCTTCACCACGATACAACTCCATGTGATGTTTTAAAGGTTCAACTAAAAATGTGGAGAAGTCAATTGGATATGGTTATATTATTGTTTGTTAGACTCAAGTGTGTGCAATAGTTCAGGTGCAAACCTAGAGTAAAGAAATAGGTCTAAAAATGACAGCTCAGCAATATCATTAAATCCTCACTTATCTTAATTGAGCTTTTCGCAACTAAAGATCCCAGATCCACCCAAAAAGGCCTTGCATACCCTTGGTGTCTTTATTTTCAGTTGGACGGGTAAGTCTAGCTGAGTACATTCCCGTACTCAGGGTTTATCCTGTTTGTTGCAGATGGCCAGGTCTACTTTGGCTATTGTAAGCACTGCCTCTACCCAGTGGAAGGTGATAAGGAGTAGGCCCAGGGCAGGGTCGTCCAGAAGCTTCCCCTTTTCTTTTGCTGGTCTGAGACTCCTAGTGGCACATTATCTAAAAAGGGAAGAGTGAGTTGTGTTAAGTTGGATTTGTCAAACAATGTTTTATTTGGACCACATGTGTAGTGGTCGAGTTTCAAACTATTTCAGCTTCCGCACTTTTAAATTCGGTATTGTAATAACTCCGTTTTAAATTCGCACTCTGATAGTTTAAATTCGGTTCCGTTTCTCTGCGATGTATCTTTGTGAATGTAATTCTTGAACAATGCGATCCTGTATGTTGTACGGTGATAGAAATCCTTTGAGATTTCCGGACTACCGGGGTTATATGGGTTCAAGTATGAGTCAAAGTCAGACGGATTTGACTAAGACGGTACTTGAGCTCTTATAATCAGGACGGTTCCGCCACATACACCGTGTTCATAGCTTCAAGGAAGCTAAAACTCTATTTCCAGGCATACAAAATCCAAGTACCTTCAGCATATCCTCTCGAGAACATATTCAAGAACAATGAGGCAGTCGGCAGAATAGCAAAATGGGCAGTCGAACTGAACAGCTACGCTATAACCTTTGTGGGAAGAACAACAATCAAATCGCAGGCGCTAGCAGATTTCATAGCTGAATGGACCCCAGACCCTCGAAGAGATGGAGCCCAACCAGATCCGTTTTGGACAGTGTATGTCGATGGAGCCTGGAGGGCAGCTGGAGCAGGAGCCTCGGCCATCCTAGTTTCGCCATCCGGGTCGAAGCTATGGTACACAAAGAGACTTGACTTCAAGTGCACAAACAACTCAGCAGAATACGAAGCTGTGATACTAGCAATCTCAAAGCTTCGAGCATTATCAGTCCGAAGGGCAGTCATTAACACAGACTTCCAATTCATCGCGGGACACATTGAGAAAAATTACAAAGCAAAATATACAGAGTTGCACAAATACTTCCAATATGTCCGAAAGTTAGAAACTTTCTTCCTCGGCATAACAGTGAAAGCAATACCGAGGTCAGAAAACAACGAAGCAGATGGCCTAGCCAAAGCAGCAGCACAACAACTACATCTGCCCCCTGATGTGTTTTACGAGGTAACAACTCAATCAGCATTCGAAGCCTCTGAAAAGAATGCGAAGCTGATCAACGCAATCCAGAACGAAGACTGGAGAGCACCCATCATAGCCTATATCAACGGACTACATGAACCCGAATCCAAAGAAGAAGAAAACAGACTAAAGCAAAGAGCTCGAGGGTACAAAATAGTGGACAACATTTTATTCAAAGCCTCGGTGATTTTGCCATGGCTAAAATGCGTGTCACAAATCGAAGGAAAAGACATCCTCAAGCTTATTCACGAAGGTATCTGCGGTTCGCACAACGGACCAAGGGCACTAGTTGGAAAAGTTTTCCGTCAAGGGTTTTATTGGCCAACAGCATTACGAGACGCAGAAGATATTGTCAAACACTGCGAGGGTTGCCAAGTAATGGCAAAAACACAAAACGCCCCAGGGGCTCCAACAACTCTGATATGCCCAACATGGCCCTTGCAAAGATGGGCAATGGACCTCATCGGTCCATTACCAACAGCTCCAGGAAATCTTCACTTTGCAGTGGTAGCTGTGGAATACTTCACAAAGTGGAGTGAAACTAGACCGCTGGTTTCCATCACCTCCCTAGCAGTGAAAAAGTTTTTTCTGGCAACAATTAGTTTATCGATTTGGAGTTCCCAAAAACCTAACCGTCGACAACGGCACTCAGTTTGACAGCGAGGTCTTCAAATAATTCTGTGCACAAATCGGAATAGTCCTGTGCTTCGCCTCAGTCCGGCACCCTCAATCCAATGGCTTAGTTGAAAGAGCCAATGCAACAATTTTCCAAGCCATATCCAAAAAATTACAAGGCAGGCCCAAAGGAAAGTGGGCGGAAGAGCTAACCTCGGTCACCTGGTCCCATAACACCTCGGAATGCAGAGCCACCAAATTCACACCTTTCAGGCTTCTATTTGGGGAGGAAGTTGTGTTACTAGAAGAATTGAAGCATGGCTCTCTCAGAACAATCCTCGAATCAGATGAACAGAATCAGCTGCTCGATAAAGACTTACTCGAAGAAACATGATGCAACACAGTGCTCAACCTTTGCAAATATTAGGAAGAAACAAAAAAATGGAGAGACAAAAAGGTGAGAATAAAAGAACTGAAAAAAGGTGACCTCATCCTCATTCGAAAGCAAAATGCCAACATGGCGGGAAAATTCCAGCCAAAATGGATGGGACCATACCTAATCATAGAATGCAATCGTCCAGGGTCTTTCCATCTCTCCGACAGCGAAGGAAACCGCCTACCTCACACCTGGAATATTGACGACCTTCGCAAATTCTACCCATAGCGGAGCCTAGGCGAGCTCTTGCAACATGTAATCTGGTTTTAATCTCTCTTTATTCAGCACCATACTTGTAACAAAAACAAAGGAGCTGCACTCTTTTTCCTTACGAAGGGGCGTAAGGTTTTTTAACGAGGCAGTTTCCAAGTCCTTAATAAAGGCATCAACCCCCGAAAAAACAAAACTCTAAAGCCTATTTTCAGTTTCCCATAAAAACATCGATCCAAGCAGCTCTTATCCAAGAGCACTTCTAATCGATAACAACCCTTGAAGATTGCTTCGAAAAACAAAATTTTTCAAAACAAACCTGGAAAAAGCAAACTTCACCTCCACCTAAGACTAGGGGAGACGCGAAGTCTAAAAAAGTCGAGCACCCTCGCAAAAAACGCCAGGGGCTCGCAAAGAAAACTTCACCTCCACCTAAGACTAGGGGAGACGCGAAGCCCAAAAAAGTCGAGCACCCTCGCAAAAAACGCCAGGGGCTGGCAAAGCAAACTTCACCTCCACCTAAGAAAAGGGGAGGCGCGAAGTCCAAAAAGGTCGAGCACCCTCGCAAAAAACGCCAGGGGCTTGCAAAGCAAACTTCACCTCCACCTAAGGAAAGGGGAGGCGCGAAGTCCAAAAAAGTCGAGCACCCTCGCAAAAAACGCCAGGGGCTCGCAAAGCAAACTTCACCTCCACCTAAAACTAGGGGAGACGCGAAGCCCAAAAAAGTCGAGCACCCTCGCAAAAAATGCCAGGGGCTCGCAAAACAAACTTCACCTCCACCTAAGAAAAGGGGAGGCGCAAAGTCCAAAAAAGCCGAGCACCCTCACACAAAACGCCAGGGGCTCGCAAAGCAAGCTTCACCTCCACCTAAGACAAGAGGAATCACGAAGTGAAAAAAAATCAAGCAACCTCGCAAAACAGAAAGCGAAAAGCGAGCCTCGCTTAAAAGAAAAGGGGGTGTCGCTGTTTCATCAAACGTCTCTCTTCAACGAAAAGCGAGCCTCGCTAAAAAGAAAAGGGGACGTCGCTGTTTCATCAAACGTCTCTCTTCAACGAAAAGCGAGCCTCGCTAAAAAGAAAAGGGGGCGTCGTTGTTTCATCAAACGTCTCTCTTCAACGAAAAGTGAGCCTCGCTAAAAAGAAAAGGGGACGTCGCTGTTTCATCAAACGTCTCTCTTCAACGAAAAGCGAGCCTCGCTAAAAAGAAAAGGGGGCGTCGTTGTTTCATCAAACGTCTCTCTTCAACGAAAAGTGAGCCTCGCTAAAAAGAAAAGGGGACGTCGCTGTTTCATCGAACACCTCTCTTCAACGAAAAGCGAGCCTCGCTAAAAAGAAAAGGGGGCGTCGCTGCTTCATCAAACGCCTCTCTTCAATGAAAAGCGAGCCTCGCTAAAAAGAAAAGGGGGCGTCGCTGTTTTATTAGAACACCTCTCTTAAATGAAAACGTACCGCGCAAATTAACTGCGAGGGTCAAATGTTTTTCCTCAAATTACAAAAATGAATCACAACCGCATCAAAGTCTTATAATTTTGCAATCATTTACAAATCAAACACAGTATGTAACATAATCAATAGGAAATATAAGATTACAAGGAACCATCACCTCCCTCAATTAACATCAAATCATCAAAACCCTCGCTGCCCTCCTCAAATCCCATTTCCGTCGGAACTATGGGTCCCCACAACAAAGGAGCTCCAGGAACAATCGGCAGTTCCCCGGGCAAGACCCTCGCCCTATACATATATCTACGATCTACATCACTAACTTCCGAAGGCTCCTCTTTCGGAACCACTAGTGATTCGTCCGGACCTAGATCTAGATTGCTTCGCCCAAACAAGTAATCCATAGTTGTGTTCTCATCGATATCATCATCAATAACAGCTTGCGCGGACGAAGAAGAACCAAACAAAAAACGTGTGGCCTGTCGATCAGTATAGTCCGCCTCGCGCCAAAAATGACTTGATCTACTGTTCTTCAAATCATACCTTCGCAACTTCAACCACCAAAAGCGTTCAAAAGGCAACGAAGGGTGTTTAAGCCTAGCTCGAGCCCACGATTCACCAGTTATAAAAACATCTTGATAATTTAGCGTCAGTGGCATCACATCAAATACTTCTAGCACGGTTCCATCAGGAACCTCCATTTTCACAGCATTAAAAGAGTATCTCAGTGACATCAAGCCATTTCCCATCACCCAACATATTACAAAATGACCAACTCTGTCGAGCTATCCTCAGTTTTTCACACCTGCTCGGCTTCCCCTTGCTCATCCGCCCTAACCTAGCCGGCTACAGTCCCCAAACCCTCGCCGGTCGCAGCATCCAAACTCTCAGCAGGCGCTTCGACCGTCGCCGCCTCTTCAACGTTAGCTTCTCCAGTGATCGGAGCGTCCTCAGCCGAGGGTACAACCTCGACGGATGGAACCTCTAGCGGTTTCGGAACAACTAGCAGCGTCGTCAGTTGCAGGCGGCGAAGGCATCGCGTCCTTCCGAGCCTGCAAGGAAAAATAAGGGCGAGTCCTCAAAAATTAATACTAACCCCTTCATCACAGAAACAAACTCAAAACAAAATTTTTTCCAATACCACAGACCTGACGAGTAGCCTCGGCAGCTTCTTCGAAAGCAAGAGCATGGCCGCCTCCAGCAATCCAGAACTTGCGAAGCAATCGCATCGCACAGTTCCGAACCTCAGCGTCATCAATCTTCATTTGGCGCACTTCATCAACTGTCGGAAAAACATGGCTCGGTCGCTTGATCTTGCGAAGGTGCTCGCAGTCGGCCTGTCGGAGTGTGCAAGACATGGCCAAAGCTCCGGCGTAACCGCCGAAATCAGCTGCGTTCTCAACCAACGAGCTGAAAACGTCGAGCTCGTCGCAAAGCCATTCCCCAAAGGCCTCCGCTGTACCAGTATCTGGAAGTGGCTCCGCCGCAGAGCCACCGGCCTCGGTCAAACAACCGTCAAGCTTGGCCTTAACCTTTTCCATGCTGCCTGTAAGTGCAATCAAGCCCAATTTGTGGGTTTTGGTGATAATGACCACACGATTGAAGAACTAATAAGATTTATGAAGATGACAAGCAGGTTAATGTTAAGAAAGGACGGTGCATATGTGTTGGTGGACCCCTCATACTATATTTCATCGGATCCGGACTCAAAGTGCTATATCAAGCTTTTTATTTGAATTTGAGTTATAGGAATGCCGTACTATTGTGGCAGAACCTCCCGGTAATGTGGCCCACCTGCACACGTCACCGTCTCCCTGAGCTCTAATGACTGTGCACATGTACCATATCACAGGAAAGATCTGTCGGGTGTCCCCGAGGGAACCCCGAATTATCCACGAACCACAGGACCATCATCATGAAGGTTGGAATAATTACAACATTACAACAGTTGATACAAAATACCATCGGAGTGCGGAAGCAAGATAGATAACCTTTATAAAACATGAATAAGTTACTTTTACATGAACATAACTGGTGTTGTGGAAGTAGAATAGTATTACAGAGCCACACTTAGGCGGAGTACCTAAGTTGGGAAGAAGAACAACCAGATTACGTCAAGCCCACTGACATGATCATGATCAACATCACCTATTAGAAACCTGCAACAGGGGTTAACAAACCCTGAGTACTGGGGTACTCAACAAGACTTACCCGACTAAAGAAAAAGGGAGAAGACTCAGGAATGAGAGGCTTAGGTAGTCAAGGTAAGGCTTAAGCAAGATCAAGTATTTTGCAGAAAAAGCATTTTGAAATTCTTGTTTTATTTTTGAAAAGATTCCAGTATTTCTCAATTCTTCATCGTTCATGATTCATTTTACCTTTCAAAAACATACCTAGTTGAGAACCACTCTCCGTTGACAGTCAGTGACCAAGTCTCCATAACCGAGGAGCAACGTTAATCCGGATAAATAATACTCAGCTGAGGATCCCTATCCACACTGCATATGTAGCACCCAAGCTTGCATATGCCAACTCGTCTACCACGATTCCTCCAAGATTGGGCCCGGTCCTACGCCACCCGGAAGTACAGTACACCACTCCTATCCAGGCACGACGACCACGTGGGTACATGCTACTTCCGCCATCTCTCCACTCCCAGTGCGCGGTTGTCGGTCCAATAAAGGATTCCTCGGAGCCAGAGCTTTCCGAAGTATGTGAATAGTTGCAAGTCTTGTCCAGCAGGCCCCCATACGGATGGTCCCTAAATTTTTCCGCCAGCAACAAGCACCTCGGGACTCTAACCCAAGAGTACAGGTTCTGTCGGTTTTTCAACCCTGTCCCGGCCGGTGTCAACTGTTGAGTCCCGGACTACAACATGACGGCACCATACGCTCGGATAACCCCTTCTCGACAATGACCACATGCTAGCTAGGCAAGCAGTCATCGAACGGGAAGTATAACCAAATCCCTTGATATGATTCATCTCAGTGATCACACTTTTGAAATTGGCATTTTTATTGCAAATCTATTGTATAGCATCACTAAGCATTTTGCAAATAGTTTTTTTTAAAAAATAGGGCAGGTGGATCTTCTGGTGGAGGTAAACAATGCAGGTAATAGGTTATCACACAACTCCTATAACCTAATGCAGTAGTTTAACTCAAAAGCATTTTAAGAAAACTTTTGTAAAAGCGAGGTAGGGTTAAAATGCACCGGGGCTTGCCTTGAAGAGCAAAGAGGACAGGCTCGGGGTCGGCAGTGCAGGCGTCGGAGTTCGGGGTCGCCTCAGGGGTAGGTTCGTCAGCGGCTGCCTCAACGTTGACGTTCTCTCCTTCGGTCACTATACGTATGCAATGATGTATGCTTATGAGGATGCTGACATGAACAAAACAGCATAGGACAAAACCTACTGATTCTAGAGTATACATTCCATCGCGTAAGTAACTTCTTAGTGTGGACATAAAGCTACTTATCTTTATCCCTAAGCAAAATTAATCAACCTATTAAGCATCATTTATCCGACCTAAACACAAATCATTGCATGGCATCACAATCATCATAGACTAGATGGGTGGGGGTCTATGAACAGCAAACAATCCCAAAGTCACAACATAGGGCATACAACATGAATCTTAACTCCTTTTTTTTATTTTTTCTAATTATTTAAAAAGGTCATATTATTTAGTTGCTCCAAAATTTACCCAATTAATCTCATAGGTTTATTATGGTATAAATAGATGTCAAAACATATTTCATAAATTTTGGAGATCATTAAGGTGCTTAACAAAAATCAAACATTTAATTAACAAAAGGTACTATTTAACAATTTAAATAAAAACCCAAAAATCAACTTCCTCCAAAAGGCCTCAAAATTTCACCAGAGACTAAACATGACATAACTAGCACATAAAAATTTATCTCATGATTTTTGGAGCTACACATGATTTTCTAAAAATCTAAAACCATTCATTTCTTAATTAAAAGGGAGATTTTTCATTTTCAAGTTTTTGCACAAAATCCAAGTTTCATATTTTTCTAAAATACTAAATGGTATAAAGAGTCTTCCATCAAATTTTCAGAATTTTTGGAGCAACACAGAAAATCACACAAAAAGATGAAAAAGGAACACTATTCACATCTTTCAGAAAAAAGAAAAGAGCACTGTGCTCCTTCTTCGCAGGGTTCGGGCGAAAAGGTGAATGCGTGTTTGCTCGAGGCTCGAGGCCTGGCTCGATGCTCGTGCGAAACGGAAAACGATCGCTTCGTCCGAGGCCTGGCTGGGAGGCTCGGGCGAGACGGAAACAATCGTCCGTCCGAGGCCTGGCTGGGAGGCTCGGGCGAGACGGAAACGCGGGTTCGTTCGAGGCTTGGCTCGGGCGAAGCGGAGGGTGCATGCTTGCTCGAGGCTAGGCTCGGCGAAGTGGTGAGGGTGTGTGTCTACTCGAGACCTGGCTCGAGCTAGACAGTGTGTAAGTGCTTGCTCGAGGCCTAGCTCGAGCGAAGTGGTGAGGGTGTGTGAGTCCGCTCGAGGCCTGGCTCGAGCGAGACGGTGAGGGTGTGTGTTCGCTCGAGGCCTGGCTCGAGCGAAGTGGTGAGTGTGTCCGCTCGAGGCCTGGCTCGAGCGAGACGGGAAACGTGTGCTCGAGGCCTGGCTCGAGCTAACGGTGAACGTGCATCCGCTCGAGGCCTGGCTCGAGCTTTACGCCGTGAAAGCAGAGACCGGGGGGGGGGCTTTGAGTGCTTACCACGGGTCGGAGGCAGGGCTCGACGGGGCGGAACAAGGGTCGAAGGAGTGAGCTCGACGTTGGCGGTGCTTCGGCGGAGCTCTCTCGGCGGCGAGCGGCGTACCGGCGGGTCTGTCCACCAAAAGAGATCGCCGAGGAGCGGTTAGGAGCGCGCTGAGGTGAGGCAGAAAGGGCAGGGGCCGGAGGGACGGGAGGAACACTCACGGCGGCGAATTTCTCTCCTTACCGAGGTGAGGCCGTTCGCCGGAGTTGAGGAAGAACCGTTCGCGCCGGCGAAAGGAGGGGCGGAGGGGTGAAATTGGTTGTTCGGGAAGGTGGAGAAGCTCAAGGCGAAGGCAGCGGCGGGCGCGGCTGGCTCTGGGGAGGCTCGATGGCTCGGGTTCACGGAGCTCGCCGATGACGGAGGAATGGCGGAGCTCGACGTCTTTTATAGCCGCGGGACGGAGCTGGGGAGGGGTCCAGGCGAGGGGTGAGAGCGCTCGCGCGACATTAATGGAGGTAGGGAACATGTAGGGCGGCTCGGTGTGGGCGGGGAACGCGCGCGGCGCGGCGGCTTGCCGGCGGCCGGCAGCTGCGCGCTGTCCGCGGCCGTAGGGGAAAGAGGAGGGTAGGGTAGGGAACGACGAAGGCAGGCGTAGGTAGGGGCCGAGAGGAAAACGAGCGCCAGCGCTTGGCCGCGCGCGGCACGGGCGCGGGTCAGCCGGGCTCGGCATAGGCGCTGCGCGAAGGTAGGGGCCGGAGAGGTCGAGCGCTTTAGCGTTGGCCTCGGGCGACACGGACGCGGGTCAGCCGGGCTCGGCGTGGCTGACGCAGCGCTGCCGTCGGCCGGGGCCCCCTAGCTTTAAAGCTCGCACAGAGACGTCATTTATTCCAAAACTTCCCCTTTCTGAACTTTTAAAATTACTCCCAAAACTTGAACTACACAAAGAAAACTCAAAACACCAAAGTTGCTTAAAATTTTGAGATCTACAACTTTGCCAATATAAACTTTTTCTGAAACTCAAAAGTTTTTGAGATAATTTTGAAAACCGAAAAAGGGACAAAATTGCAGTTTGAAAGAATTTGAAATTACTTCTGATTTTGAATTGAAACTTGAAAATCTGTAAACACCAAAGTTGTTCCTCTTGACAAGATCTACAACTTTGCTGAAAGGACCAACTTCAAATTTTGAATGGTTTTTGCATTATAAAAAGAGGGGTAAAACTAGAGTTTGGAAATTAGGGTTTTTTCAAAAGAAATTCCAATTCTATTTTTTATTTTTGAACTTTGATCAACACAACAAAACATCAAGACACAGAACTGAACAAGATTTACACAAAGCTAGACACAGAGGTGAAATTACCATTTTGCCCTTATAGGAAGATTTGGGCCTTTAGGTTTTTTTTTTGAAAAAGAGATTCAATGCACAAGCCACCTCAGAAAAGATAAAAGCAGAACAAGTTTTTGGGCAAACATCAATGCATGGCAAGAATGATTAATGACTAAAGATGATGACATGTCAGGTTAATTACATATTAAACACCGGAGGTGTTACAACTATCAATGGGGAATGCAAATACATTGCTATGGCTGAATGATATGTGCTCAAACCAACCCAAGCCATCCCTATTTCTAACCACAGACAGCTGCACTGAAATTAGATCTCTTCCTGTCTGATTGGTAGGCGTGGCAGTGCCGCTTAGGGCGCGGCACTGCCGGGCTTCGGCCGACACTGTCGCGACTTGTTTCAACCGTTGGAAGGCAGGGGTATTTACTTCACCCCTCTGCCACCCCAACGGTTATCCACGACCATAACTCTTCTCCTACCTCCAAACAAGGCTTTCTCTCCCCATTGAAGGCCCCCAAGCTCTCTCTCACCAAATCTTTGATTCCTATTGATTCCAAGTGAGTTAGAACCTCAAACCTTCACCAAAGAGAAGCCCTAGCTGAGATCTACTTCATAGAGCACTTGATTTGAGCCATAGCCGGTGGATTTGCTTCTATTACTCTTGGGTTTTTGGAACCCTAGCTGTCGGGGGTCGACAAAAGGGGTACCCCCAATCAACGCGAACAAATAGGTTAAACCTAGAACACCGGTAAATAACAAACCTAACGAGACCAACCCCTCGAGGCCCACAACGCTGGCCCGCCAAGCCAGGCCCCGGGCGAGCGCCCCACTAAAACCTCGAGTCCTGGAATTTAGGGCTCGAGCCCCCCACGGCCGAACACCATACCTCGAGACCCCACGCAGGGGACCTCGAGCCTCTCTGGCACAGCAGCCTATCCCTCGAGGCGCTTATGCTTCCCTCGAGCGGCGCAGGCATCGGATGACAACCTCATACCGCGCATTTAATACATCCACCTACTCCAGTCACGTCCTCTGCAGCCCGACGTGTACCACAGTAACCAGGGCAGAGTCAAGTCTCGTTTTCACCACAAGCATGGGCAAAAGGGCGCCAGTACGGCACTGTTAACCCATACCCTACGCTGTTGCACGTCCAAGCCGCGTCTCGAGGCTCGGATGCCCACTGCTCAATCAATTTCCACGGGACTTGTCCATACCTGCGGGGGCTCGAGCCCCCCGTAGGCGCCACCTCGAGGCCGGCTCTGCGCCCCTCGAGCCCTAACTGCTTTCATGCTATTGGAAGATAGGTACCCCAAGATCCGGAGGGACCCCGCCGTGTCATGTACGTGCCGGAATGGGTGTTGTACGGCTTCTACATCGTCACGTCATCACGTCCGCGCCCGGGATGGAGGCCACGCCCCAAGGACGCCTCAACAGCAACGCCCACGTCGGCTCCAGTGGCCCCGACAAGACAGGGTTCCTACCCCTCTCCGTATTGGGCATCGTACGCCCCGACACCTGTAGTACCCTTGTGTAACCCTGGCCTCCCCTTGCTCTATAAAAGGGGACGCCAGGGCCCTTTGCGCGAGGAGGACAAGAGACAGGTCCGCGGTTGCACAACTCTGAGAGACAACACACAAGTCCACCCACGTACACACTCAAGTCCGGACTCCGGTCCACGCTCATTGAGCTTGTATTCGCCCCTGTACAAGCACTTAGGTGCGAGTAATACAAGAACCTCCTCCCCTGCTGGACGTAGGGCCTTCTTTGCCCGAACCAGGATAAATCCTTGTGTCATCTTGCATCACCATCCAGGAAGAGAGCACGCGATCACATTACTCGTTGGTGTCATACCCCCGGGTTCGAAACACCGATAGTTGGTGCGCCAGGTAGGGGCCTTCGCGTGTCGAGTCGGTTTCTCGCTGTTTCCTGGATGGCTGCTTCGACTCCTTCGTTCTCTGCCGGTGCCGTCATCTGGTTCGGGAGCCTCGAGTTCCTGGCCACCGACAACGGCAACGAGCCCACCTTGCTCTCCATGGAGGGCCCGAGTGGAGGGCGTGTCACGCCACCCCGTGCGAGGAGCGTGGCACGTCGCCCACACCACCACGCGTTGCCACCCCGTGAGCGGCGCCGTCGTTACCGTCGTCGCCAGGCACAGGCCGTGCCGGCGGCGTACACCCACTTCCCTGTGGCCGGCGCGGAGTTCCCAAGGAGGAGCCTGCCCGGCGCACGGCCGGAGACTTCCAGGGCGCGCCCGCGCCCGCCCAGCGACTTCGCGTTCATCATGCGCACGGACCAGGAGCCAGGCCAGAGGCCTCCGAGCCGTGCGCCGTCGACGCCACCCAGCCTCCTCCCGCACGGGGTGTACCGCGCTCGACGCCGGCGGTTCCCGTTCGGCCTCGACAGCTCCGCAGCAGCCTACGCCCGCCAGCTCAACGAGCGCCGTCGGGACCAACCGCCAGCAGGCCAGGAGGAGCGCCCGGGCGTGCTACTGCAGGCCATGGCCAACCTGGAGATCGTCCACCCCGCGTACGTCGACCGCGGCTTCTCGCGAGCCATCGAGCCTTCTCGGCGATCCACCGTCGGAGAATGGTACCGCGAGCTGCGGTCCCAGCATCTGCCAAGACGGCACGTCGTCGACAGCTCCGACTCTGATGAATACGACTACCACGACACCGACCTCTGGGATCCCACCAGGGAGTGCTTCCAACTCAAGGGGGTCGCATGCGATACCGAGGACGAGGGCGACGATGGCAAGCCAGCGCTCGATCTAGAGGGCCAAAGCGACGTGGCCGCGGCAGGCGGATCACGTGTTCAGGGGAGGAACGAACCTCCAGCACCGGTTGCACCGCCTCAGCACGACGACGGCTGGGCGGCGCAACTCGCGCAGGTGCAGGAGGCAATCACCAAAGCCGAGGAAGAACGGCGACACCTGCTGCAGCTCCGGCAAACCCTGATGCAGGAACCACCCCAGCCCCGAGGAGCCGGAGCTCGAGGTCTGGCTCGAGAGGTCCACCGGCGGATCCTCGAGGACGGGGCACCAGCACGCCCCGAGGTATGCTTCCCGCGAGCCGGGCAGAACATGGTGGCGGCGGCGATGATGCTCCGTGACCTGCCCGCCGTCTCCAACCCCGACGCCAGGCGCATGCTCGGGGAAATGAAGAACCTCCTCGACATAGCCGCTGTGGAGCAGGCCGAGAGCTCGGCGTCACGCCAGCGCGGAGCAGCCTCGGGGAAGCCGGCGGACACGCCCCGCAACGAGCGCGAGGCATCCGTCCACCAGCCAGACGCCTCTCGAGCTAGGCCAGTCCGCGAACGGATCGTCGACAACCGGCCACCTCGAGACCCCAACGACGCCCGCAACGACATCAACCGCCGGCGCAAGGACAAGGGGGCCCAGGAGCGTGGCTATAGCGCCCATCGAGGGGGGCGCTACGACAGCGACGAGGACCGGCAAGTCCTCGAGCCCCCGGGCCCCAGAGTCTTCAGCCGGGCCATCCGCAGCTCAACCCTCCCCGACCGCTTCCGACCGCCGACCAACATCGTGAAGTATGACGAGGAGGTCGAGCCCAAGCTCTGGCTCTCGGACTTCCACCTAGGCTGCCAACTGGGCGGAGCGAAGAACGACGACCGTGTGATCATATGCCAACTCCCACTTTACCTCTCGGACACCGCCCGCCGGTGGCTCAAGGGGCTCCCGCCGGATCGGATCGATGACTGGGCCGACCTAGTCAGGGTCTTCGACGGGAATTTCAAGGGGACCTGCGTGCGCCCAGGCAACCCCTGGGACCTACGGCGTTGCAGGCAGGCGGCGGACGAGCCCCTCCGCGACTTTGCTCGGCGGTTCTCGAAGCAGCGCCTCGAGCTCCCCCACGTGCCTGACGAGGACGTCATCTCAGCGTTCCTCGCGGGCACGACATGCCAAGAGCTAGTTCATGAGCTAGGATGCTACCGTCCCAGGACGGTCGAGGACCTGATGGATCGTGTCACCAGCTTTGCCTCAGGCGACGAGGCAGTGGGGGCCTTCTTTGGCCGTTCCACGGACAAAGGTAAGGCGGTGGCCGCGCCGGAGGTCTCGAACAAAGGCAACGACGCCAAGAACGACAACAATAACAGCAACAAAAAGAAGAAGAGCAAACGCAAAGGTCAGAAGACGAAGCGCGACGCCAATGACGACGACGACGAAGAAGTGCTCGCAGGCGCCCTCGAGCCTAAGAAGCCCCGAGGCCCCCCTGACGGGGCTGTTTTCGACCAGATGCTCGAGGACCCCTGCACTTATCACAGGGGCCCCGTAAATCACAAGTTAAAGGACTGCCGACTGTTGAAAGGCTACTACTCCAAGCTCGGCGATAAGAGAGAAGACGCGCCTAAGGGCAAGGATAACAATCGGCGCGGCGGTGGGGAAGCGGACGGCAACTTCCCCCCGGTGCGCGACTGCTACATGATCTACGGGGGGCCGACCGTCGGGCTCTCAGCTCGAGAAAGAAAGAAGGAGCACCGGGAGATCTTTGCACTCGGCCACGATGCCCCCCGGTATCTTGACTGGTCTAATGCGCCGATCACGTTCGACCGTGATGACCATCCGGACCGTGTCATAAACCCGGGGGCGTACCCCCTCGTCGTCGACCCCATCATCGTCGACGTACGGTTCTCCAAGGTGTTGATGGATGGGGGCTCGAGCCTCAACATCATATACCTCGAGACCCTCGACCTCCTGGGGATTTCAGAGGGTCAGCTCCGACCCAGCGTCGGGGGATTCCACGGAGTCGTACCAGGGAAGAAGGCCCACCCCCTCGGGCGCATCGATCTACCGGTTTGCTTTGGCACGCCGGCTAACTTCCGCCAGGAGACGCTCACCTTCGAGGTGGTTGGATTCCAAGGGACCTACCACGCCATCATCGGTCGGCCAGGCTACGCCAAGTTCATGGCGGTTCCCAACTACATGTACTTGAAGCTCAAAATGCCGGGGCCAAAAGGGGTCATCACCGTAGACACATCCTACGAGCACGCGTACCACTGCGATGTGGAGTGCGTCGAGCGTGGGGAGGCAAACGTCCAGCTCAACTCGCTCGAGGCCCTAGCCGCCCTGGCCACCGAGGAGGCTCCTGAAGCGAAGCGCCACGCTGGCACCTTCGAGCCGGCGGAGCACACGAAGCGGATACCCGTCGACCCGACCTCGACCGATGGCAAGACGCTGGCCGTCAGTGCCAGCCTCGAGCCTAAATAGGAAGTAGTGCTCGTCGACTTTCTCCGCGCGAACATCGACATGTTTGCGTGGGGCCCCTCGGACATGCCGGGCATACCGAGGGAAGTCGCCGAGCACGCCTTGGAGATCCAGGCCGGGTCTAGACCGGTGAAGCAACGCCTGCGCCGCTTCGACGAGGAGAAGCGTAGGATCATCGGCGAGGAGGTGCACAAGCTTTTGGCGGCCGGGTTCATCAAGGAGGTACTTCACCCAGAGTGGCTAGCTAACCCTGTACTAGTTAGGAAAAAGAATGGAAAAATGCGGATGTGTGTAGACTACACTGGTCTGAATAAAGCATGTCCAAAAGTTCCATTTCCTTTACCTAGAATTGATCAGATTGTCGATTCCACTGCGGGGTGTGAAGTACTTTCATTTCTCGATGCGTATTCCGGCTACCACCAAATTAGGATGAAAGAATCCGACGAGCTCGCTACCTCTTTTGTTACGCCTTTTGGTATGTATTGCTACGTTACAATGCCCTTCGGCCTTCGAAACGCCGGGGCAACGTACCAACGTTGCATGCAACATATCTTTGGCGAACACATAGGCAAAACCGTCGAGGCCTACGTCGATGACATCGTGGTCAAAACTAAGAAAGTCGGGGACCTCATCAGCGACCTCGAGACCACGTTCTTGTGCCTCCGGGCCAAGAATGTGAAGCTCAACCCCGAGAAGTGTGTCTTTGGTGTGCCTCGGGGCATGCTACTTGGCTACATTGTCTCACAACGGGGGATCGAGGCCAACCCCGAAAAAAATCTCAGCAGTCACAAGGATGGGCCCACTTGGAGACCTCAAGGGTGTACAGAAAGTGACAGGCTGCCTAGCCGCTCTCAGCAGATTCATCTCGAGGCTAGGGGAAAAAGCGCTACCCCTCTACCGCCTGCTGAAGAAGACGGAACACTTTGCGTGGACTGTCGAAGCCGAGGAGGCCTTAACCAAGTTGAAGGGGTTGCTGACTTCCTGCACCGATTCTCGTGCCACCGCGACCGGCCGAGGGTGACGATCGCCCCGAGCCCCTCCTCCTCTATGTGGCCGCAACCACTCAGGTGGTCAGCGCGGTCATAGCCGTCGAGAGGAACGAGGAGGGTCATGCGTTGCCGGTCCAACGACCGGTGTACTTCACCAGTGAGGTGCTCTCCGAGGCCAAGGTCCGGTACCCGCACATCCAGAAACTACTCTACGGCATCATCATCACAAGGCGCAAGCTCCAGCACTACTTCCTCGCTCATCCCGTAACGGTGGTGTCGTCCTTTCCCCTCGGTGAGATCATCAACAATCGGGAGGCCACGGGGCGCATCGCCAAGTGGTCCGCCGAGCTAATGGGGGAGACCATCACCTACGCCCCGCGAAAAGCCATCAAGTCGCAAGCGTTGGCAGACTTCGTTGCTGAATGGACCGACACTCAGCTCCCGCCGGCGCAGATTCAAGCCGAGCTCTGGACCATGTACTTCGACGGATCCCTCATGAAGACGGGGGCAGGCGCAGGCCTGCTCTTCATCTCACCCCTCGGAGTCCACATGCGCTACCTGCTACGCTTGCACTTCCCCGCCTCCAACAACGTCGCCGAGTACGAGGCCCTCGTCAATGGGTTGCGCATCGCCCTCGAGCTCGGGGTTCGACGCCTCGACGTTCGAGGGGACTCGCAGCTCGTCGTCAACCAGGTCATGAAGGCCTCGAGCTGCATCGATCCTAGGATGGAAGCGTACTGCGGGGAGGTGCGCAAGCTAGAAGATAAGTTCTACGGCCTCGAGCTTAACCACATAGCTCGAAAGTACAACGAGGCCGCGGACGAGCTGGCAAAGTTGGCGTCCACGCGCGGCACAGTTCCGCCAGACGTCTTCTCGAGGGACGTTTTCGAGCCATCCGTCAAAATCGGCCCAAGGGCTGGCCCCTCGACGCCACCCCTCGAGCTAGACACGGGGGCTCGACCTTCAACGCCACCCCTCGGGAATGACCCCTCGACATCCACTGAGGCGATGCATATTGACGCACCCGCCTCTTGTTCATCATGACCCCTCGACTGGCGGACGCCCTTCCTCGACTACCTGACGCAAGGCGTGCTACCAGAAGACAAGACGGAGGCCCGACGCATCGCTCGAAGGGCTAATACCTACGTCATCTACGGCGATGAACGGGAGCTGTACGGACGAAGCCCGACCGGGATCCTTCAGCGCTGCATCCCCCTCGAGGAAGGACGCAAGCTCCTCGACGACATGCACTCGGGGGTTTGCGGCCACCACGCAGCACCAAGGACCCTGGTTGGGAACGCCTTCCGTCAAGGCTTCTATTGGCCGACCGCCATTGGAGACGCCAAGCGCTTGGTCCGAGCATGCCATGGATGTCAATTCTACGCCAAGCAGACGCACCAACCCGCACATGCCCTGCAGATGATCCCAATTACTTGGCCATTCGCCGTTTGGGGGGCTCGACCTCGTGGGTCCCCTCAAAAAGACAAGTGGAGGGCACTCACACGTGCTCGTGGCCATCGACAAGTTCACCAAGTGGATCGAGGCTAAGCCGATAGGCGACCCCACCTCCGAGAAGGCTGTCGAGTTCATCGCAAACATCATGTACCAGTTTGGGGTGCCTAACGTCATCATCACCGACAATGGCACCCAATTCACGGGCAAAAAGTTCACCAACTTCTGCGACGACAACAGCATTCGCGTGACCTGGGCCTCAGTCGCATACCCTCAATGCAACGGGCAGGTCGAGCGCGCCAACGGCATGATACTCCATGGGCTGAAGCCGAGGCTGTTCAAGACCCTCAAAAAATTTGGAAAGGGGTGGGCGGCAGAGCTCCCCTCGGTGCTGTGGGGCCTCAGGACTACGCCGAGTCGAGCCACCGGGTTCACTCTGTTTTTCCTAACCTACGGCGTCGAGGCCGTCTTGCCTACCGACCTCGAGTACGGCTCACCTCGACTTCGAGCCTACAACGAGCAAACCAACGACGAAAAGCTCGCCAACGCCAAGTACCAGCTCGAGGAGGCCCGAGACGTGGCGCTCATCAACTCCGCGCGCTACCAGCAAACGCTTCGACGCTACCACGACAAGCACGTGCGCAAGAGGGACCTGGCGGTGGGGGACCTCGTGCTTCGACGGCTGCAAGATAATCGAGGGCGCCACAAGCTTACCCCTCCATGGGAGGGCCCATACACCGTAGCTGAAGTGCTCAAGCCACGAACGTACAAGCTCTACGACGATCGAGGCAGGATCCTGGTGAACGCGTGGAACATATCTCAGCTACGTCGCTTCTACCCTTAAAGGCTTCGAGGCCTCATTCATTTTGTTGCTTTGTATAAACACGCCCAAAATGAATGAACAAACTCGTGCATTGTCTTTCATTTTGCTTAGCATCTTAAGGTAGCCTCGACCCTGCTTTGCTCAGGGTCGAGCCTCCTTCGGGGGCTGATAAGGGGGTAACCGCCCCCCCAGACTCCGGAAAAAACGCGTTTTCTTTTCAAAAATTCGACCCTCATCTCGACTCGTGCCTCGAGTGAACTAGCAACGTCTATATCCTAAAATACCTCGAGCCTCCAAGGGTCGGGAGGCGTCGACGTAGACGGCCACCTACGCCCCCGGGCTACGGTACTTACCTACGCCTCCCCTCGAGGGGCTCGCGACGTATCGAAGGAACACAGACTAAGCTAGCAGATACTCGAACTTGCAAACAAAGAGAAGTGGTCAAATAAATTTGAAAAGAAAACAACTCCTTTAAACAAACAAGTCATATATACAAACGGGTCTCGACGGACCCTCATTCATGTCATAAAATTCTTACAGGGGCCTCGACGCCCAAATTTGGCACGTAGGCCCTAATCTTCGTCGGTGTGGTACTCCTCCCCGAGGTCTTCCACGGCGGGCTCAGCCTCGACACCCGAGCTAGAGGGAGGAGGGCCCTCGACACCGCTGCTGGCGTCAGGAGGCAGCACGTCCTCCTCGAAGATCTTCGCGAGCGACGTCCCCGACCTCTCCATCTTCTCCAAAATTTTGTCGACACGGCGGTTGTTCCACTCCTCGTCCTTCCCCTCGATCTCGATGAAGCCGTTGGCGACAACGTGGAACGGGAAGCGGAAGCCGGAGCGGACAACCGCGAGCGTCTGCTTTACGCCATGATGGAGAGCTTGCCGGACACGGTCCCGCGTGGCTGCGTCGAGGAAGCACAAGGCGTCGACCAAGGCGTCGCCTCGGGCAACCGCACCTTCTGCCGCAGCCACTGGAGGAGCACCCCACATGGGGCCGAGCCAGTCGAGGGAAGTGCGAGCCCGCTCCGCCACCATCGTCTCGTCTTGGAGTTGGTCCAAGAGAGCCTGGTTCGTCCCGCGGAGCTCCTCGACCATCTTCTCGACTCCTGTGCAACAAACGAGGAAGAGTGAGACTGCGGCGTAACAAAAAACTTCGAGACCCAAACAAGGACAAGGTGTAAGCCTCACCAATGCAATGTTGCCCCAGTGCGGCGAGGTCGCTGGTAAGGCCCTCAGCGCGCTGCTCGAGCCTGCGCTTCTCGGCCAGCATGAGGAGCTTCTCGGACCTAAGCTCCACGATCAGCCTGCCCGCCTCCACGAGGGCCAGATCCTTTCGGATCACCTCCTGCCGCGCCGCCCCCTCGGCAGCTCGGGCGGTGGTGACACCGCTCTCGGCGTCTTCGGCCTCCTTCTTCGCCACCTCCGCTGCGGACCGAGCGGCGGCGGCATCGCATTGAGCGTCCTCGACCTCTTTTCTCGCCGCCTCCGCTGCGGTTCGGGCGGTGGCGGCCTCACCACGGGCGTCAGCGGCCTCCTGCTTCGCCGCCTCAGCTTCAGCCCGGGCGGAGGTGGCCTCGCTCCGGGCGTCCGCGGCCTCTTTCCTTGACGCCTCGAGAGCGGCGGTGGCCTCCTCCTTGGATCGAGCGGCTTCACCTCGAGCCGCCCGGACCTCCGCCTCCGCCTCGTTGAGTCGGCTCGCCATTTGGGCGTTCCGGCTCAGCTCAGCGCGGAGATCTTGAAGCTCCGCCTCAGCCCTCGCGAGGGCGGCCGACACCTGTGCGGACCGGCCCGCCTCCTCGGAGCAGGACCGCTCCGCCTCCGCCATAAGCTCGGCCACCTCCCGGAAGATGGACCGCACCTCGCGCGGGGCCCCCCGCTGGACCGGTTGCTCGACGGAGACCATGGCGAGGGACGGGCTCGGCGCGTCAGGGAAACGGCCATACTGGTCGGTCAAGCTCGATGTCGGGCAGATCCTCCTCCGCCCCAAGCTGCCCCGACTGCGGCCCGCCGCCCGACGGCACGAGCCCCGGCTCTTCCCTGGCCGGGCCCTCCGGCGCCTTGTCAGCGCTAGCCGGCGCCTCGGGCGCCTCCACCATCATCGAGCCCGCGGCGAGGAGCGGCCCCTGCTCCAGCTCGTTCAGGAGGTCCTCCACCGTCGGCTCCTCCTCCGCCAACGCCTCTCCCCCCTTTCCCTCCTCCGCAGCCTGGCTCGTGTTGGTCGAAGCCTCGAGGGGCGCAGTCTCCTCGGCCCCAGACACCGGCGGGGCCGTGCTCGCCCCAGGCGCTTCCCCCGGAACAGCCGTCGTGGTGGGGGAAAGGGTGGCGCTCCCAACTGGCGCCATCATGGGAGGAGGAGGAGGCGGAGGAGGCAGCGCTTCAGTGGGTGTGGTAGTGGCGGGCTCGATGCCGTGAGTTGTGGCCCCTGCAATACGAGATGACAGTGATATCAGAACCAGGAAGAGTGCCTCGACCCCTGCGGTCGATGGCGACGGCCTCACCAAAATTTGCGACGATCATCTGGCCTCCTCGAGCCATGGCAGCTCGAGCCTTCTCCAGCCAAGCGGCTTCTCTAGCGGAGGAAGGTGCCATACCTCGAGGTGCTTGTGCCTCGACGGGGCTCGAGGTCTTGGCCCGCTTGGACGAAGCGAGGTCCACCTCCTGGTAGGAGCGCTTCCCCCTGAGAAACCAGAGATGGCATGCGTCATCAAAAGTAAAGAGGTAAAGCCTCGCTACCGACGAGGTCCAAGAAAATTACTCACCCAAAGCGGCGGCTGGGCTTCTTCCCGGAATCGCCGGACCCACTCAGGGGCTTCGAGCCCACCCCGCGGCTCGAGCCCTGCGCCTGGGCCGTCTCCACAGGGCTGGGACGGGGGGAGGGCTCCCGACGCCTCCCGTGGCTCGACCTCAAGGGACATCCCTCCTTCCGCCCCACATCGCGGGAGGGCGACCGCACCTTCCTCGTGTTGTCATCGTGGCGCCCGCCACGGCGCGGGCTCCGGGACTTGCTCCGGCGCTCGCGCTGGCGGTCGCGCCCTCCCGCATCCGCTTCTGTGTCCCGGCGGCGGTGCGACGATGGACTCCGGGGACGCTCACGCCCCTGGGCACGAGACGCCCGGGGGCTCCCTCCCTGACGCGTGATGGCGCGGGCTCGACACCTCCTCCTGGCGCATGCTCCTCCGCGGGCTCGACCCCGACCTCGATGGCTCGCAGCGGTCGGACCCGGAGCCCCTCCCGATGTGGTCACTGCCCCTCGAGGCTCGGCCCTTCTCGAGACCTCCCGCCTGGGCTGACGCGGGGGCGGCCTCCGTTGGTGTTGTGGCAGAGGCGCTCCGGGTTCAGGGCTTCCTCACGACCAGGGGCACGTCCGGCGCAGAGCTCGACGGACCTCGGGCCCCCGACGAGGAAGGGATCGGCGCCGCCTTTCGCGGCTGCGTCCTGCGCGGTCCCTTCGCCGGGGGGACCTCCAGTATACCCTCCTGCACAGAGGAGCGGTCAGCCCTGTCATCGACGACCCCCGCGCGCCTCAGGCGCGCATCCATCCCCTCGTCGTCGCTCTCCTCCTCATCATCGCTCTCCTCCTCCGAGCTCGAGGAGCTCAGCTCGGGGGACCCGTCTCCAGGCTGACGGTTGCGACGAGCCTTCGCCAGCCTCTGCTCCCGAGCCAAGCGACGCAAGTTTTTGTTTTTCTCTTTCTTCTTCCTAGCATCCTTGCTCTCCTTGTCTTTCTGAGCAGAGAGGCGCCTCACCTGAGTATCCGCGGCGTCCTCCCTCATCGGGGGCCTCGACGCGCGACATGTAAACGCCCCCTGCAAAAAAGAAGAAGCGTGACGAGACAAACCACAAGAAGAATGCAAAGGGTTCGAAGGAGGAGAAAGGGGGAGAAGGCTCGGGACAGCTCAGCTCGAGGGAGGCTTACCAGGTCGAGGCACCCCTCGTCGGGTGCCATGGCGACCAGGTCGGTGTACTCAGGGATGAACGGCCCCTGGATCGTGATTGACACCCGGGAGACGCCCTCGTTCCGGGACAGCCTCTCCTCGGCCATCCTCGATCGATTAAGCGCCTCGAGCTGGGCCTTCGGCTCCATCTCGTGCATAAGAAGGGGGCGGTCCGCCAGCGGGAGAACTCTTCGCTGGTGGAACGCCCAAATGACCGCTTGCACGGTCAACTTCTTCTCATCCACCAGCGTCTTCATCATCTTCATCAGCGGGGCCAGGTGGCGTTGCCTGTCCGCCGCGACGCCCCAGGTCCACTTCTCCGGGCGTTGAGTGAGGACCCTGCCGGTGTACTGCGGAAAGAGACCACCTTCATTCCGAAGATAGAACCAATGGTCGTCCCACCCGGCCTGGTTGGTGGAAAGCTTGTATCGCAGGTATTCGCGGGGGACATTGGCCGACGAGGTCCCAGCCCTCGCAGTGATGGCGAGGGAGCCCATGCGCACGAGCCGCCTCCCGCTGGGCTTTAGGGCCTTGATGAAGAGCTCGCCCCGGAAGAGATGGACGAACATCTCCCAGTGCGGCTCCATCTTCAGGTACCCCTCGCACACCGCGGCGAATATGGCGGCGTGCGAGATGGAGTTGGGGGAGAAGTGCTGCAGCTCCACCTCAAAATGGTGGGCTAGCCCCCGCATGAAGCGGCTCAGCGGGACGCCGAGCCCCATACGGTGGTAGCGCGTGAAGCTCACCACATACCCCTCCGGCGGGTGCGGCTCCCGGTGCTCCGCCGATGGGATAACCCACCACGCGGGTCCCTCCTCGTTGGGGCGCAGAAGCCCCTGGGCCACCAACGAGTCCATCTCGCTCTGCGTCACCTTCGACGGGCTCCAGTCTTCGGCCGGCAGCACTTGTGTCTGGGCGGCCATGGCGGTGGCGCGGCGCGGACCCGAGCAGCGGACGGGCAGCCGGAAAATCCCCAATCGACTAGCTCGAAGGAGAGGGCGCGTGAAAGCTACGGCGGCGGTGAAGGCAAAGGCAAAGTAAAGGGTTCCTTTCCCCTCTTTCGATATTTATAAGGGGAAACCCCGATGGGCGGGGTCTCCCACGACATAAAAAGGTAACCGCATGCATTTAATGCGCCCACCTAACCGCGTCTCGCGCCGAATGCAGGGTACACGCGG
The DNA here is from genome assembly GCA_009763385.1 of Coix lacryma-jobi var. lacryma-jobi. Lineage (NCBI taxonomy): Eukaryota > Viridiplantae > Streptophyta > Magnoliopsida > Poales > Poaceae > Coix > Coix lacryma-jobi. The sequence continues at coordinate 2,795,380 of CM019829.1, forward strand.
CAGCTCTCCATTCGCTCCACTACCCGGGCCCGCCACGACCGTCGCTCCGGCTTCGTGTTCGCCGCCCTCTCCGACGGTTTCCGCCTAAAAAGGCGCGCCCAACGGGCAGAAGGATTCCCAGACGACGGAGGCTTCTTCACGAAGGTAAAACCGGGCCCCGGCCCTAAGCCTCGAAGCAGCGAAGGCTGGCCCTCGAAGAGGGTTCGACAGCCGGCTTCGAGCACCCGAGTCAGGGACACCAAGGGGCGCCACTCGCGGCATCACTCGAGGGCCAAGCCCTCGAGGCCCCTCACGTGTATCCAAGGCAGGGAGCACGACGTGCAGTGAGATACCCTCGGAGGGAGGCATCGAGCCACCGGGCCCTATCGAATGGACCCGGCACTCCTGCAGACTGAGCACCCATGCTTTATGAGATCGCCTTCGGGCTACAGTCGACCCCTATCGAACGGGGCACGAGGTCTCACTTGGATTCCCCGTTACCAGCTCACCGGGAACCTCGATACTCGCCCGCTCGTGGTAGTACGAGGCATCCCCCCTCGCATCCGATCGAAAGGACTCGCGGGATGACAAGCCAGGGCAACCGGCATGCCGGACAGCTCGAAGAGCCGGCCAGCCGGTTCAGCCTGGCACCCCTCGACGAAAGAGGGTCTAAAAAACTCGGGGGCTCAACACTCCCGGACCTAAAAAACGCAACTAAAACTCGCAAAAAGCCCACGAGGGAGTTTTAACCACTCCCCCGTGGCCTCGGGGGCTACACCCGTGGGTGTCGCTCGCACGACGCCCACGGAATCAAAACGACCAAACCCTCGAGGCTAGTTAGCTAACCTTCAAGCTCCCAGTCGGGCGCCCTGCTCGAGTGCAAGCACTCGAACAAGGGCTCGGGGGCTACTGTCGGGGGTCCACAAAAGGGGTACCCCCAATCAACGCGAACAAATAGGTTAAACCTAGAACACCGGTAAATAACAAACCTAACGAGACCAACCCCTCGAGGCCCACAACGCTGGCCCGCCAAGCCAGGCCTCGAGCGAGCGCCCCACTAAAACCTCGAGTCCTGGAATTTAGGGCTCGAGCCCCCCACGGCCGAACACCATACCTCGAGACCCCACGCAGGGGACCTCGAGCCTCTCTGGCACAGCAGCCTATCCCTCGAGGCGCTTATGCTTCCCTCGAGCGGCGCAGGCATCGGATGACAACCCCATACCGCGCATTTAATACATCCACCTACTCCAGTCACGTCCTCTGCAGCCCGACGTGTACCACAGTAACCAGGGCAGAGTCAAGTCTCGTTTTCACCACAAGCATGGGCAAAAGGGCGCCAGTACGGCACTGTTAACCCATACCCTACGCTGTTGCACGTCCAAGCCGCGTCTCGAGGCTCGGATGCCCACTGCTCAATCAATTTCCACGGGACTTGTCCATACCTGCGGGGGCTCGAGCCCCCCGTAGGCGCCACCTCGAGGCCGGCTCTGCGCCCCTCGAGCCCTAACTGCTTTCATGCTATTGGAAGACAGGTACCCCAAGATTCGGAGGGACCTCGCCGTGTCATGTACGTGCCGGAATGGGTGTTGTACGGCTTCTACATCGTCACGTCATCACGTCCGTGCCCGGGATGGAGGCCACACCCCAAGGACGCCTCAACAGCAACGCCCACGTCGGCTCCAGTGGCCCCGACAAGACAGGGTTCCTACCCCTCTCCGTATTGGGCATCGTACGCCCCGACACCTGTAGTACCCTTGTGTAACCCTGGCCTCCCCTTGCTCTATAAAAGGGGACGCCAGGGCCCTTTGCGCGAGGAGGACAAGAGACAGGTCCGCGGTTGCACAACTCCGAGAGACAACACACAAGTCCACCCACGTACACACTCGAGTCCGGACTCCGGTCCACGCTCATTGAGCTTGTATTCGCCCCTGTACAAGCACTTAGGTGCGAGTAATACAAGAACCTCCTCCCTCGCTGGACGTAGGGCCTTCTTTGCCCGAACCAGGATAAATCCTTGTGTCATCTTGCATCACCATCCAGGAAGAGAGCACGCGATCACATTACTCGTTGGTGTCATACCCCCGGGTTCGAAACACCGACACTAGCCGGCTAGGCGTCGCCCTAGAGCCTTGCCAACTTGTGTGGCGGCCTAGGGAGGTTTGTAATCGCTTGTGCAGCTAGTATTATTACCCCTCACCTCAAGGATTTGGTTCCTTGACTTGAGAACGAGGTAGAGTTGCAAAGCTCATGACCTAAGTGGTCAACCTCAACAACGTGGAGGTAGGCAAGCCTTGGCCGTGAGCTGAACCACGGGATAAATCACTTGTCTCTCGTGCTTACTTGATTTCATATTTCATACTTGTGAGATTGTGATAGATTCTAGGGATTGACCCGATCTACTTCATACTTAATCTTTGGCTTGGTGTAGTTGGTTCTGCTGGTTCAGGGAGCTTAGTGTAGCATTTCCATTCATATAGAATCAGTTTGTTGTGGCTGGATTTCGAATTGCAGTCTCAGGTCTCACTTTGCGCGGCAGTACCGGGCTGAGGGCGGCAGTGCCGCGGAGCGGCAGTGCTCAGAGCGGTAGTGCCAGGCATATCTAATTAAATTTTGAGCTGTGATTTTTGACAGGCCTATTCACCCCCCCTCTAGGCCATACAGGTCCTTACACTGCCGCACCACGACCCAGTCAAATCACTGATCCGACCTTCTGCTAACGCCAACACTTTATCTTTTTCCTTGCTCGCCGCAATTAAATCTGCATTCCGCTTCGCCAACTCAACAGCCTCCTCTCGGCACTTCGTAGCTTTCTCCAAAGCAACTTTTAACTCGGTCTCTTTATTCTCCAAGCTCCGCCGAAGGTTCTTATTATCCTCCTCAACCTTCGACAACCGGTCTTTCAGGTAGTGGAGATTATAACTCGCTCTCCGGCGAGCCGAACGGTTGAGGAGCATTAGCTCAGCCACCTTGACATCAATGTCGTCATGAAGGTCATCCAAAGGCTGGTTGGCCAGTCGAAGCTCCGCCTCCGGTAAACAAATCCGGTTAAACACCCGGCCAAGAAAACGCCTTTCTTCCGGAGCACTCTGTAGGTGGCACTCTCGGAGGTCCGGACTTGTAAAAAGCTCCGTCGCTGGATCAGTAACACCAACTTTCCTAGCAAAATAAGGAAGAGAATAATGGCTAGCTTCGCCATACGGCCTCTTGCCCAGATTTCTTTCCGACTCAAGGTCACCGGCCACCTCAACACCATCAACCCAGATGTGTGACCCCGCGAACTCGGGCACTGACCCTCGCTCGGGACTCTCAGGCTCAAGGTCAAGTAGCAACTCATCAATGCGACGTGATGCCTCAGCATCCGCGCTTGAGGAAACAACAGCCTTCCCACGATCATCTCCAATCGAAACATCATCATCTGAGTTATCCTCGCCGCTGGAAGTGCCGCTAGAATCATCAGACGTATCATCCCCAGTCTCGACCTCCTTTTCAATCTCTTTCTCCTCCTCCTTCTCATCTTCTTCGGAGACACCCTCGTCGTCCGAGATCTGAATTAGGGCGCCGATCCCACCGATGCGCGGTACCCGCCCTCTGACCTTCGCAAAACCTCGGCCACTCAACAAAGAAGTGGTGACCGAGGAAGCGGAAGCACCGGCAGCGCCCGAACCCAAAGCGACCTTGGTCGCGAGTGTCTTCACTCGACCGCCGGCAGCGCCGCGGCCTCGACCACGACCTCTCTTCGGCCGCGACACAACCTCCTTCTCCTCCGCGGTGGCGCGTTTCCTTTTCTTCGGCACATCATCGCTCGAAGGAGCGGGCCAGTTAGCATACTGGAGCCCAAGCATGTCGAAGAGACTGTTAACCCGACCCCCGCTACCCACTGAACTGTGGATAGCCTTAACCTCCATTGTGGACAACTTTCCAACGATGTCTTCCGCCCTCTGCTGAACCCGCTTATAAACAGCCTCGATGCCATCCTCTCGTTTGGGAAATTTATGAAAGGCACCCTCCCAAATCTTTTCCAATTCCAACTTAGGTTTCTTCAAACCTTTACCCTCGTACTTGGGGTCATCCTCAACAGCAAACCATACCTGCTTCCGACTAAGGGGACAAACTTTAGCGCAGCAATATTCCTCAACCAAGTCGCGAGCACACTGAGAGCGCGCAACAACCCTCAGACAATCAACCGCTGCATGAGCCTCGGCATCCATCTTAGCCTCCGCACTCGCGTCACCAAGAGGCCGAAGCTCTCCGCAAAGATCGGCCACACCGCCTAGCTTATAGTAGAACCAAAACTCCTGCCACTCGCTGGTCCATTTGTTCTTCTGGGCCTGCACCGGTAGCTCTGATCCGGCACGATGGCAAAATGTATACACCGCAAATTGACCAAGACTGGTTTTCCCTTCGCCGTCCACAATCTTGCGAGGCTGCATGTGCACTCGATGAGTTCGAATAAAGCCCTCGACATGAGGGACAACGCCCTGAGAGCGACACGCCCAGACATACACTGAAAGCTTCGTGAAGCAAGATGGCGTCAACTGATGGAACCTCAAGTTGAACCTCTGAAGAACCGAGGTCACAAAAGAAATAACCGGAAAGCGAAGACCAGCCGATAAGAACTCCTCAAAAACAACAACCTCATCCGCAGCAGGCTTCGGGACAGTCTCCCCAGCACTGGTCCTCGCTTTTCCCTCCTCGATCCACCCTCGCTTAACATAAGTCGCAACATCAGAATTGCAAACCCGGCTGAGTCCAAACTCAAACGTCACTCCCTCATCTGCAGCAGAGGGAGAAGCAACACGTGCGGTTTGTTTCGACCTAGCCATCTCTCAAACTAAAACCCTCGATGAAAACAACACGCAAAACCTTCGCAACTAGGCAAAACCAACCTTCGTAACAAGAAATGCGCAGCAGCAGTATGGCTAGAGCAAATGAGGGCACGACTTCAATTCCCCCACCAACCCCATCTATTTATAGGCCGAGAGACGGATCACCCCACCCGACAAAACCGGCACGACAACCGAAATCCACGGCGCAAAAAACGAAACGGACCTAAACAGTGCAAACAAGTATGCAACGGCCCGGCCCAAAGCAGTCACGGGCGTCGCTGCAAGGGTCTCGTTACGTTTACCATCAAAGAGCGCTGCTTGGGCCTAAATATTGTTCTTTAGATCCAAGGCAACGAGGGGCTACTGTTGGGGGAAGGGACCCTCGGCAGTGGCGCCACGCAGGCTGGACCGAAGAGTGACCCAAGCACGCCCTCACAAACTTTCCTTTTTCCCATTCGTTGGACCCTTCGAGTCGGTTTTTTTTCCTAACCTTCGAATACGGTCTCGACCCTCGGAGTCCATCATGTCTCTTGCAGGTAAAGGCACGCCGAGAACACAGAAAGGTGACCCTCGCACGTTCCGAGTTTCCTTCACCAGAGACGTCAAGCTCGGTGAGTGGCGAGCGGGTGCAGACCTCGCGACAAGCGGAGCCGAGGGTCTGGCCCTCATTCTCCCGCGAAGGCGAGCAAGACCGGATGGCGGCGGGCAGGAGGAAGGCAGACTAGGGTTTCCCACTCTGCCTGTGTTTGTACGTTTCTACCCTTTCCCTATACAGTGCCGAGGAATCTTTTCTGTACCCTTTTATAATTTGGCCGGTGTCCCTAGGTATTCCCTATAAATACCAAGGGATGAACAGTGCTTTAGGGAGGGATTTTTTTTGATAGGAGAGAGAAGAATTCTCCAACCAATTTATTTCCCTGTACCTTCGCTTGCACCTTCGCTAGCACCTTCGCTTGCGTGCACCTTCGTTAGTTTCTTCGCCTACGTTTGACAGTTGTTCACCCTCGTCCCGAACCCCTGCTCTGCAGCGGAGGTTGGGAAGGAGTGCACCCAACACGAAGAGAAGGGATTGACGGGCTGCGCGCGCGCCCTCGGCTTCCGCTGCCGCCCGCCCGGCTCCAACGACCACAAGCAATCTGGCCAGCGCAAGATGGCGGCAGGCTCGGAGTTGACGCAGGGATGACGAGACTCAGGTGTTGGCGAGCCCAGTCGTTGTCGTCGCCGCCATCGTCGTTGGAGAGTTAGTGGGAGGAAAGGGGAGGCCGGGGGTGGGGGAGGATGGAGGGGAGTGCTTGATGCGGAGGTCGCGACGACGGCGATGGAGACACTTGGAGACGGAGATGGGACGGAGTCGGGTTTTTTTTTTTTGTTTATTATGTCGGCTATGTTGGCGGAAGCGCAGGAAGACCAGTAAAAAATATCGGGGTGAAGCGACGGGAGTCGGGGGGGACGATTGTTGTTGGTATCTTTTAGCTGTATATAGAGATAGAGAATAGAGATAAAAAAATATGACTGTAGTGGGACTAATGGTGCTAGTTAAAATGGTTCGCGTGTTAAAAAACTCCAGTGATCTTCCTCGTTTTAGATCAAAGGCATTCACCCGGCTTTATTGAAAGCTTAACGAAAGCCCAAGATCCGGACTGGGGACACCAGTTTTACCATAACGCTTTTACAACTTCTAAGTGAAGGCCCACTGCAACCTCTAGAGCAGGGGAACAGCGAAACAAAAGATTAAAGGACCGACTTAGGTACAAGTAGAGCTAACTCCCCATTAACTTCCTCGTTAGGGGCAGAAATTCCCGTTATCACAAGAAGAAACCCTCGTAACTTTGAAACTCCTGTAACTCCTCGCAAAATCAGCTCGTGCCCATCATACCATTGCCGCGCCACGCCTTTTTCTCAACCATATCAATGTAGGCAAATAAAGTCCACACACATAAATCGAGTCAACATCCAGTTAGTATCCCTATGGGACTAATAATATTGCACATAATATTTAACATGGGCCATATAATTTTATTTGATTCAATTAAATAAAATATAGGCCAAGTCCACATTAAATCTACGTGTTAAATATTCTCAAATTGGTTCTTTGATATATCATGGTTCGATGGAGACTACTAAGTTGAACATCCATTTGAAACAGAGGTTATATTCAATCACAACTGAACAGTGGACTATGTTTTCAATTGACATTTTTTTTATAAAAAATGAGTTTCACTCGAGTTCTTTTCTGGTACTAGACTGCTACAAGCATCCCCTGGTTGAAGCATATAAGTCACACCTCAAGATCTTTCATGAGTATCTAGAGAATAACCACATCTCATAAACCGTGACTAATGGTCGAACTCATATAGGTGTGTTTCTTCTAGAATGTTTTGTAGGACAACATCCTCAATCATATTAAGGTATAAGCCAACCTGCCATTCCGCATAGGAGAAACGTGCACCTTAAACGATCTTGACCTTTTTATAGGGATCTCTCCATCACAATCAACTACTAGCTTTTTTCATCATCCTACTTTATGAGATCTCCCATCACATAGGACAAGTTAACACTATAGAAAGACTTCATATGGGTCTCAAGCTCATCTCCCTCGATGCACCTCGTATGGGCCAACATCAGGCCCTCATTAAACTGTGAGCCGGGCAGTGCCATCTGACAGGCCAGGGGTGCCCCAAGCACGTCTTGTTCCACCAGGCCATGCTGGCACAGGCCCGCTGGTCACCGGTCCAGGCCAAAAGAGCGAGCTTTGGGTCGGGCCACTAGGCTACAAGTTGCATGTACAATAACTATATGTGGGATGGACATGTGGTTTGAAAAAGTTGATAGTGCTCAATGAAGAAGCTCACTGCATATGAGACATAACATGACGTCGTGTGGTTAGGTGAATAAGATCAAATGACATGGCTTGACAACAAAGGACCGGGTTGCTAACGTGAAGAGCAAGTCGGAGGCTAGGGTGCAATGGATCGTCGAGGCGGCAAAGGTAGAGCAAGGATTTGGCACCGATGGATCAGATGCAATGGTAAAAATCAAGCGAAGCTACGATCAATGAACCAAGACCATTTGATGTTACAAAGTGGATCATACCATTCTTCGAAGATCAAGCCAAGAGTTGATTCGAGTTGATGATCAAGTGGCTTGTTGGAGAGTGATGGAGGAACTTCATGCTATGGCCAAAAGGTAGCGTGGTTGGCTACATTGATAGATGACTGTTATTCTATCATTTGATGAAGATGGAGTTTGGATGCTTGTGTGACATCATCGACAAAACAGATAAAATAGAATGCGCAAGACAAATACATATTTACAGGGTATTTTATTTCTTTGGTCTAAGATTGAGTATAGAAATGCTTGATGGAGTTTAGGATAGACGGTTGTACTATCAAGAGGAGTAAACTCATTTGTATGTAGATTATCTAGTAGTTTGAATACCTTTGTGAAATGTTTTGAAAAATACTAACACGCGCAAATGGTGGTTGTTGTCTTGCGAGACAACACTTGAAGTAAGCGGATTTTTCAAAAGGTTTGAAAACATTTTGATTCAGGGTCCGTGGAGCTTCTTGGAGGCATGTTTGTTGCCCCACCGGTTGATCTGGTGGTTGTTCAAGTCATCAAGTGGTGGCACCGGACTGTAAGGTACAGAGAAGGAGGTGGCACCGGACTATAAGTTATAGATGAGGCGACGAGGACCAAATGTGCTGCTTGTCGTTAACTCTTAGACTTAATTGATCATTCCATAAGCGCACAGAATATCGATGCAACACTTTATCCAGGAGTATTTCAAGTATCGTATTTATATCTTAGAGAAAGGACCCCGACCTCGCGTCGTCTCCTCGCGGGGGCGACTCAAGGGCCCCCAGCCGGCCATCGCCCCCTCCTCGCCGGTTCGGCCGCCACCGTGGCGCCTCCTCCTCAACGGCGGCGGCGGCCTGCAGGCTCTTCCCACCACCCCTAGCTCCCCACTCCCCTCCGCCTTCCCCTCCCTCTCTGGCGATGCGGGCTGGCTGGCCGGCGGGATCCGCCCCATACGGCCGGATCCGTGGGCGCAGGCGGCGGATTTGGCCGGGCCTCGCCCGGTCGCGCGTGCCTGAGGCCAGGGCGGGCGGCCGTGGCCGGATCTGGCTGGGCACCGACGGGCCTTCTCCGGTGGTGGCGTCAAGCGACTCTGGCCTCTAGGCGGCCGACCGGATCTGGGCCCTAGGTGGACGTATCCTCCGCCCAGTGGCCCCTCCGGCGACGTGCGGCCGACCGGTTCGGCGCCCCGTGGGCCGGTGCTACGTCTGGTCGACCAAGGATGTCCCCTAGAGCTGGTTGCTGCCTGTCGGCCTGGCCGCCGCCAACCGACATCTTGGGGCAGTGTGACAACTTATGGTGGCAGTTGTTGCATGGATTATGAGTGAAAGCTCAACCCGAATTTACCAAACGAACGACTGTGACGCCCCTAGCGCCATTCACCTCCTTGGAGGCGTCGTTTCTGAACCTCGGCTTCCTTGTTGTCAAATTCTGGGGCGAAAGCCCTGCTTTAGAGGTCTCTAAGGCCAGCGACGTGGCCGTCTTGGACGTCCCCTCCTTTCTGAAGGCAGTGGCATGGGCATCTTGGACGTCCCCTCCTTTCTGAAGGCATTGCTGAAGAATCTCTTGTTGTCGTCGCTCCTTCCGTTTGGTCATCGTGGTTGTTGTGCTAAACCTTTTTGTGCCTCATATCCTTCTCACTTTGGTATGTGATGCTGGTGTTTGTTGCAGCCGTAGTCGTCGTTTAGGCCCCTCTCATGTAGATGCTTTGCTGCTGGGAGCATGTTGGCCCCATCCGCGGATGCTTTGCCGCGTTGATGGTCTTGTTGTGTGGACGGATGCTTTGCTGTCGGTGTCGTTTAGGCCTCCTCGCATGCAGATGCTTTGCTTCTTCGAGCGTGTCGGCCCCATCCGCAGATGTTTTGCTGCGTCGATGGTCTTTGTGTGTCTGGGCAGATGTTTTGTTGTCTGGACGTGGATGACTTGTCGTCGTCGCGTGCCTTGGTTTTCTTGGAGGTCATCCTCAGCCGTGGACCTGAGGGCAGTGGCCCTTAGTGACTCGGAGTACTCGGAGAGCGACTCCGAGCCTTTGCTGCAACGCGTGTGTTGGGCCCTTTCGCGGATGCTTTGCCGCGTTGATGATCTATGGTCTTCATGCTTGGACGGATGCTTTGCCGCTGTTATCATCTACGGCTTCACTTCTCTACTGACTGCGAACGTGTTGAGTTATACATATTAGGTTTAGTTAGTTGGGGTTGTCAGGTGGAGAACCCCCTCGTGTTTTTTTGCTTTCCGTTTGTGTTGTGGATTTCGTTGGTAATCCATGGATTACTTGTAAATCTATTATATCGGTTACTTCGTTGTTCCTTCGGTTCTTCTTCTTAATGAAAAACGGGTGAAGTCGTGATAAAAAAAAATTAGAGAAAGCTTATGGCTAAGATGATTGTATAATTTCTATTGATTAAACTAAACAATCTCCGACTTGGACTGTTGACGAATATATTGAGAATAATAAAGGGATTTGATCAATAAGATAAACATTGTTTTTCTTCCGGCCGGACCTGATATTTGATCAGTCCTAGTCGAGAATAAAACATCAAAGGAAGGTACTGCTGGGTAGCTTATATTTTAGAAAATATACTGAGCTTTTTTTAAAAAACCACATGGATGAATACAGAGTAAATAGAAATCCTATTATGTCTCTTTTTTATAAGGATTTATAAAAGTTTTGGTGCAAGTTTTATCAGAAGAAGAAAGAGAAACAAGTATTGGCACAGTTATTAGGAAAACTGGGTCCAAAACCCCAACAACACACTTCCCACAACACAAATACTGAAACAACGAACTCTACGGACAAACTCAACACCACTAGCTTCTCATAGAAACAAACATTGAGTCAACTACAAAGAAACGACCAAACCACTGAACATCTCACTCTCAAGCTAAACCGACTAAAAAAAAGATGTAAAATTCGTGTACTTCTTTCGGATCTCAAGGTAGTGCACAAGGCAATTGCTCCTCATCAAATCCATCAATACACACATTTATTTTTCGAACTCCTAGCATCTCCTGGCACACCATGTTCAGCTCCTTGCTGCAATCATATATTTCCAGGTCCGTCAGGGAATCTGGGAGGCCTCCCACAGGTAAGGAAGTGATGCGGCTACAATTGCCAATATTTAGTCTCTTCAATGATGTAAGAAATCCAAGTTCTGCAGGCAGTGACCGGAGATTCTCAAAGCTGTCTAAGGCAAGATGCCTCAGGGAGGTGAGAAGTAGCAGTCCTTTCTCATGGTTATCCGTTAAGATGTCCACATCATGACCCCCATCGATATGTAATGTTTTCAGAGAAGTTAATAGGCTGCATATGGGCAAACAGAGGACACCAATGTCATCAGTATGGAGCTTTTGAAGTGGTAGTGAGAAGTCGTGCTCGCTTTTGATTTCTGCAGCTGCTGATACCCATGATCTTGTGAAGCCAGGGGATCTTATAACCTGCAAATCGTCAAGACTGGTGAGGTATTTCAGACCTTCCCATGATTCCAATGCAGGGCAGTCTTGAATGCATAACTTCTGCAGTGCAGTACACGAGTGCAATTCCAGAGATGCTAAGCTTTTGTTCATCTCTATGGTAAGAGTTTTCAGACTCCCGAGTGATGCCCTCAGCCACTGCAGCAACTCACAGTTCTCCACTCTCAAGTCCCGCAGTGCTGTACATGACTGTAAGCCTTCAAGCGATCGAAGCGAAGGGCAATCTTGCACACACACCTTCTCCAGTGCAGTGCACGAATTCAGGTTCAGACATGACAAAGACGGGCATCCTGAGACCTGTAGGTCCACAATGGAAGAGGCTCGTGACAAGTCCAGAGTGCTGTCTTGGACGCCGGTTACGTGGAATTTTACCAAAAATGATGGAGATATGTGTGATGCTGCTCCTGAAACCATTGTAGATATCAGAGTAAGGCAGTTTTCTACGACAATTTTCTCGAGAGATGCAAATCTCCCGAGACCATGCTTGCTCGAAAAGAGCATCATGGAGCTCACATCTTCTTTGCCTCTTGGAAAAGAGATATGCAGGCTTCTCAAGGACGTGAAGCAGTTGCGAGGGATCCACCAGTTCCCTTCATCTGTAAACAATCCTCCAGGTAAGGATGTTACCCATCTGCAGTTGTGTATCTTTAGATTATTGAGTAATGGAAGGCCTAGCATGAAATCTGACAATTGTATCCCTGTAATGTTGCAGGAACTAAACTCAAGTTCTTCAATTGATTGAGGCAGAAAGAGCACAAGGTGGGAAGAAAATATTACTGGGCACTCGATCATTCTGAATTTTCTCAATGATGTCAGCTGTCGGAAGCCTTTGCTTTCCCATGGGCCTTGGCGTGTCGCGGTGGAATAACCCTGGATTTCAAGCTCCTGCAAATACTTGAGTTTGTCCAATGTGAGTAACTTTTCATCTAACCTCTGAATATTTTTGTCTCCTTGGATTTGCACACTTATCCCATTTGATACTCCAGATGGTTTTAGTCGAAACCGCCCTTTGCTAAAGTGTTCGCAATACAGATCTATGTCTGCCAAAGGATCTATGACGATGAGCTCAAGGAGCGGGATGGTACTGAGAATGAAGTCATTATGTATGTGAAGCTTGCGAAGACCAAGAAACTTATGCGTACTGGACGACATGAATATCTGGGATAGAAACTCATTCAATCTCGGGCAATCCTCCACTTGAAGGACCTGCAGATTACCATAGAACTGTTCCTCGTCAGAAAGTGTGCACTTCCTCAGATTTTGCATCCTGCGTAGCTCCAGGATCCTGAGAAGACCAATCTCTATTTCTCTAACAAGGGACAGGTTAATCAAATGCATCTCCTGGAGAACTGGCAACTGCTGGGGGTGTGGGATTGTTTTCAGAAACAAGCAATTAACCAGATGGATTGACCGCAGTGAGGTGAGATGGACGACATTATTGCAGCTCAGCCAAGATGGCAAAGCATGTCTGTAACCTACAATCCTCAAATTTACGAGGCCAGATGGTGGTACAAGGTCCTCCAGTATAGGACTAGTACGCGGCCGTTTGAGAGACCCAGATAAACTGTACCATGACAATTCCAGAGTAGTTAGGTAGACCTTGTCACAGAGCCTTGCTTCGCAAGCCTCTTTACGTCCTACACTGTATAGACTAGAAATGCTTATTGACCCTCTTATCTGATTCAGACCTTTCAACTGCGATATGCTAAACTCATCTGAGTAATCCCTGACATTAAATGCCTTGAGCTCTTGCAGGGCAACCATGTTTCCGACGCCTGCTATTTTTGCATGCAACTCCTTCTCAGCAATAAAATGACGCAAGTTAACAAGCTTGCTTATTCCTCTTGGCAAAACTGTGCCAACTCCCCAGTTTCTCTTTATATCCAGGACTTGTAGGTGGTATAAGCTACAAATAGCCTCGGGCAGTTCCAGCCTGTTGGGACTCTCATAAAAGCCACGCAGCTCCAGATAGCGAAGATTGATAAATGCTGAGATGTTGCCTATTAGTGCATCCAACTCAAGGTAGACCATCTCCAGCTTCAGCACACGGAGTGACTTTACTTGGTTGAGCTCTTGACGAAATGTGTCTGCAAAACCCAGGTCATGTGGCCCAAACAGCATCAATGTACTTAACCTCCTTGGTTGCAACTTGCGGAACGAATTGCAGAACTGTCGAAGAAAGAGCTCATTTGGATGCACGGTACCAATATTTAGGTCTGGCTTGTACTCGTTTTCTGTAATTATACTAACATGGCGTACAAGCCGCGGTGCATCCATGGGCTCACTGTTCTCTATGGTGAAGCTCTCATCTGATGAAACCTTCTGTGCCAAGTCATGAATCAGATCGTGCATGACGAGGAGGCTGCTTGAAAATCCAGTTTGTTTTTCAAGGAAACCATTATCGACCAGATCATCGAAGTAGTCTGTTCCAATGTCCTCCGGTCGTCTATGTGTACCGGTGGAATATATCAAATCCTGAGCAATCCACATATGGACCAAACGTTCTTTCTCATATCTGTAGTACTTAGGGAACACAGCACAGTATGAGAAGCAACGTTGAAGGTGAACAGGTAGATATGTGTAGCTGATCATCAAGGCTGGCATGATATCATTCTCGTCACTTTTATGCGCCCATTCACTATTACCCAGAATTGTTCTCCAGTAAGCAACGTCAAATCTTCTTCTCAGTACTTTGCCCAGAGTCTTTGCTGCCAATGGATTACCCTTTAACTTTGATACTATCTGCTGCCCGATTTTTTCCAGTGCCCGCTCACCCTTATAATTCTCATCACCAAAGGCACAATTTTTAAAGAAGCGCCAAAAAATACCCTTGTCCAAACCTTCGAGTTTCATGCAATCTGCTGAAGCTCCCACCATTTTTGCAACAGATGGTTTACGAGTGGTGACCAGAACCATATTTCCATTGGCATCATTAGTAAGCAATGGACGTAGCAGTTCATCCCATTTTTCCTTTTTGTTATCCTCCCACATGTCATCCATGACAAGTAGCACACGCTTTGACTTCAACATATACTCCAGTTTGTCCTGGAGTCGAAGCTCATCTGATTTCTTGATGTTTTCGTGTTTGTCCCCACACAATGTGTCCAACAGTTCACGCATAATCTTAACTTCATCGAAATGAGTAGAGACATAAACCCATAACAGTATGTCAAAATGCTCTGACACTCTTGAGTTGTTGAAGACCAGCTTAGCCAGAGTAGTCTTCCCAACACCTCCATGACCGACGATGGCAAAGACAGATAGGTTCTTCTTACCAGATTCCACACTTGTTAACTTGCTCAGTATCAAGTCCCGCTCTTGGTCCCTTCCGTACACTTTCGGTTCAGTATGATAAGGCGACGTCTCCCGGGGATCTGTTCTTGCACTTTGGTATCTCTGCATAGCATGGTAATCAAGCTTTTCCAGCTCAAGAGCCATGCGCACAACGTTGGATATCTTGTAGCATTCTTCAACGTGTTTAGTTATCTCACGTGAAATATCTTTGTTAGGGATAATCTGTAGCGCAGGTGGACATGAATCTCCATTGCTAAAAGAACTTCTTGTGGTGTCTTCAGCAGCTTCAGCTATTTCATCATTCTTAAAAAACTTGATGTTACTTCCGGATGTCGGGACAAGCAAGTCTTTGTAGCCAATCTCAAGCGATAGCTGAAAAATGAAGAACAAGTTGTATGATTTAGATATGCTAAACCAATTCCAAAGCTATTGTGCCACAACTTAGGATAAAAACGAAATATTGAATTGCATAAATTTTTGGGATTCTTATATGTATTTTCAATTAATCGATGCATGTATACTTTATGTATATAGTGTATCAATTGCATAAATTTAGATATATAGTTTAATGTATATAGTGTACTTTCAGAACTTATAGTTTTAATTGCATAAATTCCAAAGCCGTTGTGCACAACTTAGGATAAAAAAACATATATAGTGTACTTTATTGTTAATTGATTTTTTCCATAATATCTTATATTGATAATTTAGACCTAGATTTGAGGGATTTATATATCTTTTTTTGTTTAATGTATGTATCTTTTAAGAATTAATATGGAGAGTTAACAATATTGAAACATGTGCTGTCAGTACTTTTGCACTACATCTCTTTGAGTCTTCAATATGCATGTATTTATTTGAAATTGAAGTTCAATTTATATGGACTCCTCCTAAATGCATTGTGAATCTATATTTTAGCTCCAACTTTTGATCTGATTACTTGTTTCCGTGTGACGTGAGATGTGGATAGTTTAGATACAAATTAAAAAGTTACTTTATGAGTGCAATCTTTCGTATTCGTAATGGAAGATGTGGGCAATTAGTTTCAATGCAAATTGTTAGGGGTACAAAAATTCTCTTTTCTAATGGATATATAAATAATTTAGATACAAATTTAGGAAACGTTTTTATGTTTTTTTTTGTAATGACAAAGGTGGGTATTTTTTTTTAGAAAATATAATAGATCTATTTACTATTATTAGGGATGAAGATTAGATAGCCTCTTCAATTGCATATATGCAAATATAGATATCCTTTGGCTAGCTACGTACAAAGGCAGAGAGCAAAGATGATTGTCTAGACTGCATACGAGATATAGAAAATATGTTAGAGAATAGAAAAAAAATTACTCAAATTATTCTCTAAATGATAATTTAGAGTGGAAATTCTGGAATCTTTTTTTTCCCTTATATAAGCCAGGGCCGTCTTAGGGGGTGGGCAGCCGGTGCGACGGCCGGAGGCCCGTACCATGAGGGGGCCCATGAGTATATGTACGTATATAGTACTTAATATATGTATTTGACTCATTGGTATGAAAATTTAAAGGACAATACACTTAGCTCAGACAATTAGGAATTAGCTTCTTGTCGTTTTCTATTATGATATTCGGCTATTCCCAATCGCTTTCAACATATATGCTGCAACTTAACTCTTATTTTATTAGTAGTATTATACACTTTAATCATCATACTAAGGGTTTGTTTGGCAAGACTCCTCTTTAAATGCTCTTTGAGAATGCCATAAATTGTAGTTCATCCTGCAATCTCAAAACCGGCTCCGGCTTCTCTATTATTCACTAGAAAACAATTCCTCCTAAAGTGTTTAGTACGGGTCCTTCTGTTCCTCCATAGAAGCGGCTATCGGAGTCGAAGCCATATCAAAAAGGTCCTAGAAGAGTTAATTGCTATGTCCTTGCCGCTGACTTGCACAAGGACCCTTGAAATCGTTGAGACGACCCTGATATAAGCGTGTTCGCCTGTCTGATAAAAATGAATACGAAGTTCTTGAAATCAGCGTGCTATATACTCCCTCTATCTTAAATTATAAGTTATTCCAATAATCTTGGAGAATCAAAGTTTCTCAAATTTAACCAAATTTATATAATGAGATAATTACATTTATGATATCAATTATCCTTAGATTTTTTTATTAGTTACTACCTCCATACTCATATTAATTGTCGTTTTAGACAAGATTTGAGTCAAACATTGGGAATATGAATCATCAATAACTATTAAGTTTCTAAGTTTGCAAATATAAAAGTTATATGAATGAATTTGTCTTGAAAAATAGTTTCATAAAAGTATAAATATATCACTTTTCCATATTTTTTTTAAAAAAAATAAGAGGTCAAGATTGTGTTTTGAAGACCGTATCGCTGACCTAAACGACAACTAAATATGTGTATGGATAGAGTATAGTATACTACTTATTTGATATTATAAATCTTTATGTATCCCTCTATATAGATTTGGTCAATTAAACGTAAAAATGCTTTGACTCTCTAAAGTTGTTGAAATGACTTATAATTTGGAATGGAGGAAGTAAATAATAAAGATAATAATAACAGCAAAAATATCTCCCCGGCCCGGTAGACGAAGAAAGCCTTTGAGCGGCCCTTATGAGGCCACGATCGAGGAACTACGTACTGACCTTATCGCCGCCGCCGTCGTCGTCGTCGGCCGCGCGATGTGTCTCCCAGTGGATACGGTGGTGATCCAGCTCGGCCATGAGGTCGCCGGTGTGAGACGCCATCTGCCAGACCTCCTTGAGGTGCAGCTGAAGCGCCCTGTTCTGGATCTCCTTTCCCTGAGCCTCTGCGAGCACCGCTTCGTGGTCTCTGCGCACAGCGATGAGCTCCTTCACCTCCCCACCCAAGCCGACGCCGGAAGCCCATAGCTGGAGCGCGGCATGGTCGACGACTCCGGTGCTCGGAACAATCGCCGTATCCATCTGCCGGCGCCGGGAGTCAAGAAGAGCCGCACGGCGATCCGGGTGCGGCGAATGGCGATGACGATGAAAAGGGGGGGGGGGAGGGGGGACGAAAGGCTAGGGGCTAGGGGCTCAACAGCAACGTCAGACTTTGCTTCGTCTCCCCGCCCGAGCCCCGAGGACATGAAAGCGCGGCGCCAGCTAGTAGCTACTAGTAGTGCGCTACCGCGACGACCCGTGAGCAAATGCTGCAGTTCTCACTTATTTCGAAGTTTTACTCCCTCCGTGCTGTGAAAGATGACGTTCACAGTTTTCAAAATATCACTTTAACCACTTGTTTTTAAAAAATATTTATTAAAAGTGGTATATGCATATTTTTATAAAAGTACTTTTTATTTTTACATTTCTAGACTCAATAATTTAAAAATTATTTATGATTTATATTTTTAATGGTTGATTTAAACCTTGTCTAAAACGTCATCTTTTTTAATATGGAGGAAGTACCATTTATAGTAGTACATAACACAGTGCATTTAGATTAACTTTTCACTGTAAAAACTGTTCAACCATCGTATTGAATGTCTAGACACATGCATGAAATAGTAAATTTACACTAAAAATAATTAATTACACAGATTGCGTGTAATTTGCGAGATGACTTTTTTAAGCCTAATAAGTTTATGTTATTGTGCTACAGTAAATATGTGTTAATGATGGATTAATTAGTCTTAATAAATTTGTCTCACAGTTTTAAGGCGGAATATGTAATTTGTTTTTTTATTAGTTTATTTTTAATAAATGAAATAAGTGTTGAAACATCCGATGTGACAACTAACTATTTATATTACATCGCATGCCACTTGCTAGAAGCAAGATAAATATAAAATTAAACAAGGTCAACTTATAAGAGCTAATATATGTCCGGTATGCGGCAAGACCTTTTTCTTTCCAACACATCACACTCACATACGTATATGTGCACACATACTATACCGTTTGTAAAGGCGCATACACGTTTTCTACTTTTATGAGTACCTTCAAAAGACTAAGTAAATAGATCTTAATTTTATGAGTATAAGATAAATTATAGATCAAAATATATTATTGAAGACTGTACCAAGTTAAGTCCTGCCTTATATTTTAAGTCATAGGAAGTAATAATCACTACCATAAAATTAATGTTAGAAGGCCCATGTATAAACCATCTATATTTTAAGTCATAGGAAGTAATAATCACTACCATAAAATTAATGTTAGAAGGCCCATGTATAAACCATCTAAAACCTGTATAGAGGCACCGCAGTCTCCTAAGGTCAGTCTAAGTAACAGTTTCACATGATTTTTATTTACATTAAATAGGTTAACATATAGAATTTTTAATGACATGACAGTGTATTTAAGAAGGGAGCTGAAATGAGTTTCACTCTTGATATGATTATCAACTCTCTATGAATCATAAAATTAAATACACATGAAACTATAGATTAAAACTTTGCATTGAGAGTGAATGCTTCATCTAAGTTTTAATTTATTCTATATGACATGATAGTTTTGAAAACATCATAGCTAGCATAAATGATTTTCTAGACTAGAGGTAGACTCTCATTGGAGCCACCTCTCTATATCCTAGGAGGTTAGCCCACCATCTACAACCGCCTAAGGCCCTATTTGGTTGGTTTAGTCATTGAACTAATGAAGTTTTTTTTCTCGAATACGCAAGAGATTGAGTTGTGTATCATTGAATTAAGAAGGAATGAAGTCTGAGATACAAAGCTTGACGACCAAGAGGCCTAAACGCAAAAGGACTACATAATTTCAGAACTCCGACGCCATTAAGAGTTGTCTATAGAGTAGCGGCTAAAGCCCCTAAGCACCTGCCAGGATCCAGCGATCCGCCTCGACTTTGATCAACGCCAAAAGCTCGCTCACCGGAGTATAAGCGTCCCTGAAGTATCTAGCATTGCGTTCCTTCCACAACTCCTGGTAGACAAGCGAGAACAGCGAGTCAAAATCACGCTGCTGCTGGCCATGCCATCCGGCTCGCTCATTGGACTAAAGTTTAGTCCTCATTTAGTCACTGTACTAAATACTATTTTGTTTGAGTGACCAAAAGTTAGTTCTATTTAGTTAAGGTGTTTGCATTGGTTCTAAAAGTGACTAAAATATATAACTAAAAGATAAGGTTTAGTCACATTTAGTTCCACGGTGTGACTAAAGCCTTTAGTCACTTGAGGTGTTTGGATGAAAAGAAACTATAAATAGGATTAAATTTAGACAACTAACTTTAGTCGGGGCCTCTCGTGGAAACCACTTGGCCCTTTCACATTATCCTCTCTGTCTGCAGAGGGCCTCAACAATTGCTTGCGCTGACTTTGCTTCCGCCCGAGGACAGGACGTGATATAATAGCTTTCATAGCTACCGCGACCACGAGCATGTGGGCTGTCCACTTGTCCTGTTGTATTTTATTTGAAAGGAGATTGACTCTGCTTCTTAGAAAGCGATGTACCTACTTCTGTCCACAACTTTGAAACACGTTTTTCTTTTTCTTTTTTGCCGTTCGTACTTTTTTAAAAAATAAATTAATTCTTGTAAAATTTGTATATAGTTCCCGTGAAATTTCTATGTTCCAAACGCCCTAAAAATATCATTTTATGTGTGGTCTCACACGGTCACACCGAAGCAGCACCCGTCTCACGTACTTGCCTACAAGGAGCTCGTACTAGCCCTACAGCGAACTCATCATCCATGCCTACGGCGTACAGGAGAAATTACTATAATACACTGCCAAAAAAATCCATCTTTATCGACTACCGAGCCTTTTGCTGACTGTTTTTTTTTTTTGGACACTCAGCTAAAAAAGTTCTTTACCGAGTGTCAAATAAAATACACTCGGCAAAAAAATACTCAGCCCAAAAAAAATACTCAGCAAAGAAATTCTTTGTCGAGTGTCAGCTCTTTGTCGAGTGTTTTTTAACACTCGGCAAGACTAATTTTCAAATCATATTCTGAAGCAGTAAATTAATTTAAATGAAAAAGTTTTCAACTATAAAGTTGTTTAACTCATTAAGATGAATAAATTTTGTTTCGGTGATTTCTTCATTTGACAAATTGATAATAAATTTGTTCCAAAATTTAATATATCCCTTCTCCGTAGTTTATGAAACTATGAGAGTAAATATATAAGATTTATTAATAATGTTAGAACTACCATATCACGTGTATAAATGGTCAAACAACCAAAACTAACATTGTAGAGTTTGACAAGTTTTGAAACTTTATAGTTGATAACTTTTTGATTTGAAGTCATCTTGTCGTGCAAAACTGCGTTCGAATTTAAAAAATTTAAAATTCAATTTTTTTCAAAAGATCTTGGATGGAGAAATGACCAAAACGAAAGTTGTAGATCTCAAAAAGTTATGAAACTTTGTAGTTGACAACTTTTAAATTTGAAATCATCTTGTCATACAAAACTATATTTGAATTTAAAAATTTAAAAAATTTAATTTTTCAAAATACCTTAGATGGAGAAACGACCAAAACAAAAGTTGTAGATCTCAAAAAGTTATAAAAGTTTGTAGTTGACAACTTTTTAATTTAAAATCATCTTGTTAACGAAAACTACGTTTGAAATTTTTTAAATTTAAAATTCAAATTTTGTAAACGACCTCGGATTGAGAAACTTTCTAAACAAAAAGTGTAGATCTCGAAAAGTTATGTAAAATTATAGTTGACAACTTTTTGATTTGAATTTATTTAGGGCCTCAAACAAGCAATTTACACTCGGTTTAGTATAATATGTTGGGAACGAAAACAGAATCTAGATATAAGTGATAGTGTATTGTAGTGGTGGAGAAGTTTACGCGCAAAGGAGAGGTCACGGGTTTGAATTTTGCCGGCCGCGTTAGGTACCAATTTTATACGCAAAAAATACCGCAACTTGTGGCTTAGACCGGAGGCGACAGGCAATACAAGAAAGGAACCATGTCCTTGCCCAAGGACAGAGGTGACCCAACCCACAGCTCTCACTCCATGTCAGCTTGCGCTGCCTCCTGCTGTGATGTGCATCCTCACCAAGCAACCCTTTCTTCCATAGCTCAGACATGGCAGCAATTTGGCGTCGTCATGGCACACCACCACAGAGACGGGCAGGCGCTCGTCGATGGGGTTTTCCGCCGATTTAAAAAAAGCTAGTTTTTTCTAGGTTTTTTCGGATTTATATTTCGCCGAGTGTTTTTCTTTGTCAAGTGCAATTTTGGCACTCGGTAAGGCTTTGCCGCGCGCCTTAAGAGCTCTTTGCCGAGTTTTTTTTTGTCGTGTGCTCTTTGCCAAGTGTGGGCGTGTCCTATATCTAGAATGACTAATTCTTGGAGGAATTCTAGTTTGCTCCCTTTAACCCAGAAAGATAGTCACTCTAGCGATCGAATGTTGTCCTAGAAAAACAGTCCCTCTGGGCGAGGGTGGGCGTGCCCCCCTCCCCCTCCTCCCATATGGGCGAGGCTGCCCTGTGAACACAAGCGTTCTGCCAGCTGCTCCCGACATCGGTGTCTAAGAATCTCCATGGATGTGTGCTCATCCGGAAGGTGAACAAATCATGTTGGACGCCAATCTTGACGAGGACTCCTGCCACACACAAAGCCAGGTCATGCGACCACGGAGTGACAAGTGATGAGTGATGAGTGAAGATCGAGCGACGTCTATGGGAAGATTGATGACAGAGAGCTACAAGGAATAGTGTTTTACATGACGATCATTTTAGTCATAAACACGTCATAGTTAACTTGTCATGACGATCGGAAAATATGTCATGTATCTCACGTCATACATTTGCTGGACCAACTGGAGCCATCACTGATTGTCATTTCATTTCGTCATAGAATAATCGACAAAGTTTGAGCGAAAAAAATCCAAAAAAATAGGGGAAATGTTTTTAAAATTAGGGGAGGGGCCCCACTAAATAGCTACACCACCCATCTACTCCAATAGTATTTTTTGTGATTTTTTTGCACTTTGCATTAACCAAGATTCGAACCAGCGAGCGAGCTCTCGCACATGCGCGTGTAACCTCCACTACCACTCCACCCCTTTGTCATTTGTGTCTATATTCCATTTCAATTTCCCTCATATTATGCTAAATCATGTGTAAATTGCTTGTTTGATGCTCTAAACGAATTCAAATAAAAAAGTTGTCAACTACAAAGTTTCATAACTTTTCGAGATCTACACTTTTTTTAGAAAGTTTCTCCATCCGAGATCATTTACAAAATTTGAATTTCAAATTTGAGAAATTTTAAATGTAGTTTTCATTAACAAGATGGTTTCAAATTAAAAATTTATCAACTAGAAAGTTTTATAACTTTTTAAGATTTATGACTTTCATTTTGGCTATTTTTTATCTGAGGTATTTTAAAAATTTTGAATTTCAAAAATTTTAAATTTAAATGCAGTTTTGCATGACAACATGATTTCAAATTAAAAGTTATTAACTACAAAGTTTCATAAATTTTTGAGCTTTTCAACTTTCATAGATCTTTAAAAAACAAGGCCCATGTTGGCAAAAAAACAAGGCCCATGTTGGCAGGCCATATCAGCGCCATGCAAAAAAAAACAAGTCACGTCATCGCCATGTTGGATGTTGAGCTGTGACGAAATGAAAGTATCCGTCAAAGATCTACCACTCAATTGCTAGGATATGCAAAAATAATCCATGACGTTCAGATCGTCATATATAAATCACCTAACAAATGAAGAATATGATTCTATGATGCTTTCTGACAACGTCATCGAAAATCATCATGTAAAACACCATTTCTTGTAGTCGCGCACCAGCAGCGATGAGTGAGGACCGATGATCGACCAAGTGACAGACGGTGTCTATGTAGAGATGAACCGGATTCACGTAAGACCGGGCCATGGACTCAGCGTGCGCTGTGCGTTGTTTCAAGGCTCTCAGCATGCATGCTTATTACCAAGCTTAGGTGCACCATCACGGCATCACAGGGTTCGGCGTTGAGTCCACCAACCACCGACACGGAGCGGGCGGCGCCTAACTGAATCTATGGCCTTGTTGGGAATGCCAGAGCAGCTTGCATAGAGAGAACCGCGACCGCGAGCATGCAGGCGACCTCTTTTCTCCCCTTCCTTTCGCGGCAGTAAAGTACATGTGACGTGGATGTGTTGCATTATTTTCGCATGCTCGTGCATACCCTTCCTTTCGCGGCAGTAAATATATTTAGTTTACGAACTAAATAAAATATTGATTTATTGCACACGGGGTGGAGTCCTCTTTACAAGATTATAGTAAAATTCAAGAGGTATACTCTACGATGTCTTATATTAGATTAATAATAAAATAATTGGGCAAACTGATATTTTTTTTTCTTGTTTTTGATTTGAGAATAGAAGAGAAGGGTTGCTGAATGATTTCCAAAGAGGTGGGAAGTGACATGGTGTAAGATTAAAGATGTTAATGAGTACCTGAAACCCGATGTGTTTTTACCTATTAGGATAAGGGTATGGGTTAACTTTTCTACCCATGGGTTTATTAATGGGCAAAAAGCAAAACTCAACGAGTTTGTGGGTCTGGGTTTGGGAGTATAGTACCCAAACCCGTAAATCCATGGGTTTCTGAAACCCGGTCCATAACTCTAAAATATTTAACTAAAATATAAAAAGAGTTTATAAACTATTTATTTTAATTAATTTGATCATATTGGATTACCATCATTCTAAATCTTACGAAATAAACACAACCATTCAATATAATATTTTTGAAATAGAAATAAGACAAAATGGAAATATGGTTGTGCGTGTAAAAATGAGATCTTATCGTGTTTATGGGCAACCCCGATGGGTACCCGTGACCCGAAGGGCAGGGCACAAAATAAAACATGTGATGGGTAATGGGCTTTTTAGCGGGTGTATTTTTATGTTCTTGAGCATGAGTTTAGATGAGCAAAACACAGTGGGTTTGTACCCGTTGCCATCTTTATGCAAGATGTAGGAAAATAATTGTTTTAGTTGTGGCATACAAGGGGTGAGGAAAAGACCGTAGTGACATATCATGAAGTAGGAAGCTTTGGTCCCACTGGGTAGACTTGGATATTTGTTGATTTTTTAGTTGTAAGGTAAGATTAATATTATCGACCTTGATTTGTATTTTAAAAAATATAAAAGCAAAAATGACTTACAATTTGGATGGGTTGATAATTTTTTTTGGAAAAAAAAGGTATATTGACATCCTCGTGTCCAAACTAACATAGTATTAATAAAAATTTCGTACGAAATTTAATTATACTTGCTCGATGGTCACTTTTACAAAAGTTTGACTTATACAGAATATAAACTAAAGTAAACTATAGATTGAAACGGAGAAGTAGCTAGTTAAGCTATTTATTTTTCTTTTACACGTGTAAAAATTGCAGTTGAGTGCCGTAGGCGATCTGAAGCCAACTCTCCCGCAAACGAGCAATCTCTCCATTACAGAAGTTGTGAAAGATGGTAGACAAAAGCGATATCAAGAGTAATAATTATAATACTTCCTACCGCGCTGTGTGCAATGTGTGATGATCAAATCACGATAAAACGAAGGATACCGTGATTAGGGAATCAAAGGCCACGGAGTAATAATAACACTAGTTGCGATTGTGTGCAACTCCAGCAGCAGCAGCAACAGTATTTGAGCGGATTCGATTTGACGTGCAATCTCGTCACATCAGATATTCCGATACTAATTTAGTTTATGTAAAATAAATTAATAAGAAAACATATTATATTATATTTTCTGTCAAGAAATCATGAGACGAATTTATTAAGACTAATTAATTCATCATTACTATATATTTACTGTAGTATAACATTATCAAATTATGGACTACTTAGGTTTAAAAAATCATCTCGTAAAATTATCGCAATCTGTGTAGTTAGTTATTTTCTAAATATTTGATATGATGAGTGAACAGTTTTTGATGAAAAATAAACAGCCTCAATTGGAGATGCTATCGTGACAGCACAGTACAGCCGATTTGGATCGTGCACCAGGACCAGGGAGCGGAGCAGGACCGGCCTAGTACTTCGCTGCACACAGAGGAGAGAAGGGTCTGGAGTCTGGACCTTAATGATGAAGGAATATGAATTTTATTGGGCACAATAATTCATTCATATATAATGAAAAAAATTGAAAAAAAATTAATTAAAAACATAGAGAAATGCACCAGCCGGGAATCGAACCCGGGTCTGTACCGTGGCAGGGTACTATTCTACCACTAGACCACTGGTGCTTTGCTTGCTTTGTCCGACGTGATAATAAAAACCATGCATTTTGTTAAAACACACACTGAAGAGGACGTTACAGGACCATGCAAAAGCTACTACCCCTCAGTGCCACATAAAATCCTAAAAAGTCTAATTTTTTTTTAAAAAAAAAACTTTCACTAAACATACATATTATAGGCCTATTTGGTACAGCTATTTTTTTTTTTGCCAAACACTTTTTTTTCCAAAACAGTTTTAGCCATGAAGCTGTTTTATTCCTCCTCTTACAAGACCATAAGTTGAGATGAATCTGAAAAAAAAGCTTTTCATAGCTTACACCCTCATTTTTTTTTCTCGGAATCATGCATGAAGTTGTTGGTGAAGTTGTTTTGTCAAACACTTTTTTATTTCAAAACAGCTTAGCTTCATCTGGTAAGTTGTTCATGAAACTATTTTCTATAAAAAATAACTTTAGTGTGCCAAACAGGACCTATGTTAAAAAGAATGCTCCTTAATAACCAATTACTCCCTCACAGCTCATCAGTTCCAAATTGTAAAGTCACTTTGACTTTATTGGTACTATCAATTTTACTACTCCAGACCTGCAAGCTTTCTCGATCCAGACCTGCCTCCGGACGTTTTCTCGAACGGGAAATATAATTTCTGCTCGTTTTTCATGCACGAACCATCGTCATGAGCACAATAATGGAATGGCACTGTCGTCTGCAAGCTTGTAACTGTCCTTCACAAAACGATGCAGCAGCTACATGCCGTATGGGGACGACTGACACTGACGAAATGTGTGGTACGTGACAGGGACACGACACGATAGGGTGATAGGCCGGTACACCAATAATGCACTGCTGGGTTATGCCCATGCACTGATGCACGCTACAATCTAACGGTGCTTGTTGCATGCAGCAGTCGGAACAAAAATATGCACAGCCCACATTATATTTATTTCGCTAGGTGGTATATATTTGGGTGCTTTAGAGTTTAGATTAATTTAAGGCCATATATATTTATTATTTTTTGCGAATCATACGTAGTACAAAGGAGACACTCACAGCGCACGCTACTACAGAAGGGGCTTTTAGCCCAGGTTGAAAGGGGCCTTTAGCCCCACTAAGGATCCGCTTTTAGCCCAGGTTGAAAGGGGCCTTTAGCCCCGCTAAGAATCCGGGACCTACTACAGAAGGGGCCTTTAGCCCCGCTAAGAATCCGAGACCTACTACAGAAGGGGCTCTTAGCCCAGGTTGAAAGGGGCCTTTAGCGCCGCTGCCGCTAAGAACCTACTACAAAGGCCTTTAGTCCCGGGCCCAGGTTGAAAGGGGCCTTTAGCGCCGCTGCCGCTAAGAACCTACTACAAAGGCCTTTAGTCCCGGGTGCTTTCAACCGGGGCTAAAGGTTCTCCTTTAGGGGCCTTTAGTCCCGGGTGCTTTCAACCGGGGCTAAAGGAGAGTCCCGGGTGCTTTCAACCGGGGCTAGGAGAAAAGCGAAGCTAAAAAATAAATGTGTGTTGTGTGAAATTTGAACCCAACACAGTCTCGGGTGCTTTCAACCGGGGCTAGGAGAAAAGCGAAGCTAAAAAATAAATGTTTGTTGTGTGAGATTTGAACCCAACACCTCTCGCCTTACGTACGCTTACCAACTAAGCTACACAACCCATGTGATATAGTTCTGGACGTTTTCCTTTTGAATTCACTCGTGAAGGACCTTTACTCCCGTTTGATAACACCAACCGAGACTAAAAGGACCTTTAGTCCCGGTTGGTAACACCAACCGATGCTAAAAGGTCATCCTTTAATCGCGGTTGGTATTAACAACCGGGACTAAAGGTTAACCGGGCTAAAGGTTGGGGACGTTTAGTCTAGGTTAGTAATACCAACCGGGACTAAAGGTTCACCTTAGTCAATCGGGACTAAAAGTCGTCCCGGACGCAAATTTTTGCCGAGACTAAAACTCAGTTGATAGATCGTTCAAAGGCATGTTCTCTGGTAGTGACGTGACATCTAAATTTTTGAGATTGTTTCTTAGATTAACTCTAAAATGTATAAAAAGGGTTTTATTTTGGCATGCTAGTTTTTAGTGCAACAACTTTTATAATGAAAAGAGGTTACACCATCACCAACAAGTAACACTCTAAACTATGTTAGCAGTGTAAAAAAATATATAAATTGTTAGGACACACTCTAGACACTTAGTTCTATATATATATCAACTCTTGGCTGATGACCATAGCAGAGACACAAAATGCTCACAGCATTTACACATGTATGATCCTATGAAAACCACCGAGATTAGCTGAATAGATACTAAGATTGACGAAGTTATCATAACATCTTCCCTACTGACAAGCTACCTAGCTCATGAACCACTAATAAAGTCATAAATATTAACCAAAAATTATAAAAACACACACATGCATACTGAGTCAGAGACTCTCAAAAATTGGGTGGACAGGCACCATTTTAGGAATCTAGCTGAAATGGTTCTTCTCGACACCTCGAACATGCTATGTACATTTGGCTTGAGAGAGGGTCTGTGTCTTCACATGTATGGAAATTAACTATACATGTATGTAGGCATGTCTTCAAGAATTGACATTCCTTCCAATTAACTCTGACCATCCATCACCGTACCACCCCAATAACAAGATCTATGATCCCCAAGAAAAAGAAAAGCAAAGAAAAGAAAAGAGAATTAATAAGAAGGTGGGTCATCATCATGAGCCGATTGGTGCTCCGAGAGACAGAGAGCCTAGCCTAACTCCGAGGAAGGCGAGGTAGACGAGGAGGAGGCCCACCCCAAGCGTCCTGTCGAGCCGCATCCCTCGCGCGGGCAGCACCACGAGCGCCCACACCAGCCCAGCCGCAAGGAATCCGGCGGCCTGGTACGCGGACGCGTCCGCGGGGATCGCGTACGGGCGCGGGAAGCGGGCCCCGGCGGCGAGCGTGAGCGACAGGCCGAGGCCCACGACCGTGTTGAACGCGGGGCCCGCGTAGCAGCCCGACACGGCGGTCTGGGCTCCGCGCGGCCCGCCGTGCATGGCCATGGCCACGTCGGCCACCAGGTCCCCCAGCGAGTTCCCCCACGCCAGCACCGTCGCGCCCAGCACGCTGGCGCGCACGCCGGCGACCAGCCCGATGGACACCAGCAGCGCCACCAGCTCCCGCGCCAGCACGTAGGACCAGAGCACGGACATGAGGAACCCGCCGGCCAGCCACGGCAGGCGCCGCCACCGGCCCGCGGGCGGCGACGCCGAGGACGTGCCGCGGAAGGCGGCCGCGGCCAGGACGGCTCCCGAGACCGCGCCGGCGAGGAGCGCGGCGGGGCTGGACGGCGGGGACGAGGTCGCCGCCGCCAGGAGCAGCGGGGCTAGCAGCGCCGACGCCACCGCGTACCGCTTCGACCACCGGTGCGCCGCGATGTCCGGGATCGTCAGGCGACGCGGCAGGTCCAGCGGCCACTGCAGCGCGTCGAGCGCGCGGCGCGGCAGGCTCCGTGGCGGCGCTGTGGTGGCGGCCTCGGTGCCGTGCATGTGCTTGGAGGAGGACGAGATGGGGAGCAGTGGCGGAGGTGCCCCGCCGTCGAGGAGGAGAGGGGCGGCGAGGTCGTCGTCGGGGTCCTCGACGACGACGGCGGGCACGGGCTTCGTCTTGCCGTCGTCGTACTCTGGGTCCGCGGCGGCGGCCGCGCAGCAGTGGGAGGTCCAGACGAGGAGGACGTATGCGGCGTAGAGGGAGAGGAAAGACGCGGCGGCCCAGACGGTGACGGCGCCGGTGAGCAGGACGGCGAGGAGGTAGCAGAGCGCGACGAGGAGGAAGCAGACGTCGCGGACGAACCCGGGGCGGTCGATCTGGACCGCACCTCGTCCTCCGGCGACGATGGCGACGACGCCGGCGACGACGGTGGACACGAAGAGCGCGCCGCCGAGGACGCCGCTGAGCCCGACGTCGCCCGCGTCGTCGCCGGATGCACCGCCGTCTCCCGCGAAGGCGACGACGCTGGAGAGCACGTCGGGCGCGCCGTTGCCGAGCGAGAGGAGCGTGGCGCCGGCGATGGCCGGCGGGAGGCGGAGCGCGGCGGAGAGGCCCTGGAGCGCGGCGCAGAAGTAGCGCGAGGCGGTGTCCCCGAGGAGGTAGAAGAGGAGCAGCAGCCAGGCGGCGAGCGCGGCGGCGCCCAGCCACGGCGCGCCCCCGAAGCCGCAGTAGAAGGCGCGCAGGTAGTGCACGTACCCGCGCGGCGCGCACGGCGGGTGCGACGGCCGCGTCAGGTACGCGCACCGCGCCGCGTGGTCCGGCAGCGCCCGCAGCTCCGCCTCGCAGCTCCGCGGCGGCGGCGACGACGCGGTCGGGGAAGGGCCGGCGGCGGAGGAGAAGGTGGTGAACATGCCGACGACGATGGGGCGGGCGTCGTCGTGGTCGTGGTCGCCGCGGCCGGTGGACAAGAGCAAGAGGGCGACGGAGAGGAGGAGGAGCAGCAGCAGCAGCAGGAAGGCGGCGCTGGCGATGGTTGCCGCGGCATTGCGCCTGCAGTTGTGGAGCCCGCGCAGGGACGCCATGGGAGCTAGGCGGGCACTGGGCAGTGGGCAGTGAGTAGGATGAGGAGCTGACGAGCTGTGCTATGATGCTGCTGCCATGGTTGATGGATGGATGGATGGATGGATGGCAGTGAGTTGGGATTGGGATCGGGAAGGAAATGTGTGCAGCCACCTGCTGGTCCCTCCCTGCTCTGCTCTCGGTGTGGGTTCAGACTTGAGAGAGAGAGAGAGAGAGAGAGAGAGGAGTAGGTTTTGCTTGGTGCTCGTGGAGCGAGACGAGACGGATCTCCGTGCAGAGTTCGTGTGGAATTTGGCAGGAAAAAAATGGGGGTGGAGATCGGAGAAAGGACAAGTGGCAGGTCACGAGGTCCCCCGGCCCTCTGCTTGCAGGATCGCACGCAGCTGAATGTGAATCAGCTGAGGTCTCCTGAACAGATTTGCTCTCTCATGATCAGCACTCCTCCAGCCTCGCTCGCTCCATCATTCATTCCCATGGCCCTGATCTCATTCCGATTTGTTTTTTGCGCTAATCCTCCGTGCAAGAGTATGATGGCTTGTTTGTTTATTGTGTTGTGGCGTGTGGCGTGTCGACCGACCACGTGTTCTGCTTCTGCTTCTGCTTCTGCTTCTGCCACTGCAAAGTTTGGCAGGTGAGTCACGGTCAGTCAGTCGCGCAGGCAGAGATAAAAAAAAAAAAAAAAAATGGTTGCTTTCGTTCGCCTTCCATCCGGGACCAGGCATGGTGGTAGGCTGGTAGCATGGTCCATCAGTCCATGGCAACGAACGCCACCTTGAACTGAACTGGACCCATGGAGGAAGAACAAGAACTCCTCCAACGCGCTCACGTGCTGGGGAATTTGAGCGGTTCAGACGTTCAGGCAGGTGCAGCATGCAAGCAAGCAAGCCTGAAAGCTCAGCGCTGCTCCGTTCGTGTTGCAGCTTGCAGCTGCAGTGGATGAGACGTACGTAACTCGACCATGGTGCTGATGCTGCATTGGGTTGGATCTATTTACAGCTGTGGATAGTCTCCATCAAACAGCAGCAGTCGATGTGTAAAGATGGTAAGTAGTTCATACACCGCTCTCCGTCGCAAAAAAAAAAAGAAAGGGATGGATACAATTGTAGCTTTCGCGAGATCAAGCATGTGTGGTGGCCGTAGGAGAAAAGCCCACTGAAGCTATTTGGAGGCAGGCAGTAATAAAGCCAAATATGTAGCTCATGGCATCTAACTAATGAAAGCTAGCCTCTGTGCCTAGGGGAAAAAACTGAAATTGCATGCTTTATACGACTGAGGGAGTGCCGCTTCTCTCAGCTTGTTTGATGAGTCAGATCTATATATATACTTATATATTAGTTGAGGTATAGAATTCGCCAAAAAGTTTGCTGAAATTCGACCAGCTAGTTAGTTAGCTAACGATTAGTTAGAACTTAGAAGCTGAACTAAAAAGTCAGACTATCTATTATCCTCCTGTTCGGATAGACTATAGCTAAAAAAAATGAGACATTTAAAGATTTACCTCTCTTACGGATGCAATCCAAACATGTGTCACTGACACATGGGACCCCATGAATCACTGACAGGGACAAATCTTATGCCCCCGCCTCATAAGAAGAAGAAGGGCAAATCTTTAAATATATCCTACAAAATTACTACGTAGTTGGCTAACAATTGGTGTCACTCCCGCCCTTCATCTTCCATCTAGGTGGAGGAGACAAAGTGGAGCCCCCCGTAGAGGTTTTTACTTGGTGATGAATGAACAAGTACCTCCCATGCATCCCATGGCGCCTGACCTGACAGACAAGCCACAGGTCAAGAAGTAGCGACTGCCACCGCCAAGCAAGTTTCAGTTCAGACAAGAATGGAGTCACTGACTGGCCTGGGCGGCGGCGACCGGCCTAGCTAGCAGCTAGCACGGTACCACGCGGCACGACCTTCATTCATCCCCATGTCCACTGCTGCTTTGCTTGACTTTGTTGGTTTCTACTGTAGCATGCAGTAGCAAAGGTAACGGGTCTCTTCTCTTCTGGTTCTGGAGGAGGAGGAAGGCGAGAGCTCAGTGTTGAGAAGAAGCCGATGGACCAAGAACCAAACAATGGTCAGCTCATCAGGCAACCTTGGTGCGTGTCCTGTCTTGCCTTGCCTTCTTCTCTGCGATTACTACCTCTGTCGGTCTAAAAAGATGCAGCTCTGCCAAACCAAACGATCCGACCCAGTAACATTTATGGTATTCAAGTAAAATCACCATACTATTTATTCTAAAAATGTATTTTTTTAATAATAATAATAAACATAAACATTGATACTGTTTTTTGTAAAATTGATAAAAAAATTTATTAAGATATTTGGATTTTGACCATAGATAGAATAACACTTTTGTTTTCCTAGGACGGACTTGGTATCTTGAGGCAATTATCAGGCTCAATACTTCTTTCCTTGGACCCGGTCATCAACACCATAGTCTCATAGAGCATTCTTGCCAGACATTACATTTGTTGGTCATAATAGTAACAATAACTACGTTTTATGTTTCGGTCAGGGCTCACTGTCTCCGTCTCTGTCAGGGAATCGCGTCAAGGACAATAATAATGTTTTATGTTTCGGTCGCAACTATTGTGCATATAATTGTCTAAAAAGTAGAACGTGGTTCTGCGTACATTCGGTTTCACTGTAGGGCAACAATCGTTGTTTTGCGGTGAGCACGAATGGTATGCGTCGTGTAATAAACTCTTCTTGATGAAATACAGTACGGGCCAACGGGGCTTGTTCTAGGGAGACAAAAAAAGTACTACTACTAATTTTAAATGCAGCCGCTAAATTCATCTGCTAAATAGTTGATTAGCAATAGCTGATTGGAATGAACTCCAAAAGGTGACAACAACCTTTGCTGCGTTGCACTTGCACCATTGTTTGTTTTTATGCACAACTCCACTCCACAGTATATACATTCAGGAGTGCACCATTTCTCTTTTTTTGAAGACAACTGATGAGCAATTTCTTCATATGGCTAGGTTTTCCCAGGGAAAAAAAATCTTAGTCATCATGAGTAGTGTCCATGACCCACAAGATTACAAGAACATATTTTTGTTGTTTTTTTCATGAGTGCTCGTAGTGAGCTTGAGTTCCTGTGTGTGGAATTTAATTTGGCAGCGGAAAAAAATTTGGAGAGGCGGACAATTGAAGTGGCAGCTCAAGAGGTCACCTTCCAGGAGCAGTGGTGCTGAATCAGCTGGAGGCTGATGTTTCGTCTCCTGTCCCTGCTGGTTCTGTTTCGATTTGATTTGGGTTCTTCTTCCTCCTCCATGTGTGCATGTTTTGCAGCAAACTGAAAGGCATGATGAGGCTTTCGTCAGCGACAGAAACGAGACGGAGTGCAACTTGCACACCAAGCAGCAGTGCCATGTCGTATGCATTATGCAGGTAAGAAAAAGATTTCTCTCTTCTTCTTTTTTTGAAAAGACCCAGATGATATGCCTCTCACTCATCTATGGTACTCAGGACAGAGGAGCCATTCAGATAAAAGATACCATAGCTGTGAAAAAAAAAAAGATGAACTTTTGGGTTTACACTGAGTCAATTTTATTAAATGTAAATTTATAGACATATCATTAACATTAATGACTCTAAATATATACATATTTTCATTCACGAATCTAAGGCCCTGTTTGGATCCAAGTTGTCACTAGCAAAACTTTGGCAAAATTTTTGTAGCCAAAACTTTTGTCTTGTAGAGCTGTTTGGATCCCATAGCTAAAGTTACATTAATTGGTGTACAATGACTGATTTGCCCATATTTAATGATGATTTAGCGTCTTTACGAAGTGTGGGTGGGTGGGGACCGGGGGTATTGGGCGTCCGGGCGCCCACGCCGAGGCTTTTTTGGCCTATTTTGCCACGTTTTGGTGGCAAGAGGAACTAGCAAAAATTTTGCTCTTTTGCCAACTTTTTTGTCAAGCTGTTTGGATCCAATGGCAAAAAGAGAACAAAAAGTGCAAAACTAGCACTTTTGCCATGGATCCAAACAGGGCCTAATTCTAAGTACATTTGACTAACTTTTGGAGGTATGAACCTTTTTGACGAGGATCAAAGTAAGAAATGTATCTTTTCCAAGACGGAGGGAGTAACGAGGCATGGACAGAAACTGATTGCTTAACCACCACCGGCTGATAATTGGCTGCACTTGCTGACAAATGCATGGTTCAGTGTTGACACACAATCCCGCATGCGAGCCTAATCCTCATCATGTTGTCTGTCAGTCACAGACCGATCCATGTCCGATCACAGCAGGTCAGGAGTCATGAGATGCTGCTGATGCAGGGGATGCAGACAAAGGAATCAAGATTCAGGACAAGACCAGCTGATACTGAGTTTGTGACCACTCAAAGCTTGGAGAATCAACGGTAGCCAG
Source organism: Coix lacryma-jobi var. lacryma-jobi (assembly GCA_009763385.1). Taxonomy (NCBI): domain Eukaryota; kingdom Viridiplantae; phylum Streptophyta; class Magnoliopsida; order Poales; family Poaceae; genus Coix; species Coix lacryma-jobi. The sequence goes on from CM019829.1 coordinate 2,830,159, forward strand.
ACCAGCTGCGTATTCTGATGTGATTACAGAATTTCACTGTCAGGTTAACTGCAGCTCATGTAAAGTGTTCTGTTTCTTCCTATGACTGCTTGTAGGAGTAGTGTGAGCTGAGGTTCGCCGTCTGTCAGCAATAATTCAGATCGAGCTGAGGTCCATCTGATCGGCTGATCCTGCACCTGCACGTGTGCGAGATCATCCAAGGAGCTCCATCTCGTTGGGAGGTGATGACCCAGTCAGAGATTTGCTGTGCCAGTGCAGCTATGCTGGTATATTTATATTCTAGCAGAATCCTCAAAAGCTGATTAGCCTAACCTGCAAAGATTCTTCACGCATGTTTGCCTCAACCACCGTGATCTGCAACCTGCAAGCAAGCAAAGCAGTGAAGTCAGAAAGGTGACGCACAGCACAGACCACCCCAATTGCTTGCTTCTGTCTGTTCCAGGCTGCCTTGTTGCCTTGTTGAAAGGGACAGCCAGCGTTTACTGGAACTGGGCACTGAAATGTTGGCATTGCAGGCAAGGCAATGGTAACGTGTAACTTTTTTCAATTAGTTGGGTTCCTACATGCACTTGCAAGTTAACTACACTCTAATCATGGTTAAGTGGTTTGCAAGTACCGTGCCATGACTTTTAATCTTTATTAAAGAAGAAAGGATCCCTATTATGCCATCAAACCGGTAGACTTTGTGTACCTTTGACTCCAAGTCGCATAATCGATGGACTCTTATTTGAGCCTCCTTACATTATTGGGAAAGTATACAGTGCAAACCCCATACTTGGTGAAATTATAAAAACAAACCCACTAAAACATACTTAAAAGTTTGGGTTAGTTTGATCCATGTCATTATAATTATCATGTTTCTAAGTTCTACCACTACTATTCGTCATATTGAAACAGTGCCATTACCATTCGCCACATACTCAAACCCCTCCCATAGTCCCATGGAATACCCTACTATTTAAGCAATTAGGGAAATGGAATCACATCAATATGCATCAAGTATACTCAAACCTCTACTAGTTTAATTTGATGTAGCTGTGAAATAACTTCGAGCTGTCATGGCTAATGAGTTATATGGGGTCCAAACTTCCAACATTTTAGCATATCTAGCTTAATAGCAATGTACTAGGAATGAATTGAATACCATCAAAACTGATCTGTATATCTACTTAAAATTCCAAAATTGTACCAGTCTTCAGTCACAATAAACACAAAGTATAAAACCCATTACAGAAAGTAGATACGGTAGGCAGTAGATTGCTTACACGGTTGTTAAGAAGGGAGAAGTGTAAGGTGAAAACAAAGCACAGTTAGCTGACAGAACCCTCAAACTGATCAGCCAGCATGAGCAAGTGGCAACCCTCATAAACAAGAACAGCTTGGCAGTGAGGCTTTCTGGGGACCAAATCAAAGCAGCTTTGGCACAGTTCAATGGTTGAGATCTCGAATTTCATAAGTTTACAGTTCAAATTTCTTTCAAATGAGAAAGCTATATAGCACATAATTTGGCACAAAATAAACAAACAGGAAGCAGAGGTTGCATCGAGTAGCTTCCAAAGTTATCTTCCTGTGACCATTTTGGTGTTGGCCTCACAATCAAAAAGTGTGAATAGATATTTCCTGTCCTAACCTTGCCATATACACACAGGTCTAGGCAGACCATGCTTTCAGAATCACCATGTTTGCACAATTTATCAGCGGTACAGACGTACAGTTCCAATGCAGAACCACAGCTCTAGGCAGACCATGCTTTCAGAATCACCATGTGTGCACAATTTATCAGCAGTACAGTTCCAATGCAGAACCACAGCTCTAGGCAGACCACCTCTAATTTGTGACGAACACTGGTTGAATAACAGAACTGGACAGTACCACTTGGGAATGTTCTTTCTCATCAAGCGCATGTGTATCATTCAGTACTGAGAACAACCTTCAACTTGCCCAGAAGTGCAGTACTGCACGTCAATGACAGGTGACCATGCACGAAAAGCATTCATGTTGCCAAGGGATTTCAGTACTCACTTGCCACAGGCACTACCAGGGACTAGACAGAATGCTGCTCCAAGGTAGACAGTGGCACCACAAAAATGTGCTCCTTTTTCTGATTTTATATTTCATAACAAGTTTTGGGAATGTCAATACAAACCTGACTTTAGTAAGAAAATTGGGTACAAACAGCAGGGCATGACCAGCCACCTACCAAGAGGATATGTGTTGCTTTGTGCTTGTGTTTCTCTACAACAACTCTTTCTTTTATCCACACTTCCAGCATCACTCCAGAAGATCGTACTCAGGCTGGAGCTGGAGTTACATGGGTGTTGACTTTCACCAACCCCTAAGTAAAAGAATGCAAGGTTCATGACATTCCAGAATCCAGACATGTTCATACATAAGAAAACAATTTGAATTGTTGGCCTTCGATAGACCAAACTGCATGATGTCTCGTGTCTATAAAAGCCTTTGTGGTGGCAGAACACTTGATCCATCTAACAATGCCAATCTCTATATGTACCCTTTGCCTGGGACAGGAAGCAAGCAATATGTGAAAAGTTTAATTATGAATAAGAACTCAGAAAAAGAAATGAAGACTATCACTATTCTTCTAAGAAAACTATTGGAGCATAGGGCTTCACCATGACAGCCATGCCACATCACTACAAGATAACTTGAAAGTTTCCTAAAAACTGTAAATTTAAGCTCTCACTACTATTTGGTTCTGCTAGGTGGAGTGGAAATTACAAGCACAAAAATTGAATCAAACAAATGTTACTGCATTAACTTTTGGAGACTCTACAATAGCCATATCTTTGCTAAGCAATGCCTACAGAACAATGGATAACACTAGCTGGCTAAGAAAGAAATGTACAAAACAAAAGATTGCAGGTCATGTATCACTGGATATTGTCATGAGAATCTCTTCATCTCCAGGAGAGCAAAACCTCTGTGCAACCTGAAGCAGCACTCTTAACATATCAAAGATTTCATCCATCCTTGGGTGTGACCTATCATCTGCATTAAAAGAATGCACCTTATTTTTCACCTCGATCCAGCTCCATCCAGGAACTTTGCTTAATCCCCTATTCTTCATTACCTTCTGCACTGTTGCTCTGTCATTCCACATACCAAGACCAGAATACATGCTGGAGAGAAGAACATAGGTGGAGTGCTGTCGAGGTTCTGCCACAAATAAATGGCTTGCCACATCGCTTGCTAGTTCCATATTCCCATGGATTTTGCAAGCACCCAAAAGGGTCATCCATACCATGGCATCTGGCTGAAATGGCATAGACTCAATAAGCTCTTTTGCTTTGTCAAGTTGCCCAGCCCTTCCATATAGATCAACTCCACATGCATAATGCTCCATTCGCAAAGGAATTTTATACCTAGTTTCCATCGTATTGAGAATTTCAGACCCTTCATCTACAAGACCACCATGGCTGTAGGAAGTAATCAGGGCAACAAAGGTAACATGATCCAAAGGAACCTTAAGGTCCAGCATCTCATTGAAGAGGTCGGTCACAATCTGTGCATGCCCATGTTGAGCATAACCAAACATCATCGAGTTCCAGGGCACCGAGCTACTCTTATCTGCCTCTTCAAAAGACTTTCTTGCGTCACCAAGCATTCCGCACTTAGAATACATGAAGATCAGTGAGCTTGACACAAAGTCATTGGAAGCAAAACCAAATTGGATGACAAAACTGTGTACTTGTCTACCTAATTGAAGTACAGCAAGGTCTGAGCAGGACCTTAGAGAAGCAGAGAGCGCAAATTCATCTGTCTTAATATTCTCTGCTCGCATGCATCTGAAGAATCTCAAAGCATCAGAACTCAAACCATGATGTGAATACCCAGTTAACATAGAGTTCCAGGAGACTGTATCCTTGAGAGCCAAAGAATCAAAGCACTTGTATGCATCTTCCATCATGCAGTTCTCTGTGAACCTAGTGTACATAGCTATTGTAGCATTGCAAACATGTGTGACTCCTTCCAATCCAATCTTGATCACCAAACTATGAATTGATCTCCCTTGCCGATCATCACACCCATGCTCTGAACAGACACTCATGACACTTGTAAAGCTATACATGTCAGGCTGGACTCCACTCTCCCGCATCATCCTGACGAAGAATCTCATTGCCTCATCGTCCATCCCATGGTAAGCATAGGCCCCAAGCATGGAATTCCATGATATCAAATCCCTACTCTGAATTCCATCAAAGATCCTTCTAGAGTCTGCAAGCACGCCACACTGCGAGTACGCAGTGATTGCTGCGTTCAGCACTACCAATCCCAACGCTGAACCATACTTCGCAATCTTCCCATGCAGCTGCTGCATCAAGGAATACCACCTCGGGCCATCAATTGTCGCTAGCAGCGCAGCAAATGTCGCATCATCTGGGACCAGCCCCGCCCTCTGCATTTCAAGAAACAGCTCCATTGCTTCTGCCAACTTCCGAGACTCCGCGTATCCAGCAATGAGCGCGTTCCAAGAAACGGTATTCCACACTGGCATTCCATCGAACACTCGGCGAGCATCGCTCAACCGGCCGCATTTCGCGTACACGTCTAGCAACGCGCTAGCAGAGAAGACGTTGTCGGCGAGGCCGCAACTGACGGCGAACGACTGCAGCTGGGCGCCGAGCTCCGGGCGCCGCGCGGCGGCCGCGGAGCGGAGGGCGGAGCCGAGGGCGAAGGTGCTGGCGGCGAGCCCCCGCGCGTGCATGGTCCGGAGCAGGCGCCATGCGTCCCGGTGCGCGCCGGCGGCGACGTGCGCGGCGAGGAGGGAGTTCCAGGAGACCGCGTCGGGGCGGGGGATCTCGTCGAACACCCGGCGCGCGGCGGCGAGGCCGGCGCCAGAGCCGGAGGCGGAGTAGGCGGTGAGGAGCTGGTTCCAGGGCGTGGGGGAGGTGGCGCCGGACTTGAGGAGCGCGGCGTGGGACTTGGCAGCGGCGAGGGCGTGGTGCTGGCGGCGGCGCATGCGCAGCTATACAGGCTACGGCGGCGGTGAAGACGGACGGAGGCGGAGGCGCGTCCGCGCGTGCGCGGGCATTTGCGGAGCCGGGGCGTTGGCCCTGCGGGTTGATTCGGGCCCGTTTGGTAGAGATGGACCATCTGACTCTGATACGTGCGAAGTTGATTCTACGAGCGTACGGTTAAAAATATTTTTTTATTCTTTAGTATAAACACTTAAAATTATTATAAAAATCATTTCACAGAATTAGATGAAGCTATATTTTTAGATCTTAGCCTCTTAATTTATTTTAAAAAATCATTTCACAGAATTAGATGAAGCTATATTTTTAGATCTTAGCCTCTTAATTTATTTTAAAAAATCATTTCACGAAATCAGCGGAGAATAACTTTATAATAGCATACAATATTATTTCTTCTTTATTTAATAGTCTTTTACATTCACTTTGGACTCTAACGTTGTCTAACTATTGTGGGAGAAGTCCATAATACCCTTACCTAAACGCATGTGACTGCAGAAGAGAAGTATCGAAGATAACACCAATAACGAACGCCATGGCTTCCTACATCGGGAATACGGAGGGCGTGTCAGACGGACCGATTATGTGCACTTCTTGAGGCAGTGCGTCGAGCTCTAGCTCTCTCTAGTCTTGCTCGCTCTCCTCGGCTCCCTGCTCGTGAACGTGAGCATAGCCATTGACGCCGACGTGGAGCAGCACTGCAGCCGTTGTCCCACCACTTCACACGCTTGCAGGCCAAGCCGAGCTTGCCACTGAGCCCGCATCCCGCTCCTCCACCCTGCGCTCGCGCTCGCATCTTGAGATACAGGGGGTGTTTGGTTCCACCCCTTAGGCCTTGTTTCGCTGCATCTAAATACACCCCAATCCACATGGCTTGAAATGGATTGCAATCCCCCTCAAACCACGTGGATTGAAGTGTATTTGTGCGCAGCCAAATAAGGCCTTAGAGTTTAGCCACTAAAGTTTAGTGGAGGTCACTAGAGTTGTAGTGTTAAAAGTGACTTTTAGTGGGGGTGTTTGGAACTTTAGTGACTAAACTTTAGTGGCTAAACTCTAGGGGTGGGAACCAAACACCCTCATAGTTGAGTTTCCTATTCTTGCCTGTTGTCGCCACTATGACTGTCATGCACGACAACCCGTAACAAACCATCTCCGGACCTCCTCTAACCCTAAGGTCATCCGCAATAGTTGTCAAATAGCTAGCTAGGAGAAATTTTATTGGCTCTCAATAACACTTTACAAATAGCTAGCGAGATGACGTATAAAAATAATAAAAAAGTAGCACTCTTATTGGCCATCGCTATTTGATCTCTCTCCTCGATAGGCAATAAGAGTGCTACTTTTGTAAGTTGTTTTATCAAAATAGTATTTATTTATATGTTTCATCTAGCTAGCTATTTGTAAGTTGTCATTGAAAGCTAATAACATTCTCCCTACAAACCAAATAGCTAGCGATTTGAACACCATCGCGAACGCCCTAACAGGGAACTCAACCAATATATTCGTTTCCTTGAAGCTATTCAACTAATAGATTCGTCATTCGTGTCCTTGAAGCTGAGAGGGAAATTGCAAAATTCAAGCGCGGGGTCGTGGGCTAACACCGGCCCACGAGCGCCATTCCCGCCAAAAAATTGTGCTCTGGCTCTTTGCTGGGCCCATTGAGTGGTATAAATCTTGTACGGGCCTAGGCCCATATTGTCTTCAAATGCTAACGTCCAGGTTCGGGAAAGAATACCCACAATCAAACCATATCGCAGCACTGCAATGCTCCGTGAACAATTCAGCACAGACAGCACATTGTGTCAACCAGTATATAGCAGTGAATCATCATAGTTTAATTTGATTTGGAGCCACGACATTAACATAGACCCGCAATGCAAGTCACGTGTGCTTTGGAGTTTGGACCTTCGGTCCTGCCTTCATGCTTCAGTCAAGCACTCCTCCACTACAGTTTGTAGCAGCTCCACGGAGACGGAGCCATGGATCGGAGGCGACCGACAGGGCAATGCAAGAAAGGAACCATGTCCTTGCCCAAGCACAGAGGTGACCCAACCCACAGCTCTCACTCCATGTCAGCTGCGGCATCCTCACCAAGCAACCCTTCCTTCCTTGCATTCCTTCCATGGCAGCAATTCGGCGTCGTGATGGCCACGCCAGTACGCCGCGCCATTGCGATCCCAATACCACCATAAATACAAGTCGAAAGGTCGCTGTCCGTGTACGCTCGCGGCGAAAGCGAGCACCTTTATTTGGTGGGCGGGCGTCGGCCTCCGGCGTAGACGAGCCAGCCAGCCAGCCAGCCATGGACCGGCGGCGGAGCGGCGCCGCGGCGGCGCGGGTGTTCGAGGACTTGGAGCCGTCGGTGGAGTGGAAGCTGGCCGGGGAGGAGCAGGACGTGGTGGAGATCACGCTGCCGGGGTTCCGCAAGGACCAGGTGAGGGTGCAGGTGGACAACCACGGCGTGCTCCGCGCCACCGGCGAGCGCCTGGCCAGGGCCGGCAGGTGGGAGAGGTTCAAGAAGGACCTCCGCCTCCCCGACAACTGCGACGCCGACGGCGTCCGCGCCAGGTTCGAGGCCGACAAGCTCATCATCACGCTCCCCATCGCCGCGCCGCCGCCGTCGCACTCGCCCACTCCGTCGCCGCCCACACAGCCGCCGCCGCCGCGTACTCCTTCACCACCACCACCACGTCGCCGCCGTCCATCGCCACCACAGCCTCCCGTTCCAGCTTATCCTCAACCGCCGCCGCAGCCACCACGTCGTCCACCGCCACCACCGCCTCCGCCTCCGCCTCCACCACCACCACCGCCTCCGCCTCCGCCTCCTATTCCAAGCCATCGTCATCATGAACCGCCGCCGCGGCGTATTCCACCACCTCCGCCGCCGCCACCACCACCACCCCCGCGTAAATCACCGCCTCTCCCTCCGACGTGTCGGCCTCCGTCCCCGCCGCCACCGCCATCGCCACCACGTACTTATCCCGAGCCACGACGTCCTCAGCCTCCAAAGTATCCTGAGCCGCCGCCGCCGCTGCGCCAGCCTCCACCACCACCGCCGCCTCCTCCGCCTCCGCCTCCGCCTCCTATTCCAAGCCATCGTCATTATGAACCGCCGCCGCCGCGTATTCCACCACCTCCGCCGCCGCCGCCGCCACCACCACCACCCCAGCGTAAATCACCGCCTCTCCCTCCGACGCGTCGGCCTCCGTCCCCGCCGCCATCGCCACCACGTACTTATCCCGAGCCACCACGTCAGCGTCCATCACCGCCTCAGCCACCAAAGTATCCTGAGCCGCCGCCGCCGCCGTTGCCTCCTCGTGGTGCAGAGGAACCGCCGAAGAAGAAGCAACTGCAGGATACCAGTACCATGACCATGGCGAGACAGGAAGACCACAAGGACAGTAGACCGCCGCCACCGCCGCCGGTGGCGGAGAAGAAGAAGAAGAGCAAGAAGACCAAACGCGCGGATGAGCCAGGCGCTGAATTGAGAGGGAAGGTGGATGAAACAGCTAGGGGTGCGAAGCGACCCGACAAGAACAACCGAGCTGGGGGGGCATTGCCAGCGGTGGGTGATGCTCCGAGGACGACGGCGGCTATGACAACGCCGGAGCCGGCACGACAGCTGCTGGTGAACGCTGCTGCGGCAGCGGCCGTGCTCGTTGGGATCGTCGTGGCCGTGTGGCGCACCCTGCAAAGCTAGTGAAACGTCCTCAATTTTCCGCGAAGGGAAAATCCACAGAACGAGTTATAATATGACAAAACCAGGAATTGATCTTATCATATTATCTTATATCAGTCGATATCACAGTCATACATCGTAAAGATTACAAAGATAAGCATTACATCATTGAGTAACACCTATTACAGAGTCTAATTTTTAGCGGAAGACTATTGAGTGAAGGCTCCTCCTTCACAGACATCATCAGAGTTGTTGTAGCACAGCATCGACCGGATCCTCCGAACCAACTTGAGCGTAGGCACGAAACCTCCTAAAGTCAGTACCTCTGAAGCAGGAAATCTGCACACCGCCAGATGTGTGCAGGCCATGGTCAGCACCGATGAGCTTTGGTGGAAAGATAAAACAAGGGATCTGGCGATCCTAAGATTTGGCTGTGGATTTGCATCCTAGCGCATGAGCAATAGTAATATGTAATATTTATCAAGTTTTTAACACATTCCCATACACACACATCCACATCCATCCACCATATCCATATCCACCCCAACGTCACCACACCATCACCTCATCTCATCTCACACACACTCAGTCGACAGAGGCCAGCTCCCTCCCAGCCTTGTCTCAACGGCCCACAACCTCACACCAGGTTCACGGCCGGCACTCATATACCAGGGGGAGAAAAGAGAACTCTCACTAGTCGGAAACAAGTCAGGGAAAAAAGTCCGCGACCAACGAATTGGTCAACGTATCGATCGATCAACCATACACTCTGCAGAGGTTCTACAATATCCACAAGATCGCCATCCTCGGCACTTTAGAATGCCTAGGCGGATACCGGTCGCTTGCCAGCCTAGAATAATGCCACCCTACCACTCAGCCCTGGAATCACCCCAAGTATGTCTGGGATGGCTAAGTCTGTGAAGTCACGTTCCCTCTCCCGAAGTGGGGGCCGTGATCGTCTCGGAAGGGTGTGGGACTCTGATACCCGTACCTTCCTCGCACTCTCTCGCCTAGCAGTAGTGGCATTACCCTACCAGGTAGTCCGACCGTCCCCGTCCATAAGGAGCGAGTGGCATGTACAGGTATTCCCTGTGGTCAGGTCCCCGCTCCACCTAGGGTGACTAAGCCGGAATGTCTTCTCAAAGGTTTTCATTATATGTGCCACCACAGCACGCTCCTGATCTGGGCTCCACCAGCGGCTCACACCCAGATCCACCTCATGTCACCATTTAACCCGCCACAGGTTTCACCACCACAGGGGCTTCCAGGTCTGCCCCACGGCAAGACTCGCACTAGGCTCGTCGTATATTCCGGCTCGGTCGACTCAACCCTCACCCTCCACACACCCAAGTCACACACGCAGCACGCTCACACATCACCAAGTCTGGCATCACCCGCCAAACCATTCCCAAGGGTTCACCACCCGCATCACATCTCAGATATAATACGAAGTGGAGTTAAATAATATAATGGTGAATCATGCAAGCAAGCAGGCGGGTAAGCACGAATAAGTGAGCGAATGCGCAAAGCAGGGTATTGTGGTAGAGCGGGTTGCAATCAGGTAATAAAGGCTTGGGTAGTATCATGCATCATTATACTAGCAAAGGAGTAAATATAAAGCACTAGCAAGTCTACATGTTTGCAATGTCTAATAGGATTCTCTAAAAGAGGGTGCTGCCATGACACCTGCGAAGTAGTCGTAGTCGTGGTTAATTATTCCTCGTTGGTGTTCCATGGGCGAGGTCGTCTCCTCCTGAGTTGACTCCATGTCACAGTCCTTGATGCCGTCCATGCTCTCTTCTCTTGGTCCAATCGTATGCTACTCCACGAAACGACACACACATGACAAGAGAACACTCACACCATAATTGAAAAGACAACAAGACGCAGGAAGATCCAATAACACCAACGAGACACTAAAATACACAAGATTTAGCTCTCTCGGCGTTTGTCCGATTTCCTCGAGCTAGGATCAAAGTGGTGGTTGCAAGTTTAAGTCTTGGCCAAGCCGGTACGGCTTTATATCATAGGGTTCAAACCAAGACCTATCCTTAGCAAACACCACGGCTCACGTCCTTCGATTTAGTCGTCATTTACAAGGGCGTAAATCGGAGGACGGGCCTAACGAATAAAGTACGACGGGGTTCGGCTCTTGCAGCCTTATCCCAAAGATCAGTTGATCATAAGAACGATTAACACCATTGTGACTTGACCCCAAAGTACCTTGGCTTGCCCGCTATGGTAAAAACGGTAGCGCAAAAGGGTTGGAGGTCTACAATCCTCTCGATCCACACGACACAGTACGTCGGGAACCAAGACTCAGGGTCACTAATAAGAGCGGGGTTAGCTCAGCACATCTATGCCATGTTCTCAGGCACATTTCTAGGGAAATGTGTTTAGGTGGTCGATCGAGTCAACGTACAGGGTTCTGAGATACAGCATAGACCATAGCTTTGCTTAATAACAGAAATAACAGAAATAGCAAGAACTCAAATATATAACTCAAAGGTTCATTATTTTCCAATACACATGTCATGGTAGAGGACAGAGTATTGAAATAAGCGATCCATTACAAGATACAGGTGCGCAGACTACTTGTAGGGTACCCGACCGAGGTGCTCTGGCACTATGTCATTTCTTAGATTCATAGCGGTGCGGTTGTCACCGCGAGAATCCAAATATGCGATGGTCATCGGGGTACAAGCATACAATAGTCTGTGCACGAAGAAGCATTTATAAAATAATCTCCAGCAAGTATAAAAGACTATAGAATATTCACAAGCAAGCAAAAAGGCTTTATAAAATATTCAAAAGTTAGAAGGCATAGCTCCATGGTCATGGCAAGGCGAACTTGCGACCACAAGATACTCCCTCGAGAGATCGAATTGCACTCGGCATCGCGGCCATGGCGAGACGGGTCTCGCGATCGTAATATCCGAACGAGGTGCGATCCCTTAGCCGGCTTAAAGGCTCGGCACATATAGACATCACACGAACATTCATTTAGGCAACATTAAGAACCATAAAGCGACAAAAGACATCGAACCAAATTAAGTGGAGTAGCACATTCCCATAGCATGAGTTGGATGGATCCTGTATCACAAGCGCATATACAGGTGGTCGTAAGATCGAGGTGCATGAGTACAGATAGATAAATAAGAGACTTTCCAGAAGTGGCTCGGTAGATCGACTATGAGATAACGTGGTTCCCAGAGGGTCATGGTGGCGGCACATAGAGTCACGAGATATAAATTACGACAGGGTACGGGGTCTCCTTAATGACACAACTAGGGATTCCATCAGGGGCATCCTACGGTCAAAAAGATGAGAATAGAATTACCTGGTCATCCAGCATGTCGACTAAGGTTCGTTCTACTCGGTCTAACGTCCAACATATCGTCCAAGGTTCGTTCTATTTGGGCATCGCACGCAGTGGTCCGGTCTACTGCCAACGACATAATCACGTCGACGACTACGCATGGCTACAACGGGAAGCAACACGTGTCCATCGGTTGGAATCGTACTCGGTCTACGCGTTCCGTTCGGCAAGCAAGGTCAGGGATTGGGAGAGAGGCACGGTAGCTCACCATGATTCATCAAGAGTAGTTCCGACGTTGCTCGGCATCTAGGTCTTGGCGTCGTGGTACCATTCATATAGCTTGTCTTTCGTCCTTTGCACATGGTGCCCCTGGAGAAGAGAGATTTGATCGAGGATGATAATAGATGAATACGAGATAACGAGTCTATCGATAGCATGGGCATGTAGATGTAGCCGGCACGATGGCACGGGCAGGCAAGGATAATCAATATGTGTCGATATTACAAAGATTAATCAAAGGTGCATGCAGGATATCAAAAGAGGTCTTCGACGAAGCGGCGTTGTCGACCGGACTGCTGGGCGTGGCTTCGGCCGAATCTGCAGGGCGCACACAGCCGATCGGCAGTGCGCACGCGGCCGAACAGCGGCTGGGGCGCCATCAACCGAACAGTGATTCGGCAGGGGAGACGAAGTGGTTCAGCGCGGCTTCAGCAGTCACGACCGGTTCGGCTTGGACGGACGATGCGGCGAAGTGGTAGCGGGCATCCGGGAGGCGTGGAGGCTCGTAGTAAGACCAACCTTCCTGCAATGGTGACATACGTGGCACGAAGGCCGGTCTCAGTCCAAGGATGGCATCACGAGGGGATAGGGAGGTGGTTTTGGGGCTGCTGGCTCACCGGCAGGAAGTATTGGGGGGTGCTTCTGTTGTTGGGTACTGTACTGACGAGGAGAACGCTGCGGCGAGGAGGAAGAGCCTGATGGCAACAGCAGGGGCTCGACGAGGTGAGGCCGAGATGGCGGCGATGAGCGAGGCGGCGTCGAGGCATGACGAGGTCGTCCGGCGAGGAGAGGCTCGGGGTAGGGCGTGCCCTGGTCGGTGTCGTGGTGCCGTCCTCCAGTGGCACGCAGGCGATGTCGCAGCTTGGAGACGAGGATGTGGCGCGAAGCAGGAGCTCGGCGAGGCGAAGCCGACGGCGTCGTGTCGTGGCGAAGCGGTGTCGCGGCGGTGAACGAGGCGGAGCTCCAGTTGGGTGTGGCGAAGCAGCAGGGGCTCGGCGGTGGGCGACGTCGTAAGCGGTCGCCAGCGGTCGGGGTGGCGATGTGGCTTCGGCGCGAAGGAGAGGTCGGCGTGGCTGGTGCGGCGCGGTCGCCGCTCCTCATGGTACGTCGTTGTCCCGCCGAGCTCGGTCGGCACGGTCGTAGGCGAGCCCGGGGCGCGGCGTCGCGTCGGAGGTGCGGTGGTGGGAGCAGAGCTCGACCAGCGGTGGCGAGGTTGGTGGAGGTCACGGCGAAGGAGACGGCCAACACCTGCACGGCGAGGAGGCAGGCGTCCGGCGTGGTGGTGGCCGCGTGAGGTGTCGTCGCGGCGGGAGCGCGGCGGAGGACGCCGAGCGGCCGACGCAAGTTGTGGAGCTCCACCGGGTCCTGGGCGCGGTCACGGCGTTCCGGTGGCGTCCGTGGTGCAGGGCGTGGTTCCGAGGGCGAGGCCGACGGTCGGTGGTCGGCGCGGCCGCGGACGATGTCCTCGGCGACTTGGAGTAGGAGCTCGTGGTGAGGTCGGCGTGGCCGCTACGGTGCACGGCGGAGAGGGGGGAGATGGTGGCGGCGCTAGGATTACAGGGGCGCGGACGGCGAGGGTGCCCGGCTCGTGGTAGGGGCGCGTGCGCGCGGGTGCTAAAGCGGCGGCGGCGACTTGGTGAAGAAGAAGGGAGGGGCGCGGTAGGTGGGGAGCTGGGCGTGGTAGGTGGCGCGGAGGCGTTGCGCGCGGTAGGTGGCGTGCGGTTGCGCAAGGGAGAGAGGGCGCGGTCTGTTGGGCGCGGGCGTGTGGGCGCCCCGTGCGGCGGCGGCGGCCAGGAGCGCTTGGGCGCCCGCCTGGCTTAGGGTTCGGGGGAGGCGCCCAGCTGGGCCCGGGCGAGTTGGGCCGAGCAGGGAGGTGCCCAGGCGTACGTGGGCCGAAGGGAGAGGGTAACGGGCCTGCGCAGGAGGTGGGGAGAAGGCGAGCTGGGCTGGCGCAGTGTGGTGAGGGGAAGGAGAGGAGGGGTTTGAGCCCAAGAGAATAGAAGAGGGTTTTGCCTATTTTCGAATTAGGGAATTTGAGGGAATCTAAATAGGATTCAGAAAGGGGTTTGGCAAGAATTCAAATGGAATTTGAAAGTAAGTTTAGAAAAGATTCGGAAGGGAATTTGAGAGAAGGAATTTGGGAAGACTTCGAAGGAGGTTTAATGCGAATCCTGAAGGGTGGTCATATTAATAGAAGGTCGAGGATCGGAGAGAGACTCGAGATAATCCCAAGAGTAATAAATGGATGGTGCTATGGTCATGTGCTCTCTAATATAAGACTGTTGCAAAAGGAATCTTCGGCAAACTCCTACAAGCAATACCATATGAATGCAACAATTTATTTATAAATTGTTTCTGGTTCAGCTAGCAACTACATGCTCCACACAATCACATGAAAAATTTTAAAAAGTTCGAATTTTTGGGTTGTTACAGCTAGCAACTCTGCGTGCTGCTGCTTATTTAGATGCTGGAAATGTGCGCAAGTGTTGCTTGTAATTATCTGTTCATGTGAACTCTGCACTTGCACACGATGTCGTTCAAGATTGAGCGAACAGAGGAACGATACCTCACGTAGTCAGTCAAGTGTGCAAAAGGCCAAAGCAGAATAGTCCAGCAGATTGAGCGAGCAGAGGGACCATACATTGTGTGTGCTCGAAAGAAGCAAAACAGAGTTCCGTGGTATAGCCGTGAATCTAGCACAAATCATCGAAATGTATTCAGCTGGAAAACCTGAATGTTCCAGCTCCAAAAGTAAAACTCCGAGATAGTCAAATTAGAAAGACTTTCAATGGTAATGGCAATGCAGCGCAAACACAACTCGCTATTAACTTGCCGATAGGAGATCTTTACTTCGAGCCGTAGCACACCTCGGAGTGGCAGATGAAACACTGCAGATATCCCACTCAGTTTTACAATACAAGTACAGGGGGGGAACTTGCCTCAAAACCACCAAACAGAGTGAAACAGGTACGCGTGGGGGCGATCATCGCGCCAAGAACAAGAATACTAATCTAACCACAGAACGGGCATATGGGGCCCTGATTATTGGAAACAAATGGCTTCGATGACACCCTCTCTCGTAATTAAAGGAAAAAAAGGCGTGGCGGAGACGACGGCCCTCACTTGGCGCTGGCGAGCTGGGTGCGGATGAGCTTGGCGGCCTCGACCATGTTGGTTAGGGCGGGCTTGACCTCCGCGTACTTCCGGGTCTTGAGACCGCAGTCGGGGTTCACCCAGAGGATGTTGGTGTCGAGCACCGCGAGCATCTTGTTGACGCGGTCGGCGATCTCCTCCGTGGACGGGATCCTGGGGGAGTGGATGTCGTACACACCGGGGCCAATGCCGGCGCCGTACTTGACACCCTCGCGGAAGACGGACAGGAGCTTCTCGTCAGACCGGGAGTTCTCAATGGTGATCACATCGGCATCCATGTCGATGATAGAGTGGATGATGTCGTTGAAGTTGGAGTAGCACATGTGGGTGTGGATCTGTAAAGAATAAGAAGTCAGATGGAATGCTGAAGAAATGTTGATGTGGATATATGACACAATGACAAGGCTCCACAGCACAGCTCAAGAGAATGACCTGGGTGGTGTCCTTGATTTCACAGTTGGTGATTCTGAAGGAGTGGACGGCCCAGTCCAAGTAGAAAGCGTGCTCAGCCTTGCGGAGTGGCAGACCTTCTCTCAAAGCAGCCTCATCGATTTGGATAACCTGCAAAGGACAGTGAAATAATATAAGAAATATGATCAACTATTAACGTACATAAAGCTCTTGATTAAATCAGAATCAGATCGCAGTAAAAAAAATGCTAACCTTAATACCACCGGCCTCAAGATCCTCAACCTCCTTCTTGATTGCAAGAGCAATCTGGTAGCAAGTCTCAAATCTGGAAGATAGGAGCAATATGTCAGTCTCTAAGTGTTAGAAGAAAGTGATGCTCTGGAAATCATAAACTAAATCTTCAGCTTTAGTTACTGACCTCGGCTGGTCATTCCGGACAAAGGACCAGTTAAGGATTGTGACTGGACCAGTCAACATTCCCTTCATTGGGCGAGCTGTCATGCTCTGTGCCGTCTTTGACCAGAAAACGGTCATGGGGTTGGGGCGGCTCACATCACCGTAGATGATCGGTGGCTTGACACACCTTGATCCATAAGATTGCACCCAGCCATTGGCAGTGAATGCAAAACCAGAGAGCTGCTCACCAAAGTACTCAACCATATCGTTTCTCTGTAAAACATAGGCCAATGAAGTTAGTTAAATGTGACTCTACAATCATGATATCTTAATTTATTAACTTAAACACACAACAAAAACTAGCAGAACAACTTCAAAAGCACTAACCTCAGGCTCGCCATGCACAAGGACATCGATGTCAAGCTCTTCTTGGAGCTTAACAACCTTGCTGATTTCCTCCTTGATGGCACTGACATACTCCTCCTCAGAGATCCTGCAATGTGAATTTCCAATAAGAATTACGGCCAAAATACAGACAAGTGAAGCATAAATATTAAATGTTACTCACTTTTTCGCCTTGTACTCACGACGGACCCTCCTGAGCTCCACAGTCTGCGGGAATGAACCAATTGTAGTCGTGGGAAGGATGGGGAGGTTGAGCTCCTTCTGCTGGGCATCCAATCTAGCACTAACGTTGGTTGCGCGGCGGTGGTCAGAACCCCTGAGAGCAGCAGCCTGTAACAGTATACAGAAAGAGGTTGGTATACATCAACATTGGATTAGCATGTGTGCCTTCGAGCCCCAGGTACTTACAGCCTTCTGGACTTCTTCATTGGTCACACGGGGTGAGGATTTCCTCGATGCCTGGGCAGCAGCATTTGCTGCAAAGTAAGCCTGTAGATGACATTTGCAGAAATGAATAGGGCAGTATAATATGCGGGAAAAAGAAACACCAAGGACTAGTTTAAGACACACCAGAGAATGAGAACAAAACAGCCATACCTCATCCTTTTGACCAGCCAATGCCTTCGCAAGAGCATCAACCTCAACCACCTTCTGGGCAGCAAAAGCAAGCCAAGACTTAATCTCATTGTCAAGCTTAGTCTCGTTCACAAGATCCACAGCGGTGTGCATGAGTGAGCAGGAAGTTGATACAACAAGCTTGTCTGAACAAATGGTAGGCATTATCAGATATATTGCCAACTGTAACTAAATCAAATCTTATGACAGATAAACAGTGGAAGTATGATTACCCTTCCCAACAACAGCCTCAAGAGACTGGAGAGTGCTGAGAGATGTAGCAAGATCATCAGCCCAGATGTTCCGTCCATCCACAACACCAGCAAAGAGATACTTTCCAGCAGGGAAACCGGCACTTGTGACAAGCCCAAGAGTTTGGGTTCCACGGACAAGATCAAAACCATAAGCAGTCACACCGCTCAGAGATGTTAGGGTCCTGCATTCGAAGAACAGTGAGTATGTTGTCATTACAAAAGGGTCTGGGAGGAACAATGGTTGAGAAAAGGGTGAACAAACGACATGAATAACATACTTGTATGATTCAGCAGGAACATCAGCAAAGTAAGTCTCAACAAGCACATTCAATCCAGAAAGTGCAGATTCAAGTTCTGTGTATGCAGCAGAGAATGCAGCCAATTTGTTAGAATCGAGGTCGAGGACAAGAGTGGGCTCATCAAGCTGAATCCATGAAGCACCAGCTGCTTTCAACTCAGCAATGACCTCCCTACAACCATCATGCATCAAATTATCAATTGAAGATTCAAGGGCCAGCAGTAGCTAGTAACTTGTTTATAATCTTACTTGTAGACAGGGAGGATGCTGCTAAGAAGGGAAAGAAGAGGGAATCCCTTCTCCACACCCTTGGCAGGCTTTGAGAGCAACAGGTATGAGACTGGTCCAACAAGCACTGGCACGGTATCAACACCAAGCTGCATGAGGCAACAACATATAAGCCATACAAGCAAGTAGATGAAATCCTTGAAAGAAAAGGCACGTGTTTTATATTTCAGGTAAACAACAAAAAAGAAATAATGCAACTCTGAATTATAGTAATGTCACTCTGTGTGCCCCACTGCCTATGGCATAGGAAAATTGAAAATACACTAAACTCAGAATCCTTTTCAGACAATCTCCAACAGAGCAAAATAAGAAAAACAAAACAACAAAAACAAAAACAAAAACAAGATGAGACCAGCTTGTCAGGGGCACAATACAACTCAGGAAACATTCTTACTGTAGCCTGAAATTGTCATTCTCATGAAAGCCATTTTTGGTCAATGTGTTAACGCTCAAGTTCAAACAATGAACTAGAAAGCTCAAAAGTACCAAGTTTGTTTGCAACCAATTCGATCTGATAATATCACAAATTCACAATAACAAGCTTCCAAAATGTTACACCAATAAGTATCTGCATGGATCCAAACAGGTCTAGCTAATTGTTAGCTGAGTACCCAAATAACAACTATTTCACTAGTTGGACCAAACTAGCTAATAGCGGCTAATATTAGTTGTGACCTATTAGCTAGATAACTAATAGCAGCTGGTATCTGGATTTACATCCAAAATTACTAATTAAGTGCAGGATTAAAAATGAATGGTCACTACTAGTTTGAGGTTCAATTAGCCAATGGCGGCATACTAAACTATCAAATGACTTTATAGGGTAATTATGATATCAAGAGAAATAGTAATGTATTAGCAACCATCAGACAATCAAGTACACAAGTAGGAAATTAACATTAGGAGAATAGATTAACACATTAAACTGAGACGACAGAAATATCACGAGTGTATCGTACCGCCTTAGCCTCCTTGTATTCGTTAACAGCCTTGTGAGAAGAGTAGGAGAACTTGGTGTTAGGGCCCAATTCAGGGACAATAAAGTGGCTGTAAAAGTAGAACAAAGTTTGTCAGCAAAAATATTAAATACAAAAGCTAAAATTGAAATTACCAGCAGTAGCAGGCCAAGGACTTACTAGTTGGTGTCAAACCACTTGGTCATCTCCATAGCAGGGACAGCGGCATTGCCCCTGGCCATGGAGAAGTAGGTGTCGAACCCGATCTCTCCTCCAGTCCATGAGTAGCGTTCTGGGACGGCGCCGAGCATGGCGGTGGTGTCAAGGACCTGGTCGTAGTAGGAGAAGGTGTTGCTGGGGATGTACTTGATCCCAGCATCAGCCATCTGCTTCCAGATGCTGGCCCTGAGGTCGGTAGCAACCTTCTCCAGATCCTCAGCGGAGCTCTTCCCATCCCAGAAAGACTCAAGGGCAAACTTGAGCTCCCTCTTGGGGCCCATGCGAGGGTATCCAACAATGTGGGACGCCATCTTTCTGTATCACAAATAGAATTACGATTAGTAATTACAAATACCATGAGAACTTTTATAACAGGGAACATGAATATGGATGAGAACAATATGATTGACTTCATGCTGATAAAAGAGCATATTGAAAATGTGATCTTGCAACACAGATCGGGCATTCGTATTATAAATACAAATAAAAAGTAAGAATGACTCCATGATAAACCCTTTGCCAATCAAAATAATTATGGGCTCCATGTTTGTACTATTATATGGGATCCATGTTTGTACTAGTACATTGCTGGTAATCCAACAAAGACAGCATTGTGTGCTCTTCAAAAAAAGACAGCATTGTGCCCACTATACCACTACGATGAATTTAGTATATCTAAAACTCTTGATTCTTATGCATCGGGTTCTACATCAAATCCACTGGTTCCAAACAATAATAAGACTAAGGGATTTGCTATATTTCATATAGCCTGAAATATAGCATCTTTTCAGGCGATGACTACAACCTTCAGATCTTCATCTAATGGTCTGAATCTATTAGCACAAATTACAATAAACAAATGATAATTTTTTTCTAGGAAAGAACAAAGACAAAACTATTGAGATGCCTGAAATATAGAAAATATGTAAGACTAAACTATAGTTAATAAAATTAAAGCTTCAATCAAGGAACAAAATATGTGTACACTAGTAGGTAGGTCAGGTGGGTAAAGGGGCACAGCAACAACCCCCAACAGAAAGTAGGCCCCAGTCCCGAGGGGTGGGTGCTGGCCAACTAGATACGCTTGACCTAACTACTAATAATTGGTTACCAGTGGGTGGATCCAGGACATCAGCACGGGGCATGACAGTCCACCCTCCACTCGTTCACGCAGTGGCTCACGGTATATCCCAAATTCCCAATACGAAAGATCCCACAAGTCCAACCAACCATACGGAAGGGCAGCCAGCCAGTCAGACGACAGACGCTTGATGCGCTGAGTACCATCACAAGCTGCTGCTACTACAACATACAGAGATCATGTCTAGTGGACAATAATAAAAATAAAAATGACTTGGATTGGATCTCGACAGAGGCGTGCGCGCACGGAGCAGAAAGCCAGTACTATTCGTTGTCACTGAAGTCAAAAAGGACTAAACTAAACCTCGCAGATCCAAAAACCCCTGCGGGCGAGACGAACCACACCAGCACCCGATCCAAACGGGAACGGAACTACCAGATCTAATCCCGATTCGAGCCAAGCGAGAACGAACTAGCTGCCCACTCTAATCGATCCATTGAACCGAGCAGAGCTCAGTGCCTCAGTCAGATCCAGAGCTCTGTTCGGGGGGGGGGGGGGGGGGGGGGGGGGGGGGGGGCTAAACCAACCCACCGCATGGCCGCATCACCAGATCGACGATGCTCCAGTCCCACGACCGAACCCGGCCGGACCAGCCGGGATCAGGAGAGAAATGGGCGGGCCAGACCCACCGCCGATCCCGGCAGCGTCCCCAGGCCGATCGGAAGCAGAGCATCGACCGCGCACGCACGTACACACGGTTCCACCCACGACACCCGACCCGGAACCCGAGCGAGGGGGCGCGCGGTTTGCTTACCCGGACGACGGGAGCTGAGGAGACGGCGCTGCGGCGGTGATAGGTGAGGAGGAGGAAGAGAGGAGCACGGGAAAGAAAGGGGTTTGGGAGGGCTTATTTATAACTCTTTTGGTTCGTGTGGTTTTTTTTTTTTTTTTGACAAGCTTCGTGTGGTTTTGGTGGTAGGTGAGATCTGATGGGAGGAGGGGAGGGGAGGTGGGGGGCGTGGGGCCCATCCATCTGGTGGCTCAGGATTTTTTTTTACGCGAAAGTTTTTTTTCTCGTCGGTAGAGTAATTATTTGTGAGGAAAGTTTCACTTTTCAACCCTCGGCTTTAACCGTATTCTCCTTTTTCTGCCCTGTCCTGGGATCGTAATTTCTCGTTTGGAAAAATGCAGGATTAAAATTGGACACAAATGCATATATGTAAAACACATGAATGGAAAACACAAAAAAATAGAATAGGTATTTGGAACAAAATGCAAGAAATATGACACAATGATCGGTCCTGTTCATTTGGCTTATCAGTCGTACTTCGGTTTATTCTCTCTCACAGAACACTATTCAAACAACCGAAATCAACCGTAAAAACGACCAATTTGAAATAAAATGCAAGAAATATGACACAATGATCGTATGTTTGAGTGGATGTTTTCTTTCCCCATGTCCCGTTTTTCTATGAAATTGAACACAGAAAGTTTCGTTATTTTTTTTCTTATAAGCGATCGATATCTACAGACCAATGAATGTTATGGTAACTTGATCTATAGGAATGAGAATCCTAAGACGTCGTTCAGTTAGCTCCATTCCGTGGCTATTTCTGATCGGAACCCTTCCCACGTTATTCAAATTATTGAAGAAAATGACGGCTAGGAGTGATTCCCTAACAAACGAACAAGGCCTAAGTTTTTTCTTTGCTTTTCCTACAATCTCGAGGGTGGCGTGTGCGCGTTTATTTATCGCTCTTATTCATGTCTGTTTTTATGTCCTTGCATTTTTCAATATTGCGTTACGTAGGGGCCTTAGTTTGAGAATAGAGTACATCTAAAATCTAAAATATTAGCTGGTTATTGGTTAGTATTGCCAACAACTTAAAGATATTTGGATGGTTTCTTTATAATAGTTATCTTCCTCTTTTAGCTCGTATTGAGGTACTTAAGGGCTATTTGGTTGGTAGGTTGGCCAGGCTAGTTACTATTGGGCCAAGTAAGTTTACGAAGTCAACAACCAAACAGGCCTATAAGCAGAAGTAGGTAAGAGGGAAGAAGTGTCATTTCTCAAGCTAATAACTACTATGAGCTATGTTAGGATGGTTAGTAAGATAGTTGTTACTTGGTGCTTAGCCAAGAGTTAGCTAGCCTGAGATTCACCCATAAAATTTTAGTAGGTAATTATTAGCTAGGAACCTGTCATCCTTCCTAGCTTTGGCCTTTGTGGGTCATGTTTTGGTTCTGTTTGGTTTTGTAGATTTGAGAGATTGGCAGTTAAAAAAACAAATCATTTTAGAGTTACAATTTTAAATCATCTAAAAATAGCTCCCTCTATGGGAACACTATTATAGTTGTGACTTCGCTCTCTAATCTATTGACATGGTGTTATTCCTACACTATAGTGACCTCAAAATGACGATCAACTTGAGATTATATGTTGTTTCTTCGACTAGGAGGTTGAGATAGCAAAAACGGTGTTTGGTAGTAGGATAACACTACAAGGAGGTATCAAGTTATTCGAGTCACATGTCACGACTTTCGCCGTAATGGTTTAATGTGTTGGCGTCTGCAAGGTAGTACCTGACAAAGGGGAAGACAATGTGTCCATCGTCATAGTTAACGAAAGGTGCTAATACATGGTGGTGGTCAAGGCATATAATGGCGATCTTATGTTTATGCACTAATATTGACCATAAACTTTGTCATTTCGCCGTCTCGAAGCCAATACATGAAGGCATGAAGCAACCAATTACTGGAGGATATGGCAATTTTAAAGATACTTGGGTGTCGTATATATTTCTTTGCAAATGCTGGAATGGATCTGAACTCTTTTACGCCTTGGTGTGGTGCTCTTTGGTTTCCACTTCTTCTTAGTGTCGGTTAGAGGTAATTTGCTGGTACATGTTGAGTAGTGTCAGTTCACCGTAAATTAGGCTTGCTCCAACAAATTAAACACATCACCGTTACCTACTGTGAACCACTTTTGACAGTGGACACCTCACACCTTGGCTGTTACATTAGCCGGCCTGCCAATGAGCTACGCATGTATGCTGTCACTTTCCAAAGACCTAAGTGCTGCTACCACTCATTTGTGCTTTACTTACCCTGCATGACTGTACCCAAGCGAGCTGAAACATCTTCTTACTGTGACCGGGATGAGTCTTCTCTGTAGTTGGTACTCTACACTTCTTCTTCTTCTTTTTTTTGTGTGTGTGTGTGTGTGGTGGGTGGGGTGGGGGGGGGGGGGGGGGAGTCACTGTCAGGGAGCACAAGTCCAGTTTCATTGTAAACCAACTCTATTTGCTGGACTTGTAAAAAAAACTCTATTTGCTGGGGGAAAACCCCTGTGTTTGACAATTATTGTTTACTTTTGCTTAGCTATCATAGGACTGTATGGGAGTTTCTGATTGGCGATTCAGAAAATGTGTCACTACAAGAAATGGTGCTTTACATTACGGTTTTCGATGACGTTCTAAGAAAGCATCATAGAATCATATTCTTCATTTGTTAGGTGATTTATATATGACGATCTGAACGTCACGGATTATTTTTGCATATCTTAGCAATTGAGTGGTAGATCTATGACAGATACTTTCGTTTCGTCACAGCTCAACATCCAACATGGCGATGACGTGGCTTGTTTTTTTTTGCATGACACTGATATAGCCTGCCAACATGGGCCTTGTTTTTTTAAAAGATCTATGAAAGTTGAAAAGCTCAAAATTTATGAAACTTTGTAGTTAACAACTTTTAATTTGAAATCATGTTGTCATGCAAAACTGTATTTAAATTTAAAATTTTTGAAATTCAAAATTTTCAAAATACCTCAGATGAAAAATAGCCAAAATGAAAGTCATAAATCTCAAAAAGTTATAAAACTTTCTAGTTGATAAATTTTTAATTTGAAACCATCTTGTTAATGAAAACTACATTTGAAATTTCTCAAATTTGAAATTCAAATTTTATAAATGACCTTGGATGGAGAAACTTTCTAAACAAAAAGTGTAGATCTCGAAAAGTTATGAAACTTTGTAGTTGGCAACTTTTTGATTTGAATTCATTTAGAGCATCAAACAAGCAATTTACACATGGTTTAGCATAATATGAGGGAAATTGAAATGGAATATAGACACAAATGACAAAGGGGTGGAGTGGTAGTGGAGGTTACACGTGCATGTGCGAGATATCGTTGGTTCGAATCTTGGTTAATGCAAAGTGCAAAAAAAATCACAAAAAAATACTATTCGAGTAGATGAGTGGTGTAGCTAGCTAGTGGGGCCCCTCCCCTAATTTTAAAAATATTTCCCCTATTTTTTAACTGTGACGTGTTTTCGACTGTTTATGACTAAAGTGATCGTCATGTAAAGCACTATTCCTTGTAGTGTGTGCAGCGCAACATGTTATCTGTCGGTGTTTCGTACTCGGGGGTATCACACCAACGAGTAATATGATCGCGTGCTTCTCTTCCTGGATGGTGATGCAAGGGGACACAAGGATTTATCCTGGTTCGGGCAAAGAAGGCCCTATGTCCAGCGGGGGGAGGTGTTCTTGTATTACTTGCACCTAAGTGCTTGTACAGGGGAGAATACAAGCTCAGTGAGCGCGGACCGGAGTCCGGACTTGTGTCTGTGCGTCCCGAATGAGGCCCTAGCGTCCTCTTTTATAGCGCAAGGGGAGGCCAGGGTTACATGAAAGCATTACAGGTGTTGGGGCGTATGGTGCCCTATACGGAGAAGGGTAGGAACCCTGTCTTGTCGGGGCCACTGGAGCTGATGTGATCGTCGCTGTTGAGGCGTCCTTGAGTCGTGGCTTCCATCCCGGGCGCGGACGTGGGGGCGCGACAAGGCGGGAGCCGTACAGCACCCATCCCGGAATGTACAGTACGCGGTGAGGTCCCCCCGGGTCTTGGGGTACCTGTCCTCCAATAGCACGAAAGTAGTTAGGGCTCGAAGGGCGCGGAGCCGGCTTCGAGGTGGTGCCACGGGGGCTCGAGGGCGCGGAGCCGGCCTCGAGGGGGTTACAGTGCCTGGCTCGAGGGGCGCGTAGCCGGCCTCGAGGGGTTACAGTGCCTGGCTCGAGGGGCGCGTAGCCGGCCTCGAGGGGTTACAGTGCCCGGCATGGCCGAACAGTGCTGCACTGGTGCCCTTTTGCCCATGCTTGTGGTGAAAACGTGACTTGACCTTTACACCGGGTTACTGTGGTACACGCCGTGCACTAGTGAACATGACCGGAGTAGGTGAAGGTATTAAATGCGTGGTATGGGCTGGTACGGCTGTCTATGCAACTCGAGGTCCGTGCGTTAAGGCTCGAGGTGTGGAGGCGCGCTTGCCCGAGGTCTGGAGGGCTCGAGCGAGACGGGGAGCGATCGTGCTTGCCCGAGGCCTCGCTGGGAGGGCTCGGTCGAGACGGAAATAGAGCGTTCGCCCGAGGCCTGGCTGGGAGGGCTCGGGCGAGGCGGAGATAGAGCGTTCGCCCGAGGCCTGGCTGGGAGGGCTCGGGTGAGGCGGAGATAGAGCGTTCGCCCGAGGCCTTGCTGGGAGGGCTCGGGCGAGACGGAGATGAGCGTTCGCCCGAGGCCTCGCTGGGAGGGCTCGGGCGAGACGGAGATAGAGCGTTCGCCCGAGGCCTCGCGGGGAGGGCTCGGGCGAGACGGAGACGGAGTGTTCGGGTGTTTGCGTTGATTGGGGGTACCCCTTTTTCGTACCACCGACAGTAGCCCCCGAGCCCTTGTTTGAGTGCTTGCACTCGAGCAGGGGCTCCAGGTTGGGATCTCGATGGGTAGCTGACTGGTCTCGAGGGTCTCGTCGATTTGATTCCGTGGGTGTCGTGCGAGCGACACCCGCGGGTGTAGCCCCCGAGGCCATGGGGGAGTGGTTAGGACTCCCTCGTGGACTTCCCGAAGAATCCTTCGTCGGTTGGGAGCCTTCTGCCCAGTGGGTGCGCCTTGTTAGGCGGATATCGTCAGGACGCGCAGATCGCGGCGCCGTGTGCACCTGTCAACAGGCTCGAAATGTGGTTTGGTAGTAATATTAAATATTCGCGGTAACCTTCCTTTTGCCGTGGGAGACTTCGTTCGAGGCTTGGCTTGGAGGGCCCGGACGAGGCGGAGAACGAGCGTTTGTCCGGGGCCTGGTCTCGAGGGCTCAGGCGAGATGGGGGTCGAGCTTTCACCCGAGGCCTGAAAATCTCACGCTCACACAAAGAAAAGAGATTAGTCGCAACTGTCCGAGTTTATAGACCCTCTTTCGTCGAGGGGTGCCGGGCTGAACCGACTGGCCGGCTCCTCGAGCTGTCCGGCATGCCGATTGCCCCGGCTTGTCATCCCGCGAGTCCTTTCGATCGGATGCGAGGGGGGATGCCTCGTACTACCCCGAGTGGGCGAGTATCGAGGTTCCTGGTGAGCTGGTAACGGGGAATCCAAGTGAGAGCTCGTGCCCCGTTCGTTAGGGGTCGACTGTGGCCCGGAGGCGGTCTCATGAAGCATGGGTGCTCAGTCTGCAGGAGTGCCGGGCCCATTCGATAGGACCTGGTGGCTCGATGCCTCCCTCCGAGGGGATCTCACTGCACGTCGAGCTCCCTGCCTTGGATACACGTGAGGGGCCTCGAGGGCTCGGCCCTCGAGTAATGCCGCGAGTGGCGCCCCTTGGTGTCCTTGACTCGGGCGTTCGAAGCCGGCTGTCGAACCCTTTTCGAGGGCCAGCCTTCGCTGCTTCGAGACTTAGGGCCGGGGCCCGTTTTTACCTTTATGAAGAAGCCTCCGTCGTCTTGGAGTCCTTCTGCCCGTTGGGCGCGCCTTTTTAGGCGGAAACTGTCGGGGAGAGCGACGGGCGCGAAGCCGGAGCGACGGTCGTGGCGGGCCCGGGTAGTGGAGCGAATGGAGAGGTAACGCGTGTAACCTGCACCCGGCTCGAGACGCGGTTAGGTAGGCGCATTGAATGCATTCTGTTACCTTTTTACGTCGTGGGAGATCCCGCCCGTTTGGATTTCTCCCTATAAATATCGAAAGAGGGGAAAAAGAACCCTTTACTTTGCCTTTGCCTTCGCCGCCGCCGTAGCCTTTACGCGCCCTCTCCTTCGAGCTAGCCGCCGCCCGTCCGCTGCTCGGATCCGCGCCGCGCCACCGTCATGGCCGCCCAGACACAGATGCTGCCGGCCGAGGACTGGAGCCCGTCGAAGGTGACGCAGAGCGAGATGGACTCGCTGGTGGCCCAGGGGCTTCTGCGCCCCAACCCGGAGGAGGGGCCCGCATGGTGGGTTATCCCGTCGGCGGAGCACCGGGAGCCGCACCCGCCGGAGGGGTACGTGGTGAGCTTCACGCGCTACCACCGCATGGGGCTCGGCGTCCCTCCGAGCCGCTTCCTGCGAGGGCTGGCCCACCATTTCGAGGTGGAGCTGCAACACTTCTCCCCCAACTCCATCTCGCACGCCGCCATTTTCGCCGCGGTGTGCGAGGGGTACCTGAGGATGGAGCCGCACTGGGAGATGTTCGTCCATCTCTTCCGGGGCGAGCTCTTCATCAAGTCCCTGAAGCCCAGCGGGAGGCGGCCCGTACGCATGGGCTCCCTTGCCATCACCGCGAGGGCGGGGACCTCGTCGGCCAACGTCCCCCGCGAGTACCTGCGATACAAGCTATCCACCAACCAGGCCGGGTGGGACGACCATTGGTTCTATCTGCGGAACGAAGGTGGCCTCCTCCCGCAGTACACCGGAAGGGTCCTGACTCGACGCCCGGAGAAGTGGACCTGGGGCGTCGCTGCGGACAGGCAACGCCACCTGGCCCCGTTGATGGAGATGATGAAGACGCTGGTGGATGAGAAGAAGCTGACCGTGCAAGCGGTCATTTGGGCGTTCCACCAGCGAAGAGTCCTTCCGCTGGCGGACCGCCCCCTTCTTATGCACGAGATGGGCCCGCAGGCTCAGCTCGAGGCGCTCAACCGCTCGAGGATGGCTCGAAGAGAGGCTGTCCCGGAACGAGGGCGTCTCCCGGGTGTCGATCACGATCCAGGGGCCGTTCGTCCCTGAACTCTCCAACCTGGTTGCGATGGCACCCGACGAGGGGTGTCTTGACCTGGTAAGCCTCCCTCGAGTCGAGCTATCTCGGGCCTCCTCCCCTTCTTCCTCCTTCGACCCGTTTGCATCCGTCTTGTGGTTTGTCTCATCACGCTTCTCCTTTCTTCCAGGGGGCATTTACTTGTCGCGCGTCGAGGCCCCCGGTGAGGGAGGACGCCGCGGATGCTCAGGTGAGGCGCCTCTCTGCTCAAAAGGACAAGGAGAGCAAGGATGCAAAAAGAAGAAACAGAAAGATAGAAACTTGCGTCGCTTAGCTCGGGAGCAGAGACTGGCGAAGGCTCGTCGTAACCGTCAGCCTGGGGACGGGGTCCCCCGAGCTGAGCTCCTCGAGCTCGGAGGAGGAGAGTAGTGACGAGGAGGAGGACGACGACGAGGGGATGGATGCGCGCTTGATGCGCGCGGGGCTCGTCGATGACAGGGCTGACCGCTCCTCTGTGCAGGAGGGTACATTGGAGGTCCCGCCGTCAAAAGGGGCGCGCGGGGAGCTAGCCGCGGAAGGCGGCGCCGACCCCTGCCTCGTTCGGGGGCCCGAGGTCCGTCGAGCTCCGCGCCGGACGTGCCCCCATGTCGCAAGGAAGCCCCGGACCCGGAGCGCCTCCGCCACTGCGCCAACGAGGCCGCCCCCGCATCAGCCCAGACGGGGGGTCTCGAGAGGGGTCGGGCCTCGAGAGGCGGCCGACAGGTCGAGAAGGGTTCCGGGCCCGACCCCCGAGAGCTGTCAGGGCGCCGTCGAGCCCGCGAAGGAGTGGGCGCCAAGGAGAGCGTCGAGCCCGCGCCACTCATGAGCGTCGGGGAGGGAGCCCCCGAGGTGGTACCTTCCTTTCTTTCCGCTTATTCCCATGTCTTTCATTCCCTCTGATCGCTTCCCTTCAAGTGAGGTCATGTGCTCTCCAGAAGCGCGGGCCCTCCCCTTCTTTAAGTTTTTCTCTTATTATCCTTCAACAGAGGAGCCTCCACATCTTGAGGTGAGTAACACTTCGACTTCTACCAACCATATCTTTCTAGGTGAAGAGTACTTTAGGCTGTGTGACACCCAAATGAAATAAGGCAAAACCTCTCTTATTGATTTCATGAATAAGCTCAACACAGAGGTTTAGTAGGCACAGCAAAGTTTCTCATTTAGTAACCTCTTAGTTGTGGAAGGCAAATGGTAAACCAAAATAGAGAAAACCTCTAACATGGACTAAACTCCCTTAATTGCCACATGCAACTCTTTGAGTCGATGGAAATGTGAATGTGCATGGTTGGTCAATTAAGTCCAAAGGGTAGATTTAGGATAGCCATATTATGGTGAGTTGCTAACATGACGAATCAACCCAAAATTAACTAGAGAGAACACAGCACATAGTTCCTGGTTGATGGCAGTTGATATGATAGCACCTCCATTTAGAAACACATTCTCATTTAGTTGAGACTACTAAATACTTAGGAGAAATGGTTAGATTCTCACAACTGGCTAAGCCCATAGAGTCAATTCACCCCTTTTATAAGTGCTCTAAGTATTTGAATTTCTTCACATAGCACTCTATTTCTTTTAAGAACAGGCATTTTCTTCATGTCTGGTCATGTGCAACAATAGAATAATCAAATTTAATTATGCAAAAGAATACTCACAACCATTTGAGCATGTCAGATGGCCATAAGATGAGAATGAGGAATTGCCAATCTACCATATGACAAGATTTTCATTAAGATAGAGAGTTCCTGAGATATTGATGATACAGTGCTTCCTACTTGAGGTTTCCTGGAAGTTCGTTGGTTTGATGTCCACAAGGAACACCAAGTTCATGTATGTGCTTGTTTTGAAAATTCCCCAATCATCTTTTCTTCCATGACCAACACCAAATACATATCCTCAAGTGGTTCTTCTCTTACTGATGTGACTACAAGACACAAAGAGATAGATTTGAATAAATTGCACTTGCGATTTAGATGTTACCACCCTTCTTGAAACATAATGGAGGGTGGACTTCTTCTTCATCTCTATGCTTATCATCATGTTGTAGACTTCATCCATTGCTTGGATTATCTCAGCCCACTACTATGTCTGCATAGGCGGCGGCACTGCCGCTCTGAGGCGGCGCACTGCCTGCTCTCTGAGAGTCCATGGTACTACCATATCAGAGATGTCAGCGGAATTTTGGTGCCAAAAAATAGTAGCTTGAGGATCTCCATCTTTGTCCACGAACTTTCTTGTGGTCTTATACACCAATGGGCATTTTGCTTGATTGTCTCACAAAGTGGTTCCTCATTACCTACAACATGAATAAGATCTTGCCTCTACTAGAGAGCATTCAAAGCATCATATGAAGAGATGATTCATTTGACTCAGTACTCTAGCCACTCCTCAATTCATCACAGCATACACATTTTGTGAACTACTAAGACTACACAAGTCAAGGGCTAGCTAAGCACAGGATTAGGTTACATTGTTCCGAATGAGTATGAAGTTAGGATAATCCGATTCGGAATGCGATTAGAAGGTGATAGAAAGAGTGTGCGCTCTTGGGTCAAGGGGGTTAGTCTTGGATCTCTAAGAGTAGTCTGTGAGTGATATAAGATTATATTGGTGAGACGTGCAATAACAGAATATTACTAACAAGGGAAAGCAAACCGAACCATGGGGCTTCATATCACCCAAATTCAAGTACCTACAACACTTACAAAGCACCAATTTGTGTACCCATACCAATGAATGGGTCCATCAAGGTTAGTCACAAGGAGACTTAGGCACCCATGCCTTTGGGTTGTACTAGTATATGGTGAACAATCAACCTTTCTAGCACAAGTCTACATGTTTTGTGGGGGGCCTCCTAACAATTTTGAATCAATGACAAGTTTGGCTTAAGAGTGTTACCACAGGGGACACTCCCATTTAGGTGGGTCCCTTTCCTCTCCAAGTGTAGAACCTACGGGCGTGGTCTGTTGTTCTGCCGGGTGGTGGGTTTGCGTTGTCAATTTGCTTGCTACCTTGTACTATAGTAGGCCTCTTTCTTGAGATTCAGCAGCCTTTGTCCTGTATGTAGGGCATGATTGCAATTCATGACCCTTCCTCTTGCACTCATAAAACTTCCTCTTACGTCTTCTTGTCTTCTTTGTTTGGAAAGTGTGGCTTGGTCACAACCTTGTTGGAAAAATCGAGGCAATGTGTCCAACCTGTTGGAGCACTTGACATGATCCATAT
The DNA here is from genome assembly GCA_009763385.1 of Coix lacryma-jobi var. lacryma-jobi. Lineage (NCBI taxonomy): Eukaryota > Viridiplantae > Streptophyta > Magnoliopsida > Poales > Poaceae > Coix > Coix lacryma-jobi. The sequence goes on from CM019829.1 coordinate 2,861,763, forward strand.
TGTTCTTCTCTTGAATCTTGCTATTGCCCTTCTTTCTTTCTTGGGGCTTGGGAGCTTTCTCCGTTTTGGCCAAGTGGGCACTTCCGCGTTTGTGCCGCACTATTACCCCACCCATGCGTCGCCGGCACTTTCCGTGGGTGGCGCGGCACTTTCCGGCACATGGACCAAAATACACTTTATTCCAACCTGCTCTCTTGGCTTTGGCCATTGTCGGAGCTTGTGACCTGTTTTGATGGGGTTTATGCATGCGGCAGTTGATGCCCTTCTCAAGCTTCTTCACCTGTCTTCTACGGTTATCTTGAGAAGTGTGCAATGCACTTGACCCTTCAATTGGAATCAAGTCCTTGAGCCTTGCATCTCTTCTTTAAGTTCACAACACTATTCTCTTGCAACAATGAGGTCAATCACAAGAACTCTACAGCACTTCTCAACAAAGACTATTCCTCCTTGCGAACAACAAGGGTTAGCTGAGCTAACTCAAATTGAACTTGTTACATGTGCACTTGGAGGTTGGAAGGATTTTACCGATGTTTACCCAAACCTCATGACTGATTTATAGCATGATATGAGAATCATAAGCTTCTCATGAGAGCACAAGAGCTCATCATTGGACTTTCTTGGCAAAAGTCTCATACCTTGCTAGTAAGTCCTTTTCCAACTTGTCCTTGTTGAGCATATTATGCCTCATCTTCATAATGGAGCACACAAGATTAGTTAGCAGATATGAGTACGGTTTGCTCAATGACAAGTTTTCATACCTTTCGACCAAAATAGCATGAGAGCATTAACGCTTTTCATGCTTTTCGCGTCAACTCCTCCAACATTGATCTTTTTGACAAGAAACTACTCTTGCTTGGAAGTGACTCTCTCTTGCTCACTAATTTCTCCATGAGCTTGAGCACCATCAAATGTCTTTGCCTGTGACTTACATAGGTGTTTGAGTGACCCATCATTAGACTCTCATCTTCACTCTCATCATACACTTCAACTTGAACTCTCACTCTTCAATTGCCTCATTCTTCTCTTTCATCTTGCCCTGAGACCATGAGATGATGAAAAGGGCTGAGAGTTGAGCATCTCGGTGAGGTGGATCATCAATTGGCCCCCCACCGATCCCAAGCTTCTTCCTCCTTCAAAATGTTAGCCTCACAAGAACTAGAGGAAGTAGAAGACACCAAACACTGTATAATCCTTGTTCTCGCACCAACCATTCAGTTACCTTCACACATATGTCGGTGAGGGATTTGGTGTTGTGCCATGATCAATTAGGCCTTTTGGGAGAATCACTGCTGAGCCTTTCAATATGTTGGGAGCAATTGAGCACTCCTCAAGTGATTCCTCTAATGAGAGCAACTCTCATCACATTTGGACTTATAGCTCTTTCTTTGAGTGTGGTCCAAATGAGATGGAGCATCCTCAGTGGTTCACCATCTCCAATCATGCCGGCATCAAGTACATAAAACTACAACTTCTAAGGCACTAAATAAGACATTAGTAGCTTGATGCATTGAGTTGTACATTTCACTTCCTCTTTAGTAGTCATAGTCCAAATCATCACTAGTGAGGTGACTAAATGCTCAATCTACATCTGGTCGAGTTGAGGCACCCAGGTCCCTCAACACATCAAGGATATCATAGCGACCAAATGTATAATTGAGACCATCGGAAAAGTAAAAGTTCTTAGAGATACTTCCTCACTTGTCGACATGTCTCTCAAGGTTCGGTAAGCCCCGTAATCGTATGAGAGGCCCAGGCTCCGATACCAATTTTGAAAGGACTTGATGTCGCCTAGGGGGGGGTGACAATAGTCTGTTAAATACAGCTGTAAAACTTTGTTAGAGATGGCCCGGCACTACCCGCCACCCTACTCCTAGCCCGATACTTGCTCCCGCACCCCGTCCCTGCTCCTTCGCTCACTCCCTTACTGTCAGAGCTGCCTGAACCAAAGCCCCCGTCCCAGTGGCCCAGCCTGCAATTCAAATCTACCAAGGGGAAGACAAGATCGGAAGTAAATTATGAGCTTCCTTAGGTAGGAGTTGAAACCTATTTCACCACTTGAAATGTATGCGAAGGGTACAGTGGTAGAAATCGCACCAAACCCTAAATCACCCACAAATGAAAGTGGAGATGAATACAAACAACAAAACACCAATCGACAAGGTCCAGTATTTATCCCGTGGTTCAGCTCACCACCAACGGCTTGCCTATTGTCCACGTGTTGAGGAATGCACACAAAGGCTATGGTCTCTTTCAAACCTTGTCCTCGTTCTCAATCAAGAAGAGCAAGTCTCTTGATATGAGGGTTCTTACTAGATAGAAGGGTGATAATCACAAACGTCTCCGTAGGCTGCCACACAAGAGTTTGGAAGCTTCGGGCGACGCCTCTAGCGGCTAGGAGCCTGTGCTCCAAGAGTACTATACAACAACAATCCACCTACGGTTGCAAACTCACGCGAATACCAAGTGCTCTAGGATTGTAGAACGTTTGGGGAGCTTTCTAATGCAGTTTGCGACGTGTCAAGACTCTCACTGGATTTGCAGGGGAAGCAAAGGAGAGACTTGAGGGGCTTCCAATGGTGAGGCCATGATGCGGAGAGTAGAGGAGAGCTGGAAGCGGGGCGAGTGCCTTTCCTCCGTGACTGGACCATGGTAGAATGGACGCGTTGGGAGAGGCGATGGAGACAAGAGTATACCCCCTGCTGTCCACACAGTAAACATTAAGTCCCGTGAAGTGCCGCTCGACAGAGCAGAAAACTTCTGTCCCCACGGCCTTCTGTCTCAGAGGCAGAAACTTCGCTCGAGCAGAACTTTGCTCGCAGAGCACAATTCTGCTCTAGGCAGAGCATGACACTTCTGCTCGCAGAGCAGCACTTTGCTCTGACACAACCAGCCAAGAATGAGGATGGAAAAACTTGCTGTTGTGGCTTGTTTTTTGAGGATGGTTTTGGCTGGAACTTTTGAGCACTTAGTTGCACATATAAGCTAGAGCATTGTGTCCCCCTTAATAGTACGGCTTTTCCAAACTCAAATAAAAGCATAAAAGAATTTAAACGCCTTTGAGCTGGATGCCGCTTTTTCTTTGTAATTTGGGGTTCCCCATTTCTTATACTATCTCTTTCTCAATATCACTTCATAAAGGTTTGCATCATCCTTGTCTCATCTCTTTGAGCAAACACACCCTTGAGCTTGTGACTTGAATCTTTCCACCACATATGAGTTTAGTCCATGGCTTCAAGTCACCTCCGCTAAGATTGATCCTCAACATAATATGACTCCTCATAGCTCGATTAGTACCTCGACTCAATGCAAGTACTCTCTTCTTCACCCTAGCCATAGTACCTCAGTCTCCTTGACCTTCACCTTCGCTTAGTACCTCGAAGACCTTTTCCTGCTATCTTCACCCTATCAAGCCATACTCAAGTCACATCACATAAGCATCCATTGAATATCATTCTTCAATATTGTGATCCTTGCTTGAACATCTTATAGATATGAAGTTGAGATCAATCAAGCTTCACATTAGAGGTCATATATGAATCAACCTCAATATGGTCAAGCCACTTCACGGTTCCTTATATTCTCTCCGTTTTTGGCTTGACACTCAACACTCACGTAATCTATCTCATACTTCTAGCTTGATCAAAACAATGCAAAGTGATTTCCCAAATCTTTATCAATACAAGCAAACCAAAGTAGAGACCGACTTATATCCAATATGAGTTGTGTCCTTTGTCATTTCAGCTTTGCTGCCATTTCCTCACTTATGCATTCTTGATTCATTCTTCATCCTTGATCAAAGCTAATCCACTATCAAACTCTTCTTGTTCATGAAAAAGCAAGCCATTATTGAGACCAATCCAAGTCATCACCTCATGTCTCATTTGTCACTTGTCAAATATGCTTGCTTTCTCATGATGCTATGATATCCCACAACATAGAAGCCATCTCATTAATTCCAGTAGCATTGCTTGTCTTTTGCTTGAACTAGATTGTTTTCCATAATCTTTCCATACAACAAACAATACACAGTTTTGGCCTTTATTTCAAACACAATGTGGAGTACCATCAAGTTTGCTACTTTTGTTGAACCTTTAATACACTTAGCAAACTTGTTAGACCTTTAGTTGAGTTGTCATTCAATTCACCAAAACCCAACTAAGGGCTAGATGCACTTACAATCTCCCCCTTTTTGGTGATGATGACAAACACAACTAAAGCTTACAAGAGATTGATAATAATAAGATTTTGAATCCTATGACTATAGTGAGCTCCCCCTTAATGTGTGCATTGAAAGGAATTCAATTTTTGGCCCTCAAACGCCAAGTGCACATATTTAAGGAAAAGTGTGAGAACTCTCATATATCTTAGCATTCGTGGGGTGCAAGGTGTCAACATGATAACGTGATGCTCATGACAGTTCATGCACTCAACAAGTTTAACCAATACATCATTCAAGGTATGAATGTCACACACTAGCATAAATGGTCCTCATCAAGAGCATCAATTAAACTATCCTTGCACACACCACTCAATTTTGAAAAAATCTTATATGCCCTCTCTTTTACCCTTTACATCCCACATATCAATCTCTCTTTCCTTACATTTCTCCCCCAATATTTCTCCCCCTTTGGCATTAATCTCCAAAAAGGATCTCTCCACCAAAAAGAAAGAAATGATGGTAGACAATTGAGGGCAAGAGGTAGGTAAAGTTTAGCATATAGGATTTCTCTCCTATATTTCTACCAAACAAAGTATGAACACTTTAAGTCAAGATTCTTGAGAGGTTAGCATATTTAGCTCATACCTCATAGCATCACCACAAGACCGGTATCAACAAATATCTAACTCATTCTCTAATCGTCACCATAAGAACAAAACTCTTGGTTTTGTGACTCAAATATTGCATACACATGCACACTCTAGCATGTAAGGGCCTAGATGCACAAGTAATACACTGTTCATAGAGCGATATACCCTTTGTTCTAAGCCTCATAATCCTCCACCATGATGATGATTTTGAATTTAGTGCTTGATGGGCCTAGCACTTCATTAAGCAAAGATCTCATTTGTGCCCATATCTCTTTTTTATCATCTTCAAGGAGACATTTCAAACTTGTGCTTCATCTCAATTGAAAGTCCATTGCTAGCTCTTGTTGTCATTTTTGAGATACCAATTGAAGACATATTCTTGATATACCAAAGTGAAAGATTATCCACCAATACCAATTGAAATATGATCTCATAGTTTGACACCGATGGAAGGAATCTTCACCAAATGATGTCAATAGGAATGGATGATCGTATCTCATAATATCACCTAGAGTCTCCTAGGGACCTTGATGTCTCCTAGGAAATACTCACAAAGACAAGAGATAACATAAATTGGCACAAGCTACAGTTTTACAACTAGTGACCATTTGGATGTGGAAGCATGTGGATCACTAATTGCAAACCTCATAACATAGACTAAATTCCCCTATTTGATAGTGCATACATATGTATGTGGAAAGCAGTAACATATGCACTTTTGGTCAATAAAGTCCAAACAAGGGAATTTAAGCTATATTATGGAGAGTAGCTACATAAGGGTTAAAATTGCAATCCAAATGAATATGAGAGATAACTTTACCAATTGGATTGAGTTAATGTAGCATACCCATGAGAAACTCATTCTCACCAAGAGACTACACAAGTTCACTTAGAAGAAAATGTTAGTCTCAAAAGACACAAGACATAGAATAGACTCCCCCTTAATATGTGCATCAAGTACTCGAATTACTTGTGAAATGCACTTGAATCAGTTTAAGAGTCTAGAGGAGTTCATCCTATACCTTGGTCAAGGCACACCAAATTTGCAACAACTGAAATTATGCCAAGAACACATACCACACCAAGATAGATAGATCACCACACAAATTTTGATTGACATGATCATCCTATAAGTATGACTTCAATGATTTGGATGGCCATAGATCTCTTTGATGAAATGTGGTGAACTAGAGCTTTGGTGATCATCCAAGATCCATATTAAGTTCCTAGTTCTTTCTTTACCTAAAGCAACTCACATAGAGAGCAAATGGTAAAATTCATGAAATTTGCAAATTGTGAACTAGGAGTTACCACTCTTTATTGACAAAGTCTTGGTTGATCAATAGGATGGATCATGTGCACTTGATGAGCTCAAGAGAGGAGAATTTGACAATGAGAGTCCACCCTTCAATTATTTTCTCCAACTCACATAAATATAGTTCCTCCAAAGGATTGGGGCATCCGACAACAAAACTAGGAGCATTCAGTTTATAAAGACTGAGACCTCCAAGAATAATCTTTGGAGCACTCAAAGATTCCATTGGAACTATCCATCCTCCTTTGAAGTTCTTCTTTCTCCAATGTTTGAGATTACACAATATGAGCTTGAGAGAGAGCATTTTGTCTTTATGAGATAGAAAGTAAACTCCCCTTCAATTTGTGCATACAAGAGTACACAAGCACACCTATGCACATCAACAATGAGGTCAAAGGAGAAGTCTACACTATGTTCAAACTCATTTCAAACTCCTTCAAGCTGCTTGCAATCCAACTTTTCAGATTTTGTCTTCCTTGGAGAAAAATTCATATCTCTCAGACCATTAAGCCAATATACATGAAATTTGGTAGAAATGTTCATCTATGAGTCCTCTAACTGCTGTCAAAATTTCAGCCCATTTGGATTCCATTTGGTCAGTCAATCTATTTTCTACCAAAACTGCTCAAGTCTGAAACAGCCGTGCTGAGGCTGACAAAATTCAACTGAAACTGGATTTTCTTCTAAACCAAACTGCATCCCAACTGCTACAACAACAAGTACTAGATATATATAGGCATGCTCACAAAGTTTCAGGTCAATTCATCAGTGTTTTGAACCTCCAAATCCATGCTTGAAAAGCAGCTACCTCAAAATTTCAGATTTCTGGCAGATTTGATAATTTTTACAATTCTTCTCTTCTTGTCCAATGATGAGGTGGTTTTGGCTTAGAATACTCACAAGATGTCATTACCATTCAGTCCTCTTGTCAATGATTGAAGTCCTGTGAATTTTCTTCTAATATAGCATATCCAACTCAACCTCAACATCATGCTCTAGGTCCACAAAATGGACGGTTGTCAGCTGCTGTGTGTGGAGGGGCGCAGCAGTGCTGCTCATGGTGCAGCAGTGCTGCTCATGGCCCGGCAGTGCTGCTCGTGGCCCGGCAGTGCTGCACCGTGGCCCGGCAGTGCTGCTCGTGGCCCTGGCAGTGCTGCCCGTGGCCCGGCAGTGCTGCCCGCTGAGCGGCACTGCTGCTCGCACATCAGCAGTAGGTTGTAGATTATCTTCAACATGAGGAGCCTCCACATCTTGAGAGTGAGTCAACACACTTCGACTTCTACCAACCTCATCTTGCTTTAGGTGAAGAGTAACCTTTAGGCTTGTGATGCATCCAAATGAATAAGCACAACCTCTTCTTATTGATTTCCTATGAATAAGCTCAACACAGAGGTATTAGTAGCACAAGCACTAGTTTCTCATTTAGAACCCTTTACGTGTGGAAGGCAAATGGGCCTACCAAAATAGAGAAACCTCATAACATGGACTAAATCTCCCTTAATGCCACATGCACACTCTTTTGAGTCGAATGGAAATGTGAATGTGCATGGTTGGTCAATTAAGTCCAAAGGGTAGATTTAAGCCATATTATGGTGAGTGGCTAACATAGACGAATCAACCCAAAATTAACTAGAGAGAACACATCACATAGTTCTGGATTGATGGCATTGATATGATTAGCACACTCCATTTAAGAAACACATTCTCATTTAGTGAGACTACATAAATCACTTAGAGAAATGGTTAGTCTCACAACTCTAGCCATAGAGTAAATTCCCCTTTTATAAGTGCTCTAAGTATTTGAATTTCTCACATAGCACTCTATTCATTTAAGAACATGGCATTTTTACTCTATGTCTAGGTCATGGCAACAATAGAATAATCAAATTTAACTTATGCCAAGAAATACTCACAACCATTTGAGCATGTAGATGGCCATAAGATGAGAATGAGAATTGTCCAATCTACCATATGACAAGATTTCATTAAGTAGAGAGTTCCTGAGATTTGAGTGATAAGTGCTTCTACTTGAGCTTTCTGGAAGTTCTTGGTTTGAGGTCCACAAGGAACACCAAGTCATGTATGTTGCTTGTGTGAAATTCCCAATCATACTTTTCTTCCATGACCAACAACCAATACATATCCTCAAGTGGTTTCTTTCCCTGAGTGACTACACAAGACACAAAGAGATAAGATTTGAAATAAATTGCACTTGAGATTTAGATGTTACCACCCTTCTTGAAACATAATGGATGAGGTGGCTTCTTCATCTTCACTTTGCTTATCATCATGTTGTAGACTTCATCCATTGCTTGGACTTATCTCAGCCACTACTGTCTGCATAGGCGCGGCACTGCCGCTCTGAGGCGCGGGCACTGCCGCTCTGAGGCATGGTACTACCATATCAGAGATGTCAGCGGAATTTGGTGCAATAGTAGCTTGAGGATCTCCTATCTTTGTACCCAGAACTTCTTGTGGTCTTATATCACCAATGGGCATTTTCTTGATTGTCTCACAAAGTGGTTCCTCATTACCCTACAACATGAATAAGATCTTGCTCTACTAGAGAGCCATTAAAAGCATCATATGAAAGATGATTCATTTGAACTCAAAGTACTCTAGCCACTCCTAATAATTCATAAGCATACACATATTTGTGAACTACTAGAGACTACACAAGTCAAGTGGCTAGCTAGCAAGGATTAGGTACTTGTTACCGAGATGAGTATGAAGTTAGAGATATATCCATTAATTCATCCTTGGGTCAATCTTGATAGAATAGTCAATGTTAATAAGATTGATAGCTTGAGATGATATTTTCAATAAAAGTTACTCAAGCACCCCAAGGCTTCATATCACCTTCAAGTACCTACAACACTTACAAAGCACAATTTGGTACCCATACCAAGATGGGTCCATCAAGGTTAGTCACAAGAGACTTAGGCACCCAAATGGCCTTTGTGCTAGTATATGGTGAACCAATCACCTTTCTAGCACAAGTCTCATTTTTGGGCCTCCTAAGCAATTTTGAATCAATTGACAAGTTTGGCTTAAGAGTGTTACCCATGGGACACTCCACATTTAGGTGTCCCTTTCCTCTACAAGTGTAGCATAGGCGTGTCTTGTTATTCTTAGCCTTGTTTTCTTGCAATTTGCTTGCTACCTTGCTACTAGGCCTCTTTCTTGATGATATCAAGCCTTTGTCCTTCATGTAGGGGCATGATGCAATTTCATGACCCTTCTCATTGCACTCATAACACTTCCTCTTACTTCTTCTTGTCTTCTTGTTTGGAAGTGTGGCTTGGTCATCAACCTTGTTGGAACACATCGAGGCATTGTGTCCCATGTTGGAGCACTTGACATGATCCATATTGTTCTTCTCTTGAATCTTGCTCATGCCCTTCTCTTCTTTCTTGGTGGCCTTGGGAGCTTTTCTGTTTTGCCCAAGTGCGGCACTTCCGCGTTTGTGCGCGGCACTACCGCGTCGCGGCACTTCCGTGGGTGGGCGCGGCACTTCCGCACTATGGACAAAATACACTTTTCCAACATGCTCCTTGGCTTTGCCATTGTCGGACTTGTGACCTTGTTGATGGGGTTTCATGCATGCTTGCAGTTGATCCCTTCTCAAGCTTCTTCACCATGTCTTCACGGTTATCTTGAGAAGGTTGAGCAATGCACTTGCCCTTCAATTGAATCAAGTCCTTGAGCCTTGCAATCTCTTCTTTAAGTTCATCATTCTCTTGCACAATGAGGTCATCACAAGACTCTACAAGCACATTCTCAACACAAGACATATTTCCTTGCGAACAACAAGGGTTAGCATGAGATAAATCAAATTGAACTTGTGTACATGTGCACTTGTGAGGTTGGAAGGATTTTACCGATGTTACCACAACCTCATGACTGATTTCTAGCATGATATGAGAATCCATAAGCTTCTCATGAGAGCACAAGAGCTCATCATGACTTTCTTGCAAAGTCTCATACTTGCTAGTAAGCCTTTCCAACTTGTCCTTGAGCATATAATTCTCATCTTCTAATTGAGCAACACAAGATAGAGAGATAATAGTACGAGTTTGCTCAATTGACAAGTTTTCATACCTTTCGACCAAAATAGCATGAGAGCACTTAAGCTTTTCATGCTTTTCGGTCAACTTCTCCAAGCATTTGATCTTTTTGACAAGAAACTCTTCTTGCTTGTGAAGTGACTCTTCTTGCTCACTAATTTTCTCCATGAGCTTGAGCACCATCAACTTGTCTTTCTTGCTTAGATGAGCAAGGTGTTGAGTGACCTCATCATTATCACTCTCATCTTCACTCTCACTACCACTCTCACTTGAACTCTCACTCTCACTTGCCACATTCTTCTCTTCATTTGCCATGAGACCCATATGAGAAGTGGCATAGAGAGTTGAGCATCTCGGTGAGGTGGATTCATCAATTGGCCTCCACCGATCACAAGCTTCTTCCTCCTTCAAAATGTTAGCCTCACAAGAACTATAGGAAGTAGAAGCACCACATGTATAATCCTTGTTCTCACCAACCATTTCATTACCTTCCACATATGTCGGTGAGGGAGTGGTTGTGCCATGATCACTTAGGCCTTTTGGGAGAATCACTTGAGGCTCTTCAATTGTTGGTGAAGTTGAGCACTCCTCAAGTGATTCCTCTAATGAGAGCAACCTCTCATCACATTTGGACTTATCATATCTTTCTTTGAGTGTGGTCCAAATGAGATGAGCATCCTCAAGTGGTTCACCATCTCCAAATATGACGGCATCAAGTACATCTTCACTCAAGGCACTAAATAAGACATTAGTAGCTTGAGCATTGAGTTGTAAGCATTTCACTTCCTCTTTAGTTAGATAGTCCAAATCATCACTAGGAGGTGAAATGCTCACATCTACAATCTGCTCGAGTTGAGGACCCATGGCCCTAAAAACATCAAGTATACTAGCAGACCAAGATGTATAATTTGAGCCATCGGAAAGTAAAAGTTCTAGAGATACTTCCTCACTTGTCGACATCGTCTCTCAAGGCGGTTAAGCCCGTAATTGAGAGCCCAGGCTCCGATACCAATTGAAAGGACCTTGATGTCGCCTAGAGGGGGGGGTGAATAGGTCTGTTTAAAATCACAGCTTAAAACTTTGTTAGAGATGCCCGGCACTACCGCCCTAAGCCCGGAACTGCCGCACCCCGGCACTGCCGGCCTCAGCCCGGTACTGCCGCGCCAACAAACTGCCCGAGCCTGCAATTCAAAATCTACCAAGGGGAAAATAGATCGAGTAAATTACTGAGCTTCCTAGGGTAGAGTTGAACCTATTTCACCACTTGAATGTATGCGGAAGTGTACAAGTGAGTAGATCGGCACCAAACCCTAAAATCACCACAAATGAAAGTGGAGAGCAATACAAACAACAAGAACACAATCGAGACAAGGTATTTATCCCGTGGTTCAGCTCACCACCAAGGCTTGCCTATGTCCACGTTGTTGAGGAAGCCACAAAGGCTATGGTCTCTTTCAACCTTGTCCTCGTTCTCAAGTCAAGAGAGCAAGTCTCTTGATATGAGGGTTCTTACTAGATGTAGAGGGTGATAACAAACGTCCCGGAGCTGCCACACAAGAGTTGGAAGCTTCCGGGCGACGCCTAGCCGGCTAGGAGCCTTGCTCCAAGAGTAATAAACACAATCCACCGGCTTCAACGCGAACCAAGTGCTCTAGGAGTTGTAGAACAGTTTGGGGAGCTCTCTAATGCAGTTTGGAGGGTCAAACTCTCATGGATTTGCAAGGGAAGCAAAGGAGAAGCTTGAGGGGCTCCAATGGAGAGTGAGGGAGAGAGAGAGCTGCTCTGGTCGCACTTGGGAGGGGAATGGTCGAGATGACCGTTGGGAGAGGCAGGGAGACAAAGGATATACCCCCTGCTGTCCAACAGTAACATTAAGTCCCGGAAGTGCCGCTCGCAGAGCAGAACTTCTGCTCCCCGGCACTTCTGCTCTCAGAGCAGAACTTCTGCTCGAGCAGAACTTCTGCTCGCAGAGCAGCACTTCTGCTCGCAGAGCAGCACTTCTGCTCGCAGAGCAGCACTTCTGCTCTGACACAAACAGCCAAGAATGAGGAATGGAAAACTTGCTGTTGTGGCTTGTTTTTGAGGATGGTTTGGTGGAACTTTTGAGCACTTAGTTGCACATATAAGCTAGAGCATTGTGTCCCCCTTAATAGTACGGCTTTTCCTAAACTCAAATTAAAAGCATAAAAGAATTTAAACGCCTTTGAGCTGGATGCCGCTTTTCTTTGTAATTTGGGGTTCCACCATTTCTTATACTATCCTCTTTCTCAATATCACTTCATAAAGGTTTGCAATCATCCTTGTCTCATCTCTTTGAGCAAACACACCCTTGAGCTTGTGACTTGAATCTTTCCAACACATATGAGTTTAGTCCATGGCTTCAAGTCACCTCCGCTAATGATTTGATCCTCAACATAATATGACTCCTCATAGCTCGATTAGTACCTCGACTCAATGCAAGTACTCTCTTCTTCACCCTAGCCATAGTACCTCAGTCTCCTTGACCTTCACCTTCGCTTAGTACCTCGAAGACCTTTCCTTGCTATCTTCACCCTATCAAGCCATACTCAAGTCACATCACATTAAGCATCCATTGAATAATCATTTCTTCAATATTGTGATCCTTGCTTGAACATCTTATAGATATGAATGTTGAGATCAATCAAGCTTCACATAGAGTGTCATATATGAATCAACATCAATATGGTCAAGCCAATTCACGGTTCCTTATATTCTCTCCGTTTTGGCTTGACACTCAACACTCACGTCAATCTATCTTCATACTTCTAGCTTGATCAAAACAATGCAAAGTGATTTCCCAAATCTTTATCCATACAAGCAAACCAAAGTAGAGACCGACTTATATCCAATATGAGTTGTGTCCTTTGTCATTTCAGCTTTGCTTGCCATTTCCTCACTTATGCATTCTTGATTCATTCTTCATCCTTGATCAAAGCTAATCCACTATCAAACTCTTCTTGTTCATGAAAAGCAAGCCATTATTGAGACCAATCCAAGTCATCACCTCATGTCTCATTTGTCACTTGTCAAATATGCTTGCTTTCTCATGATGCTATGATATCCCACAACATAGAAGCCATCTCATTAATTCCAGTAGCATTGCTTGTCTTTTGCTTGAACTAGATTGTTTCCATAATCTTTCCATACAACAACAATACACAGTTTTGGCCTTTATTTCAACACAATGTGGAGTACCATCAAGTTTGCTACTTTTGTTGAACCTTTAATACACTTAGCAAACTTGTTAGACCTTTAGTTGAGTTGTCATTCAATTCACCAAAACCCACTAAGGGCTAGATGCACTTACAATCTCCCCCTTTTTGGTGATTGATGACAACACAACTAAAGCTTACAAGAGATTGATAAATAATAAGATTTTGAATCCTATGATATAGTGAGCTCCCCCTTAATGTGTGCATTGAAAGGAATTCAATTTTTGGCCTCAAACGCCAAGTGCACATATTTAAGGAAAAGTGTGAGAACTCTCATATATCTTAGCATTCGTGGGGTGCAAGGTGTCAACATGATAAACGTGATGCTCATGACAGTTCATGCACTCAACAAGTTTAACAATACATCATTCAAGGTATGAATGTCACACACTAGCATAAATGGTCCTCATCAAGAGCATCAATTTAAACTATCCTTGCACACACCACTCAATTTTGAAAAATCTTATATGCCTCTCTTTTACCCCTTTACATCCACATATCAATCTCTCTTTCCTTACATTCTCCCCCAATATTTCTCCCCCTTTGGCATTAATCTCCAAAAAGGATCTCTCCACCAAAAAGAAAGAAATGATGGTAGACAATTGAGGGCAAGAGGTAGGTAAAAGTTTAGCATATAGGATTTCTCTCCTATATTTTCTACCAAACAAAGTATGGAACACTTTAAGTCAAGATTCTTGAGAGGTTAGCATATTTAGCTCATACCTCATAGCATCACCACAAGAGGTATCAACCAAATATCTAACTCATTCTCTAATCGTCACCATAAGAACAAACTCTTGGTGTGACTCAAAATATTGCATACACATGCACACTCTAGCATGTAAGGGCCTAGATGCACAAAGGTAATACAAATGTTCATAGAGCGATATACCTTTGTTCTAAGCCTCATAATCTCCACCATGATGATGATTTTGAATTTAGTGCTTTGATGGGCCTAGCACTTCATTAAGCAAAAGATCTCATTTGTGCCCATATCTCTTTTTTATCATCTTCAAGGAGACATTTCAAACTTGTGCTTCATCTCAATTGAAAGTCCATTGCTAGCTCTTGTTGTCATTTTGAGATACCAATTGAAGACATATTTCTTGATATACCAAAGTGAAAGATTATCCACCAATACCAATTGAAATATGATCTTCATAGTTTGACACCGATGGAAGGAATCTTCACAAATTGATGTCAATAGGAATGGATGCTCGTATCTCATAATATCACCTAGATGTCTCCTAGGGACCTTGATGTCTCCTAGGAAATACTCACAAAGACAAGAGATAACATTAAATTGCACAAGCTACAGTTTTACAACTAGTGACCATTTGGATGTGGAAGGCATGTGGATCACTAATTGCAAACCTCATAACATAGACTAAATTCCCCCTATTTGATAGTGCATACATATGTATGTGGAAAGCAGAACATATGCACTTTTGGTCAATAAAGTCCAAACAAGGGAATTTAAGCTATATTATGGAGAGTAGCTACATAAGGGTTAAAATTGCAATCCAAATGAATATGAGAGATAACTTTACCAATTTGGATTGAGTTAATGTAGCATACCCATGAGAAACTCATTCTCACCAAGAGACTACACAAGTTCACTTAGAAGAAAATGTTAGTCTCAAAAGACACAAGACATAGAATAGACTCCCCCTTAATATGTGCATCAAGTACTCGAATTACTTGTGAAATGCACTTGAATCAGTTTAAGAGTCTAGAGGAGTTCATCCTATACCTTGGTCAAGGCACACCAAATTTGCAACAACTGAAATTATGCCAAGAACACATACCACCACCAAGATAGATAGATCACCACACAAATTTTGATTGACATGATCATCCTATAAGTATGACTTCAATGATTTGGATGGCCATAGATCTCTTTGATGAAATGTGGTGAACTAGAGCTTTGGTGATCATCCAAGATCCATATTAAGTTCCTAGTTCTTTCTTTACCTAAAGCAACTCACATAGAGAGCAAATGGTAAAATTCATGAAATTTGCAAATTGTGAACTAGGAGTTACCACTCTTTATTGACAAAGTCTTGGTTGATCAATAGGATGGATCATGTGCACTTGATGAGCTCAAGAGAGGAGAATTTGACAATGAGAGTCCACCCTTCAATTATTTTCTCCAACTCACATAAATATAGTTCCTCCAAAGGATTGGGGCATCCGACAACAAAACTAGGAGCATTCAGTTTATAAAGACTGAGACCTCCAAGAATAATCTTTGGAGCACTCAAAGATTCCATTGGAACTATCCATCCTCCTTTGAAGTTCTTCTTTCTCCAATGTTTGAGATTACACAATATGAGCTTGAGAGAGAGCATTTTGTCTTATGAGATAGAAAGTAAACTCCCCTTCAATTTGTGCATACAAGAGTACACAAAGCACACCTATGCACATCAACAATGAGGTCAAAGGAGAAGTCTACACTATGTTCAAACTCATTTCAAACTCCTTCAAGCTGCTTGCAATCCAACTTTTCAGATTCTGTCTTCCTTGGAGAAAAATTCATATCTCTCAGACCATTAAGCCAATATACATGAAATTTGGTAGAAATGTTCATCTATGAGTCCTCTAACTGCTGTCAAAATTTCAGCCCATTTGGATTCCATTTGGTCAGTCAAATCTATTTTCTACCAAAACTGCTCAAGTCTGAAACAGCAGTGCTGAGGCTGACAAAATTCAACTGAAACTGATTTTCTTCTAAACCAAACTGCATCCCAACTGTACAACAACAAGTACTAGATATATATAGCATGCTCACAAAGTTTCAGGTCAATTCATCAGTGTTTGAACCTCCAAATCCATGCTTGAAAGCAGCTACCTCAAAATTTCAGATTTCTGGACAGATTTGATAATTTTTACAATTCTTCTCTTCTTGTCCAATGATGAGGTGGTTTTGGCTTAGAATACTCACAAGATGTCATTACCATTCAGTCCTCTTGTCAATGATTGAAGTCCTGTGAATTCTTCTAATATAGCATATCCAACTCAACCTCAACATCATGCTCTAGGTCCACAAAATGGACGGTTGTCAGCTGCTGTGTGTGGAGGTGGCGCAGCAGTGCTGCTCATGGCCCGGCAGTGCTGCTCGTGGCCCGGCAGTGCTGCCCGTGGCCCGGCAGTGCTGCTCGTGGCCCGGCAGTGCTGCCCGTGGCCCGGCAGTGCTGCCCGCTGAGCGGCACTGCTGCTCGCACATCAGCAGTAGGTTGTAGATTATCTTCAACATGAGGAGCCTCCACATCTTGAGAGTGAGTCAACACACTTCGACTTCTACCAACCTCATCTTGCTTTAGGTGAAGAGTAACCTTTAGGCTTGTGATGCATCCAAATGAATAAGCACAACCTCTTCTTATTGATTTCCTATGAATAAGCTCAACACAAGAGGTATTAGTAGCACAAGCACTAGTTTCTCATTTAGTAACCCTTTATGTGTGGAAGGCAAATGGGCTACCAAAATAGAGAAACCTCATAACATGGACTAAATCTCCCTTAATGCCACATGCACACTCTTTTGAGTCGAATGGAAATGTGAATGTGCATGGTTGGTCAATTAAGTCCAAAGGGTAGATTTAAGCCATATTATGGTGAGTGGCTAACATAGACGAATCAACCCAAAATTAACTAGAGAGAACACATCACATAGTTCTGGATTGATGGCATTGATATGATAGCACACTCCATTTAAGAAACACATTCTCATTTAGTGAGACTACATAAATCACTTAGAGAAATGGTTAGTCTCACAACTCTAGCCATAGAGTAAATTCCCCTTTTATAAGTGCTCTAAGTATTTGAATTTCTCACATAGCACTCTATTCATTTAAGAACATGGCATTTTACTCTATGTCTAGGTCATGGCAACAATAGAATAATCAAATTTAACTTATGCCAAGAAATACTCACAACCATTTGAGCATGTAGATGGCCATAAGATGAGAATGAGAATTGTCCAATCTACCATATGACAAGATTTCATTAAGTAGAGAGTTCCTGAGATTTGAGTGATAAGTGCTTCTACTTGAGCTTTCTGGAAGTTCTTGGTTTGAGGTCCACAAGGAACACCAAGTCATGTATGTTGCTTGTTGTGAAATTCCAATCATACTTTTCTTCCATGACCAACAACCAATACATATCCTCAAGTGGTTTCTTTCCCTGAGTGACTACACAAGACACAAAGAGATAAGATTTGAAATAAATTGCACTTGAGATTTAGATGTTACCACCCTTCTTGAAACATAATGGATGAGGTGGCTTCTTCATCTTCACTTTGCTTATCATCATGTTGTAGACTTCATCCATTGCTTGGACTTATCTCAGCCACTACTGTCTGCATAGGCGCGGCACTGCCGCTCTGAGGCGCGGCACTGCCGCTCTGAGGCATGGTACTACCATATCAGAGATGTCAGCGGAATTTGGTGCAATAGTAGCTTGAGGATCTCCTATCTTTGTACCCAGAACTTCTTGTGGTCTTATATCACCAATGGGCATTTTCTTGATTGTCTCACAAAGTGGTTCCTCATTACCTACAACATGAATAAGATCTTGCTCTACTAGAGAGCCATTAAAAGCATCATATGAAAGATGATTCATTTGAACTCAAAGTACTCTAGCCACTCCTAATAATTCATAAGCATACACATATTTGTGAACTACTAGAGACTACACAAGTCAAGTGGCTAGCTAGCAAGGATTAGGTACTTGTTACCGAGATGAGTATGAAGTTAGAGATATATCCATTAATTCATCCTTGGGTCAATCTTGATAGAATAGTCAATGTTAATAAGATTGATAGCTTGAGATGATATTTTCAATAAAAGTTACTCAAGCACCCCAAGGCTTCATATCACCTTCAAGTACCTACAACACTTACAAAGCACAATTTGGTACCCATACCAAGATGGGTCCATCAAGGTTAGTCACAAGAGACTTAGGCACCCAAATGGCCTTTGTGCTAGTATATGGTGAACCAATCACCTTTCTAGCACAAGTCTCATTTTTGGGCCTCCTAAGCAATTTTGAATCAATTGACAAGTTTGGCTTAAGAGTGTTACCCATGGGACACTCCACATTTAGGTGTCCCTTTCCTCTACAAGTGTAGCATAGGCGTGTCTTGTTATTCTTAGCCTTGTTTTCTTGCAATTTGCTTGCTACCTTGCTACTAGGCCTCTTTCTTGATGATATCAAGCCTTTGTCCTTCATGTAGGGGCATGATGCAATTTCATGACCCTTCTCATTGCACTCATAACACTTCCTCTTACTTCTTCTTGTCTTCTTGTTTGGAAGTGTGGCTTGGTCATCAACCTTGTTGGAACACATCGAGGCATTGTGTCCCATGTTGGAGCACTTGACATGATCCATATTGTTCTTCTCTTGAATCTTGCTCATGCCCTTCTCTTCTTTCTTGGTGGCCTTGGGAGCTTTTCTGTTTTGCCCAAGTGCGGCACTTCCGCGTTTGTGCGCGGCACTACCGCGTCGCGGCACTTCCGTGGGTGGGCGCGGCACTTCCGCACTATGGACAAAATACACTTTTCCAACATGCTCCTTGGCTTTGCCATTGTCGGACTTGTGACCTTGTTGATGGGGTTTCATGCATGCTGCAGTTGATCCCTTCTCAAGCTTCTTCACCATGTCTTCACGGTTATCTTGAGAAGGTTGAGCAATGCACTTGCCCTTCAATTGAATCAAGTCCTTGAGCCTTGCAATCTCTTCTTTAAGTTCATCATTCTCTTGCACAATGAGGTCATCACAAGACTCTACAAGCACATTCTCAACACAAGACATATTTCCTTGCGAACAACAAGGGTTAGCATGAGATAAATCAAATTGAACTTGTGTACATGTGCACTTGTGAGGTTGGAAGGATTTTACCGATGTTACCACAACCTCATGACTGATTTCTAGCATGATATGAGAATCCATAAGCTTCTCATGAGAGCACAAGAGCTCATCATGACTTTCTTGCAAAGTCTCATACTTGCTAGTAAGCCTTTCCAACTTGTCCTTGAGCATATAATTCTCATCTTCTAATTGAGCAACACAAGATAGAGAGATAATAGTACGAGTTTGCTCAATTGACAAGTTTTCATACCTTTCGACCAAAATAGCATGAGAGCACTTAAGCTTTTCATGCTTTTCGGTCAACTTCTCCAAGCATTTGATCTTTTTGACAAGAAACTCTTCTTGCTTGTGAAGTGACTCTTCTTGCTCACTAATTTTCTCCATGAGCTTGAGCACCATCAACTTGTCTTTCTTGCTTAGATGAGCAAGGTGTTGAGTGACCTCATCATTATCACTCTCATCTTCACTCTCACTACCACTCTCACTTGAACTCTCACTCTCACTTGCCACATTCTTCTCTTCATTTGCCATGAGACCCATATGAGAAGTGGCATAGAGAGTTGAGCATCTCGGTGAGGTGGATTCATCAATTGGCCTCCACCGATCACAAGCTTCTTCCTCCTTCAAAATGTTAGCCTCACAAGAACTATAGGAAGTAGAAGCACCACATGTATAATCCTTGTTCTCACCAACCATTTCATTACCTTCCACATATGTCGGTGAGGGAGTGGTTGTGCCATGATCACTTAGGCCTTTTGGGAGAATCACTTGAGGCTCTTCAATTGTTGGTGAAGTTGAGCACTCCTCAAGTGATTCCTCTAATGAGAGCAACCTCTCATCACATTTGGACTTATCATATCTTTCTTTGAGTGTGGTCCAAATGAGATGAGCATCCTCAAGTGGTTCACCATCTCCAAATATGACGGCATCAAGTACATCTTCACTCAAGGCACTAAATAAGACATTAGTAGCTTGAGCATTGAGTTGTAAGCATTTCACTTCCTCTTTAGTTAGATAGTCCAAATCATCACTAGGAGGTGAAATGCTCACATCTACAATCTGCTCGAGTTGAGGACCCATGGCCCTAAAAACATCAAGTATACTAGCAGACCAAGATGTATAATTTGAGCCATCGGAAAGTAAAAGTTCTAGAGATACTTCCTCACTTGTCGACATCGTCTCTCAAGGCGGTTAAGCCCGTAATTGAGAGCCCAGGCTCCGATACCAATTGAAAGGACCTTGATGTCGCCTAGAGGGGGGGTGAATAGGTCTGTTTAAAATCACAGCTTAAAACTTTGTTAGAGATGCCCGGCACTACCGCCCTAAGCCCGGAACTGCCGCACCCCGGCACTGCCGGCCTCAGCCCGGTACTGCCGCGCCAACAAACTGCCCGAGCCTGCAATTCAAAATCTACCAAGGGGAAAATAGATCGAGTAAATTACTGAGCTTCCTAGGGTAGAGTTGAACCTATTTCACCACTTGAATGTATGCGGAAGTGTACAAGTGAGTAGATCGGCACCAAACCCTAAAATCACCACAAATGAAAGTGGAGAGCAATACAAACAACAAGAACACAATCGAGACAAGGTATTTATCCCGTGGTTCAGCTCACCACCAAGGCTTGCCTATGTCCACGTTGTTGAGGAAGCCACAAAGGCTATGGTCTCTTTCAACCTTGTCCTCGTTCTCAAGTCAAGAGAGCAAGTCTCTTGATATGAGGGTTCTTACTAGATGTAGAGGGTGATAACAAACGTCCCGGAGCTGCCACACAAGAGTTGGAAGCTTCCGGGCGACGCCTAGCCGGCTAGGAGCCTTGCTCCAAGAGTAATAAACACAATCCACCGGCTTCAACGCGAACCAAGTGCTCTAGGAGTTGTAGAACAGTTTGGGGAGCTCTCTAATGCAGTTTGGAGGGTCAAACTCTCATGGATTTGCAAGGGAAGCAAAGGAGAAGCTTGAGGGGCTCCAATGGAGAGTGAGGGAGAGAGAGAGCTGCTCTGGTCGCACTTGGGAGGGGAATGGTCGAGATGACCGTTGGGAGAGGCAGGGAGACAAAGGATATACCCCCTGCTGTCCAACAGTAACATTAAGTCCCGGAAGTGCCGCTCGCAGAGCAGAACTTCTGCTCCCCGGCACTTCTGCTCTCAGAGCAGAACTTCTGCTCGAGCAGAACTTCTGCTCGCAGAGCAGCACTTCTGCTCGCAGAGCAGCACTTCTGCTCGCAGAGCAGCACTTCTGCTCTGACACAAACAGCCAAGAATGAGGAATGGAAAACTTGCTGTTGTGGCTTGTTTTTGAGGATGGTTTGGTGGAACTTTTGAGCACTTAGTTGCACATATAAGCTAGAGCATTGTGTCCCCCTTAATAGTACGGCTTTTCCTAAACTCAAATTAAAAGCATAAAAGAATTTAAACGCCTTTGAGCTGGATGCCGCTTTTCTTTGTAATTTGGGGTTCCACCATTTCTTATACTATCCTCTTTCTCAATATCACTTCATAAAGGTTTGCAATCATCCTTGTCTCATCTCTTTGAGCAAACACACCCTTGAGCTTGTGACTTGAATCTTTCCAACACATATGAGTTTAGTCCATGGCTTCAAGTCACCTCCGCTAATGATTTGATCCTCAACATAATATGACTCCTCATAGCTCGATTAGTACCTCGACTCAATGCAAGTACTCTCTTCTTCACCCTAGCCATAGTACCTCAGTCTCCTTGACCTTCACCTTCGCTTAGTACCTCGAAGACCTTTCCTTGCTATCTTCACCCTATCAAGCCATACTCAAGTCACATCACATTAAGCATCCATTGAATAATCATTTCTTCAATATTGTGATCCTTGCTTGAACATCTTATAGATATGAATGTTGA
This sequence comes from Coix lacryma-jobi var. lacryma-jobi, assembly GCA_009763385.1. Taxonomy (NCBI): domain Eukaryota; kingdom Viridiplantae; phylum Streptophyta; class Magnoliopsida; order Poales; family Poaceae; genus Coix; species Coix lacryma-jobi. The sequence goes on from CM019829.1 coordinate 2,883,926, forward strand.
GATCAATCAAGCTTCACATAGAGTGTCATATATGAATCAACATCAATATGGTCAAGCCAATTCACGGTTCCTTATATTCTCTCCGTTTTGGCTTGACACTCAACACTCACGTCAATCTATCTTCATACTTCTAGCTTGATCAAAACAATGCAAAGTGATTTCCCAAATCTTTATCCATACAAGCAAACCAAAGTAGAGACCGACTTATATCCAATATGAGTTGTGTCCTTTGTCATTTCAGCTTTGCTTGCCATTTCCTCACTTATGCATTCTTGATTCATTCTTCATCCTTGATCAAAGCTAATCCACTATCAAACTCTTCTTGTTCATGAAAAGCAAGCCATTATTGAGACCAATCCAAGTCATCACCTCATGTCTCATTTGTCACTTGTCAAATATGCTTGCTTTCTCATGATGCTATGATATCCCACAACATAGAAGCCATCTCATTAATTCCAGTAGCATTGCTTGTCTTTTGCTTGAACTAGATTGTTTCCATAATCTTTCCATACAACAACAATACACAGTTTTGGCCTTTATTTCAACACAATGTGGAGTACCATCAAGTTTGCTACTTTTGTTGAACCTTTAATACACTTAGCAAACTTGTTAGACCTTTAGTTGAGTTGTCATTCAATTCACCAAAACCCACTAAGGGCTAGATGCACTTACAAAAACGGAGTGAACCCGGTGGCTCGACTCGGCGTAGTCCTGAGGCCCCACAGCACCGAGGGGAGTTCTGTAGCCCACCCCTTTCCGAAATCCTTGAGGGTTTTGAACAGCCTCGGCTTTAGCCCATGGAGTATCATGCCGTTGGCGCGCTCGACCTGCCCGTTGCATTGGGGGTATGCGACCGAGGCCCAGGTTACGCGAATGTTGTTGTCATCGCAGAAGTTGGTGAACTTTTTGCCCGTGAATTGGGTGCCATTGTCGGTAATGATGACATTAGGCACCCCGAACCGGTACATGATGTTGGCGATGAACTCAACAGCCCTCTCGGAGGTGGGGTCTCCTATTGGCTTAGCCTCGATCCACTTGGTGAACTTGTCGACGGCCACGAGCATGTGTGTGTACCCTCCACTCGTCCTTTTGAGGGGACCCACGAGGTCGAGCCCCCAAACGGCAAATGGCCAAGTGATTGGGATCATCTGCAGGGCGTGCGCGGGCTGGTGCGTTTGATTGGCGTAGAATTGACACCCATGGCATGCTTGGACCAAATGCTTGGCATCCCCAATGGCGGTCGGCCAATAGAAGCCTTGTCGGAAGGCGTTGCCAACCAGGGTCCTCGGCGCTGCGTGGTGGCCGCAAGCCCCCGAGTGCATATCGTCGAGGAGCTTGCGCCCTTCCTCGAGTGGGATGCAGCGTTGAAGGATTCCAGTCGGACTTCGTCGGTATAGCTCCCGTTCGTCGCCGTAGATGACGTAGGTCTTGGCCCTTCGAGCGATGCGTCGGGCCTCCGTCTTGTCTTCTGGTAGCTCGCCTCGCGTCAGGTAGTCGAGGTAGGGCGTCCGCCAGTCGAGGGGCCGTGATGACGAAGGGGCGTGTGCGTCGACCTGCATCGCCTCTGCGGACGTCGAGGGGTCCTTTTCGAGGGGTGGCGTTGAGAGTCGAGCCCCCGTGTCCTGCTCGAGGGGTGGCGTCGAGGGGCCAGCCCCCGGGTCGATTTCGACGGATGGCTCGAAGACGTCCCTCGAGAAGACGTCTGGCGGTACCGTGCCGCGCGTGGACGCCAACTTTGCCAGCTCGTCTGCGGCCTCGTTGTACTTCCGAGCTATGTGATTGAGCTCGAGGCCGTAAAACTTGTCTTCCAGCTTGCGTACCTCCCCGCAGTATGCCTCCATCTTGGGGTCGATGCAGCTTGAAGCCTTCATCACCTGGTTGACGACGAGCTGCGAGTCTCCTCGGGCGTCGAGGCGTCGGACCCCGAGCTCGAGGGCGATGCGCAGCCCATTGACGAGGGCCTCATACTCGGCGACGTTGTTGGAGGCGGGGAAGTGCAAGCGTAGCAGGTAGCGCATGTGTACTCCGAGGGGTGAGATGAAGAGCAGGCCTGCTCCCGCCCCCGTCCTCGTGAGGGATCCATCGAAGTACATGGTCCAGAGTTCGGCCTGAATCTGCGCCGGCGGGAGCTGAGTGTCGGTCCATTCAACAACGAAGTCTGCCAACGCTTGCGATTTGATGGCCTTTCGCGGGGCATAGGTGATGGTCTCCCCCATCAGTTCGGCGGACCACTTGGCGATGCGCCCCGTGGCCTCCCGATTGTTGACGATCTCTCCGAGGGGGAAGGATGACACCACCGTTACGGGATGAGCGAGGAAGTAGTGCTGGAGCTTGCGCCTTGTGACGATGATGCCGTAGAGCAGCTTTTGGATGTGCGGGTACCAGACCTTGGCATCGGAGAGTACCTCACTGGTGAAGTATACCGGCCGCTGGACCGGCAACGTATGACCCTCCTCGTGCCTCTCGACGGCTATGACCGCGCTAACCACCTGAGTGGTTGCGGCCACATAGAGGAGGAGGGGCTCGGGGGAACCATCACCTTCGGCTGGTCGTGGGGGCACGAGAATTGGTGCACAAGTCAGCAGCCCCTTCAACTTGGTTAAGGCCTCCTCGGCTTCGGCGGTCCACGCAAAGTGTTCCGTCTTTTTTAGTAGGCGGTAGAGGGGTAGTGCTTTTTCCCCTAGCCTCGAGATGAATCTGCTAAGAGCAGCTAGGCAGCCTGTTACTTTCTGCACACCCTTTAGGTCATGAATCGGGCCCATCCTCGTGACTGCTGAGATTTTTTCAGGGTTTGCCTCGATCCCCCGTTGCGAGACGATGTAGCCAAGTAGCATGCCTCGAGGCACACCAAAGACACACTTCTCGGGGTTGAGCTTCACATTCTTGGCCCGGAGGCACTCGAACGTGGTCTCGAGGTTGCTGATGAGGTTCCCTACTTTTTTGGTTTTAACCACGATGTCATCGACGTAGGCCTCGACGGTCTTGCCTATGTGCTCGCCAAAGATGTGCTGCATACATCGTTGGTACGTTGCCCCGGCGTTTCGAAGGCCGAAGGGCATCGTAACATAGCAGTACATACCAAATGGCGTGATAAAAGAGGTCGCGAGCTCATCGGATTTTCTCATCCTAATTTGGTGGTAGCCGGAATACGCATCAAGGAACGAAAGCACTTCACACCCAGCAGTGGAATCAACGATCTGGTCAATTCTAGGTAAAGGAAACGGAACTTTTGGACATGCTTTATTCAGACCAGTGTAATCTACACACATCCGCATTTTTCCATTCTTTTTCTTAACTAGTACAGGGTTAGCTAGCCACTCTGGGTAAAATACCTCCTTGATGAATCCGACCGCCAAAAGCTTGTGCACCTCCTCGCCGATGATCCTGCGCTTTTCCTCGTCGAAGCGGCGCAGGCGTTGCTTCACCGGTCTGGACCTGGCCTGGATCTCCAAGGCGTGCTCGGCGACTTCTCTCGGTATGCCCGGCATGTCCGAGGGGTTCCACGCAAACATGTCGATGTTCGCGCGGAGAAAGTCGACGAGCACTGCTTCCTATTTGGGCTCGAGGCTGGTACTGATGGTCAGCGTCTTGCCATTGGCCGAGGTCGGGTCGACGGGTATTTGCTTGGTGTGCTCGGCCGGCTCGAAGGTGCCGGTGTGACGTTTTGCTTCTGGGGCCCCCTCGGTGGCCAGAGCTGCCAAGGCCTCGAGCGAGTCGAGGTGGACGTTGGCCTCCCCCCGCTCGACGCACTCCACGTCGCAGTGGTATGCGTGCTCGTAGGAGGTGTCAACGGTGATGACCCCTTTCGGTCCCGGCATTTTGAGCTTCAAGTATGTGTAGTTAGGAATCGCCATGAACTTGGCGTAGCCTGGCCGGCCGATGATGGCGTGGTAGGTCCCTTGGAAGCCGACCACCTCGAAGGTGAGCGTTTCCTGTCGGAAGTTTGCCGGCGTGCCGAAGCAGACCGGCAGGTCGATGCGCCCGAGGGGGTGGGCCTTCTTTCCTGGGACTACTCCGTGGAACCCCCCGACACTGGGTCGGAGCTGTCCTTCTGAAATCCCCAGGAGGTCGAGGGTCTCGAGGTATATGATGTTGAGGCTCGAGCCCCCATCCATCAACACCTTGGAGAACCGAACGTCGACTATGACGGGGTCGACGACGAGGGGGTAAGCCCCCGGGTTTATGACACGGTCCGGATGGTCGTCACGGTCGAACGTGATTGGCGCATCGGACCAGTCAAGATACCGGGGGGCGTCGTGGTCGAGGGAAAAGATTTCCCGGCGCTCCTTCTTTCTTTCTCGAGCTGAGAGCCCGACGGTCGGCCCCCCGTAGATCATGTAGCAGTCGCGCACCGGGGGGAAGTCGCCATCTGCGTTTCTGCCGCCGCGTCGATCGGTATCTTTTCCCTTAGGCGTGTCTTCCCTCTTATCGCCAAGCTTGGAGTAGTAGCCCTTCAACAGTCGGCAGTCTTTCAACTTGTGGTTTACGGGGCCCCTGTGATAGGTACAGGGATCCTCGAGCATCTGGTCGAAAACAGCCCCATCGGGGGGGCCTCGAGGCTTCTTAGGCTCGAGGGCGCCCGCGAGCACCTCTTTGTCGTCGTCGTCATCGGTGCCACGCTTCGCCTTCTGGCCCTTGCGTTTGTTTTTCTTCCTTTTGTTGCCGTCATTGTTGTCGTTCTTGGCGTCGTTGCCCTTGTTGGAGCCCTCTGGCGCGATCACCGCCTTGCCTTTGTCCGTGGTACGGCCAAAGAAGGCCCCCACTGCTTCGTCGCCCGAAGCAAAGCTGGTGACGCGATCCATCAGGTCCTCGACCGTCCCGGGACGGTAGCGTCCTAGCTCATGAACGAGCTCTTGGCATGTTGTGCCTGCGAGGAACGCTGAGATGACGTCCTCGTCCGGCACGTGGGGGAGCTCGAGACGCTGCTTCGAGAACCGTCGAGCGAAGTCGCGGAGGGGCTCGTCCGCCGCCTGCCTGCAACGCCGTAGGTCCCAGGGGTTGCCTGGGCGCACGCAGGTCCCTTTAAAATTCCCGTCGAAGACCCTGACTAGGTCGGCCCAGTCGTGGATCCGATCCGGCGGGAGCCCCTCGAGCCACCGGTGGGCGGTGTCCGAGAGGTAAAGTGGGAGTTGACGGATGATCACGCGGTCGTCGTTCTTCGCTCCGCCCAGTTGGCAGCCAAGGCGGAAGTCCGAGAGCCAGAGCTTGGGCTCGACCTCCCCGTCGTATTTTACGATGTTGGTCGGCGGTCGGAAGCGGTCGGGGAGGGTCGAGCTGCGGATGGCCCGGCTGAAGACTCGGGGGCCCGGGGGCTCGAGGACCTGCCGGTCCTCGTCGCTGTCGTAGCGCCCCCCTCGATGGGCGCTATAGCCACGCTCTTGGGCCCCCTTGTCTTTGCGCCGTCGGTTGATGTCGTTGCGGGCGTCGTTGGGGTCTCGAGGCGGCCGGTTGTCGACGATCCGTTCGCGGACTGGCCTAGCTCGAGAGGCGTCCGGCTGGTGGACGGATGCCTCGCGAGCGTCGTGGGGCGTGTCCGCCGGTTTCCCCGAGGTTGCCCCGCGTCGACGTGACGCCGAGCTCTCAGCCTGCTGTACCGCGGTTGTCTCGAGGAGGTTTTTCATTTCTCCGAGCATGCGCCTAGCGTCGGGGTTGGAGACGGCGGGCAGGTCACGGAGCATCATGGCCGCTGCCACCACGTTCTGCCCAGCTCGTGGGAAACATACCTCAGGGCGTGCTGGGGCCCCGTCCTCGAGGATCCGCCGGTGGACCTCTCGAGCGCGGCCTCGAGCTCCGGCTCCTCGGGGCTGGGGTGGTTCCTGCATCAGGGTTTGCCGGAGCTGCAGCAGGTGTCGTCGTTCCTCCTCGGCTTTGGTGATTGCCTCTTGCACTTGTGCGAGTTGCGCCGCCCGGCCATCGTCGTGCTTGGGCGGCACAGCCGGTGCTCGAGGTTCGTCCCTTCCCAGGACGTGTGATCCGCCTGCCGCGGCCACGTCGCTAGGCCCCTCTAGGTCGAGGGCCGGCCTGTTGTCGTCGCCTTCGTCCTCGGTATCGCATACGACTCCCTCGAGTTGGAAACACTCCCTGGTGGGGTCCCAGAGGTCGGGGTCGTGGTAGTCGTATTCGTCGGAGTCGGAGCTGTTGAGGGCACGCCGCCTTGGCCGATGCTGGGACCGCAGCTCGCGGTACCATTCTCCGACGGTAGCTCGCCGAGGTGGCTCGAGGGGTCGCAAGAAGTCGCGGTCGATGCACGCGGGGTGGACGATTTCCAGGCTGGCCATAGCTTGCAGCAGCGTGCCCGGACGCTGCTCCCGGTCCACCTCCGTCTGGTCCTGTTGGCGCTCGTCGAGGCGGTGGGCGAAAACAGCCGCAGAGCTATCGAGGCCGACCGGGAACCGCTGGCGTCGAGGGCAGCGCGACCCGCGCGGGAGGAGGCTGAGTTGCGTCAACGGCGCACGGCTCGGAGGCCTCTGGCCTGGCTCCTGGTCCGTACGTACGACGAATGCGAAGTCGCTAGACGGGCGTGAATGCGCCCTGGAGGTCTCCGGCCGTGCGCCGGGTGGGTTTCCGCTTGGGGCCCCTGCACCGGCTACGGGGGCGTAGGTGTTTGCCGCGGGCACCGCCTGCGCCCGACGACGACGGTGACGATGGCGCCGCTCGTGACGTGGCGACGTGTGGTGGTGCGGGCGACGCGTCACGCCCCCCGCGCGGGGTGGCGTGACACGCACTCCGCCCAGGCCCTCCATGGAGAGCAGAGTCAGCTCGTTGCTGTTGCCTGTGGCCAGGAACTCGAGGCTCCCGAACCAGACGACGGCACCAGCCGAGAACGGAAGAGGGGATGAAGCCATCCAGGAGTCAACGAGAAATCGGCTCGGACACGCGAAGTCCCCTACCTGGCGCGCCAACTGTCGGTGTTTCGTACTCGGGGGTATCACACCAACGAGTAATATGATCGCGTGCTTCTCTTCCTGGATGGTGATGCAAGGGGACACAAGGATTTATCCTGGTTCGGGCAAAGAAGGCCCTATGTCCAGCGGGGGGGAGGTGTTCTTGTATTACTTGCACCTAAGTGCTTGTACAGGGGAGAATACAAGCTCAGTGAGCGCGGACCGGAGTCCGGACTTGTGTCTGTGCGTCCCGAATGAGGGCCCTAGCGTCCTCTTTTATAGCGCAAGAGGAGGCCAGGGTTACATGAAAGCATTACAGGTGTTGGGGCGTATGGTGCCCTATACGGAGAAGGGTAGGAACCCTGTCTTGTCGGGGCCACTGGAGCTGATGTGATCGTCGCTGTTGAGGCGTCCTTGAGTCGTGGCTTCCATCCCGGGCGCGGACGTGGGGGCGCGACAAGGCGGGAGCCGTACAGCACCCATCCCGGAATGTACAGTACGCGGTGAGGTCCCCCGGGTCTTGGGGTACCTGTCCTCCAATAGCACGAAAGTAGTTAGGGCTCGAAGGGCGCGGAGCCGGCTTCGAGGTGGTGCCACGGGGGCTCGAGGGGCGCGGAGCCGGCCTCGAGGGGTTACAGTGCCTGGCTCGAGGGGCGCGTAGCCGGCCTCGAGGGGTTACAGTGCCTGGCTCGAGGGGCGCGTAGCCGGCCTCGAGGGGTTACAGTGCCCGGCATGGCCGAACAGTGCTGCACTGGTGCCCTTTTGCCCATGCTTGTGGTGAAAACGTGACTTGACCTTTACACCGGGTTACTGTGGTACACGCCGTGAACTAGTGAACATGACCGGAGTAGGTGAAGGTATTAAATGCGTGGTATGGGCTGGTACGGCTGTCTATGCAACTCGAGGTCCGTGCGTTAAGGCTCGAGGTGTGGAGGCGCGCTTGCCCGAGGTCTGGAGGGCTCGAGCGAGACGGGGAGCGATCGTGCTTGCCCGAGGCCTCGCTGGGAGGGCTCGGGCGAGACGGAAATAGAGCGTTCGCCCGAGGCCTGGCTGGGAGGGCTCGGGCGAGGCGGAGATAGAGCGTTCGCCCGAGGCCTGGCTGGGAGGGCTCGGGCGAGGCGGAGATAGAGCGTTCGCCCGAGGCCTTGCTGGGAGGGCTCGGGCGAGACGGAGATGGAGCGTTCGCCCGAGGCCTCGCTGGGAGGGCTCGGGCGAGACGGAGATAGAGCGTTCGCCCGAGGCCTCGCGAGGAGGGCTCGGGCGAGACGGAGACGGAGTGTTCGGGTGTTTGCGTTGATTGGGGGTACCCCTTTTTCGTACCACCGACATTATCTTATTGTTTGTTAAGATCATTTTTAAAAATATTTCCCCTATTTTTTAACTGTGACGTGTTTTCGACTGTTTATGACTAAAGTGATCGTCATGTAAAACACTATTCCTTGTAGTGTGTGCAGCGTAACATGTTATCTTATTGTTTGTTAAGATCTACAGAGATTGCACTCTTCTTTCAGAAAAGGGGACGAGGAAAATTATTTGCAGGACACGATAATTCGCATCCAGGTTCCATATGCCAGGCCATGCATGCCATCCAATTGTGTTTCCACTGAACAATAAAGACGCTTTTCAGAAAAGCTTTGTCTCTCTTTCAGTGCTTGTTCCTCATGATTACGCATGATCGATGATGCCGCACAGCATGGCAACTGAACAACTACTAGTATATATATATATATATATACTCCGTATTTCAGTACTGCTACTTCGACGAATTTGCAGTGTGGCTATTAGTTAACACCTGACAGCGCATGTTTAAGCACCGAAAGCATCATGCACCGATTTTTTTCCTTTTTCTTTTAAATGTTTGTCATGCATTTGCCAATCAAATTGAGGCCTCATGAGAACCGGTAGCGGTTGATGGAGTAAACACATGGAGATGGAGATGTTGAGGGTATCATCGGTGGAGTAGGTGACGCAACAACAACAAAAAAAAAATTGGCGTGGTTGGGGGTTGGTGAGATAGTGGTGCGCTACTTGCACTGTTCTTTTTTTTCTTTTTCTTTTTCTTTTATGATTGAGAATACAAAAGAAAGAAACAGTTATATATTTCTCAATAATATTCTTCAATCAACCTTCGTGTACCTACTGGACTATAGGTTGTTAGAGACATTATATACTTCTATAGCTATCTATGTTATACAGTTCATATGATAAGGAACGACTATTATTGTCCATTTCGACAACAAGACGATTTACGGTATGGAATTTTTAACAAACTTTGTCTGTATATGAATATATTATATCAGATAAAAACCAACTACATATTATTAGAGTGTTTTTCCTCATTTTATAGCTATAACAATCTTGTGTTGTGAATCTATAAAAAATATATTTTTTATTAGTTATTAAATGTAAAAAAAAACTTCACTTTGGACAAACTAGGAAGGTTCAGCTTTATTTGCAGACGTAAGTAACAAAACTCTGTTTTTGGGAAAGCTAGCCAATTACCACTCCCTCGCTTTTAAAATACTCCAACCTACAAATCAACTACTAGAATATAATCACTTTGAATACAACTATTTTAAATTTGTGTAACTTTACACAAAAAGATAACATCTATGAAACCAAATATGTACATTATAAATATTACTATTTATATAGTGATACATTATGAATATATATGTACTAAAATTTATTTAATTTTGGACGGGGGTATTACATCTCCACAACCATCATAAAGCGCATGGAAACCAAATATCAATATAGAAGCAGCAATGGATCCACTTAGAAATAGGTATCAGGCCTTAAACGTCCAAGTCTAATGGGCCTTGTTTGGTTTGCAACAACAACTTTCAACAATTTGACACATTTAGGTGGGAGAAGTTTGGCTGACTTTGATATAGTAGTTAATTAGGTATAGACGTGGTAATATTGTCTTGGATTACATCCTTGACCATTAGATAAGAATCCAAAAAAAAAGAGAAAACCAAAGAATATCAATCAATTACAAGGTCACATACAGCAATGACCCAAAAAAAAGTGCAAAAGAAGCCATGTCATTGGAACAATCTTTATCTCCAAAAGTCACACTTTGCATCTATAGACTTATACTTTCCAAGAGAAATAAAAATAACAATTAATATATAAAGTTACATTGTTGTTCTAAAATTCCTGATGCCATCCAAAGTACAAAAAAAAATAAGAAAATTTGCAAACTGCAATATACATATGTATCAATATGGAAATATATTTCATCAAAGAAAATTTGCAACGAAAAAACTAACTTGTGATGGAACTGGCATAAATCTCGCTTTCTAATAATCGGCGTTAGAGACAACCAAAAAAGCAATTTTTTTCCTTTGCTCGGATGGAGATAGAAGCACAGTTGTTTTAAAAAATATTTGAATTTAAGAACTTTTAGTGAAAATTTGTATAAACTTTGGAGGCGTCGAGAACAAAATCTCCACGTAGCCACCGTTGCTCTAGGACCAATTTGGAATCTAAAGATAATTTTATGCTCATTAGCTCAGATATATACATACATGATCTCTGAAGTTTAGCTGACTTTTGCAATTTTAGAGAACTTGCGTGAAACGGTGTGGTGGAAAGGGATGTATGGAGCTATGGACACATGGTGACAACTAACGCTAGTTTCAGTGGAAGTTATATACAAGTTTCATTTGCATTAAATGAGTTATCACATAGGTATTTTTTTCGCGACATAACAATGTATTTAAGAAGAGAAAAAAATGAGTTTCATAGGGATGAATTGACACGATTACCAGCTTTCTATGAGTTATAAAATAAATTCCTATAAAAATATAGAACAAAACTCATGTCATTCTATACGATGACATGACAGTCTTGAAAACAACACCATGAAACTTTTCGTTGAGACTGATCAAGAGTAAGTGTTGATGGTGCAAATACGTGTGTGTATGGCACCACATCAGGCCTTGTTTGGCTGCACACTAATACACCTCAATCCACGTGGTTTGGGAGGGATTGAGGTGTAATTTAGTTCAAATTCCCCTCCAATCCACTCCAACCCATGTGGATTGAGGTGTATTTAGGTGCAGCCAAACAAAGCCTCATTGGGATTTTATTGTCCATGTTATGCGATGGTCCAGTCTAACAAACGGTTGGCCGAACATTGAGGAGAAAAGAAGACAAATATGTTTCAATACCGCATCAAAAGCCACAGTTACAATCTTTTTTAAAGGAACATACAAGCTCGTTAGACTACTTTCAATAACGGTACCCAAAATATAAGACTCGTTTAACATTTGGATAGCACCACAGACAAAGAGTTTGATATCCATTTTTTAACTTCTCCAGCAATAGAACCTAAAAGAGAACTTTTTGTGTAAAATGAATTTTCAAGAGAGAGAAGATGCTCATATTTGAATTGTGCCTCTCTGAAGGGTCGAGATGGCGGACTAGAGGGGGGTGAATAGTCCTTTCTAAAATTAATCACGTCGGCTAACCGAAACAAATGCGGAATTAAAACTATCGGTCTAGCCAAGACTACACCCCTCTACCTATACTCTATGACACCTTACAAAAGATCCTAAAGAATGCAAATAAGGTGTCGGGCTAGCTAGAGCTCACCTAACCAATTCTAGAAGCAAGGTCACACAAACCTATGCAACTAGTACTCAATCAACCGGGGGAGCTCCTACACATGCCACTAAGCAAAAGCACCAAGCCTAAGTTCACTAGCAATGCTCAATAACAAGGCTACACAAGACAAATTAGTGAGCTCAACTTAGCTACATAAACTAAGCAATGTGACTAGCAAGACTACAAGTCAACTAGTCACTCACGGGATCAACTTCTATGCTACACAAGCAAGGAAGGTAACTAGCAAGCTACACAAGCTAACTAATTACAAGAGCAAGTATTAAGCTACACAAGCTAGATAGCTACACAAGAGCAACAACTAAACACTAGCACAAGTATGAATAAGGAAATACAAGCTAGTGAATGAAGATAGCAAACCACCGAGAAGATGTAGACAATGTTGACACGGTGATTTTATCTCGAGGTTCACTTGGTTGCCACCAAGCTAGTCCCGTTGAGACAAGCTCAAGGTTGCCACCGGTCCTCTTGCTAGTGGTGACTACACTAGTCACACTCTCCCCAAGGAGTGCTTACCACAAGCTCTAGCACTTGACCCGGCCGGACCACTTGACGCTCTTCACGATCTCCCGCGGGGTGAGCACAATACCCCTCACAAAGCGGTCGCTTCCGGAGCACCACTCAATTTCCGAGTGTGCTACCACGGAGCACACACAAGCCTCCAAGCCGTCTAGGAGGTGGCAACCTCCAAGAGTAACAAGCACCACCGGCTTGCAACTCGATCATCTAGTGCCACAATTGCAATCTCTCATGCACCGCACTAGAATCGCTCTCTCACTTAGCGGATATGGTTAGCACTAATCCCAAGTGAGTTGGAGGGCTCCCAAGCACTCTCACGCAAGGACACTAAGTCCCCAAGGTGCCCAACATGTCAAATGGCCGACCACCACCTCTATTTATAGAGGGAAGCTTCAAACTAGCCGTTTGAAATCATGCTAAAATTTGAACTGCGGACAGTTCGCCCTTATAGCCCCGGACAGTCCGCCCCTTGGGCCCGGACAGTCCGCCGTTGAAAAGCGACAGCCTACACAGAACCTGTCCAACAACCTTGTTCTCTGAAAAATTAGCCAGCGGACAGTCCGACCTTATAGGCCCGGACAGTCCGTCGTTCACCTGTCAACCCGAGAACAGTGCGACCGTCGCGTCCGATGCATCCCCATCGGTGCGTCCGAGGCCCGCGGACAGTCCGCCACAAAAATGGCAGACAGTCCGCCACCCTCGAGAAAGCCTCCCACGAGAACAACCATAACTCTTAGCTCCCAACTCGGAATTCGATGATCTTGGATATTTTGGAAAGCTTATTCAGAGGGCTACACAACCCACATGAATCATGAGCCAAATCACAAAGGATCAATACAGTTTTCCAATCCAAGAGCCATCACTTCTTTTTTTCAACCAAAGTTTTCACCAAAACTTCTCCAACTTCTTCTCCTTTGCAAATGTGCTAACACCACCAAGTGAATGCCATCATGTGCAAGTGTGTTAGCATTTTCACAATAATTTTCAAAGGATTTTCACTTGCGCTCACCACGCCACTCGATCCTAGTAACAACACAATGTTAGATCGCTCAAGTGGCACTAGATGACCGATATGCAAACAAGTTTGCTCCTCTTGATAGTACGACCATCTATCCTAAACTCGGTCATAATCTTCTCTACACACCTATGACCGGTAAAATAAAATACCCTACAAATATACCTTTGTCTTGCGCATTCAATTCCATCTCCATCGGTGTTGATGCAACACATGCACCAACCTATCTCCAAATGATACGATCCACTTCATATCATCACGTGGCCTCCATGGTCCATCGATCTTGACCTCACTTGCTCTTCACCATTGCTTCGGTCCTTTGGCGCCAAGTCTTTGCTCAAGCCTCCCGACACTCGGTACCAACGGCTTCAAAGCCTCCAACTTGCCCTTCACCTTCGCAACCGGTCCATCAAGCCAAGTCTTGCCTTGATCTTCACCATCTTAGCCACATGACTCCATGTCATGTCACATATGCAATAAGCTCCTTCATCACATGTGTGAGCCTTTGCAACATCTCCAAGCCATTTGACCTTCATGGCATATGTTGCCCACACATGATCACATGTGGACTAATCACCTGTGTATCTCACATAAACACCATTAGTCCACCTAAAGTTGTCACTCAATTACCAAAACTAAACTAGGACCTTTCACTCTCCTACTGCCCAAAATGGAAAAGACCAAAGCACTCTTATCAGCAACGCACTCCCTCTCCTATGCTCCTTCGTTCTCTATCTATTGACAGTCTCCAACAGAGCCAACCCAAATACAACACCTATTACTTGATTTGGGTTACGCAACGTATTCGGACACGCACCCAAAAACTTCCTCTCTCCAACAGCCGGACGCAAAATCCGCACGCACACCTTCTCCCGTACCTCCATCTAAAAAAAATCTTCTCCCGTACCTCCGCTCCCACACGCGCCGCCCTCCTCCCCGCCTCCTTCCTTCCGCCGCCAGACCCGCCGCTAACGGAGACGACCTCCTCCCTGTCTCCCTCCCTCCGCGGCCGGATCCGGGGGCCTCCTCCCCGTCTCCCTCCCTCCGCAGCCGGATTCGGGGGCCTCATCCCCGTCTCCCTCCCCTCCGCAGCAGGATCCGCCGCCGGATCTGCCGCCAACGGGGACGACGCTCCTCCTCCTGCCTCTCTCCTGCTGCCGCCGGGTACGTCCTCCGCATCCCTCCGTTCGCCACCGGATTTGAAGACGAGGTGGAGCCGGCCGGTTACCGACGCCGAGGTCACGCCGCCCTCCTCCTTTCTGCCTCCCTCCCTCCACTGATGTGGACGAAGCTCCTTCCTGCGTCGGTGTCGAAGCTGGGGATGGTTGCATCGTGCCTGCCATGACGCCGGCTTCCCATCGTGGATGCACCTGGGAATTGCGTCGCAGGAGAGGGATGACGCTTATTTGCGTTTCGGTCGGCCTCGTACGCAAAATGGGCGTCGTGTTTGAGTCGGCTGTTGGAGCGTGTTTTCGATAGGCAAAAACACTGTAAACAACCTATTTTGCATTTGGGTCTTCGTTTGCCTAGACTGTTGGAGACAGTAACCATCTCTGCTCCCACCTTTGGTGCTACTCCAACTATGGTCATCGATGCATTTGTCGCGACCTCGTTGACTCGAACGAGTGAGCGTGCTTCGCCGCTTCCTCCTCCTCGACGTGTGGTTACTGCTTGCCTCGTCGACCTTTGTGCTCAAACGCTCGCACTTTCATACCAGCATCTCTCTAGCTCAAGGCTACGTCAACCCTCGCCGGTGGAGGAGGAGAGGAGGTAGAGCAGCGAGAGAGAAGAATGAGTGGCCGGGGGAACACCAACAAATCTCGGTTAAGAAGAGGAGGCATCAGACTCCTACTAGCATAGAAGAGGAGGAGGCTCATACTAAGGGCACAATAATGGTTAACTTGTGAGCTAGCTCTATTTTTTATAATTTAATATAAAAGAAAAAAAATAGCACTTGATTAAGAGTTAAACTCATACATACATTTTAAGATTATGTGATAGTGTTATATGAACTTAACTGTATTATGAGTTGTTGCTAAAAGTTAACACTATTTGAAAGATTAGTTATTAGAGACCGTGACTAACGTTATATCATTATGGATGTCTAAGAGCAGCTTCAACGTTGGTGCTAAGGAGGCGCTAGGAGGTGAGAGAAAGAAACAAGACAGACGCTACACATTATGGTGCTGGTGTTAGCCTAGCACCTGTGGCCAATTTAAGCATCCGGTGGTAGAGGAAAGAGAAGAAAGGAAAAGAAGATTGGAAAAAGAGGTGGGAGTTAAAAAAGAGTAGTTTATTGTTTGTGGGTCCTGTTTAGATGGTGCTAGCAGATTTTATACGTTGGAGCAAAATAGAACTAGCAAGCATCACCTGACGTGGCAAAGTATAGCACCTGAGTAGTGCTATACACTGCGGATGCCCTAAGAGGATAAAATGGTATTTTTTTTTAGATGTCGTAGGACGAAGGGAGTAGCGGTAGCAGGAGAGCCAATGACAGAGCCTCACTCACATGTTCTTGTCTGTTTGTCTGTACGCGAGCAAAATGTGACACGCGGATAGCTCAATGCGACGAAAGTGGCAGAGCCTCACGTGTCCTTGTCCACCCACACGCTTCCATAACTCTGTGTATACTTTTTTTTTTTCATTTAACCTTGGCTTGATCTTTTTTTTTTCCCTACTCACTCTGTACCGAAAGGAAAATACAATTCGCAATGTAGAGTAAGTGAGTTAGGCAGGTTAAGCCAAGGCAGCTAAGGTAATTGATCGAGGGGTTGTTTGGTTCCCAGCCACACTCTGTCACGCCTAACCTTAGGCAACTTTGATCAGATTGGTAAGTGTTTGGTTCATGACTAATCTTAGGTAAGATTTTGCTGGGCTCCACATGTCATAGAGTAGAAAAAGTGTGGCAAAATTCTCTTAGACAAGAAAAGTGTGGCCACACTTTTGCTTGTCACACTTTGCCTAAGATTAGGTGTGGCAGGGTGTGGCCCTAAACCAAACAGCCCCCGAATCGAATATAAATGCACACGCATTCACATTTTTTGTGTATGTGTATATGTGTGCTGGGTGGGTTTGTGGGCGCGTAGATTAAGCAGCATCATGAGTGACGACGAATGGAGAAGAAGAAGAAGCAGCAACAGCAGCAGTCAGATTAAGAACGCCGGCAGGTAGGCGGCGTTTTCTCCGTCTTCGGGGGGGGGGGGGGGGGGGGGGGGGGGGCGGCTCCGGGTTAATTAACTATCCGATCCGATAGATTATTACTGTACAGTACTTATTTCTGCTCCTTGCAAATTACTACTATACCAAGGGCATGTTTAGATCCCAAATATTTATAAAATTCTCCATCATATCGAATCTTTAAACGCATGCATCGAGTATTAAATGTAGGTAAAAAAATAACTAATTGCACAGTTTGTTTGTAAATGTCGAGACGAATCTTTTCAGTCTAGTTGGTCCATATTTAGACAAAGTTTATCAAATAATAACAACGAAAATGCTACAAAAACTTTACACCCAAAATTCTTCCAACTAAACACACCCCAAGTCAGTCAGTCAGTCAGTCATACTACATGCAACAGTGTTTGGTACCGGAAATTCGGAATTCCGCAGCAGAGCAGATGAGAGCAGAGCACGCCGCACCCCCAGGCCGCGGGCCGGGCCGGGCCCGTCAGGCAAAGGATCCCAACAACTGGGAGGGATGGCCGGCCCGATAGGAGGTTCATCATCAGCATCAGCACACCACAGCACGGCAACGGACCGATCACGCACGCACTCCGGTTAGTAATTCCAGTACTGTACTACACTCTTGTTAATTTCGTCAGGAACAGGAATCATCTCAATCTCATGCATATGCATATGATGCATGGCGATATATATGGCAGACATGGCGGCAATTGGAACTACTACTAGTAGGAGAACAAGAACAATACAACACTGTAGTGGAGTACTACTGTATCTTTACAGTAGAAGCAATATATAGGCTGTCAACTCCACGCTCCTCTCTCTGATTGGTGATCGGCAAAGGACCTAGTGACAGTGACCAAGGGACGGAGGATGAAAAGTGACAGTGTCACTGCGCTAGGCTGCTCATCTAGTGCCATGCTCCTCCCACAAGGCCACAACAACCACCATGCATGTAACCATGTATGTATGGGTCACCTTACCTCCTTCCTGCTGCTATAGTGCTGAAATTACTGATGAGGTGGATTATTTTTTGTCTGCAAGACTGCATGCACACATACTGTACACACATGGGATGGTGGCATCTGCTGACTGATTCTCTGACGACTGGTTCTGTTCTCAGAGATAATAAACACTCTGGCTGGAAAGCATGGCTGATTTTGGATGGTAATCTCAGACGAACAGGGCCGCAATTATCTCTTCTCACTCGCATCGCATACTCTGCTTCCTCCATAGGCAACTCGCTGCTCCATGCACTCTAGACCTATGCTGCTGCAAGGGTCTGTTTGAACGAACTAGAACCAGTGATTAGTTCAGCCGTGTTTTAATCTAGGAACTAACAACTAGCACTATCTTAATATTTAGACTTATTTACCCTTGACTGACGTGTGAGGGCGTGGGACCAGGGGATAATATATACTAGTCCTTATAGTTAAGTTCTATGGCCTAGTGAAATAAGACTAGTTCTCACTATCTTAATCTAGATTCTCACTAGCTAGAGCTTAGACTAGTTGTTAACCCACATCTTTGGATCATCGTGGGGCTAAACTTTTGTCAACTACTCCCTCCATCCGAAAATAATTGTAACTCTAGAGTTTGAAATTTGTCCTATAAAAATACTACTTTGACCAACCTATCAAAAAAGACAAGGCACTTTCCGGATGCTCCTGACACACAAAAAAAATAAAAATAAAAATCAGCCAATAACCCATCCCCTCGTCACAAAAGACACGGGTCGTTTTTTTGTAATTTTAGACCTAGCATTGGTTTGCGCGTCCGGTCCTAGAGGGAGTAACCAATACAGAAATCATAGTGGTTTCTATAGATATTAATTGCACCGCCACATAAGCAATTTGCTGATGTGACAACCTATTTATTGAAGAGAGAGGGAGAAAATAGAAGAAACCGTTTCTAGATAAGAAACGAAGTCTACGCATGAATCGATAATGGAAGAAACGATGTGAATCGCGTTGGGGACGACACCTTCGTTCCCATCCTCCCCCTCTAGATCCGGTGCGCCTAGGCCTGCTAATGGGTTGGGTATTGTTTGGAGTTTTTGGGTTGGGTTGTGCTATGGAACTATTTGGATGGAGGATAATGGGTTTAGAGGTCAAATGGGTTGGGATGGGTTGGGTTTACTCGCAAATCAGGTTGGGATGGGCTGGAATGGGTCACATCACTTCCCCAAATCAATGTGGGTCCCAAATCAACGCTTTCCAATAAAGCTCGCGTTCACACAATAAAATTTTATCTGAATTGACTGAAATTTATTGCAGATGATTTAATTTAACAAGAAGCTACTTCATGTCAATTGACACTGCCCGATCAATATGTGGGTTCCACATCAAAGTCGGACCCTAGAAATAAAAGCTCGTGTTCACATTATAAAATTTTACCTGAATTGACTGAAATTTGTCGCAGATGATTTAATTTAACAAACAGCTACTTCATGCTAATTGGCACTGCCAGATCAATATGTGGGCCCCACGCCAAAGTCCGACCCTAGAAATAAAAGCTCGCGTTCACACTATAAAATTTTACCTAATTTGACTGAAATTTGTTGCAGCTGATTTAATTTAAGAAGCAACTACTTTATGCCAATGGACACTGCCAGATTAATATGTGGGCCCCACGCTAAAGTTGGACCCTAGAAATAAAAACTCGCGTTCACACTATAAAATTTTACCTGATTTGACTGAAATTTATTGCAGATAATTTAATTTAACAAGTAGCTACTTCATGCTAATTGGCACTGCCAGATCAATATATGGATCCCACGCCAAAGTCGGACCCTAGAAATAAAAGCTCGCGTTCACACTATAAAATTTTACCCAATTT
This sequence comes from Coix lacryma-jobi var. lacryma-jobi, assembly GCA_009763385.1. NCBI lineage: Eukaryota > Viridiplantae > Streptophyta > Magnoliopsida > Poales > Poaceae > Coix > Coix lacryma-jobi. Next base: position 2,902,997 of record CM019829.1, read on the forward strand.
GACTGAAATTTGTTGCAGCTGATTTAATTTAAGAAGCAGCTACTTTATGCCAATTGACACTGCCAGATTAATATGTGGGCCCCACGTTAAAGTTAGACCCTAGAAATAAAAGCTCGCGTTCACACTATAAAATTTTAACTGAATTGACTGAAATTTGTTGCAGATGATTTAATTTAACAAGCAGCTACTTTATGCCAATTGGCACTGCCAGATCAGTATGTGGGTCCCACGCCAAAGTCGGACCCTAGAAATAAAAGCTCGCGTTCACACTATAAAATTTTACCCAATTTGACTGAAATTTGTTGCAGCTGATTTAATTTAAGAAGCAGCTACTTTATGCCAATTGACACTGCCATATTAATATGTGGGCCCCACGCTAAAGTCGGACCCTATAAATAAAAGCTCGCGTTCACACTATAAAATTTTTCCTTGAATTGACTGAAATTTCTTGCAGATGATTTAATTTAACAAGCAGCTACTTCATGCCAATTGGCACTGCCAGATCAATTTGCAGGTGCCACGCTAAAGCCGAATCCCAGAAACAAAAGTTAAAACATATGGGAACCCATGGTAACCCACGGTAGCAGAACCTATGGGAACCCAAGACAAAGTGGGCTGAGACGGGTTGGGTATAAATTAATTTGGAATGGGGTGGGATGGGGTTACAAAATAATTAATCAGATATGGAATGGGGTGGAAATGAGTTGGAATCTCACCCATTAGCAGGGCTAGGTGCGCCCGAGCATCGTCGTTGCCATGGAGGAGATGACCGGGCGCACGGGAGCTCCGGTGGTGCTACGGCCGTGCGCGGCCGCGCGCACAATGCAGTTGTGCCCGCAGCCTTGCCCTTGCCGCGGAGGAGGTGGCTGGATGCACGGAGCTCCGGCGGGGTGCCGTGGCCGCATGCACAACGCGCCCAAGCCCCCCGCACAAGCAAGTTTCACGAAGAAGCAAGCAAGATTGAGATGTCTATGCGGGTGCGGCTCGGCCGCATGAAGAAGCAAGCCATAATCACTCGATAGATTTGATTTAACTATTCTACTTTCCTGCCTCCATTGCAAAATATGATGGTGGAGGTTGCTAGATGCTTGCGGAACCTGTCAAGCGGCAGGGACCCGCCGCCCGCGGCCAGATGCAGCGATGCCATCCTCCCGGCCATGGCTTGATGCGCTGCCTTGCCTGCATAGCTGGTCGTACTCATCTGGTGGTGGGCAGGGTCGCAGGGAGAAAGGAAGTAGGAGCATATCAGAAGATCTAGAGGGGAGAAGGGATGAATGATTGACAAAGACTCGGGTAAAAAGTTTGCATTGTACAAGATAGTTTCGTGGCACAATATTCTTAGTTTCTACACTGTGAGTGCCCTTAGTCCATGGGTTCCAAAAGGACCCTAATTCTCTGCATCAGTCCTAAAATAAATGCAAATTTCATCCTAAAATAAATGCACATTTCGCATTATCAAGAAGCCAAATTTTACGAAGTTTGGCCAAAATGTAAAGAAAAATATTAGTAATCTTCATAACGTGTAAAAAGTATTTGTTGTGAAATATGTTGTCACAATAAAATTATTGGAAGATACAAGTATTGTTATTTGTTATATATAGAGAGAGAAAGAGAGAGAGAGTTGTATAAATCTGTCGTCAAACAATACTTTTCTTTGATAAAAAAATGAGTCGTTCAAATCAGTTTAAAATGAGTTGGCCCATGACAAAAAGAAATAAAAATTGTATAACTATTTTTTTTGTTGTTATGGATTCAAATAGGCTCTAGATCTGCTTAAAGGACAGCCGATCAAGGCCTATATTTTTGGGATGAGGACTCGCCTGCTGCTGCTACAGCTGGCTTTATGTGCATCGTTTTGGAGTTTGGACCAAAGCGCATGTGGGCCCCACCAACATGCGTTTAAAATGCAGAATGGATTCAAATAGGCTCTAGATCTACTCCGACGACACACGTTTAAAATGCCGCTGTGGGCCCCACCAACTGCGATGCCAGGCAGGAACAACAGTGTTTGGACAGGGGGGGTAGGTGCTCTCTCCGCACAGAAGAGGTGGTTGGTGGGCGTCAAAAACTCAAAATCAAATGCAGAATGGTGTGCGCACTGCTGAAAACCACGCTGGGCCGTCCATTCCATTCCAATAGAAAGAACAAATTTTTTTTTGACAACAATAGAAAGAACAATTGAAGGCTGCGTTTAGATGTCGCTATGTTTGTTTGCCTTATCAGCTGGGTTTATTTATTTTCTTTTACAGAATTATTGCAATAGTCAAAATTAGCTGTGACAATGATCAGACGAATAACACCGCATATACAGTGAAAAAATTATGGAATGTCACATCAGATGTTGCGACACTAATTTAGTCTAATAAAAATAGAGTAATTATAAAACTAATTACGCAAACACATACTACTTGACGAGATGAAGCTATTAAGCCTAATTAATTAATTAATATATCATTAGTACATGTTTACTGTAGCACCATATTTTGTCAAATCATGGACTAATTAGGCTCAACACATTCGTCTCGTGAAGTAGACTCCGACTAACAAATTAGTTTTATAATTAGTCTATATTTAATACTTTATACATGTGTTCCAATATTCTATGTGACAGGTGAAAAAAGTCTAAGATGACATCTAAACTAGCTCTGAAGCCAAGGCAGTCGTTCCGTACGGACTTGTAAAGCTTCTCCCCCGGTCGACCGATATGTACAGTATTTATATCATCAGGGTGGAAAGATTAGTCAATAAGGGCGTCAGCAATAGCCAGCTATTATGACGTGGACAAAGAAAAAGTAGGAGAGAGTAGTCACCAGCGACGAACAAATAGTCAGACTATTTGATGTAGCCTAAGAATCTGAGAGATGAACATATGAGTCCAATAGAATAAAAATATAAAATAGTCTTCGTTATTATTTCTCACCTCCACGTAAGCTAGCTACGTAGCTAGCACCATTGCAGACGCCGTAAGTACGAGTGTACAAATCCATCATCATCATCAGACTCAAAACCCCCACCCCCACCAGACTGTACCCGTTCATCGTCACCGGAAACGAAGAAAAACCACTCAGGTAGTCACTACCAGCAAAGAAAAGAATGGCCCGGGGGCCGGGCGCCACGTGTAGTATATGCATGGCCCGCGGGGCCATACGTGCATGACACGTGGACAAACTGTGTAAGATGTCACGTGGCTTTTTTTAGAATGAAGAAAAAATTTATTTAAAAATGGCTTGTACTGTGCACAGTAGTACTAGTACGTACTGTATCGAGCGATCTGATATCGTGGTCGTGGCTGCGGCGAACCGTTTGCCGATCGATGCGGAAGCTCGCGCTAGCTCTAGACCGGGCCTGGAAAACGTACTGTACCACGATGGATTCTTTCTTTCTTTCTTTCTTTCCATTTTTGTACATCATTTGCCCGGTGCCGACTGCCGTGCCCTTTCGCACGACGAAGACGAACCAGATCATCACGTATACTGTACGTACGTATAGTAAGTACGCCCACAGGCTGCATCTGCCATCATCACGTCATGGTCGTCACAGAGATTCTCCTTTTGATTTGCTTCTAATTAATTAATTTGCTACTGTGGTTACCTGCTCTTATCTCACCTAACCCCTCTGATTCCACTCTTACTACTATAATGTTCACCCTTTGGTATATGTGGAAAGCTCGAAATGATTTCAGGTTTCAGCGAACGACGTGGACGCCGCGGACAATTCAAATTGCTATCCAGGCACATGCAAACCCATCTTGCTGCCACTCAGGAACACATTGCTTCAACACACAACCACTTCAATGATACTATAACCCACGGTAATGAACACAACAATGTAGGTAGACATGAACCATGGCTGGTCCAATTTCCGTCCTCTGTTGCAGGGAATAGATGTTACGTGGTTGCGTCGACTCCACCAGATTCCACACCGCCCTTCACTAGGGAAGCAGGAATCGGTATTTTCCTTGTCAACACTGACTTGCAGGTCCCGCAAAGCATCTTCATTCAGGCAATTATGCAAAATACCTCATCAGTCATCATGGCGGAAGCAGTAGCACTGGCTTTGGCATCCGAGATTCTTCACCGTCTACAATGGACAAACACTACAATCTTCTCTGATAATTTGCAGGTAGTCCAATTCATCAATGACGTCAGTAGCGAAGACCCTCCAGATTGGAGGATCATTCCGTTCACTCACACGTTTCGAAGCTACCAGCACATGTCAGCCATCTCACTTCGAAGAATCAGAAGGTCACAGAATCAGCTTGCAGATTCTTTGGCACACAGAGCCCTTTCTCATTCTTCCTCAGACCTATCTTCTTTCCAGGGGGCTTGTGCTCAGGCTGCTCATGTACAAAATTATCCTGTGATCAGGACAATTCAGCGTGTAACCTTAAACAATGTAAAGGTTCTATCAGCATCTTGCTGTTAATCAATAAAGCCGGACTCGTCCGGGCTTCTCGTCAATTTTTTTTGCTACTGTGGTAGGTACGTATACGTACTACAAAGAAGAAAAAACGCCCTTTTGAAATGGAACTCGGAAAGGGCCGATTATATATACAAATATGTACTCGCGCGCGCACGCGTGACGCGTGTCGATGCGCAAGTTTCGATCCTCACCTCGGGATATTACAAGAACACGTGACGATGACTTGCAACTATATAATATGCTCTACCACCTTTAAGAGTGCAAATTAGTGACTCATCAGGTACACCTCTAATCCACCCTCTTTAGTTCAAATATCAAGGTTACTCATTTTTACCCTTGATGAATGGCTTGGGTTTATTCAAATAATCTAGTATAGATAAATAATGAGAACATGAGAAAGACACCATATCATCGGATTCCAAACCTAGCGCCTCAACCAACACGTGAAAGCATCGTGTCAAAAGCGTGCACATCGTGTTTTTTTTTTCTTAAACCTCCTTGCACCTCGCTCCTATAATAATTAATTAATTGTCCTCTCCCATTCTCTACAGGAACAAGTGGGGTTCATCAATCAATCAAACAAAAAAAAAAGGATTTGCTTTGTCCATCATCCGTTACAAATTCATATGACCCTCTCGGTCTCGACGACGACATTGCTAAGTTCGTATGGAAAAGACAATCGAAATCGAAGGCCTACACTGCATCGGGCCGTTGCTTGGACCTTCTTGCTCGGGGCCGTCGTTGCTTGGGCTGCGAGAAGCCGAGGCCCAAGCAACGGCCTGATGCGCCCGTCCGTCGCAGCTCATCTCCGCTGCAGCAGCAGGCAGCGCCGCGCCACCGCCCCTCCTCTCCCGGATCTCTCCGGCGCCCACGCCACGCCTCCGCCTCGCGCTTGCGCCGCTCCTCTGCCCGGACCGGGTAGCAGTATGGACCTGCCGGACGACGTCGTCGAAGAGATCCTCCTCCGCTTCCCACCGGCCGATCCCGCGAGCCTCGTGCGCGCCGCGCTCGTCTGCAAGCCCTGGTGCCGCATCGTCTGCGCCCGCAGCTTCCGCCGCCGGCTCACGGAGCTCCACCGCGCGGCAGAGGGCCCATCGAGGCGAGGCAGAGGGCCCGCCAGGGGATTTCTTCGAGTACATGGAACGGCCGCGCAACTACGAGCGCTCGGGCGTGCCACGCGGCGGCGGCGCCGGCACCGACTCCGACTCCGACTCCGACGGCGGCTTCGACCTCGGGGCGCATGCGCCTCCTCCTCCCGCCTGCTCGGTGACCCCCACACCCTCTACCCGGTGAGGCTCCCTCCCATCATTTCGACGGCTAGTGCGGTGAATGCAAGGATGACCTGAATAGTTGTGTTTGTAGGAAAGGTTTCTGCTGCTGCGTTCCTGTCCAATATCATGATTCATGAGGGACCAAGGCTACATTGTGGGCTGTTATTCCAGGTATAATCTTAACTCTGTATCAGCTTTGTCCAATATCATGATTCATGAATCGTGGGCTGTGGCGGATCTAGAAAAAATGTTAGGGGAGGCTTATTGAACCTCTAAATAGCTTTAGTCCCTCTCTAGTGTGTATCTATGGCAAAAAAAGGGGGGGGGGGGGGCTAGAGCCCCACCCGCCCCACCTCTGGATCCGCCCTTGTCGTGGGGGATCAAGGCTACAATTACAATGTGGGAACAGAAATATTAGTTGTTTGCCAGACCTGGCACTCGCCTCTTCAGGCAGCAAAGTTGAATCTGTCAGGCAGAAGTTCCCCAAGATTCAACCAAATCTCGCATCAGAATTGTTTGCATCCAACATTCATTTAAGTAAAGAAAATCAGTATAGCTTCAAAACGAGCATGACAATGAGAATGTACTGTCCCCTAAGCAGAAACGGAAGATAGAAAAGAGATTGGCCACCGATCTGATCATACTTCAGGACTTTCATACATAGAAGAAGACCAAGCTCACCTGCTATATGATGGTGCAAAGGTTTGGTGCAAAGGTTTGAATGGTTGAGGGCTTGAGCCTGGGTCAACTGCTATATGATGGTCAGGGTGAGAAACAAAATCCATTATATTCGTTTTCCAGGATGTCTTATTAACTTTCAAGGAAGAGTCTAGATGCCTCCTTTGTCCGAGAGGCAGTTCAAAAAAGTTAAACAAATATTTTGCTTCAGTAGCAGCTGCGAAGAAAACTTGCTAGTATGTCAGTAGCAGCTGAATGGAGATGAAGTTCGAGAAGTTTTCTCTGTTTTGGGGTTTACCGTTACTCAGCGGTGTGCAAAATGGATCAGTTGACATTGCGTGAAACGGATCAGTTGATCCAGGCAAGAAAGTAACAAAATGGATCTTATAACGCTATATGATCAGCGGTGTGCAAAATGGATCAGTAGTTGTCATCATGCCACAGCCCTTGTCAATACTTTCTTGCCATGACGTGATGACATTGCTCTTTCCTTCCTCGAGGGTGTGGTCGTCACTTGTCAGGTCGTGCCTGCTGCTCGCCTTCTCCAAATTCGGTGGGCGTTTGAATGCTGATTGATCTTGTTTTGAGCTGTTTAATATTTGTTTTGGTTCAGAAACTTTGCTTTCTTGCAAAACGGATATGTATAGAGTATAGACTATAGAGGTATAGCCCCATCTTCTTTTGATTCCCATTTCGGTGTTCGTGTTGTCAATTGCTATTGTTGGAGGCTTGGAGCAGAGTGAAAAGAAAAGGCTCTAGAACCTTCCTCCTACTTTGCTCCTAGTTGGCAGGTATATGTTGAAATAAAACTTAGACTACTAAATAGGATTTTAACTTAGCCTAAACATCATCACTAACTAAAACTTATGTGGAAATAATCTCAGGTACTAAGATGTAGTGGATAACTTGGGTTTACCGTCTGAGGACTTACCCTCTCTGTTGGTGAAGAATGTGTTGTTGCCGAAAAGTGGCTGTCATCTGAACGCTGCTGAGAATGGTCTGGATGGGATGGACGTGGGAGACGGTCTTCCTGAACCCACGTTATTTCTAGAGGGTGCAAGAACAAGCTAGATCGAGGGTGCGCCTAGTCATTGGGACATCCACGATTGAGACGGTCTCCTATTATTTCTGGAGGAGTAAGCGGTGACAGGATGTGAATGTCTGTGTCTCATCACCTCTTGATCTTGATACTGATTCAACAAGTGCAGATGGGATTGTTTATCAAAAAAAAAAGCGCAGATGGGGTCCATGTGAGGATGGGCTCATTGGGCAGGTGATCAGCGCTCGAGGAAGATGGCAGCCCGCCCCCGTGACGCAGTTGCGCGCATGTGGACGGGTGTCAGCGCGGCCGGCCGGCTGACCAAAGAGGATGAGAGGGTGAGCGAGATCAAGACGGTGACGATTGACGATTTGGGTGACACCATCAGGACACTGGCTGATCAAGGAGGACGTACGGCAGACGTAATTTATTATTGGAAACGAGAGGCAGCAATAAAGCGGGATTTTGACCCCGTGTTAAGGTGATTAATATCGTAATTGAACTTGGGATTAGCTGTGATCATATTTCATCGACAGCATGCCCAACTGCAAATTCCTGGCTCGTACACCAGGAGCCAATCAAATGTTTGTGCCTAGCTTGGCCATTGTTCCATTTCTTGCTGCTGCGATTAGTATTCTACTTTCCCTTTACCTTTTCTTTTCTTTTGGTGGGGACTGCATTTGGTACCTTGCTTAACTTATTTGCACGACATATTCCTATTCCTAGCCGTCGAGGACTGCTAGGCATAGCAGCATGGTCGCCTCCCCCTATATATTTCATCCTCGAGTCGATCACCTCTCCGATCTTCACTGAAATCCCTCGCTGTCCCTGCACACGTCGATCCGAGATCTTCTGCGTACGTACTTTTTAACGTAAGCTCTATTTCAGTCACTTCACCTTTTGCTTTTGTAGGGCATGCAAACAGTATCTGATCAATGCAATGCTCCACAGCCAGCGTCAGCAATGGAGATCGCCATCAGCGCGGCGCGCTGGGCAGTGGGCAAGGCGCTGGGGCCCGTGTCCGACGGCCTCCTGGAGTCGTGGGCGGCGTGTTCGGAGCTAGGCCCCAACATCCGCACCCTCAAGCTGGAGCTCCTGTACGCGCAGGGGATGCTGAACAACACCCACGTCCATGGCAGGGACGTCCACAACCCCGCGCTGGGACAACTGCTGCTGGAGCTCCGCCAGAAAGCATACGACGCCGACGACGCGCTTGACGAGCTGGAGTACTTCCGCGTCCAGGACATGCTCCGGGGGACCTACGAGACCACAGATGTCGTCGACGACGCCCAAGCAGGCCTCATCGGGGGCCTCGCCCTCAATGTTCGCCACACGGCCGGCGCCGTCGTCAGTAAGCTGAAACTGCCCCCCTGCTCCTCCTGCTGTGCTCCTTCTGCATGCCGCCAGCATCATCATAGACAAAGAAAACCAACAAAGCCCAGGTTCAGTAGGGTGGCCATGTCCAACTGGCTGGTGGACATAGTACACGAGCTCAAGCCGTTGTGCGCCAAGGTCTCCACCATTCTTGACCTAGAGCTGCTGGGAACCATAGCCTCCAAAGGCGCCGCCTCACCATCAGCAGCAGCAGCCCTACTACACGGCGGCTCCGCCGCCTTCAACCAAACCACCAGAATTACGACTCCACAAATTATAGAGCCAAAGTTATACGGGAGGGATTATCTGAAGAAGGATGTCATAGATGCAGTAACATCTAAATATCGCAGCAATGATAGCCTTACTGTGCTCTCCATAGTTGGTCCGGGGGGTCTTGGGAAGACAACACTCACACAGCACATATATCAGGAAGTGAAGCCCCACTTCCAAGTCATGCTGTGGATATGTGTCTCTCAGAATTTCAATTTCAATGCAAGTAGGCTGGCACAGGAAATCGCAAAACAAATCCCTAAGGTTGACTATGAGATGGGGAATGAAAGTGCTGAAGAGCTAATTGAAAAAAGATTGCAGTCCAAACAGTTTCTGCTTGTCTTGGATGACATGTGGACATACCATGAAGATGACTGGAAAAAACTACTAGCCCCATTTAAGAAAGCACAAACAAAAGGTAACATGGTAATAGTCACAACAAGAATTACCAAGGTGGCACAGTTGGCTACAACAGTAGGCAGTCCAATTAGATTGGAACGCTTGAGTGACGAAGAATGCATGCATTTCTTCAAAGCATGTGTTTTTGATGCAAAACAACCGTGGGAAGGGCTTACTAAGTTGCATGATGTTGGGCGCGACATAGTGAAGAGATTGAAAGGTTTCCCTCTTGCAGTAAAAACTGTTGGTAGATTGCTTAAAACTGAACTTAACCTAGAACATTGGAGAAGAGTACTTGAGAGTAAAGAATGGGAGCACCAAACCAGTGAGGACGATATTATGCCAACATTGAAGCTTAGCTATAACTATCTCCCTTTCCATCTACAACAATGTTTCTCCCATTGTGCCTTGTTCCCTGAAGGTTATGAATTTACAAGGGAAGAGTTAATCCACTTGTGGATAGGACTAGGGTTGTTAGTCACCGATGATAAAAACAACAGAATTGAAGATATTGGACTATGTTATTTAAGTGACTTGGTTAGTCACGGCTTCTTCCAAGCTGAGGAAAGAAAAGATGGACACACTTTTTATGTTGTACATGACCTGCTGCACGACTTGGCAAGAAATGTTTCAGCACATGAATGTCTTAGCATACAAGGGTCTAATAATGTGTGGTCAATACAAATCCCTGCTTCTATACGTCACTTGTCCATCATCATAAATAATGCAGATGTCCAGGACAAAACAATCTTTGAAAACCATAAGAGAGGCCTTGGTGCACTTGGTAAAATGCTGAAAGCTGAAAACCTACGTACTCTGATGTTATTTGGAGATCACCATGGAAGCTTTTGCAAAATATTTAGCAATATGTTTTGCGAAGCAAAAGCCCTTCGTGTCATTTTTCTATCTGGAGCATATTACGATGTGGAGGTTCTGTTGCATAGTTTTGCACAGCTTGTCCATCTTCGTTACTTGAGGATCAAGGGTAATGTATTAAATTTAAGAAGTCTATTTGGTATTATACCAAGATTTTATAACTTGTTGGTCCTAGATGTAGAAGAATGCCATAATTTAAGTTCTACAGATACAGAAGAGATCTATGCCCCTATAAGAGATATGAGCAACCTAGTGAAAATCCGTCATTTCCTTCTGCAAAATAATTCTTACCACTGTCGAGTTTCTGAGGTTGGAAAACTTAGATCTATACAAGAGCTATGGAGATTTGAGGTCCAAAGAGAAAAGCATGGTTTCGAATTGAGTCAGTTAGGGAAATTGGTACAGATTCAAGGGTCATTGCAGATTTATAATCTTGAAAAGATTGGTAACACAACAGAACTAGAAGAGTTGAAATTAGTCCAGCTACGACACTTGAATCGATTAGTATTAGGTTGGGATAAAAACCGGCATAATAGCGATCCGAAAAAGGAACAAGATGTTATTGAATGCCTTAAACCACACAGTAATCTTCAAGAACTGTGCATTAAAGGACATGGAGGTTACACATACCCTACATGGCTATGTGTAGAACACTCTGTTAAGAATTTGGAATGCCTTTGTCTCGAAGGTGTAGCCTGGAAAAGTCTTCCACCTTTGCTAGGAGAGTTCTTGATGGTTGGTGAAGAGCACCCAAGCATCCCAGCCCAGATCTTTCAGAATCTGAAAAAGCTAGAACTTGTCAACATAGCAACTCTGAAAAAATGGAGTGTGGATAGCCCTTTCTATAAGCTAGAGGTACTAACTATTAAGGATTGTCCTGAGCTTACAAAACTACCATCTCCTCACATGTTTCCCATCCTACAACAGATATATATTTCAAACTGTGAGGAGCTAGTGTCAGTGCCACCAATTCCCTGGAGTAGTACTCTGTCCAAAGCTGAACTGTGGAGAGTGGGTGCGAGTATTAAAGATTTAGATTACAAGAAAAATGAACAGAAAATGAGCGTAGAGCTGAAAAAGGATGCTCCTCATCGTGATTACAAGGAAAATGAACAGAAAATGAGCGTAGAGCTGAGAAAGGATGCTCCTGATCGTGAATCCTGGAATGTATTGGCCTTCAGTAATCTGAGTGAAATAAAGGAGTTCAAGATCACTGAATGCCCACCTGTGCCTCTGCGTCACCTGCAGCTGCTAACTTCTCTGAAGATCCTGCAGATAAGTGACTGTAGTAGTGTCTTGTGTCCGGCTGAAGGTGAGAATGATTCTCCGTTCGAGTTCCCAGTTGAACGGCTCGAGATATCTTATTGCGGCGCCACTGTGAAGGAACTGGCACAGCTTATCTCTTATTTCCCTGACCTTTCAACGCTGGAACTACGGAAGTGTGAGGAAATAGAAGAAGCTGCAGCAGGAGGACAGCCGCCGTTGCCCCTGCAATTAAAAGAGTTGCTCCAAAACCAGAGCTCCCTAAGATCACTGGTTATATGGGATTGCCCCATGCTTCTATCCGCCAGTTCGCTCCCCTCTGTTTCTTGCCCTTTCCCAGCCTCCTTGCAGTCTCTCACTCTCTGTGGCGTGAAGGATGATGGCATGCTTATGTTGGCTCCTCTCACAAATCTGACCAAATTGGCCCTAGCTGACTGTGGAGGTCTAAGATCCGAGGACCTATGGCATCTGCTCGCCCATGGCCACCTCAAGGAGTTAGCAATCTCAGGAGCGCACACCTTGCTTGTTGCTGTGCCCGCCGCTGGTGTCCACTTCTCCACCTCTCTCACCGAGCTGACTCTTGATGGGAACAACGACATGGAGCACTTCACCAAGGAGCAATCGGATGCCCTGCGGATGCTCACCTCCCTCCAGGTTCTTCAAATCCGGTGGTGCTCTAGGCTGCAGTCCCTGCCAGAAGGGCTAAGTGGGCTTCCCAACCTCAAGAGACTGCAGATCTGGTCCTGTAACTCCTTCCGGTCGCTACCCAAGGGCAGCCTTCCAGCTTCACTGGTGGAATTACAGATCTGGGGCTGTGGCGCCATCTGCTTGCTGCCCAAGGGAGCCCTCCCGATTTCGCTGGTAGAGCTGTACATAACTAGCTGCAGTGCCTTCCAGTCGCTACCAAAGGAAAAGCTTCCAAGTTCACTGAAGATATTGTCGATCCGGGGCTGTCCTGCTATCAGGTCGCTGCATGAGGGCTACCTCCCAAGCTCGCTTCAGATGTTAGATGTCAGTTACAGCAACAAGAAGCTACAGAGGCAGTGCCGGAAGCTACAAGGAACAATACCGATAGTTAAGTTCCGAGACTAATCCAAGGTAACAAACATTTCCCCCCTTTTTTTCTCACTATTCACCAAAAAGTTCCCACCTCCTCCCCCTCTTCCAGTTTCCTCTGATTTGGCTTCTTCAATCATGTCCAATCATTAGAATTTGTGCTGGAATTTCGTTCATAAATGTTTCCTCCACTGATATATGAATTTATTAGCATACATGATTCCAATTAGGATACAACAGCCTAACCTGGATATCGAACAATTTTTTGGTCAGGTTGTGATGGGTGGGCCATTTCCAGCGGATATTGCAAATTATTTTTGTGAGGATTCTATATTGCAAATTATTCGTGATATGGTATTCTTGACGCAATCTCCCGTACGTGGTATCTGCTTGTGATCCTTACAAAATGCGTAGATTGCGATAATGGAAAGCCATGTCAATGCTGCCACATCGGCATCAAGATTTCAAATGATGTACATGGTGAACCTCGCCTGCTACTTCCTCTGAATTTGATAGGTTCCCATCTGTATTCCAAATCTTCTAAGTACTATCCTTTTTCAGTCCATTGAATTGGATGACGTGAACCTCGAGCTGCTGGGAGGTCATTAGCGTCAAATGATGATGTCGCAACAGCTCTCTGTCTCCTAATCAAGGTAACATATATACTTCCAAGACAATTTGGTGACAGTCCATCCACCCAGTTATATTGAAGTGTCAATTTTGTTTCATCACTTGAAGCTTGATTCTGAACGAGACTAAAATAAAGTATTAGAAGGCTACTAAACATTGGAACCTTTCTCTGTGTCTCTCTGTCTATCTGGTTTTTAATCCATTCATCTGTTTTTTTGTTTATCACATCCACACACATTCGCTGTCGCTGATGTACTTTCCCTCCTATGTCATGGCTTTGGTGAGTTAAGGATGGAACATCACTGACAGCTTCGATCCAGGCCAGCTTAGAGGAGAGGAGACCCACCAGCTTCCTGGGAGGAGCCCCAACTTGTCACAATCACAGCAGATGAATTCTCAGCACTCGGGCTCTATGGCTCATCTGATCTGCCTACTCATCGATGGAGGTTAATTAACCTCTGCTATAACCTGCATGCTCTTGCTTGACATCCCTCCCTCCCAGCAGTGTTAGTAGCGCCAGTCAGTCGCTGATGCTTGAACTGCGGTTCCAGCTCGTACTGTGAGGCATCATCTGCTGCAAAGGCCTTATCAGACGTGATACAACTACAAACTGTGAGACCAGAAGGTCCTGTAGCGCTTGTTGCTGGCTAATGAAAAGGAGCTTATCGTTCTCAGGTAGTAGGACTACTCATTTCCTTGCTGAATATCTGAAATCCAGGCAGGCGCATTGTTTTTTTTTGCTGGTGCATGATTGAAAGCCAATGCCACATTAAGGATTCCGAAACTTTCGCTGCAGGCCAAACGAAACGCCTGATGCCGTGCTACTGACGGAGGAACCTCCTGCGTCTATTACATGCATGGACATCGCCCATCAGCGGCGCCAAAACCCCAGAGCTCTTTGACCATCTGTTCTGTTGGCAGGTCCATGGTATAGTGATGCTACAGTAGCCAGTGCGGGAGCTCAGTGAAGCCTTGTCTCTGATTCCAGTTCCTCAATTACTACTAGCACACAACTGTAGCCAAAGACAGGCAAACCAAACAGGGCCTGAACCTGAACGTTACCAAAAAAAAAGAAGCCCTTAGGGGCTGTTTGGAAGACCGGTTTTGAGACCTAAACCATTGTAAATTACACGAGTTAAATTTTCTAGGTCGGTTTGAGAAATAACTGTTTGGATGAGATGTAAAGGAAATAATTTTACACCCGTATTGGTCTAATCCATCTGGAAAAAAATAAAGACCCGGCGAGACGACACAAAAAAACACGACAGATGTCGGGCCACGATCCCACGACTCGTTCGTTCTCGCGCAGTGCGGACTCCGTCGGTCGGACTCCATCCCCTCTGTTCTCTCCATCGGTCGGACTGCCGGACAAGTTTGAAGTATCAAGAGGGTGCCATTCTTCTTCCATTTGCTGATTCCGCTTCACTTCGACAAGGCAGGAAATTGCTGGCAGTAGCAGTAGCTAGCCAGCGGTGTTCTCTTCCAGGTTCTGGAGATAGAAGCAATCCGACCATTTCACCCAAACAACATTTATACAGGGGAGTAAAATACAACGGTATTCTTGTGCACAATAAAATACACCTGGTAATTATTTACAAGCGAAAAAATCTAGCAAGCTTCCAAACAGGCCCTAGAGTTTCAGAGATGAGATCTAGCAGTGTTTTGTGTGCCAACTGCCAAGCATGGGTGCAGAAGCTTTTTAGTTTTCCAGTCAAGGGCAATCATTAATGTAAATGCCGAATTTATTCTATCTGAATCTATATTATCAACTCGGATAAAAATCATGACAACACTCTGAATGTGAATCACTGTTGTCTACCGAGCCTGGACACTGTTGGCCCCTTCATCTGATTGCAAAAGTGAAGAATTCTGTCAGTCGGTCTGAATTCGGTTCGATCCCATGTCGCAAGTGCATTGGAGGGAGCAGATAAATCAGGTGCAGTCGACATGCCAAGCCGAGTATTAGCATTTATGTCTGAGGATGGCAGTCGACACTGCCATCATCAAAGTAAGTTATGGAACAGAACATCTGTTAATGAGAACATCTGTTAATGAGAACATCTGTTAATGAGTGCCTTATATGACCTCTCAAGTTTTGTGCTCTTCGCTGTTACTAAATGTCAAGGATGGAATAGGAAGTAAAGCTATTGATATCATTGAACAAGAAAAAGATATAGTATGAGTTCTTTGCATGCTTAGGCAGTCCTTGACATGGACCTTCTTCAAAATGCTGACACATTGCTAACTGACGAGGTGGTCAATTGATTCTGCCCGATACTGTCTAAGTTGAGAGGATACATAACATAGGATGCTCTCTAGACTGAATGGGTCTGCAAAATTTTAGATATGGATTCAAACATACATTATGCTGAACAGAAGTTGCAGGGAATATAGACTGATGTGCTTTGAGATTGTAGGCGAAATGCCTAGCATGCAAAAGCACACGAGATACAAGACTGACGAAATACTAGTAATAAGTAAAAAGTTCTGCTCTGCTAGCAGTTGCAATGATTTCTTTCTGGATAGATCTCAGTATAATATAAAATCAAATGAACATACAGTAAGAGCTCCCAGTTTGTCTTGAAGGCATAGGGTCTTGCTTTTCAAAAATTCCAAAGTTGAGTAACATCACAATATCAGCCGTCCAACCCTGACTCTCAAGAAAACTGAACCTGGATTTTCAGATTCAAGCCCTGTTAAACACACTGAATTTGAACCTCTGTTGTCGACCAAACCTAGACAGTTGGCCTCATCAGAGGACTGTATTCAAGTCAAGTCAAGTTGACTGAATTCGCTGCAAGATCTCTTGGGCCTTGTTTAGATGCATATGACGAGTTTTTTTTTTTGTCAACTGTAGCACTTTCATTGTTATTTGACAAACTTTGTTCAAATATGGATTATGTAGACTCAAAAGATTCGTCTCGACATGTACATACTAAAAGTACAATTAGTTATTTATTTTATCAATATTTAATACTCCATGCATGCGTCCAAACATTGATGTGATGGTGCTGTGATGGAGAGAGAGTGAAAAGAAGTTGATAGTTTGAGTGTATCTAAACTTGGATCCCATCTTTTCATTGCGGCTCGATGTGGCTGAGGCCACGTTCACATTCCCAAAAGTGCCCAAATATTTTGCATAGTAATCGCCACATCGAATCTTTAAACGCATACATGGAGCATTAAATATAGCTTAAAAAAATAACTAATTGTACTTTTAGTTTGCTCATGTCGAGACGATTCTTTTGAGTCTAGTTAGGTCATGTTTGGATAAAGTTTGTCAAATAACAACAAAAGTGCTAACTTTTCCCAACATATTTCGCGAACTGAACAAGACCTGAGGCTTGTTCAATCAGACTGCAAAGTTGATGACAATAGGACATCCAGACAAATGCTGCATTCATGACAATAGGTGCAGCAGGGCCGGGCCTCCCCTCCGTCATGGCTGCTCACATGGACATGGCTCGGTTGCAGGCCACTCCATCCGTTCCAAAATAGACGCCATTCTCGCGTCCCGAGAAATAAATGCCGGCAATTATATATTAAAATATATAAATATTTATACTAAGTAATTAGTATCATTGGAAAAATCTGTAAGTCTAGTTTTTTAACAAATTTATTTAGAGATATAAATATTGCACGTAATTTATATAAATTGGAGTCAAACTTGTGGCATGAAAACCCAAAACGACTTCTAGAATTTCTTTCTGGGACAGAGTGAGTAGCTTGCAGAGAGAGTGGCCTTGTTTAGATTGGAAAAGTTGAATTTTTTTTACAACTGTAGCACTTTCGTTTGGATTTGACAAATAGTCCAATCATATGCTAACTAGACTCAAAAGATTCGTCTCATAATTTATAACTAATCTGTATAATTAGTTATTTATTATTTTACTAATATTTAATACTTCATGCACCTAAACATTGATGTGATGGAGAGAGAGTAAAAAAAGTTGATAGTTTGAGGTAATGTGAACAAGGGGCCAGGGAAACGCCAACACAGGGGCAGCCAGAAGGACAATAATTGAACTCGTAAAACAGATGCAGTGAAGGACAGTAATAAATTGACAAACAGGGATTTGTGTCCTGCAATTTCAGTAGTACCAGCTGGAATCCAAGGAAGGAGGGTACCCAACCCAGGCCTAGGCCGTCTCTCGCATTCCTCCCCACTGCAGCTGCTCCAACTCCACCTCCGGCGCGGCGGCGCTCAAACCGCGGCAGGGGCTTCTTCCGGTGCTCTGGGGAGGTAAGCCTTCTGATCTGCATCTCCTTCACCCTTTTTTACAGAACAAACAGCGAGCCGACGGCATTGCGCATAATAAGTACTACTCCCTTCGTCCCAAGATATAAGACGCCCACGTATTTTAAAATTCAAACTTTCTTATCTTTGTCTAAAAATTAGTCTAATCATATAAAAAACTTATACTACAAAAGTAATTATATTATATTTGTATTTAGAAATACTTTCTAATGATCAAACTTTTATTTCTATAAATTATATATTATAAGAGAAATTATAGGTCAAAATATATTTTTGAAGACCGTGTCAAGTCAAATCGCGCCTTATACCTTGCAGTACTAACAGCCAGTACGTGTTCTTGATCTCCCATCCACAGCATCTTCGTCATCTCCAACGCCCCTTGAAGCGACGATGGAGATCGCCATCAGCGCGGCGCGCTGGGCGGTGGGCAAGGCACTGGGCCCTGTCTCCGATGGCCTGCTGGAGTCTTGGGCAGCCTGTTCGAAGCTCGCCCCCAACATCCGCGCCCTCAAGCTGGAGCTCCTGTACGCACAGGGGATGCTGGACAATGCCCGTGGCCGGAACGTCCGCAGCCCCGCACTGGGGCAGCTGCTGCTGGAGCTCGGCAACCAAGCGAACGACGCCGACGACGTGCTGGACGAGCTGGAGTACTTCCGCATCCAAGACGAGCTCCACAGGACCTACGAGACTGCGGACACTGATGGCCGAGGTCTCGTCGGAGGCCTCGTTCTCAACACTCACCATACGGCACGGGCCGTCGTCAGTAAGCTCAAGCTCCCCTCATGCTCCTGCACTTCTGTGGTGTGCCAGCATCGTAGAAAGCCAAAACTGAAATTTGACCGGGTGGCAATCTCCAAACGGATGGAGGAAATTGTTGAACAGCTTAAGCCATTATGTGCTAAGGTCTCAACAATTCTGGATCTGGAGCTGCAGGGGACAATAGCCTCCACTGGCAGTTCATTCCAACAAGGCACTGCTTTCAGCCAAACCACCAGAAATACGACCCCGCAGATTATAGAGCCAAAGTTATATGGGAGGGATAAACTGAAAGAGGATATCATAGAGGGGATAACATCTACTAGTAAATATTGTGGCAATGATGGTCTCACTGTGCTCTCAATAGTTGGTCCAGGGGGTCTTGGGAATACAACATTCACACAACACATATATGAAGAAGTGAAGAGCCACTTCCAAGTCTTGGTATGGGTATGCGTCTCTCAGAATTTCAGTGCAAGTAGGTTGGCACAAGAAATCGTAAAACAAATCCCTAAACTTGACAATGAAAAGGGGAATAATGAAAGTGCTGAAGATCAGATCGAAAAAAGGTTGCAGTCCAAGCGGTTCTTGATTGTTTTGGATGACATGTGGACAGATCACGAAAATGAATGGAAAAAACTGCTAGCTCCATTTAAGAAAGTGCAAACAAAAGGTAACATGGTAATAGTCACAACAAGAATTCCCAAGGTGGCACAGATGGTTACAACAATAGACAGCTCAATAAGATTGGAGCGATTAAATAATGAAGATTGTATGCATTTCTTCAAAGCTTGTGTGTTTGATGAAAAACATCCATGGGAAGGGCATACTAATTTGCATGATGTTGGATGGGAAATAGTTAAGAGACTGAAAGGTTTCCCTCTTGCAGTAAAAACTGTCGGTAGATTACTAAAATCTGAACTTACTCCAGACCATTGGAGAAGGGTACTTGTGAGTAAAGAATGGGAATATCAGGCCAATGATGATGATATTATGCCAGCATTGAAGCTTAGCTATAACTATCTTCCTTTCCATCTACAACAGTGTTTTTCCTATTGTGCCTTGTTCCCTGAAGATTATGAATTTGAGAGGGAAGAATTAATCCATTTGTGGATAGGACTAGGATTGTTAGGCCCCGATGATCAAAACATGAGCATTGAAGATACTGGACTATGTTATTTAAGTGACTTGGTTAGTCATGGCTTTTTTCAAGAGGAAAAAAAAGAGGATGACCACACTTGTTATGTTATCCATGACCTGCTCCATGACTTGGCAAGAAATGTTGCAGCAGATGAATGTCTTAGCATACAAGGGTCTAATGTGTGGACAATAAAAATTCCTGCTTCTATACGTCACATGTCCATTGTCATAAATAATGCAGATGTCCAAGACAAAACAACCTTTGAAAACCATAAGAGAGGCCTTGATACATTCGGTAAAAGATTGAAAGCTGGAAACCTACGTACTTTGATGTTATTTGGAGATCACCATGGAAGCTTTTACAAGATATTTAGTGCTATGTTTCGGTATGCAAAAAACCTCCGTGTCATTTTCTTATCTGGAGCAACGTATGATGTGGAGGTTCTGTTGCATAGTTTTTCGCAACTTGTCCATCTTCGTTACTTAAGGATCAAGGGTTATGTATTAAATTTAAGAAGTCTATTTGGCAGTATATCAAGATTTTATAACTTGTTGGTCCTAGATATGAAAGAATGCAACACTTTTCCTAATATAGAGAGAAAAGAGATCTACGCTTCTACAAGAGATATGAGCAACCAAGTAAAAATTCGTCATTTCCTTGTAAAAGATGATTCTTATCATTCTGGAATTTTCGAGGTTGGGAAACTAAAATCTATACAAGAGCTAAGGAGGTTTGAGGTCAAAAGAGAAAAACATGGGTTTGAACTGGACCAATTAAGGCAAATGCTACAGCTCCATGGGTCGCTGGAGATTCATAATCTTGAAAAGGCTGAAGCTACAACAGAAGTGGAAGAGTCAAAATTAGTCCACTTGCAACACTTAAAACGGTTACTATTACATTGGGATGGAAACTAGTCTAATAGGGACCCAAAAAAGGAACAAGATGTTCTTGAATGCCTTAAGCCACATGGCAATCTTCAGAAAGTGTGCATTACAGGGCACGGAGGTTACACGTACCCTACTTGGCTATGTACAGAGCACTCTGTTAAGAATTTGGAATGCCTTTGTCTCAAAGCTGTAGCCTGGAAAAGTCTTCCTCCACGTCTGCTAGGAGAGTTGTTGATGGTTGGCGAAGAGCACCAGAGGATTGAAGGGCAAATCTTTCAGAATCTGAAAAGGCTAGAACTAGTCGACATAGCAACTCTGAAAAATTGGAGTGCAGATAGCCCTTTCTCTAAGCTAGAGGTGCTCACTGTTAAGAATTGTTCCGAACTTACAGAGCTGCCACTTCAGGACATGTTTCCCATCCTACAGCAGATCTATATTTCAGACTGTGCAAAACTAGTTTCAGTGCCGCCAATTCCTTGGAGTCGTTCTCTGTCCATAGCTAGACTACAGAGAGTGGGTAAGAGTATTGAAGACTTAGATTACAAGAAAAATGAACAGAAAATGAGTCTAGTGTTGGAAAAGGACAGTCCTGATCGTGAACTCTGGAATGTATTAGCCTTCAGTAATCTGAGTGAACTAAAGGAGTTCAGGATCACTGAATGCCCAGCTGTGCCTCTGCATCACCTGCAATTGCTAAAATATCTGAAGACCCTGAACATAAGTCAGTGTAGGAGTGTCTTGTGGCCGACTGAAGGTGAGAATGATTCGCCATTCGAGTTTCCAGTTGAACAGCTTGAGATAATTGATTGGGGTGCCACTGGGAAGGAACTGGCACAACTGATCTCTTATTTCCCTAACCTCTCAACGTTGGAACTATGGAGGTGTGATAACAAACAGGAAGGAGGAGCAGAGGAAATAGAAGCTGCAGCAGGAGGAAAGCTGCCCTTGCTTCTTCGATTAAAGGAGTTGCTCCAAAATCAGAGCTCCCTGAGATCACTAGTTATACGGCATTGCCCCATGTTTCTGTCCTCTAGTTCGCTCCCCTCTTTTTATTGCCCATTCCCGACCTCCCTGCAGTCCCTCAAGCTTGGTGGTGTGAAGGATGGCGTGCTTACGCTAGCTCCTCTCACAAATCTGACCGAATTGCTCCTAGATGATTGTGGGGGTCTAAGATCCGAGGACCTGTGGCGTCTCCTCGCCCACGGTGGTCTGAAGGAATTAACAATCTCGGAAGCGCCCAACTTACTTGTTGATGTCCCACGGATGCGCGAACAAGATGTTCCCCAGCATAGCTCTTGCTCCACGTCGCAGGCGCTCGAAACAGATGGGGAAACTGGAACCATTGTTGTGCCCGTCAGTGGCCACTTCTCTTCCTCTCTCACCGAGCTAGTGCTTGATGAGTACAACGACATGGAGCACTTCACAAAGGAGCAATCAGAGGCCCTACAGATGCTCACCTCCCTCAAGGTTCTACGAATTTGGGACTGCTCTAGGCTGCAGTCCCTGCCAGAAGGGTTAAGTGGGCTTCCCAACCTCAAGAGATTGCATATCTGGGGGTGTGGCTCCTTGCGGTCGCTACCCAAGGGCCGCCTTCCAAATTCACTGGTGGAATTAAATATCTGGAGCTGTGACACCATCCGGTCGGTACCGAAGGGCACCCTTCCAAGTTCGCTGACAGAACTATACATAACTAGTTGCAGAGCCTTCCGGTCGCTACCAAAGGGAAGCCTTCCATGTTCACTGACGGTGTTATGGATCGAGTCGTGTCCTGCTATCCGGTCGCTGCATGAGGGCAGCCTCCCGAGTTCGCTTCAAATATTAAATGTCACGGGTAGCAACAAGAAGCTACAGAAGCAGTGCCGGAAGCTGCAAGGAACAATACCCATAGTTGAGTTCCAACGATGGTCCTAATCCAAGGTAACAAACACCTCCTTTTTCTGCACTACTTTTCACCAAAAAGTTCCACCTAAGGATTACCATGTTCATTCGTTGCTGAATGTGAAGTAGCTCAGGTTCTTTTGGTGGCCATTTTACCCATTTTTTTGTGAGGAAAAGCCGTTTTACTTTGTTACTATCTGATCAATCGCATTTTACCTTGTCGCATTGCAATGTATGGAAGGAGCAACACTGCAGCAGTGTTAGGAACGCTCCCTCTTGCAGTTTCATTTAACTTAGCTTCCTCACTCGATGTTTTCCAAACATTAAAATTTGTGCTGGAATTTTGATCTTAAATCTTTCCTCCACTCATATATGATCCAAATAAAAGATACTACGATTGATTTTTTTCTGACCTTAGACAAGATGTAACCTGGATATCAAACTTTTTTTTGTCAGGTTTGTGATGGGTGAGCCATTTCTAGCATATATTGAGCAAATTATCCGTGACAGGGCATTCTTGACGCAATCTCCGGTGATACCTGCTTTTGACCCCGGCATCAAGATTTATACAAAATGCATGCATAGCTTGGGATAAATGGAAAGCCATATCAACACGCCACATGAGCATCAAGATTTCAAACAATGTACCATTAATTGGCGAATACGTGGCGAACCTCATCTGGATATTCCCATATGATTTTCTAAGCTTCATGAGTGATGAGCGCAAACTATCGTTTTCTGTCAGTTGAGTTGCATGAAAGTATACCTCCAGCTGCTGGGATGTCATCAGCATCAGAACGCGGTCACAGCCGCTTGCGCTGTCTCCAACTCTCCGTGTGTGTAAAGGTAACATACTTCCAAGCCAATTTGGCGACTGTCCATCTATCCAATTTCATTGAAGTGACATTTCTCCGTGTTAATAGGATGTAAAAATCGTTTCCTTACTTGAAGCTTGATTATGAACGGGACTAAAATAGTAGAAGGCTGAACATTTGACCGTCTCTCTCTCTCTCTCTCTCTCTCTCTCTCTCTCTCTCTCTCTCCTTCTTCACTCATCTGTCTATTGTTTGTTTTGTTTTGTTTATCACACACATTCACTGGTGTATATTTCCCTCCAATTGCATGGTTTTGGTAAGTTAAGGATGGGATATCTCTGGCGCTTGGATCCAAGCCGTCTTAGAGGAGACCCCAAGTCCCCAACTTTAGTCATAGCAGAGGAAACCTCAGTACTCTTGGGCTCGATGGCACATCCACTATACTCATCGCTGGAGGTTAAGGTTAGCTAGCCTCTGCTATAACCATCCCTCCCTCGCAGCTACGTATAAATGTTACTTGCGTTAGCAAAGGTGCTGATGCTTGAACTGCTAGTATGTGCCTGCAGGCTCCCAGCCCATACCGAGAGGCATCTGCTGCAGAGGCCTTATACTATATCAGACGTGATTATGATTACAAACTGTCAGGACAGAAGGGGCTTGTTGTCGGAATGGCTAATGACAAGGAGCATCGTCTTTTGCGTTTGCTGAGCAGGTTGTTCTCTCAGGTAGCTAGTCCCTTGCTGAGAATTTGAAATTTGGTTTTCCCGGCTCACGATTGAAAGCTAATTAATGAAAAGAAGCTGATGCCACATTTTTTTCTCTGAAACTCGCTTGCTGCAGGTTCAACAAACGCCTGGCGTCGCCGTGCTACTGGTGGAGGGAGCATCGTATTCATATCGCAGGAGGTCCATTGTTGAGCGAGCTACAGACGGAAAGGCCATGGTGATCGATCTTTCGGGTGCCAAGATGTGGCGCCATACATACAGATACAGATACACCACTGGACGAGTGGAAGTGGAAGCTGCACTGATTGAAGCACGGAGTGGTGGGTGCTGATGCTGAAGCTGCTGTACCGGCCGGCTCCTGAGTCCTGACAGTCCGAGATGGCAAACAAAGAAAGAAGGAAATATCTCCAACGCCTTTTTCTTTTCCTTGGGATAAATGGGTCGTTCCTGTACGTGGTGCTGTGGTGTGCATCTTTGGGTCATTGGGTGGTCAACTGCATGTGACAGTGAGCTGAGGTGATGATGGCACATCCTGTGGACTGTGGTTGCCCCGGTTGCTGCCGCTGGTTGGTCGACTTGTGGTGCTGTTCGTGTGATTGTTTTCATGACTGATTTCGACTGTTTCAATATTGTTCTGCGATTGATTTCGATTGTTTAAATAGTGTTATGTGAGAAAGAATATACTGAAGTAGGGCTCAAACTAACAGGGCGACCCTATTTTGTGTACGTACTGTACTCTACTACCAGACTGCCAGTGTTTTGCCTTGCTGGGATGCATCCTCGTGGCTTTTGGAGCCGCTGCTACTCACTGCAAAATCTCTCTCTCTCGATCAGTATCTCCCCCCCCACCAAAGCAATTTTTTTTTGCTTTTAAGTACATCTGTTTGAAATTCTATGTACATTGGCAAGTCATCCCAAGTTCTGCATTGCTGAAAAGAGAGATTGTTTTCGACGACGTATAATTTCCCTCAATTTTAAAACAGCATACCTTTTTTTTTTTTTGCATACTTGTTAGTTCAAGTATCATCAATGTCCGTCTGTCTGTCTGTCTGGACGAACTCATATACTCTGCGTACATTGCATAGTACTGTATTTCCGTTTGAGCGAAAGACGAAGAAGAGAGTCGTCAGTCGTCGTCGGCTGGAAAGCGCGCCGAGGTGCACGGGAACAGCTACTGTGCCAAGCCAAAGTGCCCACTGTTTATTTGTTTGGCAAGTACTACTACGTATGGAGCAGTTAGTTGTCTCAACTCTGTCTATACTGGAGGGCGACTTGATGGCTTTCTTTGAGGATCCCTCCTCCTCCTCTTCACATCGCCATCACACTCACACCACACCAAAAATGTCAACTTTGCTGGCTGGCTGGAGCTTTGTTTGGCACTTTTGCCTGTCCGGCTTTTGCCTTGCTTTCCGACCGCAGAAATATCACATGTACTGTTTGATACCGATGGAGACGGGTCTGGGTACGATGGTGAGTGATGCCAAGTGCCCACTGTTTCGTCATCACGTAAGATGATGCCATGGTTTTAGGCCCGTTTATTTGGTGGACCTTCGGCCCACTTGGACTCCGACTTGTCTATGCATTACAACAGTAAAGGAGGCCACTTTTGTCCTTTCTTTTTATTAATTAAATAAATTTGGAGCTAATGAGACCATTATTATTTTTTTTGTCAACAATCAATCCACGACACGATGGATCCTGAGGTAGGGTTGGGTGGTGGTGGTGGTGGTGGTGGTGGTGGTGGGTGCATGCTGAAGAACGTACTGCTGATGCTCAAGCTGCTGTACCGAAACCGAATGGCTCCTCCTGAAGTCCTCTGATGATCGGAGAGATAATTCCGAGATGGATCGTTCTCGTTGCTGCACCACCTTTGGGTTGGTCAACTGCATGTGACAGCTGGCTGACACTGACACACGTACAGTACGCACGAGTGGAGGATGGATGGCATCGTCTGATCTGCATCTGCTGATGGGATGGCAATGGCACGGCACATACCTGATCGGGTGCTTGCCTGCTTCTGCTTGCTGCCGCTCGCAGGTTGAGGTTGTTTGTGCGTGCCGTGGGCCGGCAGCGGCAGCCAGCACGCTGTTTTGTTTGCGTACTGCCAGAACTGCCGCCGGCGTTTGGTAGGATACTCGTAACTCGTCGTGGCTTTTGGAGGCGCTACCCACAGTACTATCTCTCTCTCTCTTTTTTTTTAAAAAAAAAAATACGACTAAAGTACGTTGTGCCTGTAATTTTTATTAGATAGAAGTATATATATGATGAGCTGAATGAAGGCCTTGTTTAGATGGAAAATTTTTGGTGTTTTCGTTGTTATTTGACAAACTTTATCTAAATATGGACTACGTAGAATCTCAAGATTCGTCTCGACATGTACATACTAAAAGTATAATTATTTATTTTTTTATCTATATTTAATGCTTCATGCATACGTCCGAACATTGATATGATGGTTGATGTGATGGAAAATTTTGTGAAATGAGGGGGGGCCGAAGTAAAAGTTTGCCCGAAACAAGGAAAAAAAATCCACTTTAGGGCCTATTTGGAACGCAGGAATTTCACGAGAATCACGCAGTAATTTCATAGGAACGTAGGAACGGGAAAATTTTGCCACGTTCCAAACAACAGGGCTTACCTACCGACGACGAAGGGACGACGACGCTAACAGTGTCAGTGTCAGTCAGTCAGTCTGTCCGTCTGGGTGACGAAGGGACGACGACGCTAACAGTGTCAGTGTCAGTCAGTCAGTCTGTCCGTCTGGGTGACTGCAGGATGAGGATGAAGGTTGTTTAGATACTCACAAACTATCAACTTTTTTTCACTCTCTCTTCATCACATCACCATCACATCAATGTTTGGACGCACGCATGAAGTATTAAATGTTGGTAAAATAAATAAATAATTGTACTTTTAGTATGTACATATCGAGACGAATCTTTTGAGTCTACATAGGCCATATTTGGACAAAGTTTGTCAAATAACAACGAAAATGCTACCGTTGAGAAAAAAACTCACCGTCAGTATTCGAACTCATATTTCCGTTTGAGCAACATCAAGCAGAAGAGCACTGTGTGCTCCTCGATCGTTGGCTGGAACTGGAAAGCGCGCGGGTGCAAGTGGTGTGGTGCACGGCCGGCCCGGGTACTGTGCCCACTGTTTGGCAACTAGCGGTCTGGACTGGACTGGACGACGACTTGATTATTAGTACGGAGTATTAAGGGCCTGTTTAGATCCTAAATATTTACAAGATTCCTCGTCACATCGAATCTTTAGATGCATGCATGGAGTATTAAATGTAGGTAAAAAAATAACTAATTGCACAGTTTGTTTGTAAATGTCGAGACGAATCTTTTGAGTCTAGTTGGTCCATATTTAGGCAAAGTTTGCCAAATAACAACGAAAGTGCTACAGAAACTTTACACCCAAAATTCTTCCAACTAAACACACCAAACCATCATCCACCAAACCAACAAAAAAAAATGTCAACTTCTTCGCTGGCTGGGGAAATGGGGAATGGCTGGCTCGCCTTGCAACTTGCATTGCCTGCCCTGACTTTTGCATGCTTTGCTTTCCGACAGCAGAAATATCACGTGCATGCTTGATGCCGATGGAGACGACGGGTACGTACACTGCCAAGTGCCCCACTGTTTCGTCACGAAAGATGCCACGGTTTGAGGCGCGCGTTTGATGGATCTTCAATATTATATTCATCTGGCCCACTGTTTAGTTTTACTATCAAAAAAAATGTTTAGTTCAATAAATTAAAAATAGTAGTAAATCCGTGACAACAGATATGTGCACGTGTGAATTACTACTAGTGATAATCATAAAAAAACATACTCCCTCCGTCCCATTGAAAGTGTCGTTAGAAAACCGTGTCCCCCTCACAAACACGCTTCCCGTGCGACAGTCTCAGTGGGACAGAGGGAGTAATGATTATAGCTGAAATGATATTGATCGAATTTAATAAATTCTACGAATGGATTACATCCAAGCGGTAGAGGGATCCATGCTCAAGGCACTGCGGTGGCTCTATTCACACAAGTCGTCATCGATCTTGTGTTGCTCGAAGTCGCGGTCCACAACAGTGGCAGAAAGAGGTTCCTAATGCCGATCCCATAGAAGAAGAATCCATTACCGGGAAGAATAGCCGATCGAAAAAGAGCCGACACTTTATATATATATATATGACAATATTTAAATCTTAGAACGTTAGATCACTACTACAGAATGGGTCTTTAGCCCCGGTTGAACCGGGCCTTTAGCCCCGGGTATGCCAACCAGGGCTAAGAATCCGACCTTTAGTCCCGGGTGCTTCCCACCGGGGCTAAAGGTCCACGGAGGAAAAATAAATATGTGTTGTGTGAGATTTGAACTCAGCACAGCTCGCCTCAGGCACGCTTACCAACTGAGCTACGCAACCCACGTGATACAGTTCTGGATGTTTTACTTTTGAATCCACTAGTGAAGGACCTTTAGCCCCGGTTGGTAATACCAACCGGGGCTAAAGGTTTACCCTTTAGTTCCGGTTGGTATTGGTATTACCAACCGGAACTAAAGGTTCTGGACCTTTAGCCCCGGTTGGTAATACCAACCGGGACTAAAAGTCTTTAGTCCCGGACGCAAAATTTTGCCGAGACTATAGCTCAGTTGATAGATCGTCCAAAGGCCTGTTTTCTAGTAGTGGATATCGTGCGTGGGATGGAAAGGTTATGCTATTTTAGAAACTGTAGATTAGTTGATAGTGATTTGGCAGCAAGTTATAGAGTAACTTTATTTATTTGTCTTTTTTTTAAAAAAAAACTGTTATGGATGCCCTTACCGTACCGGAGAAATGTGATTATTGTCTCCTAGCCTGGCTAACACGTGGCAGGGATGAGACGTCAGGCACGCACGCAAGGAGCTGAAAACTTTGAAGATGAGCAAGAAGCAGTATTGAGGTGGCACAGCGACAGGCAGCGGCAGATCCTTGAAATTTCCAACCAAGGGAAAAAAAGTACCTCGTCACGTACCACTCTAAGCAACATTATTAATGTGAACACCCAAGTGGGCATACCGAGCTAGCCTTTTGTTCTCTTGCGTTGCGTTAGCTGTTGCGATTGCGACGTGGTCACCTCAGCTGATGACCATCGTGCTCACGTCAGCTTGTGAGGTCTCCCAGGCCAGTAACTCATCAGAAAATTTATATCAATCAAATAATATATAGAGAGAGAGTTTTAGGGATCAAATTATTTAGAAAAAAAAATTTACGCAGAAGGAGGTAGAGGAAGAAAAAAAATGGTGGGGTGGCCTTCTCGCGTGGGGCCGGGGCGCCTGCTGTACACTACGTTGCGTTACCTTATTACCACAGGAACCGTGAAAAGGCTCCTTCTTTCCTTTCCATACCAGCATCGATCAGCGATAGTTAATTAACAATAATAATGAAACGAAACATCTCGTATATACAAAGGCATATAGAAGGTTAGCAACGGGGGGCGTTTGGAATTTGGATACTCATAACTGAATATTTCAGTCCCTGTAATATCGAATGTGTCTCGACTCTCAATACTAGTTTGAAGTACTAAACATAGACTAATTACAAAGCTATAACTGCACGGATACACATAGACTATTTAGATGAATCTACGAAGTCTATATTTAATACTCCGGACATCTAATGTGACGAGGCTAAAGTTTAGTCGAAGGAACAAACAAACACTCCCCCCATTATTATTATTATTATATACTCTATCTGTATCACTTTTAGATGACGTTTAGGACAGCGACACGGTTTTCAAAATACAACTTTGACCACTTGTTTCTTTAAAAATATTTGTTGTAAAGTGGTATAGGTATATTTGCTTTGACAAGTTAACTAGCTAAAACCGGAGTATACGGAGTATATAACCTGTGTGTGCAGGTGGAATTCCTGCGGTAAAAGAAGTTGGATTGGATAAAAGAAGAAGAAGAGATGCGGAGAATCCAGCAGCAGCAGGAGCCACCCACAGTTTCGCGACTCCCGTGTTCCTTGCCTGCCCACCACGTGGCCCTGAGCTAAACACTTCCCCATTATTATATATAAAGAAGTCCATCCATTGTATACATAAGTTGACTAGCTAAACGGTGGAATACAAAGAGAATATATATATAATAACCTTGGTTACTAGCCAAGAGAATGAAAATTTAGAGAAGGAGTTCTCTGAGGAGGAAATTAAGGAGGCAGTGTTTTCTATGAAAAAGAATACGGCACCAGGCCCTGACCACTTCCCGGTTGAGTTTTATCAGCACTGTTGGGGCTTTATTAAGAAAGATCTGATGATGCTTTTTGCTGACTTTTATACCTTGAAGTTGGATATTGGAAGGTTTAATTATGGAGTTATCTCCCTGTTACCGAAAGTAAAGGAAGCTAATAACATTCGGCAGTACAGGCCTATATGTCTTCTGAATGTCATTTACAAAATTTTTACGAAGACGCTTATGCTTTGGTTGGATAAGGTCATGGGAAGGATTATGAATAGAAGTCAATCTGGTTTCCTAAAAGACAGGAACATTATGGATGGCATTATGGCCTTGCATGAAATCATTCATGATACTAGATCTAAAAAGAAAGATGGTTTGATCCTTAAATTGGACTTTGAAAAAGCATATGACAAACTTAATTGGGAGTTTCTGTTTGCTTGTCTCAAGCAGAGAGGTTTTGGTGAAAAATGGTGTGAATGGATCAAATTGGTCATGAGCTCTGGCACAGTAAGTGTCAAGATGAATAACGTGGTGGGCAGATATTTCAAATCCAGCAGAGGGGTTAGGCAGGGGGATCCTTTATCTCCTTTCCTGTTCAATATTGCCGCTGATACCCTAGCTAAGATGATTTCCCTAGCCCAAAAGAATAACTTGATTAAAGGACTGGTTCTTGAATATATTGATAAAGGGATTGTTATCCTTCAATATGCCGATGATACGATACTTTGTATTCAAGATGATAAGGATCAAGCCATACATCTCAAGCTCTTACTATATCTCTATGAGAATATGTCGGGTCTCAAAATAAATTTTGCTAAGAGTGAGGTGATTATGGTGAGTCAAGATGATGACAAGAGCCTTGGATTCTCAAATATGTTTAATTGTGCTATTGGTAGCTGGCCCATTAAGTATTTGGGAGTCCCAGTTGCTGGCTCCCGGCTTCATGTGGCTGACTGGATTTCGATATGTGAAAAACTCTTGAAGAGGCTTGACGGTTGGAAGGGTAGTTCCTTAAGTTTGGGAGGTAGGTTGGTCCTGATTAACTCCTGCTTAAGTAACATTCCCATATATGCCATGTCTATGTTCCTGCTGCCTGTGACAGTCTTGAACAAGATTGATGGTGCTAGAAGGAGATTCTTTTGGCAAGGGGGAAATTTGAAGAAAAAATACCACTTGGTCAAGTGGAGTAAACTTGCTACTCCTAAAAGCAAGGGAGGTGTAGGCATCAAAGATCTCCGAAGAATGAACATCAGCTTACTGTGTAAATGGTGGTGGAGAGTGGAGAATGGCCAGGGGATATGGCAGGACATAGTCCGGAGAAAATATTTGAAGAAAGGTATTGTTGCTCACATGACTAGTAATCCTAAACATTCCCCTGTGTGGAATGATCTTTTAAAAGTTAGGCAGGTGTACTTAAAAGGGAGGTCCATGGTGGTTGGGGATGGTCGAAATACTAGTTTTTGGCATGACAAGTGGTGTGGGCTTGTTTCCTTAGAAGACAAGTTCCCTGAGTTATATGTGATCAATAAGGAACAGAAATGCTCGGTGGGTGATATGAAAGAAAGGAATTGGAGACTAGGAGATGGCTTTATGAGGATCTCCAAGAGCAACTCAAGAGACTACATGATATAGTCTTCCGCTTCACGGTCAATTCTGTTAAGGATCATGCCAAGTGGGATTGGGAAAAAGCTAGAAAGTTTTCGGTGAAATCTGTTTATAAGCATCTGTGTAGGTATGAATTTGGCATGTACATCAAGAAGATGTGGAGAGCTAAGCTTCCTTTAAAAATAAAGATTTTTATGTGGCTTGTATATCAGAATGCTATCCTCACAAAAGACAATCTTCTAAAACGTAAATGGAAGGGTAGTGCTTCATGTGTCTTTTGTGGATCCAATGAAAGTGGGGCTCATCTCTTTTTTGAGTGCTCCGTAGCCAAATATGTTTGGAGTCTCTTAGCTTTCACTCTTGGTGCAGAATGTAGGCCAGGTAACCTGTGTCAATATTGGCTGTGGATACATAATACTCTACCTCAAGCACCTGAGGTTCATGCTATAGGTTTGGCTGCAGCGTGCTGGGCTTTATGGCGCATGCGGAATTTGGTGTGCTTTGAAGCCAAAAGAGTTAGATCTTCCACTGAGATCGTGTGTTTAATCGCTTCCTTCCTGACATATTGGGCAGGTCTGTTAAAGGATGATCTGAAGGCTCAAATGATGCAAGGCGCCGAGGTTGTGAAGACGGTGGCTTTGTCCTTCCACAAACAGGACCTCAAGAAGCAAGCTCAAGCCCAGGAGGAGTCCCAGATGGTGCCCTTCACAGGATGAAAGGAGACTCAGAAAAGAAAAAAAGACCTTGTTTGTGTGGCGTTATGTTCTTTTTAGGAAGGAGAAGTGGTATGTTAGGCCGGGTTCTGTTATCATGTAAGGGAGGTGTAAGTGGCGCTTTTGGTAAGTCAGTATGGTTTGCTCAGGCAACGGTGCCCTTAGTGCGCGTTAGTCCTGCAGCGTTTTTCTGTTTGTTTAGGGTCTGAGATCATGACTTTTCTCTGTACTGAACTCTGGTAATTTCGTTGCCCCTGGGAATGAAATTCGGTTTTACCGGTGTGGAAAAATAACCTGTGTGTGCAGGTGGAATTCCTGCGGTAAAAGAAGTTGGATTGGATAAAACAAGAAGAAGAGATGCGGAGAAGAATCCAGCAGCAGGCACCCACAGTTTGGCGACTCCCGTGCCGTGTTCTTTGCCTGGCCGCCACGTGGCCCTGAGTCTGACGAGTGCGACACGGACAGGATATTGTGGCCAACCTTGGTAATGGAAACCTACATGCCTCCCTATAGAAAAAAATTAGAAAAATAGTTGACGTTTTATATATAGGTTTGGTCAAATATTTAAAATCTAAATCATAAATAACTTTTAAGTATTTTGAAAATATAAAAACCATATAAATAGATTTATCTTGAAAAATACTTATATATTACTACCTCCGTCTCAGAAAAGGAAGTCGTTTTGGGTTTTCGTGCCACAAGTTTGACTGAATTTATATAAAATATGTGCAATATTTATATCTTTAAATAAATTTATTAAAAAAACTAGACTTAAGGATCTTTCCAATGATACGAATTACTTAGTATAAATATTTATATATTTTAATATATAATTGCCGGCATTTGTTTCTCGGAAAGCGAGAATGACTTTTTTTTTTTTTTGGACGGAGGGAGTATATATCATGTTTTAATAAATATATTTTGTAGTATAAAGAGAGTTAAAGTTGTACTTTGGAGATCGTATTTTCTAGATAGAGAGTACTGTACGTGAGTAACCTTACTTGCAGCCAATACGGGCCCGACGGACCCCGAGTGTGGGAACGAACGGAGCTGACGTCACGCGGCGCCCAGGAAGGAGAAGGACGAAGCAGCAGCCAGCGGTCGTGCCCCGTTGGGTGACGTAACGCAAACGACGGGTGGTGGAAAACGAGACGAAACCGCTCCGGGAAGTACGGTATGGTATGGGGCCCGGCCCGGTCAAGCGCGCGGCTTGCGGGCCCACGTGTCGGCGGCACCGGATCCGGATAACGAGAAACGGTGGACCACTGAGTCCCCTCCCACCCCGGACGCCCGCCGTCGGTTTTGCTTGCCGTTTCCGCTTCCGCCCCCCGGAACCGAACCGAGTGGTCGAGATGATGGGCTCCCGCGCCCCTCGGTCCAGGCCCAGAACCCATTCCCATTCCCACCTGTCGGCGATGGCAGGAAGGAAGGAAGGAAGGAACAGCAGCCCACGGTTTTGCTTGCTCCCGCCCCCGTCTCGTCCCCGTCGTCACCCACGGTTCTGCAGCTTATAGTCGCCTGCTGCCGCGGCCCTTTTCCCTTCCACCACCACCACCGGCAGCTTCGTCTTTGCTACTACTACTGTAGCTGCCGCGTTCGTTCGTTCGTTCCTGCTGTCCTCCTCCTCCACCCACCTCGTAGTGCCCTCTGCGGCGGGCGGGCGGGCGGGCGGGCGGCGGCGCTGTTCCCAGCTCCAGTCCCGCGTCAAAAAGACCGGGGCGGGTTTTTTTTTTCCCCGGGTACGCCTGTCGATCGGCTGGCTCGTTGGTCGATGAAGGTGGCGGCGGCGGCGGCGACGACGGGCGCGGAAGTGCAGCTCGGCCTCGAGGTGGTTCCGGCGGCGGCGGCGGCACCACCGGAGCCCGCCGTCGCCATGCGGCCGGAGCGGGAGGCCAAGAGGCGCCGTGTGCACGCGGCGGCGCCGGGCTCGCCGGCCGGGGCTGGAGGAGGAGGAGCGCCGGGGGGGCGGCGCGACCGGAGGCGCCGCGTGCAGGCCGCCGCCGCCGCCGTGCAGCGCCTCTTCCAGGCCTGCCGACACGTCTTCAGGGGCCCCGGCACCGTGCCCAAGCCCGCCGAGGTGCACATGCTCCGCGACATGCTCGGTGCGTCTACCATCACCCGATCCGCTCTCTCCCTCTCTTCTTTGCTGCTCTTGCTGCTGCTGGAAACCTGCAGCTTTGGTGAGGCTAATTCGTATGATCGGGAACGAAGAATTGGGGCATGGCCTCCGCGTGCTCTGCTCAGTTTTACTTTAGCAGATAGAGTAGACTACAGTAGTTGTTATTACTGCTGCTACTTGGCTGCTCTGCTTACAGCTTGTTCAGTTCTACACTTGTACTACGACACTTGACTTGCTTGGCGAAATGCAGTACGCCAAGAGCGTTTTCATTCACCATCTTCTCCTAGAAAACACATGTATACCACCAGTCTATGACATGTCAGATAACACACACTCTATGACGACTTGTAAACAATACTACTATGCATCATGCACCTGTTTAGCGCATGGCCGGATGTCCTGAATCTGAATTTCCTGCTCCTCTCATCTGCAGACAGAATGCGGCCAGAGGATGTCGGCCTAAGCCCGGATCTCAGGTTCTTCAGGGCTCGAGACGCCACCCAGGGCATCCCGACGATCACGCACACGACGATCTACAAATGCCCGAATTTCTCGGTACGCAGCAGCGCGCAGTGACCACTGACCAACTGACCACCGTGTTAATAAACCACACTCCTTTACCTTTGTCTGATGTCGTCCTTGCATTGATTGACATGGCGGCAGATGGTTATCCTCTTCTTGCCACGGAACGCGGTCATCCCTCTCCACAATCACCCCGGCATGACGGTGTTCAGCAAGCTGCTCCTGGGGTCGATGCACATCAAGTCGTACGATTGGGTCGGTCCTGAACCTGATCCTGATCCTGATCCTTCTGCGATCACTGCCTGTTCATCTTCATCGTCGTCGTCGTCACCCTCCGATGATCATCAATGTAAGCTTCTCCTCGCCATACTGTCGTCATCGATCGGCTTGGTTGTCTGTTCTGTTATTGTGAACCCTCTGTATATAGCAGTTACATACTATGTTCTAACGCTACTAAGATCTTGCTCTCTGCGTGCAGTGAGACTGGCAAAACTGGTGGTAGATGATGTTTTTACAGCGCCCTGCGACACCTCGGTCCTGTACCCGACCACCGGAGGGAACATGCACCGGTTCACCGCCATTGCGCCTTGCGCCATCCTCGACATCCTTGGCCCTCCATACTCGATAGAGGAGGACAGGGACTGCACCTACTACACCGATATACCATACACACGCCATCATCCGAGTAAGTATATATCCACAGTTTTATTACCTCATCAGAAATCTAAACAGACAAACCCTGCATTCGGCTGCTTGCTTGCTGTAAGTTAGCTTCGACAAATGTACGATACCATACTGCTGTTAGGCATCCGAAAGACATGCATGTTGATGTTGTGGCTTCAACTAGATTGTATGTAGATTCAAAATAAGTCCGAGTTGGTGGTGGTTCAGGGGGGGTTATTTTTACCGAAAACACGCAAGATGTTGTGTACCTCTTTGCCACAAAACTATGGACGGTTTTGGCATATGACTCGCAAGTGGCGAACGCGTATTTAATTTGTTGGTTTGCTAAAACAGTTGTTTTGCAATAGGAGCAGCCCACCGGATACGGAAAGGTCTCTCTGTTTGTTTCTGAATAACAACCACCACCACCACGCTAGCAGGTGGCTTTTTGTTTAAGAGAATTCAGATACTGTAGTAGTCCATGTTGCAAACCTGTGCGCACAACGCACGTGATTAGCGGTTTTAAGCACACTGTTTTGGCGCCCCATGCATGTGCCCTCCCAGTTGGAGACTCCTGTGTACTGAATAAACAAAGTGATCTAGTAGCTTCGCCCCAAAATCATTAGACTAATCTAATCACTAATGAACTGCACTAGATAATTAATCGCACTAGTTTCTATACATCGCACTGCTAGTGCTAGCTGCTGCTTGTGCTTGTTCTAATTGAATTGCAATCCTTAAAATTAAATTCAGTTGCACATGAGTTCTTGCAATTGCACTAGGCGGCTCACGGAAAGATCTCGATTCATGTGTATGCTTGCAGCGGCGGCAGGGGACACCACCGGTGATGACCTCGGCAGAGCAGACGTGGAGCAGGGCCAAGGCGGCGGTCTAGCATGGCTGAAGGAGATCGACATGCCGAGCGAGCTCAAGATGTGCAGCGTCCACTACGGCGGCCCGCCAATCTCCGACAAGTGAGATCGCCGGCCGTCGTCGGCCCTCCGTCCGGTTCTACTGTTGTATCTAACTGAGATCTATCGTGGCGTAGCCGTCGTCGTCTGTCGTCTAACATTGTGAATAGCAGCAAGCCATAGGCCTTCTTAGTTAACAGAGTTCGAGTACAATGCTTGCTTGCTTGCATCGTTGTTCTCTAGATGTCCTTTCTTGTTATTTGTGTTTTTATATACTGCAGATGGACGTTTTGTCTTAATTAATACTCCCTCCATATTGAAAAAGATGACGTTTTGGACAAGGTTTGGGTCAAACATTGGGAATATAAATCATAAATAACTTTTAAATTATTGAGTTTAGAGATGTAAAAATCATATAAATAAATTTATCTTGAAAATTACTTTCATAAAAATATACATATACCACTTTTCAATAAATATTTTTAAAGAAACAAGTGGTCAAAGTGATGTTTTGGAGACCGTGTCGCTGTCTGAAACGTCATCTTTTACAATATGGAGGGAGTACATAAGTCATCCACGGATTTCATTTTTGTTGTTTGGACTATTCTTGTCATATGTTGTACGCAGTGTGATATTTTGTCCAAATCTTTCCATATAGTATATTTTTTTACATAAAGGAACCAAGTGTTCCGGCTTCAGCTTCTCACAAATGAGAAGCATCAGACCAAGCTTATTACAATCTTAATCCAAACACAACTCATGCAAATACAAACTAGTTCCCAAGGCGATAACTAAAGTTCCAATCATTTGCAGCAAAAATAAACATGGCTTTTGACTCTAAATTTTTGCACACATCTTGGATAAGCACCCTGTGTTCATCAAGCCGCTGCAATGGAGCCCAAAACCGGAGCCAGTATGTTGCCCTGAAGAGTACCTGCAAAAAAGTTTTTGGTTGATAATTATTAAACACCATATCATTTCTTGTGAGCCAAATAACCCAACAAAGGGCCATTGCACCTGTCAATAATAAGAGATTGTGTTTTTGTTGACCTACTTTAGACCAATCTCCAAACATATGGGCTATGTTCCTTAGCGGTCTCAAACCAAAAACCCAATGAACCATACGCCATAGAGACTTTGCCATAATACAATCAAAGAATAAATGTGTTATGGTTTCCAGGCTATTGCAAAAGGTGCAAACCTTATTACCATTCCAGTTCCTTCTGGCCAAATTATCCTTTGTGAGTATAACCCTTTTTTTTAGGAACCACAAGAAAATCTTAACTTTCAAAGGGATTTTTATTCGCCAAATCTCCTGCGTAACCTTAACCCCATTATTGACAAGGTGATTGTACATTGATTGAACTGAAAATGATCCATTTTTTTGAAGTTGCCAAACAAATTTGTCTGATTCCTCACCCAAATTGATATGTAAAAGACGTGCAACTAGATCCTGCCATTGTGACAGTTTATTCCCCATTAAAGCCCTTCTAAAAGAAACA
Source organism: Coix lacryma-jobi var. lacryma-jobi (assembly GCA_009763385.1). Lineage (NCBI taxonomy): Eukaryota > Viridiplantae > Streptophyta > Magnoliopsida > Poales > Poaceae > Coix > Coix lacryma-jobi. The sequence continues at coordinate 2,940,992 of CM019829.1, forward strand.
TTTAGCGGAGTAGACTGGAACACCTCGGCAACCATAGCATGCTTTTTACCTACAATACTATAAAGATCTGGGTACTGAGTTTTAAAAGCTTGGTTGCCTAACCAAATATCCTCCCAGAAATTTATTTAGGTACCATTGTTTAATTTAAAGCGACCCAATCTAAAGATTTGATTCTTGACACCCATAAGACTACCCCAAAAATGAGAATCCCCAACTTTCTTCTCAATTTGGCTCAACTGTTTATTTTTCATATACTTGTTTCTAATCAATTCTTGCCACATGCCATCATCATTGCAAAGTTTAAAAAGCCATTTACTCAATAGGCATTTATTTTGTATGTCTAGATTAAGCACACCCAATCCGCCCTGTTCTTTTGGCTGACATAAAATTAGCCACTTAATCAGTCTATTTTTTTTTGTGATCATCATTCTGCCAGAAGAATCTTGTACTATAATATTCTAACTTTTTGAGAATCCCTCTCGGTATTTCAAAAAAAGACATCATAAATATAGGCAAACTGGATATGACTGAATTAATCAACACAAATCTCCCACCTGATGAGAGTAACTTTCCTTTCCAGCTACTTAATTTTTTCTCAAATCTCTCTTCAATCTGCTTCCAATCTCTATCGGAAAGTTTTCTGTAGTGCATTGGGATCCCCAAATATTTAAAGGGAAAAGAGCCAATTTTGCAACCAAAGAGTTGCGAATATTGCAATTCGCATTCCTTTGCTTGACCAAAATAGAAGATTTCGCTTTTGTGGAAATTAATTTTTAGACCGGATAATTGCTCAAAAACACAAAGCAACAATTTCATGTTCTTTGTTAGTTCTAAATTATGGTTTATAAATATAACTGTGTCATCTGCATATTGCAGGATAGACAAACCATCTTCTATTAAGTGTGGAATTACTCCCCTTATTAAATTATCCTGTTTGGCCCTATTCAGAATGATCGCCAACATATCCACTACAATATTAAATAGAATAGGAGATAATGGGTCACCCTGCCTAAGGCCTTTCTTAGTCTGGAAATTGGGCAATCTTGACTAGTAACACAAACAAAATCCTACTCACTTTCTAGGAGGTGGCCCGGCCCGACGAACGAAGAATTTGCTTCACATGCTTCTTGTGGCCCAGAAGTAAGCGTGTTGTGGCGACTATGCTGCGCATCCAATAAGGAGGGCGAGAGATTATGCACGTCAAAAAAGAAAAAAAACGAGAGTTTAAATTGCCGCCATCACAGGGTCGCATCCATATACATCGTGCCATCCAAAATACCTATGGTTGATGATTCCAGAGTGAATTCTTCATGATACATGAGTGGTACATCATCAGTTTGGGATGACTTGCACCAACATTTTGTATGCTTAACAGCAACATCGACACTAAAGGCAATTATATATGGATGCCATCCAAAATGCTGAGACATCGAACACGCAATTGTATCCATCCAAGCACGCAATCCTATGGAGTCTCCTCGACGGCGGTTTCAATGATGCCAGCAGAAGATAGAAAGCATAGTGGCAGCAGGTAGCCAAGGGTGTGGAGCATGAGGAGATCATGGTGGAGCATATAAGGGCATCATGGTTAGCTGCATTGAGGAGAATGACAGGGGTTCGGGGTCACTGGAGCTCGATTACATTGACTTAGTTCACCAGAGATTCCTAGCTAGATTAGCTGCTTGTTGCGTTTTGGTGACGATGCATAAAGGAATCAAGGTTAATTGGGTTGGGTTCGGGTCAATGGAGCTCGACTATGTTGGTGTTTGGAACTGTTTTGTTCCATGTTTTTCAGCTCCGCTCAATGTTTTCATGCCAAACGGTTTTACCTAGACACTCTGTTCAATAAAAAAAAGTGAGATTGTGAGAGCACCTATAGGGAGGGCTCTAGGTTTTTGTGAAGCTGCTTGACGGTAGAGTTTGTGGAACTACTCCACAAAAAATGGAGTTGTAAGAGCATCTAAATAGTACACTAGATTTCATTTTTGTCTTACTTAATACATAAGTCATCCATAGATTTTGTTTTTGTCGTTTGCACGATTCTTGTCATAACGTAGAGTGCTATTTTGTCCTCTTTTCATATTAGTTTCTCTCTTCAAAATTATAAGACGTTTTAGCTATTTTAGATATAATAGTTTTTGCTATACACTATGTCTAGATATACTAGTAAAAGTAATATATGTAGAAAAACCAAAATACCCCGTAATTTAAAATAGGTGAAGTAATAAGCTTTACTAACACAAACAATATAAAACAAGTAGCTCATTCAATACAACTAGACACATAGTAATAAAGTAGTAATATATATATATATATATATATATATATATATATATATATAGAAAAATCAAAATGTCTCATGAGTTTAATTTTGAGGAGGAGAAGGTGAATCAAGTAGCCTTGTTTAGGGTGTATTTGTATAACCTTTTTTAAACTTTAGTCCCTACTACATCGGATGTTTATCACTAATTACGATAATGAGACATAGACTAATTGCATTAAACCTAATTAGTCCATGATTTGATAATATGGTGCTACAGTAAGTCAGTAAACATACTCCAATCATGGATTAATTAGGCTTAATAAATTTATCTTATGAACTAGCCATGATTTGTACAATTAATTTATAACCGGTTCATGTTTAGTCCTCCTAATTAGCATCCAAATGTTTAATGCGATCCGAACTTTAGTCTAGGGATCAAGCACCCTCTTAATTTGGAGAAGGTGAATCAAGTAGCCTTGTGTGGAGGCATGACTCATGAGAAAACACGGAGGCGGTGATAAAATCTAACTAACTTTTGAGGCTGGCTGTGCTTATCACGTCTAAACACTTACTCTCTCCGTCCCTAAATAACTGTTATCATTGACGTGCGTACTGTAAGTTTGACTTAATTTATAACAAATATTTATAACATTTGTATCTCTAAATAAATTTGTTAAAAAATTAGATTTAAAGATATTTTCTAATAATACTAATTATGTACGATAAATATTAGTTTTTTTAATATTAATATATATTTAGTCAAAGATGTTTCTTGGAAAGCAGAAGCAAAATCGACAGATATTTAGAGACGGAGAGAGTACTTGATATGTACTGGTCAATTCTCGCATGGGTTAGAATTCTAGAAGATATAAGTATCAGGTACTTTTAATATTTTTATCCCATTTTTTCTAAATATATTAATTTTACTATGTATCTAGATAGTACATGCAAGTGTATAACAAAAACTATGTACTTAGAAAATTCGAAACATCTTATATATAATTTAGAATAGAGGAAATACATCTGACTAATAAAGAACTATTTATATTAAATAGTGTGTTTTCTCTTTTACTTTGTAGTCTATATCTAGTTATCATAAACTTATTAATTACTTTTTTTGAAAAAGGTCCAAATTACTACTTTGAAGTATTGCTTATGTCCAGACAACCCTCTAAACTAATATTTGATCCAGTTTACTTCCCTTAACTATTTCGTGAGTTCAATTTACACCTTAACAAGATTTGTCATATTTATCTCTGTATGTACAATTTAATTTTAAATTTTAAATTTTGTGATGTGATAGTGGACATCATAAATTATTTTAAAAAATACATTATGAATTTTATACTATATGTTTAATACAATTTTGTATTTTTAATCTTACTTTTTATTATATGTCAACCAATCAAAACATGATAAAAATTTGTGATATGTTTTTAAAACATAAAGTATATATGGTGCTAGCTATCCGCACACATAATTGAAAATTAAAAACCATCTTGAATGTAGAGAAATAAAAAAAGGCAAATCTTGTTGTGCGATAAATTGGATCAATTGGAATAATTTAGGGGAGTAAACCAAACCAAATGATAGTTTAGGGGGTTATATGGACATAGGTCATACCTGAGGGTAGTATTTTGGACTTTTTCCTACTCTTTTTAAGGAACTAATCTATATAACTTTTATCTATATTCATATTTTCTCCGCATGACACCTCTATATATTTTAAATATGTAATTAATTTGAAATCTTACCATTAATCATGGTGGCTCTTGTTGCATCATACTCCCTCCATCCCAAATTATAAGTCATTCCAAGAATCTTAGAGAGTCAAAGTTTTTAAGTTTGACCAAAATTACAGAGAGATAGACAAAGATTTATGACATCATATAAAAATACTATGAAAATATAACTAATAAAGAATCTAATAATATTTAGTTGTTATCATAAATGTTATTATCTTATTGTATAAATTTGGTTAAAGTTAAAAAACTTTGACTCTCCAAGATTTTTGAAATGACTTATAATTTGGGACGGAGGGAGTACATCTTATGTCATCTTATGAATTCATAAAATTATTTTTTGATTTTTCAAATTTTATTCTTATCAACTGCTACGGATTTTTCTCTACTCAAGTTAAGTTGAAACTCCCATGCTTGTTGTATTTTTTATTAACTCTCTATTTTGAGCTTTTCTAAAATGAGAATTTTAGGTTATAGAGTATGTTCTTAAATACTATAATAGTATAATCCTCATTGCAGTTCATATGGTGGCTATCAAACTGACACAATTAAAAGTGCAGGATTAAAATTTTACTATAGAATCCAAACAAATCCCAATAATATTTAAAAACAACACCTATTTTTTCGTCTGTTTTCTCGTGACTACCTAGGCAATGGAGAGTCCTAAATTATACTCACATCCTCCTTATCTCGTATGTGTCCTAGATTCATAACCCATAGTCATACGAGTTAATGCAACTCACGTCTAGCTAGCGATAGTTAAATACGATGTCTGATTCCAATAAATATTGAGTTAGAGCCGTTGAGATTAATTAGGATTAATTAATTAGTGATCAATTATTGTAAATCATATAATTAGCACATGCTAATTATATTGGGATAACTGTACAGGCCATATGGCATGCATAACCGTCTCTTCCTTTGAGTCACGGCCAAGGCAACTGCCTTTGTATAAATATGTAATCTCGTTCACAGAATAAAGGATTCGATTCATTCGATCTTACACTTAACACGTTATCAGTCACGTTGCCATCGCTAACGCTAACAGGCAGAGAAAGGAGAAGAGGACTTCGCCGGTACTTCACCGGAACTTCGCCGGAGTCGCTGTTCATCACCAAGGTAGAGATGGCAAACCTCGCTCCCTCCATGAACGCAAGAGTCGACGTGGTCACTGACGCGGTTGAAACCGCCATCGCCCTTGGGAACGCCCACCCTGGAGGAGTTCGCCGCTTCATCATCCAGGGCGCCGTCCGCCGTGCCCTTCGCGACATTGACGCCCGTCGCATCCCTCCTCGCCGCCTCTACGGCACTGGACCGAATGTTGGCGGCCGTCCGACCACGCCGCGCCCTGCGCCTCGTTCGTCGAGGCTGGAGCACGTCCCTGGCGTCTGTCCGAAGCATGGCCCGACCACGCTCGTCAGACGCCCGGGAGCACCGCCGAAGCCAACCCCGCCACCGATACTGCTGCCACCCCCTTCGTCGATGATGCCGCTTCCTCCAACGCCGAAGACGTTCGCGCTGCTGGCGAACGAGGGAAGGCGCACCATGGTCGCGCGCCGCGGGGCTCCTCCGCTCTTCACCGACGGCGCCGAACGTGGCGTTTGGCCGCCGGGCTTCGCCTACGACCTCGACGTCGTCCTCCCGCCTCCACCTCCACCGGTCCGCGCGCGCACCTTCGCCGACGTGGCGGCCAACCGCCACCAGATCGAGCGCCCGCGCGCCCTCCCACCGCACTCCGTCCTCGGGGCGGGCTTCGTCTCCTCCTCGGCTGAGGGGGAGGCGGCTCACTGCCTCTGAATCGCCAAGGTGGGGTCGGTGGGGGCGGATCTGCCGTTTCCGGCTCGCAGCGACGGCCCTGATGGCCAGAGCTCGCCGGGGATGCACGGGGTCTGCCTCGCCGACCGACCTCCATGGCCGAGAGTAGGGCTCGGGCCCTCAACGGCCATAGGAGGTAAATGGGGAAGGAGAGGAGAAGGCACCAGAGGCAGAGCATCGGCAGCGGCGGCTCAAGGCGGCGGCGGCGGCTCAAAAGCGGCGGCGACGGCCTGGTGTGGGCGGTTAGGGTTAGAAACCCTAACCGCCGCGCCCACCTGTTTTATAGGCCGGTTGGGGGTCGGCTGGGCCGCACCGGCTGGGCCGCACGCTGGGCTCCGCGCGCGCGCGCTGTGGGCCGCGGGCCGACCGGCTCTTCCCAGGCTTCTTTTCTTTTTCCTTTTTCGTTTTATATATTTAGTTTTTATTATTTACTGATCAGCAGTAGTATAGATTAAATAGCTATAGTTTGCTAGTTTATTTTCTGCAAGAACATCAGTTTATTTGTATGATTGTTGTTGCTTTATACACTGCTGTATCTTGTCATTGTAAATATAATTTGTGGTTTAATTATATTATATTTATGCAATGGCTTCTTCTATTATTTATGAAATATGTGTTGCACCCAAACCCTGTTTGCACCACATATATTACATCTGTAATTTTGATGACTTGTTTGTCATATGTTGGTGCACCAAAAATCCTATTTTGCACCAACATATTGGTTACATTTGTAATTTTATAATAGAATTGGTATGTTGGTGCCCCAAAACCACTCTTTTTGCACCACATACAGGTTAAATTTGCTTGTTGACCCAGTTGCAATTTAACTATGTCGTCCATAGAATTAAAATTTTAATCTCTATTGGATTCAAATTGCAATATAAAATATCTTGTTTATTTTGGATAATAAAACACAAGGTAATGGAGTACTATGGCAAAGGCTGCGTCTAATTCATTAAGAATTATTCTGCCTAGAGACCGTGCCATAGCAGTGATTGAATCACCCATTACTGAGAGATCTACATCATGTTTCTCTGAAACTTGATGACTACCTACACCGTGTTTTACCAAAATAAAGGTTTTGGATTGTTATATCATCATATTATTTTTGATATTATACAAGGTAGTAGAGTCCTAAGCAAAGGCTGCATTTAATTTACTTGTGAATTATCTAGCCCAGAGACCGTGCTTAGGCAGCAATATATTTGCCTACTATAAAGATCTACTCTTTGTCTTAGACATAGAGATTATCTGTCTTGTATTTATCCAAATTTTCTGATGGTTTGGTTGTAAGGTCTACACAATTATGTGACTACCTACAACAAATCCAAAACTATGATAAGATATAATCAATAAAAAATATTGCATTTAAGTATTACAACATAACCATGTTGATTTTAATTTACCATTCGGTAAATTAATTTATCCATGGATTGTCCACGTAGGATCATGGCAACTAAGTAGTTCGAAGAACTTGCATTAGATGGTAGTAATTACCCTACATGGGCTTCGGATATCAAGATAGCGCTCGCATCTCGTACTATTTTGGCTACAATTCAGGAACCTCAGAATGGGGTTGCCCTGCAAGACAAACAAATCTATACTGCTTTAGCGTTGCTACGGTTTTATATTCATAAGGATCTCAAATCTGAATACCTTATGATTGAAAATCCTCGTGAATTATGGCTCGCTCTTAAAGAGCGATATGAACAGCAAAAAGAACTCATTTGGCCCGAGGCCAACCATGAATGGAACAACTTACGTCTCCAAGATTTTAAATCTGTGGCAGACTACAATCACGCTGTTCATAGAATTTGCTCTAAATTGAAGTTTTGCGAGAAAGAGCCAACAGATGGAGATAAGATAGAGAAAACGCTCTCTACTATGCTCCCATCTGACAGAGTATTGCAACAGCAATACAGGGCTCATAATTACCAGCTTTATTCCCAGCTTATTCATACATTGACTCAGGCAGAAAAACATAATGAACTTCTTCTGAAGAATTCATAAGCGCCCTGTTGGTTCGGCGCCTCTACCTGAGGTTCACAATGTACAGAAAAATGCTAGGAATAAGAACAAGTTCAATGGACCCAATCCAAAGAACAAAATTGGTAAACGCAAACACAATAGGAGGCAAAGACCTAATTCACATAAGAGGAAGAGAGACAATGCGGGATCCAAAAATGACAACAAGTGTCATAGATGTGGAGACTTCTCGCATTTTGCTAAGAATTGCCGTGCTCCTAAACATTTGGTTGCATTATACCAAAAGTCTTTAAAGGAGAGCAAGCCAACAGGAGACACAAGATATGAGGCACACTTCAATCTTGCTTCTGACGCTGACAAAGAAAAGGGTTGTTCACAACAAGCCCCAAAGGAACAAGTGAACAACAAAGCTCTGAAAATTATAGAGAACCTTCCGCCAACGCACAACATGCTCATAGACTTTGGTTCTGGAGACATGTTTGGAGATTTGGAATAATCTCGGTTTCAGACTTGATATCTATATAAATATATGTTGTAAATAATCTAAGTTTTACAAACTATAGTTGTTTGGTTTGTTTTAATTAGTGTGCTTGAGATTTGTATATTGTTATTATATGCTTGTACAAATCTCGAAATATTGTAAATATCATACTCATATATTTGATATTCAATATATTGTATGTATAATTCTATATGTTCATATTTATTTACATTTACTTTACATATAGATGTCTGTTGAACTCAATCCAATGGAGGAAGAATTATGCATTGTGGACTCTGGTGCCACAAACTCTATACTTAGAGAGATTAAATATTTTCAAACTCTTAAGAAAAGAGAAGGAAATATTTTGACCATTGCTGGTCATGATGCATTAATAGTTGGTTCAGGACGAGCCACTATTACTTTGCCAATGGGTACACAGATTACGATAGAGGATGCCTTGTTGTATCCTGAATCGACCTGTACCCTTCTAAGTTTTAGAGACGTCCGTAAGAATGGTTTTCATGTGGAGACACATGAAGAAAATAAAGAGGAATATCTTCTCTTTACCAAACTTACTGGATTTGGCAAACGCATTTGCGAAAAGATTTCTTCACTCCAATATGGATTGTACTTTATATACATAAAACCTGTAGAACATGTTGCTTATAAAATAATTTTCCGAGATGTCGATACATTCCGTAACTGGCATGATCGACTTGGGCATCCTGGAATAGGGATGATGAGGAAAATTATAGGCAATTCCATAGGTCATGATATGGATAACGCCAAATTTCCCCAAAATAAAGATTTTTGTTGCACTGCCTGTGCTACGGGAAAATTAATTTTAAGACCATCATATCTTAAAATTAGAGCTGAACCACTCAAATTCCTTGAAAGAATTCAAGGGGATATTTGTGGTCCGATTCAACCATTATCGGGGCCGTTCAGGTATTTCATGGTTTTAATAGACGCATCGACAAGATGGTCTCATGCGTGTCTTTTATCGACACGTAACCATGCTTTTGCCAAAATAATGGCCCAACTTATCAAGTTGAAGGCACATTATCCTGAACATCGGATTCAATCAATCCGAATGGACAACGCTGCTGAATTCTCATCCCGTGCTTTTAATGATTACTGCATGGCTCTGGGAATTCAGGTCCAACATTCTGTTCCATATGTACATACTCAAAATGGTTTGGCTGAATCGTTGATTAAACGAATCAAGCTCATTGCAAGACCTATGTTGATGAATTGCAAATTGCCTACGTCGTGTTGGGGTCATGCAGTCCTGCACGCTGCTGATCTAATCCAACTACGACCAACTGCATATCACGAAACCTCCCCATTGCAGTTAGTACGTGGGAATCCTCCGAGTATTTCTCATTTGCGTAAGTTTGGGTGCGCTGTATACGTACCCATCTCACCACCTCAGCGAACATCGATGGGACCTCACATGAAACTGGGGATCTATATCGGATATGCATCTCCATCGATCATTAAGTATTTAGAACCTCTAATAGGGGATCTATTTACAGCCCGGTTCGCTGATTCTATTTTTAATGAGGATCATTTTTCGGCATTAGGGGGAGAATTGTACCAAAAAGAATGCCAGGAAATTGATTGGGATACAAAAGGCATCTCATTTTCTGATCCACGTACTACAGAAACTGAACTGCAAGTTCAAAGAATTATTGATTTGCAAAATATTGCAAACAATCTGCCAGACGCTTTCTCTGATTATAAAGGTGTCACAAAGTCTCTCCATCCTGCAAGGAATGTGCCCGAAAGAGTGGAGGTACCTAATAAAACCACTCAACCCTGTTGGCAAAAAGAGGGGGAGAAGCACTTCCAAGAGGCAAGATGTGAATGCTGGCAAGCAAAAGAAGACTGGAAATGCAACTCAACCTTTGGTTGAAAGACACCTAGAGGACATACAATGTCCAGTGGACAGTAGTGATCCACAATCTAGCTCAGTTATGCGCATAAACACTGAGGCTGGAATATCGGAAGACCCAAGATTCATCGTTTCGGGAAGTCATGATGAACCTTTAAGGGTAGAAGAAATTGCTATAAATTTTATAGAGACTGGAGAGTCTTATGATCGTAAGTCCATAATAGTCGACATATATTTCTCTGAAGAAATTGCGAATATCCTCCAAACTAATTGAGATCCTAAGTCTATAACTGAGTGCAAGAAGCGCTCGGACTGGGATAGTTGGAAAGTAGCAATTGAAACAGAGATTGCCTCGCTTTATAAAAGGGAAGTGTTTTCGGCTGTAATGCCAACACCTCCTGGTATCCTTCCTGTAGGATACAAGTGGGTTTTCGTCCGTAAAAGGAACGAAAACAATGAAGTGGTGAGATATAAAGCAAGGCTAGTGGCACAAGGTTTTACGCAAAGACCTGGCATTGATTTCAACGAAACTTACTCTCCGGTAATGAGCGGAATAACGTTCCGATACTTAATAGCATTGGCAATATAAAATCGTCTATCTATGCAGTTGATGGACGTAGTGACCGCATACTTATATGGGTCATTAGATTCGGATATATATATGAAGGTTCCCGATGGAATCAGAATACCAAATCCTAAGGCAAATCGCAACATGTATTGCGTCAAGTTGCAGAAGTCATTATATGGCTTAAAACAGTCAGGCCGAATGTGGTACAATCGGTTAAGTGAATTCCTTAAGTTGAAGGGATACACAAATAATGATGACTGTCCATGCGTCTTCATTAAGAAATCTTCAACAGGATTCTGTATCATATCAGTCTACGTTGATGATCTCAATATCATTGGCAACGGACCGGATATTAATGAAGCACGTCATCATTTACAGATGGAGTTTGAGATGAAGGATTTGGGTCAAACCAAATTTTGCTTGGGTTTACAACTTGAGCATTTACCTTCTGGTATATTCATATACCAAGCTGCCTATGTCCAGAAAGTATTGGAGAAATTCAATATGGACAAATCATATCCTACAAAGACCCCGATGGTAGTAAGGTCCTTAGATGTGAAAAAGGATCCTTTTAGGCCTCGGGAAAAGGAAGAAGAGATATTAGGACCACATGTCCCATATCTCAGTGCCATTGGAGCACTAATGTATCTTGCAAATAACACCCGACCGGATATTGCATTCGCGGTTAATTTACTTGCAAGACATAGTGCTGCTCCTACTAAACGTCATTGGGTAGGAGTTAAAACAGTTCTGAGGTATCTCAATGGTACAAGAGATCTTGGATTATTCTACAGCAGAAATCAAGATCCGATTCTGTTAGGATATACAGACGCTGGTTATCTATCAGATCCCCACAATGGCAGATCACAAACAGGCTTTGTTTTCTTGCAAGGTGGTACAACAATATCTTGGAAGTCTTCAAAGCAGACATTAACGTCCACCTCCACCAATCACTCAGAAATTATTGCTTTATATGAAGCTTCACCCGAATGCGTTTGGCTTCGTAGAGTAATACACCATATAACTAAGTCATGTGGTATTGGTGCAGTTGAGACATAGACAATTATCTTTGAGGATAATTCGGCATGTGTTACTCAGATGGAATCAGGTTATATTAAGAGTAATATGACAAAACATATTATTCCCAAATTATTTTACCCCCACGAGCTCCAGAAGAATGGAGAGATAGAAATCTTGCAAATTAAATCTTGTGATAATCTAGCAGATTTATTCACAAAATCTCTACCATACTCCGCATTCCGAAAATGTGTTGATGGTATTGGTATGAGAAGGCTTAAAGATTTGCAAGAATCAGGGGGAGAAATTCTCTAAAAATAACCTACTTCATCATTACATTATACTCTTTTCCTTTATATGAGTTTTACTCTATTTTTGAGTTTTCTCACATAAAGTTTTAATGAGGTAATAGTAACACATAGTAAGTGTCATATTATCTATTTTTTCTTATAAAGGTTTTTCAAGGATAACATATGACATATTGATCTCTGATCAAAGTGGTTTTAGACTAAGTCTTTAGGGAAACCTAAAGGGTCTATTAACATTTGGGTTCCAATATATCATGGTGTCTCTCCTTATTTTCCCACTGGGTGTTAAGGAGTTTTGCCTGGTATATCGATATACTTTGGTTTTTCCCACAGGGTTTTCCAAAGCTTTGAGACTTATTCTGATGAACGAACAACGGTGCCTTTACAAAATCATTTGATCAAGGGGGAGTGTTGAGATTAATTAGGATTAATTAATTAGTGATCAATTATTGTAAATCATATAATTAGCACATGCTAATTATATTGGGATAACTGTACAGGCCCTACGGCATGCATAACCGTCTCTTCCTTTGAGTCACGGCCCCTTTGAGTCACGGCCAAGGCAACTGCCTTTGTATAAATATGTAATCTCGTTCACAGAATAAAGGATTCGATTCATTCGATCTTACACTTAACAAGAGCAACTCCAACAGTTTGCTAAAAGGACTTGACATCCTGGATTTTTGCCAAAAACAAAAAATGACCCTCCAACAAGTTGGCAAAAATTATTTGCATTTTGGGGAACCTGGCATCCTAGCCTTCTCACGTCCATATTTGCGAGTGTCTCGGTCGCTTGGCATCGCGTTTTCGGGCAACGCCGCTGCTTCTCCCGCACGCGAAGCAGTCCTGCTTTTCCTTTCCGGCGCGCGTGAACAACCGGCACTCGGGTTTGGCTACGGTGGCGGCGCTCCCTGCCTCCCTCGTCCCTAGTCTCTACGTCGGCAGCATGCGAGGAGCGAGCAGCGGCGGGTGGCCCTGCGCGGCTGGCCGGCTATGCCCGTGCCACCGAGGCGCCGAGGCCCAACGACGCCAGCAGAAGAAGGCAACAACAGTCGTGCCGCCGCCGTTGGCCAGCTGGCCAGGCAGCTCACTGCGCGTCTGCTTGCGCAGCTGCGCCGATTCCTTCTGTGGCCTACGTGTTGTACCTGATGCTCTGCCTCTGCTCTGGTCCTGGGCTCCTGGTGGATTGGCCGATTGGGGCTGGCCACCTGGGCGGCTTGCTGCTGCTGCTGCTGTACAGATTTATTTTACTTGTAGATTGATTATGTTTTTTCTTTGGATTTTTTGTTGAATGGTAAATTATCTGGACAATGAAACAAAAATTCTCTATGCTGCTTTACAGATCGATCAGTCAGGTCTGATGATGCCAAGTCCAAATAGCAAACTATTCGAGAACACCTCTTTTTTTCACTTGACATTTGGTTTAGGAACTTGGCAAAAGTATAGCTGTTGGAGTTGCTACGCCCTGCATATCTTCTACGTGACTTTAACTCATAACCCGAGCTCATATGAGTTAAAATGATGATAAAGTCTGCTAATTTCTATATATTTGGTTCCCTTACAAAAAAAATCACGATTGCTAGTTGGTAAAAAGAAAAGGAGAAACATTTAATAATTTAATTAACAGAGTTCTTCCTAGTAAGGACACAGGTGTGGTGGCCGTGGACATCAACAAATCGTATAATACACGTACGCCTCGGCGCGCGGCAACGAGTGTTCACACTTTATACAACTGAACAACTGAGCTCATATTTATATACCTACCTACAATAGGATGCCTGCCCAACCGTCAAACCATACGTGTTGCGATGTCGCCCCTCTTCTGCCTCCTCATCTGTCTATTTTGTGCCGGTCACCAAGCTAGTACCATCCATGTTCCGAAGCCTGAGTACCATCCATGTTCCGAAGCCTGACGATGGTGGAGTTCTCAGGTGGGGCGGTAGCGTCCGTGGCTGGACGACCTTCACATACAGCAACAGTTATGCCCACAATCCATATTGCAACTTGCAAGGCCTCGCCGGCGCATCCGGGCGACGCCGAGGACATCCGTGTCTAAGACTCTCTGATCAACTACATAGTTGAGCTCTATCGAGCTTAGCCATACTACCTCAATAATCATGTTCTACGCTCTTGGCAATTTGGTTTCCTCTAATATTTAAGACTTTCTTAGTTTGTTTCCTCCAAAACTTCATATTTCCTTACAAAATAACCATAAGAGGTAACTCTATCTTCTATAATATTTTGGATGGCATCCTAAGTATAGTGGTAGTAGTATATATAACAATCCTCCAAACCGATCTAGATTATAAGCACACAAACAGTTAGTACAAGCTAGTCATGTGAAACCATTGATGTATCATTCCTTTATCATGAGTGCATTTTGGAATATCAGGCATCAGTATTTTGGATGGCATGAGGTATGGATGCAATATCATGGTAGTGGCAATTTAAAGTCTCAGCTTGGATGCGCTATATCAAGTAGGTTCTTGGATATGTTGCCTTGCTGACGTGAATGATAACCACTACTAGAGATATATAGGTCACAAAGTCAAGGCTTCATGCTAATGCTAACATATATAGTAGAACAAAGATCACATACATACTGAACATCTGCATGTGGTTTTGGACTTTCAGTATATATATAGCAGCAGGGTTCACTAGTAGAAAAGAGCTCTAAGTCGGCAGTCCTCTTTATTTTTTACTGGCGGTTTCACTTTAGGGCGGGCTATGTAAAGAAAATGGTGGGCCACGACTTAGTAAGCGACTGTCTAAACACATTTACACTGGTGGCTTTCCAAAGCAAACCGCCAGTATAAAAACTGGTGGTTGGCTTGTACAAACCGCCACTACAAATAGATTTACATTGGCGGTTGTCATAAGCCAACCACCTGTGTAAATGCATTATTTTCACAGGTGGTTCCGTTAAGTAAACCGCCTATGTAAAGGTGTTTCCACTGGCGGTTTCTTAAGCCAGCCGCCAATGGAAATTGTATTTGAATTTAAAAATTTAAAAATTTAAATTTTTAAAATACCTCAGATCGAGAAATAGTCAAAATAAAAGTTGTAGATCTCGAAAAGTTATGAAACTTTATAGTTGATAACCTTTTGATTTAAAATCATCTTGTCAACGAAAACTACGTGTCAAATTCTCAAATTTGAAATTCAAATTTTTATAAACGACCTTGGATGGAAAAACTATCAAAATAAAAGTTGTAGATTTTAAAAAGTTAGAAAACTTTGCAGTTGACAACTTTTCAATTTGAAATCATTTAGGGCCTTAAATAAGCAAATTATATTTAGTTTAGTATAATATGTGGGGAATCAAAACGAATAAGGAACGTATGTGATTGTGTACTGCAATGGTAGAAGAGGTTTCATGCGCGAGAAAGAGGTCCTGCGTTCGAATTCCAGTGGGGCCCTCTCTCAATTTGAATAAAAATAATTTTCTATTTTTGGATTTTTTACTTTTTTTATTTGCCGAGTATTTACACAGGCGGTTCAGTAAGTGAGCCACCTGTGGAAATGGATTAAGCCACCGTCGGTGCTATGGTCCCATTTTCACCGCTTTTTTCTCTGCCGAGTATTTACACAGGCGGTTCACTAAGTGAGCCGCCTGTGAAAATGAATTAAGCCACCGCCTGTGCTATGGTCTCATTTTCACTAGCCTCTAGCGCATGTGGTGTTGGAAAACGCTAGTGAAAATGAGTTCTAAACCACCTGTATAGTATGTCTCTCTACTAGTGGTTCACTTATGTAAAGCAGAGATGCTTTTGTGTACTTAGTACCTCCATCAGGACGAAACAATATAATGATAGTCCTTCAGTCAAGGTAAACCATCACAATATGATCTTATTTTGTGTCTACATTCAGTTCAGCAACGATTTTTTTGTGCAATTTGTATAGTAAGTGTGTGATAGAAGAGTTACTATGTCTCGTGCCCTCAAAATGCTAGCAAGTTAAAGAAAGATATTTCTGTGAAGTCGTCACCAATGTATTTCAAGAGTTCTAATTGTTAAATAACTTTGGTGATTGTGGTCAATAATATACGTGGCAAAAAGATAAGCATTTCCTTTTCAGTTACAATGGTTAGCATATACAATAATGAGGAAATACTTTGTTTTTCTATCAATATTGTTCTCTATTTGCTCTAGTTCTTATCTAGTTGAACAATTATTTAGCTCTTCAACTGATGTTCCCACAACCAAATTGAGGTAATCATTATCACAACTACAGTATATTCCAAATAGACATGCATATCTTTGTTTACTGCATCACGCTGCATAGCCCATAGGGACCGCTGGTGGCATAAGTTCCTGGAACCATTGGGTCACAACACCACGCTCCCGGGAAAAGGTTTTTGCACTGCAGGAATGTCCAGACAGTGGCAGATCCAGAAAAAAAATATTATAGGGACTTCTTCAACCTCCAAACAACTCCAGCCCCTCTTCAGTGTGTATCTATGGCAAAAAAATTCTAGGGAAGACTTAGGAGGGGCTCCATGGATCTAGCGGCCGTAGGGGGGCTAGAGCCCCAACCCACCCCACCGCTGGATCCGCCCCTAAGTCCACAAATATGTACTCGTGTAGGTATGTATGTATCGATGGTGTTGATGTCCTCATCAATGTTTCTTTTAGATTATATATATAGGGAGTGCAAAGAAGTGTATTGGACTTACAACTGATACATTCTCATTATTGGATTCCCCTAAGAAAACAAATGTAGGCTATAGAGATTGAACCAGATGCTTGGCATCATGCTGATACGACAACAAACAATAACCGAGGGGCACTCTATTTTCGTTAATGATAATCTGGTGGGGAATCTCTCCCCTCCGTCTTATTCAAAAAAAAAAACCGATGAGTTAGAGAACACCTAGTTGCACTTAAACACTAGCATTAAGTCATGATTTATCCCCTCTTGATTATACGACTATCTATTCTAAATATGATCATTCTAAGTGTCTTGATTACCAAAACAAAGAGCTCTATGATTATACCTTTGTCTTCAGGATGCTCGGACCTATCTATAAAAACTAGCCTAAGCTGGTTTTGATAGCCTTAGCGTATTTTTCTGTTTTTATCGTTTGAGAAAACTTCTGGGCCTATTTACCTCTCCTCTAGGCATCAAATCGATCCTTTCAGTTGTTGTATTGCAGAGCATGTTTGATGTGAACCCGTTGGATGAATTCCTCATCTTTCGATGAGAGAGTGGGATAACTCAATTGGTGGAATGAGACAACGTTCACTATCCAACTATAGCCTTCCAAGGACGCCGCGCTAAAAGTTTCTCAGCTAAACTTTAGTTAGGTTGTTTGGATGTTTCAACTAAAAGACTCAGCTAAACTCAGCTAAATTTTAGCTGGCTTTTGCTGGGTTGGAATAGCTAAATCTAACTAGACTTTAGCTGAGTTATTTGAATACATAGCAGTTAAATTTAGTCAGCTACTCCCTCCGTTTCAAATTATAAGTCATTCCAACAATCTTGGAGAGTCAAAGCATATCAAATTTAACCAAAATTTATAGAGATAAACACAAAGATTTATGATATCAAATAGCTAGGTATACTAAGAAAGTATAACTAATGAAGAATCTAATGGTACTTAGTGGCTATCATAAATGTTATTAATTTTTTATATAAATTTGATCAAACTTTAAAAAGTTTGACTCTCTAAGATTCTTAAAATGACTTATAATTTGAAACAGAGGAAGTAAAATTTAGTTGGTGCATCAAAAAAAAAGGCCTTACTTGAGGCTGTGTCTCGTCGAGCATCCGCGACGACGCGCCGATGCCTAGGTCCAGGTGCGGTCGTTGTTCCTGCCTCTCGCGTGGCTCGTACGACTTGACCTGAACTGTACGCTGTGGTCTGCTATTGAGCCATGACATCACGATGACTTCATATACGCTATTTTTTTTTTAAAAAAAGAAAAAATGTCTTAAAAATATAAGTATATGGGAAGAGTGCTTGCATGAAAAAGAGTTCTCTGTTAATGCTACTACTATTACTAATCTACCCTTTGTTTCAATAAAATAATACTAATCTACCTTTCTCTTCATTAATTTATTTTTTACTAATTTTCTTTTTAAAATTAATCGTTTGTCAAAAAATTAAAGTACCTAGAAGTACTAGTAGTACTTTCCAACCACCAAAACAAGTCTAGTATGAAAAACATTAGCCCACAAATATTTTTATTAATTACCAAAACCCAAACTAGACTTTCAGAAGGTTTTCTGTTAAAATTTTAAGAGAATTGGTTTTCGCATTTTTAAGAGATTTCTCCGACATCTTGTTGAACATGAACAAGAAACAATATAGTGCGAGAAAAAATTACTAATTTTCGAAGTCAAAAGTAATATGAATAAATGTTATAAAATATGACATTGCAGCTAAGCTAATATTTTCTTCTTCAAATTCTCTAACTTAATTCATCATTATTTTCCGTGGTTGGCCTATCCATAATTTTACTTGACAAAATTGTACCCGTAATCATTGAACATAATCTTTCCTCTATCTACTATAAATTTCCGAACCAAACGCTCAAACTATGTCTCCCATCTTTTCCTACGACAGCGCACGTAGCCAATGTTTGCTATTATTAGTAGTCGTTTTTTTTTGACAAGGATTAGTAGTCGTTATACTAACAAGCAAATATGTCCATGTGGTGTAACACAACATATAACTCTTGTTACGTAGTTGTATAGGTGATTGCAGCTTGAAAATTTATTCAACCGATTATGTTATCTGCTATTACAATTCGTCTTAGAGTAATTATACTAGACTAGCACAAATGCCCGTGCGTTGCTACGGCGAAGGCTTCTATTTTAAATATGAAAGGTGAATAAAAATCCTACGATTTCGTTGAATTGGTCTAGCTTATAGTATAATTTTGATATTTGCCTAGTAAAGTTACTATCTGATGCAACTGAACACTACTGTTTACTATATAGGTACACAATGTTTTTTATTTGTCTTTACCCCAATATTACAATGTTTATTATTAAATAGCCCGTGCGTTGCAACGGGAGAAAACAATCAATCTTTTATAAAAAACAAGGGCACTAATGATATATCTATTTATGCATTATTTTTTCTACATATTAAATCTAAAAAAAGAAATGCACCATAGCTAATAAGCGGCCCATTTTCTCAAAGTGTAGCGAGCAGGCCAAACTTAAGCACTGAGTAAGTCGACGATAGTAAAGGGCAAGAGAATGTTGAGCTTCTCATTCATATGAGTCCCTAGCATCGAGCTTGCTGGCCAAGCATCCTCGCCATTGCCATCGTGGCTACCTCCAAGTGTTCCTGTCGTCGAGCTCACCGACTGCACGTCTATAATTTAACCTATCCAAATACGTGTAAGTAAAACTGTTATCCTAGATCGATTTATCTTTTGGTTTAAGCAATGGAGTTTTATTTTTTGGCTTTTGTAATCTGAAAACTACCAGCACTAATATACAAATTTGCATGCTTATTAGCCCACGTCTCCGGACTCAGATTGCCAAATAAAAAACTTCTCAAGGCAAGCCGTTTTCAGTTTTCCCAGCCTATTTAAATGTCTGCACCCTATACTGATACCTGGGCCGAGTCAAGTGGTGCACACACGGCCTGCTAGGCCTGTGGAGGCTGCCGATGCATGTGAGCCACCGATTGATGATGGATGGCTAGGATGCTCCCGCATAGATCAAAAACGTGTTCGGTCACACCCTTGCAGACCCTAGCCGTCACTCTCGAGTGTGAGGCGAGTGACCAGCAACGCGCGCGCCGCGGCGGAGAAAGGCAGTGGCGGCGATGAGCTCATCTCGCTGGAACTATGTGCAGTGGAAGCTTGCACATGGCTCCGTCCAGCGGTGCTCGTTGTGGCCCTCCGCTCGTGCATGCGTGATGATGGCACGGTTTAACGTGACAGCTCTTTCCTTGACGGCTCCTAGGTGTGTGCGAGAAGGAACAATGCCAAGCTAGTGCAGGCTGCTTGAGGATGCTGCCCCCGTTTCTCTTATTCTTGCTTATATCAAAGTCAAGCTCAGGCACCACAGAGCCCAACATCGATTTTTGTTTGGTGGGATGTTCTTTTCCTTTTGTTTGATTTGGACTTGGATGTGGATTGGATTTCTTCGATGATCAGAGTCTGCTTTGAATAAACAACAAAAATAAACTTTCTGTTCTTGTCTTGCGTTTCTTATTCGATTTAGAGTTCCTTTTGGATTTGAATGATTAGCTGATTTATGCTTGTTGGCAAAGGAGCCTCGATAGAATCGGACTATTGGCTAATATGTTTTTTTCCTTTTGTTGGATTTCGACTTGGATGTGGATTGGATTTCTTCGATGGTCAGAGTCTGATTTGAATAAACAAAAAAAACTTTTTGTTCTTGTCTTGTGTTTCTTATTCGATTTATAGTTCCTTTTGGATTTGGATGATTAGCTGATTTCTGTTCGTTGGCAAAGGAGCGTCAACAATGTTGTAAACATATTAGGACTTCTAGTTATCTTTACATTCACAGAGTTAGTTATAGGAGGCCATACCAAAAAAAATGGTACCAAAAAAGAGGCGGAAATTTTGCCTCTTTATTATTAGGTATAGAGTATAGATATAGATATAGATATAGATATAGATATACCCCTACGAGAGGGGTTTGGGAATATTGGGGAGTGGTGGCCGGCATGAGAACGGCAACAACACTATTTCTATAGTTTGGCTATATTACGTTAAGTCTAGATAAAATTCAATTCTAGCGTCTTGTAGGCCAACAACACTGTTCGTAGCTCCTATATATATATATACACACATACACGTACTCCACCCATCGTAGCCATATCATCCATCAAAATCGATCACATCCCATAGTGCTTCGCATACTGCTTGCTGCAATGTCGTGTCGTCTTCTCATAATGTCACGACTCTTCATCTGCATTATTCTGATGGTTGCCACGGCGGCCGCAACAACCAGCGCCGTCAACGTTCCAAAGCCCGACAACTCCGCCAGCGCCGCCTTTGAATTTATGCCTCTGCCTATCGGCGTCACCGGTGCTGAGAGTCTGGCCTTTGATCGCAGAGGCCAGGGTCCCTATGCTGGCGTCTCGGACGGGCGCGTGCTTAGATGGGGCGGGAGCGCTCGTGGCTGGACGACTTTCGCCTATAGCAACAGCTATACACGAAACTCAATCTGCAAGGACTCGCTGGCGCCGAACGACACAGAAGACATATGCGGCCGTCCCCTGGGACTCCAGTTCAACGTTAGGACCGGCGACCTGTATATCGCCGATGCTTACCATGGGCTCCTAAGGGTCAATCCAGCGGGGGGCGAGGCTAAGGTGGTAGCGGACAAGGCGGATGGCGGTGCGTTTATCTTCGTCAACGGTGTTGACGTTGACCAGTCTACCGGCGATGTCTACTTTACAGACAGCAGCAAGTTATACACGCGTCGGCACAACGCTCAAATCTTGCTAAATCGTGATGCCTCCGGCCGGCTGATGAAGTATGACGCACGGGCCAAGCGCGTCATAGTTCTCATGGATGCTCTACCCTACCCTAATGGTGTCGCGGTGAGCGCCGACCGAACACACGTCGTGGTAGCACACACCGGCCCATGCCAGCTGTTCACGTACTGGCTGAAAGGACCCAAGGCAGGCACCTACGAGCTCTTTGCTGACTTGCCTGGGTACCCGGACAACGTCAGGCGTGATGCAAGAGGAGGCTACTGGGTGGCGCTCAACCGGGAGAAGATCGACGGCGCATACGCAGTGGCAGGCAAACACATTGTCGGCGTACGCCTAGATGCAAAGGGTGTGCAACGTGAGGAGATGATGGCGGAGGACAAGAGCGTCACACTTTCCGATGTCGCGGAGAAGGATGGCAAACTCTGGTTGGGCTCAGTCGAGCTCGACTACGTCGCAGTTGTTAACTAGAGCTTGTTAAATTAGATAGTTTTAATTTAGTTGTGGTTTGTTATTGTAGGCTAGGATTTAATGTTATATATATAAGTATAGTTAGTAACTGAGCGTAGCTCAGCTCGTTGGGTTCCTTGTGGTGGAACCTGCCCACCCGGGTTCAAGTCCTCGACTTGACACGGGTGTTCGCATTTTCCTGGATTTATTCCAGGATTTAACGGTGCTATTCTTTCAGTGGTAGGCGACGTGCCCGTCGACAGCGAGACGCCTGTGGTGACTTCGTCATTCTCGAGATTTGCCGGTCCAACTCGGTTCTTCGGAGGTGCTCATAGGGGTAGGGTGTGCGTGCGTGCGTTCATAGTAGGGGTAGGGTGAATGCGTGCTCGTTTGTGAGCGTCTGCGTCTGTAACTGGGGCTCGCAAAAAAAAATACTATATTTTAGTAATAAGGAGACATATATACGTGAGAATACATGTTTTAAGTTTTATTTAAGGATGGCAAACTCAACCGGGAGAATACATGTTTTAAGTATAATTAGTACATGTTTAGCCGCCGCTGAAAACGTGATCCCTTGCCCGGCTACGTCGCTTTCGATCGCTGGCTTGCTCCAGCGTCTTGGCCAAGACGTTGCCTGCGACTGAATTTGAGCGTGAAGGCACGGCTGTGGTGCGCGATGTCATCATCAGCGACGAGTTCCCGGCCGGGGCCGGGGGGGTGACCATGTGTGTGGGATGGAGATCGGGGAGAAGGTGTTAGGAAGGCTATGGCTGACGATCGCGATGTCATCAAAGGTAAGGGCAGCCAGGAGGCCGCTAATGAGGCCGTCGCGGAGGCTCCTACTCCTACCTGAGACCATCTCCAAGAGACTCTTTATATCTTTCCTAACTTATAGGAATAGAGATTTGGATGAAAAAACATCCTCCAACAGTCTCTTCAATTGGATATCTAAATATAGATATTCTCTATTCCGTATTTCTCGCTAGCCAAAGATGGAGAGCGAGAATAGCTCTCTAGACTGTGCACAAGATATAGAAAAGCTGTTGGAGATTATAAAGATATAGAAAACGATTTTTACTCAAATGACTCTTTAAATGATGATTTAGAGAGTAGATTTTAGAAAAGCTCTTGGAGATGCTCTGAGCATCCATGAGTTATCGGCAATCTAAAGGCTAGCTAAATGTTTGCAAATAAATATGATAGTCATCTAATCATAGCGTAGATCGAATTAGCCAACCATAGTACACACATAAGTCACCGAAACTCCAAAAATTCTATAGAGTTGTAGACCTTTAGATTTAATTTTGCTTTTGGTTTCGGTCATCAATGATAGCACTATCGAATACTCAATAGAATTATTCAACAAATAAGATCGAATATTAATTAAAATTATAGTCGTCATAGATGTTAAGGAAGACGTGAAAAAGAGGAATGGAAAAGGAAAGGACGACAACAAACTGATAAACACGCGTAATATTATTGTTGGTAGCACACTTTGCCCAACCTCCGCACATGTGCAGGGGGTGGCGAAGGTGGCCAATCGTCAGAACCAAGCTAGGGAGCGACGGGAACAAAAACAGCGCAAAGTACGATGAGAACAGTGTCACTATGGCTCTATTCCCGAAAAAAATCCCCCATTACACTGTTCACCCCCGGTATTTATAGGGGATACCAAGGGGTGCCGACCAAATTACAATAGGGTACAAGAAAGATTCCTCTGCGCTATACATACAGAAGGGCAGAATCGTACAAACACAGCTGGAGCCGAAACCCTAGCCTGCTTTCCATGTGCCCGCCGCCGCTCGGCTCGTGCTCAGCCCTCGCGGAAATGCGAGGGCTGACCTTCGACTCGCGAAGATGCCCGTCCAGTCGCGAAGTCCGAGTCCCTTCGCCACCGGTTGGGCCTGGGCCTCTCGGCGAAGGTATGCGGGATGCGCGAGGGTTGCTCCCCGCGCTCTTCATGCCCTTTGCCTGTAAGAATTTGTTGAACATCACGAAGGTTGGGTCAGCATTCGGGGGCTTGAGGGACTTAACATGATGAACAAATGAGGCAGGCAGCGAAGGTGCGCGGGACGCGCGAGGGCCGCTTTGTTGAGCCAGCCTGCGTGGTGCCACTGCCGAGGGTCCCTTCCCCCAACAGTAGCCCCTCGTTGCCTTGGATCTAAAGAACAGTATTTAGGCCCAAGCAGCGCCTTCAAATGAGAAAAGTGACGAGACCCTTGGCAGCGACGCCCGCAGCTGCTTTTGGGCCGGGCCGTTGTATTGTATTTATACTGTAGGAGTCCGTTTCGTTTTTTGTGCCGTGGATTTTGGTTTTCGTGCTGGTGTTATCGGGTGAGGTGTTCCGCCCCCGGCCTATAAATAGATGGAGTTGGTGGGGGCTTTGGACCTGTGCACTCCTCTGCTATAGCCATCCTGCTGCTGCGCATTTATTGTAGCGAAGGTTGATTTTGCCTCGTTGCGAGGGTTCTACTTGCCGGGTTCTGCGAGGGTTCTAGTTTGAGAGATGGCTAGGTTGAAGCAAACCGCTCGTGCTGCTTCCCCTTCTGTTGCGGATGAAGGAGTGACCTTCGAGTTTGGTCTCAGCCGAGTTTGTGCTTCGGAGTTGGCATCTTATGTCAAGCGGGGCTGGATCGAGGATGGGAAAGCGAGGACCAGCGCTGGGGAGACTGTGCCGAAGCCTGATGCTGATGAAGTTGTTGTTTTCGAGGAGTTCTTCGCGGCTGGTCTGCGATTCCCAGCTGCCTCCTTTGTGACCTCAGTTTTGCAGAGGTTTAATCTGAGGTTTCATCAGCTGACACCTTCGTGCTTTACGAAGATGTCGGTGTATGTTTGGGCGTGCCGCTCTCAGGGTATTGTCCCTCACGTCGAGGGTTTTATTCGCACTCATCATGTGCATATGCAACCTCGGAAGATTGTTGATGGCGAAGGTAACACCAGTCTCAGACAATTTGCGGTGTACACCTTCTGCCATCGCGCCGGGTCGGAGCTGCCGGTGCAAGCCCAGAAAAATAAGTGGACCAGTGGATGGCAAGAGTTCTGGTTTTATTACAAGCTTGGTGGCGACGCCGAGCTTGGTGGCGAGCTTCCGCTCCTCGGTGATGTGGGCGCCGAGGCCAAGATGAGCGCCGAAGCGCATGCCGCTGTTGATTGTCTGAGGGTTGTAGCGCGGTCTCAATGCGCTCGCGACTTGGTCGAAGAATACTGTTGTGCCAAGGTGTGGCCTCTCAGCCGAAGGCAAAAGTGGTTTGCAGTAGAGGATGACCCCAAGTATGAGGGTAAGGGTTTGAAGAAACCGAAGGTGGATCTGAACAAGGTATGGGAAAATACCCTCAAGAAGTTTCCCAGGCGAGAGGATGGAGTCGAGGCTGTCTACAAGCGTGTTCAGCAGTGGGCGGAGGATCTTGTTGGGAAGCTGTCCACGCTGGAGGTTAAAGCCATCCATAGCTCGGTGAGCAGCGGAGGTCGGGTCAATAGGTTATTTGACATCCTTGGGATTTAGTACGCTGACTGGCCCGCTCCTTCGAGCGAAGATGCGCCCAAGAAACGGAAACTTGCAGCTCCGGAAGGCAAGGAGATTGTTTCGCGACCGAAGAGGGGTCGAGGTCGTGGCCGTGGTGGCGTCAGCAGCCGGGTGAAATCGCTTGCGACGAAGGTCGCGGTAGGTTCAGGTGCCGTTGGTGCTTCCTCTTCCTCGGCCATTGTTTCAGGCGGCCGAGGCGTTGGTAAGGTTGGGGGACAGGTGCCCCGCGTAGGCGGGATTAGTGCTTTAATCCGGATCTCGGATGACAAAGGTGTTTCCGATGATGAAAAGGAGGGGGAGAAGGAAGACGAAAAGGAGGGGGGTACTGAAGAGGACTCATCTGATGAGGCTAGCGACACCTCTAGCAGCGACAGTAGCTCTGATGAAGATGTGTCCATTGAGGATAATCGAGGAAAAGGGATAGCCTCGTCTAGTGCTGGTGCTGCGGCTACCCGAAGTATTGATGACATCGTACGGGACTTTGAGCCAGAGAGTCCTCCCCGAGGGTCGTTTTCCGAGTTTGCTGGCTCGCACATTTGGGTCGATGGGTTTGAGTTTCATGGCGATCTTGAATCTGACCGGACCCCCGGGAAAAGGCCGTATGGCGAGGCTAGCCGATCAAGCCTTCCTTATTTTGCCAAGAAAATTGGGGTCTCCGATCCGGCAACAGAACTGTTCACGAGTCCGGATCTTCGAGAGTGTCACTTACAGTGTGCTCCGGAGGAAAGGCGTTTTCTAGGCCGGGTGTTTAACCGTATCTGTGTGCCGGAAGGTGAGCTTCGTCTAGCTAACGAGCCTTTGGACACCCTTCATGATGACATCGATGTGAAAACGGCTGAGTTGATGCTCCTTAACCGGTCGGCGCGCCGGAGGGCAAGTTATAATCTTCACC
Organism: Coix lacryma-jobi var. lacryma-jobi; assembly: GCA_009763385.1. Taxonomy (NCBI): domain Eukaryota; kingdom Viridiplantae; phylum Streptophyta; class Magnoliopsida; order Poales; family Poaceae; genus Coix; species Coix lacryma-jobi. The sequence goes on from CM019829.1 coordinate 2,967,367, forward strand.
ATCTGAATGATCGGTTGATTGAAGTGGAAAAGGCTAATAAGGACCTTCGCCAGAGCTTGGAGAATAAAGAGATTGAGCTCAAAGCTGCTCTAGAGAAAGTTAGGAAATCCCGAGAGGACGCGCAAGAGGTTGCTAATAGCAATGCTGAACTCCTGGCTGCTTGCCGTCAGAAAGACAAGGATTTGTTGATAGCGAACACTCGCATGAGTGAGATGTCGTCGGAGGTAGCTTCGCAGATGGAGGCTTGGCAGAGGAGTATGGGGAAAATTAAGATCAAACTCGATACCTGCTTGACCGAGGCCGGAGGTTCTGCTGGTGAACCCTTGCCTGGCGCCGATGCGGAGGCCTTCGAAGGTTGGTTGTGTAACGAGCTTGATGTGTTTAGCTCGTTGGTTGGAAACGCGGCCGATTTTGGTGGGTATGCCGGTGCATTGGCGATGGCCGGTACTCTTCGTCAAGCGGATTGCGAGCATCTTCGCAAAATTAAAAAGCCCAACCACATCTTCGAAACTGTGCGATGCGTTTGCTTCGCAAGTTTTGGATAGCTGGTGGTGGTCGTGCTCTTGCTTTCGAAGAAGCTGCCGAGGCTACCCGCCAGGTTTGTGCTGCTTGGAGAAAATTGGTTTTGGGTTTGTTACAAACGATGATAGAGTTAGTATTATTTTTTGATTTTTTGTCTTTTGTTTTGTTTTCAGGCTCGGAGGGAGGCGATGCCTTCGCCGCCAGCGGCTGTTGATGCTGGTGGTAGTTCCGAAGTTGTTCCCGCGCCCAGCTCTGCGGAGGTTCCGCCTGTCGAGGTTGAACCCTTGGCTGAGGACGCTTTGAACACTGGAGGAGCTGTTGTAGGAGAGGCGGCAGCGGAAGGGGCGCCTACTGAAGGCTCGGATGCTGCGATTGGCGGAGGTTTTGGTGCTTCAACCGGCGAAGCTGTGGCCGATGAGCGCGGGGAAGCCGGGCAGGTGTGAACTTAGGATTGCTTGGGCGAGGGGGTCATTTTGTAAGAAGTGTGGTAGTTGTAAAAACTTGATAACGCTGAGACACTTTCTTATTTTGTGAAAATGCAGGTTCCTAACGGAACCGTGTTAGAAGTGTTTGATGTGACGCCACTGACGCTTAATTATCAAGATACTTTTATAACTGGTGAATCGTGGGCTCGGGCTAGGCTAAAACATCCTTCGCTAACTTTTGAACGCTTTTGGTGGTCGAAAGTGCGAAGGTACAATTTGAAGAATAGCAGGTCGAGTCGTTTTTGGCGCGAAGCAGACTATACTGATCGACAAGCCACCCGTTATTTGTTTGGCTCTTCTTCGTCCTCGCAAGCTGGCGTTGATGATGATATTGATGAGAAAGCAGCTTTGGATTACTTGTTTGGGCGAAGCAAACTAGATCTAGGTTCGGATGAGTCACTTGTGGTTCCAAAGGAGGAACCTTCGGAAGTTAGTCCTGAATACCGTAGATATATGTATAGGGCGAGGGTTTTGCCCGGGGAGCTGCAGCTCCTTTGTTGTGGGGACCCATAGTTCCGGTGGGTATAGGATTTGAGGAGGGTGTCGAAGGTTTGGACAATTTGATGTTGATTGAGGATGGTGATGAATCCTTGTAATTTTGTTTTTTCTATTGATTGTATATGACACTGTCGTCTGAAGCGAACAACTTATGAAGTTGCTCTATTCATTTTTTGCAATTTGGTTTACATGATACTTGATTCTCGATTTGGAAAAAACAGCGACACCCCCTTTTTCTTTTAGCGAGGCTCGCGTAGCGCTTTCATAAGCTAATTTGAAAAAACAGCGACGCCCCCTTTTTCTTTTAGCGAGGCTCGCGTAGTGCTTTCATAGGCTGATTTGAAAAAATAGCGACGCCCCCTTTTTCTTTTAGCGAGGCTCGCGTAGCGCTTTCATAAGCTGATTTGAAAAAACAGCGACGCCCCCTTTTTCTTTTAGCAAGGCTCGCGTAGCGCTTTCATAAGCTGATTTGAAAAAACAGCGACGCCCCCTTTTTCTTTTAGCGAGGCTCGCGTAGCGCTTTCATAAGCTAATTTGAAAAAACAGCGACGCCCCTTTTTTCTTTTAGCGAGGCTCGCGTAGCGCTTTCATAAGCTGATTTGAAAAAACAACGACGCCCCCTTTTTCTTTTAGCGAGGCTCGCGTAGCGCTTTCATAAGCTAATTTGAAAAAAACAGCGACGCCCCTTTTTTCTTTTAGCGAGGCTCGCGTAGTGCTTTCATAAGCTGATTTGAAAAAACAGCGACGCCCCCTTTTTCTTTTAGCGAGGCTCGCGTAGTGCTTTCATAAGCTGATTTGAAAAAACAGTGACGCCCCCTTTTTCTTTTAGCGAGGCTCGTGTAGTGCTTTCATAAGCTGATTTGAAAAAACAACGATGCCCCCTTTTTCTTTTAGCGAGGCTCGCGTAGTGCTTTCATAAGCTGATTTGAAAAAACAGTGACGCCCCCTTGTGAAATCTGCTTTGCGAGCCCCTGGCGTTTTTGTCAGGGTGCTCTACTTTTTTGGACTTCGTGCCTCCCCTTATCTTAGGTGGAGGTGAAGTTTGTATTGCGAGCCCCTGGCATTTTTGCCAGGGTGCTCGACTTTTTTGGACTTCGCGCCTCCCCTTATCTTAGGTGGAGGTGAAGTTTGCATTGAAAGCCCCTGGCGTTTTTGCCAGGGTGCTCGACTTTTTTGGACTTCGCGCCTCCCCTTATCTTAGGTGGAGGTGAAGTTTGCATTGCGAGTCCCTAGCGTTTTTGCCAGGGTGCTCGACTTTTTTGGACTTCGCGCCTCCCCTTATCTTAGGTGGAGGTGAAGTTTGCATTGCGAGCCCCTGCCGTTTTTGCCAGGGTGCTCGACTTTTTTGGACTTCGCGCCTCCCCTTATCTTAGGTGGAGGTGAAGTTTGCTTTGAGAAAAGTTTGTTTTTTGAAGCAATCTTGAGGGGTTCTCATCGATTTATAGCGCTCTTGAAGAAGAGCTACTTTTATCGATGTTTGTCTGTGAAAGTAATAGTTTGGAGTTTTACTTTTTCTGGGGGTTTTAGCCTGTATTGGGAGTTTGGATGCTGCCTCGTTAAAAAACCTTACGCCCCTTCGTAAGGAAAAAGAGTGCAGGTCCTTTGTTTTTGTTACATGCCTAGAAATGAAAGAAAACATAAATGAAAATAACAAATTACATATTGCGAGGGCTCGCTAATGCTCCACTACGGGTAGTATTTGCGAAGGTCGTCGACGTTCCAGGTGTGATGCAGGATGTTTCCCTCGCTGTCGGAGAGGTGAAACGAGCCGGGACGGTTGCATTCTGCTATTAGGTATGGACCCGTCCACTTTGGTTGAAACTTCCCCGCCATGCTGGCGTTTTGCTTTCGAATGAGAACGAGGTCTCCTTTCTTTAGTTCTTTGACTCTCACCTTTTTGTCTCTCCATTTTTTGGTTTCTTCCTGATACTTGCGAAGGTTGTGCACTGCATTGCATCTTGTTTCTTCGAGCAAGTCTTTGTCAAGTAATTGGTTTTGTTCATCTGTTTCGAAGGTAGTTCTGAGTGATACATGCTTCAACTCTTCTGGTAATACAGCTTCTTCTCCAAACATGAGTCTGAAGGGTGTGAATTTGGTGGCTCTGCATTCCGAGGTGTTATGGGACCAGGTGACGGAGGTTAGCTCTTCCGCCCATTTTCCTTTGGGCCTGCCTTGCAATTTCTTTGATATGGCTTGGAAAATTGTTGCATTGGCTCTTTCGACTAAGCCGTTGGATTGAGGGTGCCGGACTGAGGCGAAGCATAGGATTGTTCCGATTTGAGCGCAAAATTCTTTGAAAACCTCGCTGTCAAATTGAGTGCCATTGTCAACAGTTAGGTATTTGGGGACTCCGAACCGGCAAACTATTTGCTGCCAGAAAAACTTCTTCACAGCCAAGGAGGTGATGGAAGCCAGTGGTCTAGTTTCAATCCATTTCGTGAAGTATTCCACAGCTACCACTGCGTAGCGAAGGTTTCCTGGAGCTGTTGGAAGTGGACCAACGAGGTCCATTGCCCATCTTTGCAACGGCCATGTTGGGCATATCAGAGTTGTTGGAGCCCCTGGGGCGTTTTGTGCCTTTGCCGTCAGTTGGCAACCCTCGCAATGTTTGATGATGCTTTCTGCATCTCGTAATGCAGTTGGCCAGTAGAAAACTTGTCGGAAAGCTTTCCCAACTAACGCCCTCGGGCCATTGTGAGAGCCGCAGATACCTTCGTGGATGAGCTTAAGAATGTCATTTCCTTCAGTCTGTGACACGCATTTGAGCCATGGCGAGGTTACCGAAGCTTTGAGCAGAATGTTGTCCACAATTTTGTACCCTCGAGCCCTTTTTTTAAGTTTGTTTTCTTCTTCTTTGTTGTCGGGTTCATGCAGCCCCTTGATGTAGGCCATGATTGGTGCTCTCCAATCTTCGCTCTGGATTGCATTGATCAGCTTCGCTGTTTTGTCGGACACTTCGAAGGCTGCTTGTGTCGCGGCTTCATAGAATACGTCTGGGGGTAACTGAAGTTGTTGTGCTGCCGCTTTGGCAAGATTGCCTGCCTCGCTGTTATCTGACCTCGGTATTGCTTTCACTGTTATGCTGTCGGTGTTTCGGCCCCGGGGGTATGACACCAACTAGTAATATGATCACGTGCTCTCTTCCTGGATGGTGATGCAAGATGACACAAGGATTTATCCTGGTTCGGGCAAAGAAGGCCCTACGTCCAGCGGGGGGAGGATATTCTTGTATTACTTGCACCTAAGTGCTTGTACAGGGGCAATACAAGCTCAATGAGCGTGGACCGGAGTCCGGACTCGTGTGTGTTGTGTGGACTTGTGCTGACCCGTGGAGTCGTGTCTGTGGACGCGTAAACGTGTGTCTAACCCGGGAGTGAAGGGCCCTGGTGTCCCCTTTTATAGAGCAAGGGGAGGCCAGGGTTACACAGGAGTGCGATACAGGAGTCGGGATGTACAACGTCCAATACGGAGGAGGGTAGGAATCCTGTCTTGTTGATGCCACTGGAGCCGACGTGGGGGTTGCTGTTGAGGCGTCCTTGAAGCATGGGCTCCATTTCTGGGCGCAGACGTGGGGCGTGGCGACGTGAGGCCGTGCAGCGCCCATCCCGGTACATACATGACGTGGCAGAGTCCCTCCGGGTCTTGGGGGTACCTGTTCTCAAATAGCAGGAAAGCCGTCAGGGCTCGAGGGGCGTAGGGCCGGCCTCGAGGTGGCGTTTGCGGGGGGCTCGAGCCCCCGCAGGTATGGGCAAGTCCCGGAAAGCCCGGCCGTACAGCGGGAATCCAGGCTTCGAGAGGTGGCTCGAGGGTGCTACAGTGCAAGGTATGGCCGGACAGTGCTGTACTTGTGCCTTTTTGCCCATGCTTGAGGTGAAAGCGAGATTTGACTGTGGCTCCGGTTTACTGTGGCGCACGTCGGGTTCCAAAGGATGTGACCGGAGTAGGTGAACGCATTAAATGCGCAGTGCGGGATTGGCATCCGATGTCTGGCGCTGCTCGAAGGAGATGTGAAATGTCTCGAGGGATAGGCTATCGTGCTAGAGAGGCTCGAGGTCCCCGCGCGGGGTCTCGAGGAGCGGTGTACGGCTGTGTTGGGCTCGAGGCCTAGGTGCCAGGGCTCGAGGGGTAGGTTGTCGGGAGGCGGTCGGTAAGGCTTTGGCGAGTCTAAGCTTCCTGGCGGAGGGCCGGTGTGGCCGGCCTCGAGGGGTTGGTTCTTAGGGAGCTAGACTAGTTTCACCTCTTATTAATTGGTGTTCTAGGTTCAACATGTTTGTTTTGCGTCGATTGGGGGTACCCCTTTGGTGTTCCCCCGACAGTAGCCCCCGAGCCCTTGTTCGAGTGCTTGCACTCGAGCAAGGGCTCCTCAGCGGGATCGTGAGGGTTAGCTGACTGGTTCTTGAGGGTTTGGCTGTGTTGATTCCGCGGGTGTCACGCGAGCGACACCCGCGGGTGTAGCCCCCGAGGCCACGAGGGAGTGGTTAGGACTCCCTCGTGGGCTTTTTTTACGCGTGCGAGTGCGAGTGTTAGTTACGTTTTTTAGGTTCGGGAGTGTCGAGCCCCCGAGTTTTTTACCCTCTTTCATCGAGGGGTGCCAGGCTGAACCGACCGGCCGGCACTTCGAGCCATCCGGCACGCCGGTTGCCCTGGCTTGTCGTCCCGCGAGTCCTTTCGATCGGATGCGAGGGGGGATGCCTTGTACTACCACGAGCGGGCGAGTATCGAGGTTCCCGGTGAGCTGGTAGCGGGGGAATCCAAGTGAGACCTCTTGCCCCGTTCGATGGGGTCGACTGTAGCCCGGAGGCGATCTCATAAAGCATGGGCGCTCGGTCTGCAGGAGTGTCGGGTCCATTCGATAGGACCCGGTGGCTCGATGCCTCCCTCCGAGGGGATCTCTCTGCATGTCGTGCACCCTGCCTTGGATACACGTGAGGGGCCTCAAGGGCTTGGCCCTCGAGTGATGCCGCGAGTGGCGCCCCTTGGTGTCCCTGACTCGGGTGCTCGAAGCCGGCTGTCGAACCCTCTTCGAGGGCCAGCCTTCGCTGCTTCGAGACTTAGGGCCGGGGCCCGTTTTTACCTTCCTGAACAAGCCTCCGTCGCTTGGAAACCTTCTGCCCATTGGCCGCGCCTTTTTAGGCGAGGTAGTGGAGATCGTGGCGCTAGGGCGACTGACCAGAATTCGGAGCGGCGGCCGTGGTGGTCCCGGAAGAGCGGAGCGAATGCGGAGTTGCCGCGTGTACCTGTCGACCAGCTCGAGACGCGGTTAGGTGGGCACATTAAATGTATGCGGTTACTTTTTCCGCCGCCGTGGGAAACCCCGCCCGTTGGGGTTTCCTCTTATAAATATCGAAAGAGAGGAGAGGAACCCTTCACTTTGCCTTCGCCTTCACCACCGCCGTAGCCTCCGCACGCCTTCTTCCCGAGCCTGCAATTGGGAATCTTCCCGGCCGCCCGTCGGCTTCTCAGATCCGCGCCGTCGCCACCATGGCTGCCCAATCCCAAGCGCTGCCGCCTGAAGATTGGATCCCGACGAAGACAACGCAGCAGGAGCTGGAGACGCTGGTGGAGCGTGGGCTCCTCCGCCCCAACCCGGAGGAGGGCCCGGCGTGGTGGATTCTTCCGTCGGCGGACCACCGGGAGCCGCACCCGCCGGAGGGATATGTGGTGAGCTTCACGCGCTACCACCCCAACTCCATCTCTCACGCCGCCATCTACGCCGCGGTGTGCGAGGGGTACCTGAAGATTGAGCCACACTGGGAGATGTTCGTCCACCTCTTCCGGGGCGAGCTCTTCCACAAGGCCGCGAAGCCGAGCGGGAGGAGGCTCGCGCGCGTGGGCTCCCTTACCATCACCGCGAGGACTGGGCCTTCGTCGGCCAACGTTCCCCGCGACTACCTCCGCTACAAGCTGTCCACCAACCAGGCGGGGTGGGATGACCACTGGTTCTACCTGCGTAACGTGGATGGGCTCCTTCCGCATTACACCGGCAGGGTCATTACCCATCGCCCGGAGAAGTGGAACTGGGGCGTCGCGGCGGACAGGCAGCGCCACCTGGCGCTGCTGATGAACGTGATGAAGACGCTGGTGGAGGAGAAGAAGCTGACCGTCCAGGCGGTTATCTGGGCGTTCCATCAGCGGAGGGTCCTTCCTCTGACAGACCGCCCCCTTCTCATGTTTGAGATGGGGCCTAACGCCTCGCCCGAGGCACTGAACCAGTCGAGGATGGCCGAGGAGAGGCTGCCTCGCAACGAGGCCACCTCCCGGGTGACGCTCACCGTCCAGGGGACGTTCCTCCCAGAGGAGGCCGACCTGATCGTCATGGCACCCGACGAGGGGTGCCTCGACCTGGTAAGCCATCCTTGAGTTAGGCTGTCTCGAGCCCCCACCTCCTTTCCCTTTCTTCGAACCTTGTTTGCTCTCCTCATAGTTTTTTCTCATCAGGTTTCTTTTTTGCAGGGGGCGTTCACACACCGTGCGTCGAGGCCCCCGGTGAGGGAGGACGCCGTGGAAACACAGGTGAGGCGCCTCTTTGCTCAAAAAGACAAAGAGAGTAAGGATGCTAAGAAGACGAAAGAGAAAGAGAAGAATTTGCGTCGATCGGCTCGAGAGCAGAAGCTTGCGAAGGCTCGTCGTAACCGACAGCCTGGAGACGAGTCCCCCGAGCTCAGCTCCTCGAGCTCGGAGGAGGAGGACGATGATGAAGAGGAGAGTGATGACGAGGGGATGGACGCGCGTTTGAGGCGCGCGGGGGTCGTCGACGTCAGGGCTGACCGCTCCTCTGTGCAGGAGGATATCTTGGAGGTCCCTCCAGCGAAGGGATCGCGCGGGACGCAGCCGCGGAGGGCCGCATCAGGCCCAGCCTCGTCGGAGGCCCAGGGCACGTTGAGTTCCGTGCCGGACGTGTCGGCTGTCGCGAAGAAGCCACGGACCAGGAGCGCCATCGCCGCGGCGCAGAAGGAGACCACGGCCGCATCGACCCAGGCGGGGCGTCGAGAAGGACTCCGGGCCCGTCCGCCGTGAGTCGTCGAGGGCGACATCGAGCCCACGGAGGAGTGGGCATCAAGAGAGGGCATCAAGCCCCCGCCACCATGACCGTCGAGGTGGGAGCCCCCGGTCGTCTCGTGACGGGAGTCGCGAGCGACCCCGGAGTCCGTCGCCGCACCGTCGCCGGGAGAGGGAGGCGGACGCGGGGGGGAGGGGGCGACCACCAGCACGAGCGCCGGAGTAGGTCCCGGAGCCCGCGCCGGGAAAGGCGCCCAGATGACCGCTCGAGGGAGACGCGGTCGCCCCCCCGGGACAGGAGGCAGAAGGGGAGCTCCCCGCCGGGGTCGAGCCACGGGAAGCGCCAGGAGCCTTCCCCCCGTCGGAGCCACGTGGAGACGGCTCGGGAGCATGGCTCGAGCCATGGGGCGGGCTCGAAGCCCTTGAGCGGGTCCGGCGATTCGGGGAAGAAGCCCCGCCCTCGCTTTGGGTGAGTAGGTCTCCTTAATTTCATTGGTAGGGAAACTTCACCTCTTTACCTTTGGTGACGAGTGCCGCTCCTGGTTTTTCAGGGAAAAGCACTCTCGGCAGGAGGCGGACTCCACGGTGTCCAAGCGGGCCAAGACCTCGAGCTCTGCTGAAGTCCAAGCACCTCGAGGTATGGCTCCTTCTTCTGCTGGAGAGGCCGCTTGGCTGGTGAAGGCTCGAGCGGCCATGGCTCGAGGAAGCCAGATGGCCGCCGCGGATCTTGGTGAGGCTAACGCCGTCGACCACGGGGGTCAAAGCTTTTTCTTGATCCTGACGATGTCGTTTTCTTTTTCAGCAGGGATCGTGACTCCTGGCGCCGCTCCTGCCGCCACCGCGTCCGTCGCGACACCGCCTCCTCCTGCTCCGGTGGTACCTACCGAGAGGGCCGCTTCTCCCCCCGCCATGACGACCATTTTGGGGGGAGCACCGGAGATAGGCGCGGCTCCGTCGGCATCTGAGGCCGGGGGGTCAGCGGCCCCCGAGACCCCAGTCGACGAGAGTCGGCCCACAGAGAAGGGGCAGGAGGGAGAGGCGTTGGTGCCGACGGTGGAGGAGCTCTTGGACGAGCTGGAGCGGGTGCCGCCTCCGGTCGAGGGCTCAACGCTGGAAGAAGCGCTCGAGGCCCCGGCCAGGGGCGACAAGACGCCGGATGACTCGGCGAGGGAGGAGAGCTTGGGGGCGAGCCACCCCTCGAGCGATCCGCCACCCCTCGAGTCCCCGCCTCCACGCGAGGCCGTGTCGTCGCCTCGAGAGGAGACGGAGCAGCAGGAGGAGACGGCGGAGGGGCGGAGGGAGCCGCAACCTGCGCCGCCGGTTGATGGGCCGTAGCTGGCGCAGCTCGAGTTGGAGGAGGAGGGCCTGCCCATCGTCGAGCTCGATCGACCGGTGTGGCCGTACCCTGACGCGCCGAGCCCGTCCGGCGCCGTCATCGTCGCCGAGCGGTCGACTCGGCAGGGGGCCCCGCGGGAGGCGCGACTGGTCTTCAGGGAGGTGGCTGAGCTCGTGGCGGAGGCGGAGAGATCCTTCGTCGAGGAGGCGGACAAGTCCGCGCGGGCGGCGGCTGCCCTCATGAAGGCGGAGGAGGAGCTCCTGGAGCTCCGCGCCGAGCGGAGTCGGAACGCGCAGATGGCGAGCCGGCTCAACGCGGCGCAGGCGGAGACCCAGGCGGCTCGTGACGAGGCCGCCCAAGCCAAGCGGGAGGCCACCGCCGCTCTGGCCACGGCGGAGGCGTCGAGGAAGGAGGCCGTCGACGCCCGTAGCGAAGCCGCCACCACCCGGTCTGCGGCGGAGGCCGCGAAGAAGGAGGCCGAGGGGGCCAAGGGCGAAGCCGCCACCGCTCGGTCTGCGGCGGAGGCGGCAAGGAAAGAGGCCGAGGAGGCCAAAACCGAGGCGGCCACCGCCCTGGCTGCAGCAGAGGCAGCGCGGCAGGGGGTGATCCAGAAGGATTTGGCCCTTGCGGAGACAGGCAAGCTGGTCGAGGACCTTAGGGGCGAAAAGCTCGACGCGCTGTCCCAGAAGCGCACACTTGAGCAGCGCGTCGAGGTCCTCGCCAGCGACTTCGCCGCTCTGGGCGTGCACTGCCAAGGTAACTTTCATGCTTCGTCTTGCTTTCCTCTCGAGATTCTTGCCACGCCGCAGACTTACCTTTTTCTGTTTTTTGCATAGATGTCGAGAAGACCGCCGAGGAGCTCCGCAAGACGAACCAAACTCTCGTGGATCAACTCCAGGACGAAACCATGGTGGCGGAGCGGGCGCGTGTCACCCTCGACAGGCTCAGCTCCATGTGGGGTGTCGACCCGGTGGCCCCGACGGAGGGTACGGTGGCTCGAGGCGACGCCCTGGTGGATGCCTTGTGCTATTTTGACGTGGCCGCGCGGGACCGCGTCAGGGGCGCTCTCCACCACTGCGTGAAGCAGGCGTTCGCGGCCGTCCGCTCCGGCTTTCGTTACCCGGTCAACGTCGTTGCCAAGGGCTTCGTCGAGATCGAGGGGAAGGACGAAGAGTGGAATGACCGCCGCGTCGAGAAGATTTTGGAGAAGGTGGAGAGGCCGGGGGCGGTGTTCGCCAAGCTCTTCAAGGAGGACGTGCTGCCTCCTGTTGCAAGCAGTGGTGTAGAAGGTCCCCCACCTCCTGCCTTGGACGTTGAGGCTGAGCCCGTGGTGGAAGACCTCGGGGAGGAGTTCCAGACAGACGAAGAATGAGGCCTGCGAGCCAAATTTGGGCGTCGAGGCCCTTGTAAAAATTCATATCATAACTTATGGCCCGTTGAGGCTAATATATGAGGATGACTTGTTTGTTTTACGGAGGCTGCTTTCTTTTCAAGTTTGTCCGACCACTTCTCTTTATCGCAAGCTCGAGCTTTTACCGGATTAGTCTGTGTTCTTTCGATATGCGCGAGTTCCTCGAGGGGAGGCGTAGGTAGGGTACCGTAGCCCTGGGGCGTGGGTGGCCGTCTACATCGACGCCCCCCGACTCTTGGAGGCTCGAGGTATCTACGGATTTAGACGTTGCTAGTGCGCTCGAGATGCGAATCGAGATGAGGGTCGAATTTTTGAAAAGAAAAACGCGCTTTTTCCGGGGTCTGGGGGGAGGGTCCCCCCTGTCAGCCCCCGAGGGAGGCTCGACCCTGAGCAAGGCAGGGTCGAGGCTACCTTAAGTTGCTAAGTAATATGAAAGATGGTGCACGAGTTTGCTCATTCATATTAATCATGTTTGTACAAAGCAACAAAATGAACAAGGCCTCGAGGGCTTTAAGGGTAGAAGCGACATAGCTGAGATATGTTCTACACATTCGTCAGGATCCTGCCTTGACCAACGTGGAGTTTGTATGTTCCTGGCTTGAGCACTTCAGCTACGGTATATGGGCCCTCCCATGGAGGGGTGAGCTTATGGCGCCCTCGATTATCATGCAGACGTCGAAGCACGAGGTCCCCCACCGCCAGGTCCCTCTTGCGCACGTGCTTGTCGTGGTGGCGTCGAAGTGTTTGCTGGTAGCGCGCGGAGTTGATGAGCGCCACGTCTCGGGCCTCCTCGAGCTGGTCCTTGGCGTTGGCGAGCCTTTCATCGTTGGTTTGCTCGTTGTAGGCTCGAAGTCGAGGGGAGCCGTACTCGAGATCCATAGGCAAGACAGCCTCGGCGCCGTAGGTTAGGAAGAACGGAGTGAACCCGGTGGCTCGACTCGGCGTAGTCCTGAGGCCACACAGCACCGAGGGGAGCTCTGCAGCCCACCCCTTTCCGAAATTCTTGAGGGTCTTGAACAGCCTCGGCTTCAGCCCGTGGAGTATCATGCCGTTGGCGCGCTCGACCTGCCCGTTGCATTGAGGGTATGCGACCGAGGCCCAGGTCACGCGAATGTTGTTGTCGTCGCAGAAGTTGGTGAACTTTTTGCCCGTGAATTGGGTGCCATTGTCGGTGATGATGACGTTAGGCACCCCAAACCGGTACATGATGTCGGCGATGAACTCGACGGCCTTCTCGGAGGTGGGGTCGCCTATGGGCTTGGCTTTGATCCACTTGGTGAACTTGTCGATGGCAACGAGCACATGCGTGTACTTTCCCGTTGTCATCTTGAGGGGACCCACGAGGTCGAGCCCCCAGACGGCAAACGGCCAAGTGATGGGGATCATCTGCAGGGCGTGCGCGGGCAGGTGTGTTTGCTTGGCGTAGAACTGACACCCTTGGCAAACTTGGACCAGGCGCTTGGCGTCTCCGATGGCGGTTGGCCAGTAGAAGCCTTGTCGGAAGGTGTTCCCTACCAGGGTCCTTGGCGCTGCGTGATGGCCACAAGCCCCCGAGTGCATGTCGTCGAGGAGCCTGCGTCCTTCCTCGAGGGGGATGCAGCGTTGAAGAATTCCTGATGGGCTTCGACGGTACAGCTCTCGTTCATCGCCGTAGATGACGTAGGTCTTGGCTCTTCGAGCGATGCATCGGGCCTCCGTCTTTTCTTCCGGTAGCACGCCTTGCGTCAGGTAGTCGAGGAAAGGCGCTCGCCAGTCGAGGGGTCGTGATGAAGAAGAGGTGGGTGCGTCGATCTGCATTGCCTCAGCGGATGTCGAGGGATTGTTTTTGAGGGGTGGCGTCGAAGGTCGAGCCCCCATGTCCGGCTCGAGGGGTGGCGTCGAGGGGCCAGCCCCCGGGCCGATTTTGACGGATGGCTCGAAAATGTCCCTCGAGAAGACATCTGGTGGGACGGTGTCGCGCGTGGATGCCAACTTAGCCAGCTCGTCTGCGGCCTCGTTGTATTTTCGAGCGATGTGGTTGAGCTCGAGGCCGTAGAACTTGTCTTCTAGCTTGCGCACTTCTCTGCAGTATGCTTCCATCTTGGGGTCGATGCAGCTCGAGGCCTTCATGACCTGGTTGATGACGAGTTGCGAGTCCCCTCGAACGTCGAGGCATCGGACCCCGAGCTCGAGGGCGATGCGCAGTCCATTGACGAGGGCCTCGTACTCAGCGACGTTGTTGGAGGCGGGGAAGTGCAAGCGTAGCAGGTAGCGCATGTGGACTCCGAGGGGCGAGATGAAGAGCAGGCCCGCGCCTGCCCCCGTCTTCATGAGGGACCCATTGAAGTACATGGCCCAGAGCTCGGCTTGGATTTGTGTTGGCGGGAGCTGAGTGTCGGTCCACTCAGCAACGAAGTCTGCCAACGTCTGCGACTTGATGGCTTTTCGTGGAGCGTAGGTGATGGCCTCCCCCATCAGCTCGGCAGACCACTTGGCGATGCGCCCCGTCGCCTCCCGGTTGTTGACGATTTCTCCGAGGGGAAGGACGATACCACCGTCACGGGATGAGCAAGGAAATAATGCTGGAGCTTGCGCCTCGTGATAATGATACCGTAGAGCAGCTTCTGGATGTGCGGGTACCGGGCCTTGGCCTCGGAGAGTACCTCACTGATGAAGTACACTGGCCGCTGGACTGGTAGCGCGTGACCCTCCTCGTGCCTCTCGACGACTATGATTGCGCTGACCACCTGGGTGGTTGCGGTCACATAGAGGAGGAGAGGCTCGGGGGGATCGCCATCCTGGGCTGGTCGTGGTGGCACGAGAATTGGCGCGGAACTCAACAACCCCTTCAACTTGGTTAGGGCCTCCTCAGCCTCGATGGTCCACGCAAAGCGTTCCGTTTTCTTCAGCAGGCGGTAGAGGGGTAGCGCCTTTTCCCCTAGCCTCGAGATGAACCTGCTGAGCGCGGCTAGACAGCCCGTTACTTTTTGTACGCCCTTGAGGTCTCGAATTGGGCCCATCTTCGTGACTGCTGAGATTTTTTCAGGGTTAGCCTCGATCCCCCGTTGTGAGACAATGTAGCCAAGTAGCATGCCTCGAGGCACGCCAAAGACACATTTCTCGGGGTTGAGTTTCACATTCTTGGCCCGGAGGCATTCGAACGTGGTCTTGAGATCACTGATGAGGTCCCCGACTTTCTTGGTCTTAACCACGATGTCATCGACGTAGGCCTCGACGGTTTTTCCTATGTGTTCGCCAAAGACATGCTGCATACAACATTGATACGTTGCCCCGGCGTTTCGAAGGCCGAAGGGCATTGTAACATAGCAGTACATACCAAAGGGAGTAACAAAAGAGGTAGCGAGCTCGTCGGATTCTTTCATCCTAATCTGGTGGTAGCCGGAGTACGCATCGAGAAATGAAAGTACTTCACACCCCGCAGTGGAATCGACAATCTGATCAATTCTAGGTAAAGGAAATGGAACTTTTGGACATGCTTTATTCAGACCAGTGTAATCTACACACATCCGCATTTTTCCATTCTTTTTCCTAACTAGTACAGGGTTAGCTAGCCAATCCGGGTGAAATACCTCCTTGATGAATCCAGCCGCCAAAAGCTTGTGCACCTCCTCGCCGATGATCCTGCGCTTCTCTTCGTAGAAGCGGCGCAGGCGCTGCTTCACCGGTCTGAACCCGGCCTGGATCTCCAAGGCGTGCTCGGCGAGTCCCCTCGGTATGCCTGGCATGTCCGAGGGGCTCCACGCAAACATGTCGATGTTCGCACGGAGAAAGTCGACGAGCACTGCTTCCTATTTAGGCTCGAGGCTGGCACTGACGGCCAGCGTCTTGCCGTCGGTCGAGGTCGGGTCGACGGGTATCAGCTTGGTGTCCTCTGCCGGCTCGAAGGTGCCGGCGTGGCGCTTTGCTTCTGGGGCCTCCTCGGTGGCCAGGGCTGCCAAGGCCTCGAGCGAGTCGAGGTGGACGTTGGCCTCCCCACGCTCGACGCACTCCACATCGCAGTGGTATGCGTGCTCGTAGGAGGTGTCGACGGTGATGACCCCTTTCGGCCCCGGCATCTTGAGCTTCAGGTATGTGTAGTTGGGGACCGCCATGAATTTGGCGTAGCCTGGCCTGCCGATGATGGCGTGGTAGGTCCCTTGGAACCCAACCACCTCGAAGGTGAGCGTTTCCCGGCGGAAGTTGGTCGGCGTGCCAAAGCAGACAGGTAGGTCGATGCGCCCGAGGGGGTGTGCCTTCTTCCCTGGTACGACTCCGTGGAACCCCCCGACGCTGGGTCGAAGCTGGTCCCTCGAAATCCCCAGGAGGTCGAGGGTCTCGAGGTATATGATGTTGAGGCTCGAGCCCCCATCCATCAACACCTTGGAGAACCGCACGTCGACGATGACGGGGTCGACGACGAGGGGGTACGCCCCGGGATTTACGACATGGTTGGGATGGTCGCCACGGTCGAACGTGATCGGCGCATCAGACCAGTCGAGGTACCGGGGAGCGTCGTGGCGGAGTGCTAAGACCTCCCGGCGTTCCTTCTTCCTCTCCCGAGCAGAGAGCCCGACGGTTGGGCCCCCGT
Organism: Coix lacryma-jobi var. lacryma-jobi; assembly: GCA_009763385.1. NCBI lineage: Eukaryota > Viridiplantae > Streptophyta > Magnoliopsida > Poales > Poaceae > Coix > Coix lacryma-jobi. Next base: position 2,983,185 of record CM019829.1, read on the forward strand.
AGATCATGAAGCAGTCGCGCACCGGGGGGAAGCCCGTGTCCCCGTCATCGCGTCGATTGTTGTCCTTGCCCTTGGGCGCGTCTTCTTTCTTGTCGCCGAGCTTGGAGTAGAAGCCCCTGATCAGTCGACAATCCTTCAACTTGTGATTCACGGGGCCCTGGTGATAAGGGCAGGGGTCCTCGAGCATTTTGTCGAAGACGGCCCCGTCGGGGGGCCCTCAAGGCTTCTTATGCTCGAGGGCGCCTGCGAGCACTTCCTCATCGTCGTCGTCGTCGGCGTCGCGCTTCGCCTTTTGACCTTTGCTTTTGTTCTTCTTCTTGTTGTTGTTGTTGTTGTTGCGGTTCTTGGCGTCGTTGCCCTTGTTCGAGCCCTCCGGCGCGGCCACTGCCTTGCCTTTGTCCGTGGGGCGGCCGAAGAAGGCCCCCACTGCCTCGTCGCCTGAGGCAAAGATGGTGACACGATCCATCAGATCCTCGACCGTCCTGGGACGGTAGCGCCCTAGCTCGTGAACTAGCTCATGGCACGTCGTGCCCGCGAGGAATGCCGAGATGACATCCTCATCGGGCACGTGGCGGAGCTCGAGGCGCTGCTTCGAGAATCGTCGAGCGAAGTCGCGGAGGGGCTCGTCCGTTGCCTGCCTGCAACGTCAAAGATCCCAGGGGTTGCCTGGGCGCACGCAAGTCCCCTTTGAAATTTCCGTCGAAAACCCTGACTAGGTCAGCCCAGTCGTGGATCCGATCCGGTGGGAGCCCCTCGAGCCACCGACGGGCGGTGTCCGAGAGGTAAAGTGGGAGCTGGCGTATGATCACGCGGTCGTCGCTCTTTGCCCCGCCTAGTTGGCAACCCAGGCGGAAATCGGAGAGCCACAGCTTGGGCTCGACCTCCCCGTCGTACTTCACGATGTTGGTCGGTGGTCGAAAGCGGTCGGGGAGGGCTGAGCTGCGGATGGCCCGGCTGAAGACCCTGGGGCCCGGGGGCTCGAGGGCTTGCCGGTCCTCGTCGCTGTCGTAGCGCCCCCCTCGGTGGGCACTGTAGCCACGCTCCTCGGCCCCTTTGTCCTTGCGCCGGCGGTTGGTGTCGCGCCGACACTGAAATATGCCCTCCTCAGCCTTGGTGATCGCCTCCCGCAGCCGCTCGAGCTGCGCCGCCTGGTCGTCGTTGCGCTGAGGTGATGCACCTGGCGCCAGGGGTTCGTTGCCTGCGTCATGAGGGTCTCGAGGTGGCCGGTTGTCGACAATCCGCTCCCGGACTGGCCTGGCTCGAGGGGCGTCCGCCTGGTGGATGGACATCTCGCGCTCATTGCGAGGCGTGTCCGCCGGCTTCCCTGAGGCCCCCCCGCGCCGGCGCGAGGCCGAGCTCTCGGCCTGCTGCATAGCGGCTGTCTCGAGGAGGTTCTTCATTTCCCCGAGCATGCGCCTAGCGTCTGGGTTGGAGACGGTGGGTAGATCACGGAGCAGCATTGCGGTCGCCACTATGTTCTGCCCGGCTCGCGGGAAGCACACCTCAGGACGCGCCGGTGCCCCGTCCTCGAGGATCTGCCGGTGGACCCCTCGAGCCCGGCCTCGAGCTCCGGCTCCTCGAGGCTGGGCTGGTTCCTGCACAAGAGTTTTCTCGAGCTGCAGCAGACGTTGTCGTTCCTCCTCAGCCCTGGCGATCGCCTCCCGCAGCTGCGCGAGCTGCGCCGCCCGGCCGTCGTCATGCTGAGATGGTGCAGCTGACGCCGCGGGTTCGTTCCTCCCCTGAACATGTGATCCGCCTGCTGCAGCCACGTCGTCGGGCGCCTCGAGGTTGAGCACCGGCCTGTTGTCGTCGCCTTCGTCCTCGGTATCGTTCACGACCTCCTCGAGCTGGAAGCACTCCCTGGTGGGATCCCAGAAGTCAGGGTCGTGGTAGTCGTACTCGTCGGAGTCGGAGTCATTGACGTCGCGGCGCCCAGGTTCGTGCTGGGACTGCAGCTCGCGGTACCATTCCCCGAAGGTGGCTTGCCGAGGTGGCTCGATGACTCGTGAGAAGCCGCGGTCAACGTGCGCGGGGTAGACAATCTCCAAGTCGGCGATGGCTCGTAGGAGCACGCCCGGACGCTCCTCCCGGTCCGCCACCGCCCGGTCCTGATGGCGCTCGTCGAGGTGGTGGGCGTAGACAGCTGCGGAGTTGTTGAGGCCGAACGGGAACCGCTGGCGTCGAGCGCGGTACACCCCGTGCGGGAGGAAGCCAGGTGGTGTCGACGGTGCACGGCTCGGGGGCCTCTGGCCAGGCTCCTGGTTCGTGCGCATGACGAACGCGAACTCGCCGGGAGAGTGCGCGCGCGCCCGAGAAGTCGCCGGCCGCGCGCCGGGCAGGTTTCCCCTCGGGGACCCTGCGCCGGCCGTGGGGAAGTGGGTGTACGCCGCGGGCACCGCCTGCGCCTGGCGACGATGGTGACGACGGCGCCGCTCACGAGGCGGCGACGCGTGGTGGTGCGGGCGACGCGCCACACCCCCCGCGCGGGGTGGCATGACACGCCCTCCGCTCGAGCCCTCCGTGGAGAGCAGGGTCAGCTCGTTGCCGTTGCCGGTGGCCAAGAACTCGAGGCTCCCGAACCAGATGATGGCACCAGCAGAGAACGAAGGAGCGGGAGAAGCCATCCAGAAAACAACAAGAAATCGACTCGGACACGCGAATACCCCTACCTGGCGCGCCAACTGTCGGTGTTTCGGCCCCGGGGGTATGACACCAACTAGTAATATGATCGCGTGCTCTCTTCCTAGATGGTGATGCAAGATGACACAAGGATTTATCCTGGTTCGGGCAAAGAAGGCCCTACGTCCAGCGGGGGGAGGATATTCTTGTATTACTTGCACTTAAGTGCTTGTACAGAGGCAATACAAGCTCAATGAGCGTGGACCGGAGTCCGGACTCGTGTGTGTTGTGTGGACTTGTGCTGACCCGTGGAGTCGTGTCTGTGGACGCGTAAACGTGTGTCTAACCCGGGAGTGAAGGGCCCTGGTGTCCCCTTTTATAGAGCAAGGGGAGGCCAGGGTTACACAGGAGTGCGATACAGGAGTCGGGATGTACAACGTCCAATACGGAGGAGGGTAGGAATCCTGTCTTGTTGATGCCACTGGAGCCGACGTGGGGGTTGCTGTTGAGGCGTCCTTGAAGCATGGGCTCCATTTCTGGGCGCAGACGTGGGGCGTGGCGACGTGAGGCCGTGCAGCGCCCATCCCGGTACATACATGACGTGGCAGAGTCCCTCCGGGTCTTGGGGGTACCTGTTCTCAAATAGCAGGAAAGCCGTCAGGGCTCGAGGGGCGTAGGGCCGGCCTCGAGGTGGCGTTTGCGGGGGGCTCGAGCCCCCGCAGGTATGGGCAAGTCCCGGAAAGCCCGGCCGTACAGCGGGAATCCAGGCTTCGAGAGGTGGCTCGAGGGTGCTACAGTGCAAGGTATGGCCGGACAGTGCTGTACTTGTGCCTTTTTGCCCATGCTTGAGGTGAAAGCGAGATTTGACTGTGGCTCCGGTTTACTGTGGCGCACGTCGGGTTCCAAAGGATGTGACCGGAGTAGGTGAACGCATTAAATGCGCAGTGCGGGATTGGCATCCGATGTCTGGCGCTGCTCGAAGGAGATGTGAAATGTCTCGAGGGATAGGCTTTCGTGCTAGAGAGGCTCGAGGTCCCCGCGCGGGGTCTCGAGGAGCGGTGTACGGCTGTGTTGGGCTCGAGGCCTAGGTGCCAGGGCTCGAGGGGTAGGTTGTCGGGAGGCGGTCGGTAAGGCTTTGGCGAGTCTAAGCTTCCTGGCGGAGGGCCGGTGTGGCCGGCCTCGAGGGGTTGGTTCTTAGGGAGCTAGACTAGTTTCACCTCTTATTAATTGGTGTTCTAGGTTCAACTTGTTTGTTTTGCGTCGATTGGGGGTACCCCTTTGGTGTTTCCCCGACATATGCCGAGGAAAAAAGATTCTAACCTTCGGACATATTGTAGGTATTTTTGTAGCTCTGGATCTTTCGCTTTATAATTCTTCTCGATGTGCCCTGCGATGACTTGAGAGTCTGTGCTGCTGACTGCCCTTCGGACTGACAACGATCGAAGCCTTGAGAGTGCTAGTATCACTGCCTCGTACTCTGCGGAGTTGTTTGTGCATTTGAAGTTGAGCCTTCTTGCATATCTTAGCTTAGATCCGGATGGCGAAATTAGAATAGCCGAGGCCCCTGCTCTAGTTGCTCTCCAGGCTCCGTCGACATATACTGTCCAGAATGGGTCTTGTTGAGTTCCATCTCTGCGGGGGTCAGGGGTCCACTCAGCTATGAAATCTGCTAATGCCTGTGATTTGATTGCTGTTCTCCCGACGAAGGTTATGGCGTAGCTGTTGAGCTCGACTGTCCATTTCGCTATTCTGCCGACTGCCTCGTTGTTCTTGAAAATGTTCTCGAGGGGGTATGACGAGGGTACATGGATCTCATGTGCCTGGAAATACTGCTTTAGCTTTCTTGATGCCATGACCACGGCGTATGCTATCTTCTCGAGCTCTGAGTAGTTTCGTTTAGGACCTTCGATGGTTTCTGATACATAGTAGATTGGGGCTTGCCTGGTTCTGCTGTTCTCGTGTAACTCTTTGATTAGGACTGCGCTTGCTGCGTGAGGCGAAGCTGCGACATATAGCAGTAACAGGTCCCCTTTGCTTGGGCTGGTTAAACCAGTCAGGTTGGTGAGATACTTTTTCAAATCCTCGAAGGCTTTCTGCTGCCGAGGCCCCCAATTGAATGGTGCAGTGCTTCTCAGTGTTTCAAAGAAAGGTAACCCTCGCTCAGCGGACCTGGAGATGAATCTGCTGAGTGCTGCTAAGCGTCCTGACAAGCGCTGAGTTGCTTTTCTGGTCGTTGGTGGTTCCATATTAATGATGGCATCAATTTTTTCGGGGTTGGCTTCAATCCCCCTTGCTGAGACAATGCAGCCTAGCAGTTTTCCTTCGCTTACCCCGAAAACACATTTTTCGGGGTTTAATTTGAGTCCGGCGGACCGAAGGTTTTTGAACACTCTTTCCAAGTCTGTTATGTGATTTTCTTTTAGCTCGCTCTGTACGACCAAATCATCGACGTAGGCAGAGATTGCATGTTCGTCTTTGAAGACTTCAGTTGTCATGCGAGCGAAGGTTGATCCTGCGTTTCTGAGGCCCTCTGCCATTCTTCGAAAGCAAAAAGTGCCCGAAGGTGTAATGAAGCTTGTTTTTTCCTCGTCTTCCTCATTCATCCAAATCTGGTGGTACCCTGAGAAACAGTCGAGGAGAGATAGCATTTGGCAACCAGCTGCTCTGTCGACCAAGGTGCTTATGTTAGGCAGAGGAAAATCATCCTTCGGACAGGCTTTGTTCAGGCATGTGAAATCAACACACATTCTCCATTTCTTGTTCTTTTTCTATACAAGTACCACGTTTGAGAGCCATGTTGGATATTTGACTGGACGGATGACGCCTGCGTCCAGAAGTCTTTTAACCTCTGCCTTCGCTGCCTCTTTTCTCTCTTCTGACATTTTGCGAAGCTTTTGCTTGACTGGGCGATAGCCTGATTTGATGTTTAGGCTGTGCTCGATCAGAGTTCTGTTCACTCCCTTGAGATCCTCCGCAGACCAAGCGAAGGTATCGGAGCTTTCCTTGAGGAAACGAGTAAGGTTGTCCTCTGACTGGGGGTCCAGGTTGGCTGAAATGAACACTTTCCTATCTGAATTGCCCTCGAAGAGTTGGACTTGTTTAGTCTCTTCTTTGGGTGATGCTTTTATTCTGTCGATGCATTCTTCACCCTCGTCGCTGAGGTTTGTGGCTCGAGGCTTCGACAAATTGTGGACATTGCGTTGCCCCGGTGCTACTGTTCCTTCGGCTGCTCTTGCAATGTCTTGATCTCCGTACACTGCGACGACCCCCTTCGGAGCAGGAAGCTTCATGCAAAGGTATGCAGGGTGGATTGCAGCGTTGAATGCGTTGGTGACCCCTCGGCCGAAAATTGCATTGTAAGGGTAGAACATGTCGACCACATCGAAGGTTATATGCTCAGTTCGGCAGTTCAGCTGATCTCCGAAAGTAACGAGCAGAGATATTTTTCCGATAGCTCTTACTTGTTGCCCGCCGAAACCGTATAGTGGGTTATCGGAGGGTTGTAAAAGGTTTCTGTCAAGCTTCATGCTGTCGAAGGTTGTGGCGAATAGGATGTCAGCGGAGCTTCCTGTATCGACGAGAATTTTGGTGACTGTCCACCCTGCTAAGTTGGTTTCGATCACCATTGCATCAGTGTGAGGATAATCCCTTAACTTCATGTCACTGGAATCGAAGGTTATCGGGATGTGAGACCATCGGCCGAACTTGTGCGGTCCTTCGACGGCTACATGGTGCACTCTTCGAGCATGTTCTTTCTTTTGCCTCTTGTTGCCGTGATCTTCGTTGGAGCCTCCGGTGATGGCTAGTATCACACCGAAAGTTGATGTTGGGTTGTTGATGGTTGTCTGGGTTTGGGCTTCGGATTTGACTGGTTGTGGTGCTGGCAGAGCCGGTATTAGTGGTGGTGGTGGTAGAGTGTTGCTCACTTGTTGGTTGGCTTGGGTTTGAGGGGTTGTTGGGAATGTGACAGTGTATGGCGCATTTTGGCGTTGAGGAAAGGAGGTTGGTTGAAAAGAGGTGTGGTTGTAATGTGGGTGTTGAGAGTAGAAAGGTTGGTGCGAGGGTAAGCCGTAGTTTATGGGGGTGTACTGGTAGGGAGGTTGGGTTGGGTTGAAGTTTGGCCTTCTGGTGTGATTGATGGTTCTGTTTTCTGTAGGAGGGGCTCTTCTGGATTCCTGGAATTCTTTCCCTCTGGCGAAGCACTCGCACTGCTTTGTTGTGTGCCCTTTTCCTAGGCCGCAGAAATGACAGTACATTTTGGCCGGGTCCCTCTGCTGGTTTCTTTGCTCAGGCGGAGGTGGAAATCCATGTGGGTTTTGGTTGCCCGAAGGCTGAGTGCTTCTTCTGTGGTCTTCGATTGGATCTGCCTTGTTAATCGCTCCAACGTTGCTCTGATCTTGGTGAGGGTTGTTTTCTCTCGCTTGGGGCCTCGGTTGTGGTTTCTGCTGCGACCTTCGAGCGTCGGACTTTGCCCGGAAATCCATGTCCGCTCTACAGTACCTTTCCATCGTATCATGAAGCTCTTTGATTGTGTTTGCTGGTTTTCTGGCGAATTTTGAGGAACATGGGCCTGGGCGTAAGCCGCTGACTGCAGCGAGGATCACGGCCTCGTCGGATATTCCCGGAGTTCTTGCTCTAATCTGGATGAACCTTCGTCAGTAGTCTTGTAACGGTTCACGCTCTTCTTGTTTGCAGTTGAACAGTTCGATGGGGTTTGATGGGGCTGTCGTGATGCCCTTGAAGTTTGTGCAGAGTCTGTCTCTGAGGTTAGCCCAGGAATCCACCGTTCCGGGGCGAAGGTTGCTGTACCAAGTCTGCGCGATGTCACGAAGGATGATTACGAAAGACTTCGCCATTGTTGACTCATCCCCTCCTGCTGCGGCGACTGCTGCCTCGTAGCTCATTATGAATTGGCGAGGGTCAGTGAGTCCATCGTAACGGGGGAGATTTTGTGGATTGTAGCATGGTGGCCAGGGTTGGGTTTGTAATATTTGGGAGAGTGGTGATCTTGGGTCATAGGGCATCTGGTGTTGTTGGGCCCTTCGCTGTATACGAAGGTTTAGCTCTCGTTCTTCTGGGTAGAGCTGGCGAAAATTTGGTGGTGGTGGGGGTGGTGGTGGCTGATGAGCGTTGCCCTGTCGTTGCCCAGCATTCTCCTCTTGAAGCGGCGGTATTTGCCTGTGCGAGGGACTCCTCCATTCGGCGAAGCTGCTCTCTTGCTTCATCCGCCTTTTGCCTGATGAGGCGCAGCCGGTTGTGCCTTTCAAGCTGGTCCAGGCGCCTCTTCTTTTCCTGTAACTCAGCTTGAAGTCTTTCTAAAGCTTCGAGGCCCAACTCCTCCTCATCTCCTTCCCCATCTCCTCCGGAGGTGTGCGGGTGTGGCTGTGATGCCGGCCGAGTGTGAGGGCCCGGGACCTCCGTCCCTGGAGCAACTTCTTCTGTTTCCGAGGGTACTACATTCTCTTCCACAGGCTGGATTATCGCCGTGGCCTCTCTGGTCATACGAGGATCTCTGGTAGTGGGCGCTCTCCTGTTTCCTGCCATTTCGAACTTCGATCCCCACGGACGGCGCCAAACTGTTGGTAGTACACTTGCCCAACCTCCGCACACGTGCAGGGAGGTGGCGAAGGTGGCCAATCGTTAGAACCAAGCTAGGGAGCGACGGGAACAAAAACAGCGCAAAGTACGATGAGAACAGTGTCACTATGGCTCTATTCCCGAAAAAATCCCCCCATTACACTGTTCACCCCCGGTATTTATAGGGGATATCAAGAGGTGCCGACCAAATTACAATAGGGTACAAGAAAGATTCCTCTGCGCTATACATACAGAAGGGCAGAATCGTACAAACACAGCTGGAGCCAAAACCCTAGCCTGCTTTCCATGTGCCCGCCGCCGCTCGGCTCGTGCTCAGCCCTCGCGGAAATGCGAGGGCTGACCTTCGACTCGCGAAGATGCCCGTCCAGTCGCGAAGTCCGAGTCCCTTCGCCACCGGTTGGGCCTGGGCCTCTCGGCGAAGGTATGCGGGATGCGCGAGGGTTGCTCCCCGCGCTCTCCACGCCCTTTGCCTGTAAGAATTTGTTGAACATCACGAAGGTTGGGTCAGCATTCGGGGGCTTGAGGGACTTAACATGATGAACAAAGGAGGCAGGCAGCGAAGGTGCGCGGGACGCGCGAGGGCCGCTTTGTTGAGCCAGCCTGCGTGGTGCCACTGCCGAGGGTCCCTTCCCCCAACAATTATGAATACATTCTGTGATATATATATCTAATAATACTAATTTAACACCATAAATCTTGATATTTCTTTCTAGAAATTTAGTTAAAGTTTAAAAGTTTAACTTCAGATAATTATAGAAATCTATTTATTCATGGACAGAGATTATAAAGGTAAAACATTTAGGTTTGCTACAGAATACACTTATTGTGTCCCTCGTAGTTTCAGCCATATACCAGATTCAATTTTATAACATTGATGTTCCAAACATCACGAGTAGTATAACACACATTTATAATGTGTTATCATATGATATTATTTTTTCCCGTTGCAACATACGGGCATTTAGCTAGTGGTATATATATATTATATATACATGTGCTATCCTACACCCTAGGTGTAGAATAATATTCTACACCATAGCCCAGCTAATCGTATGCACAACTCAATCCCACGCGGCCCGCACCCGTCCACTCGCGCGCCTGCAACTCTTGGGCCAGCTCTGCGGCCCGTCGACCAACGTGTATTCAACGTCACGCGCGCAATCCAGTTTTGTAGTTGGATCCTATTTTCATTTAGAGACGGCCTGGCCTTGCACCTGCCGCTCAAAAATAATGCACAGGGCCTTGCATGTGCCACTCAAAATTACACAGCACATGAGCACAGACCCGTAGTAGCACCCTGGTAGTGGCAGATGGCTAGGTGCCTTGATGACACGAAAAGGTACCCAATGCATTGAGACCCCATCTCATGACTCGTCTTAGCCTATGTGCTACTCCCTTCGTCCCAAAATAAAAGTCATTCTTGTTTCCCGAGAAGTCAACATTGTACAACTTTGACCAATTATATATTAAATAATATTAATATTTATAATACATAATTAGTATCATTAGATAGAGCATTGAATATGCTTTTATAATAAACTTATTTGAAGATATAAATGTCGCATGTATTTTTTCTACAAACTTGGTCAAAGTTAAGAAAAATTGACCGGCACGCATCTCATAACGACTTCTATTATGGGACGGAGGGAGTATGTTGCTAGTAGCTTGGTACAACGACAAGTGCATGATAATTTTATCAAATATTTTTTCACTATCTTAAGTAAGTACATCAGCCAGTAACTTAATTAAGTAGTTGTCAGTACTTTGAGTAATTTGTCAGTAACTTCAACTATTTTGCCAGTGTTTTGTCAGTAGTTTGGTGCAACTGGTTTTTTAATTTCAGTAGTTGCTAGTATCTTCAAATAGTTATAATTAGTATTTTCTTTAGTATTTGTCAGTATTTTTGATATTTTTGTAATTATCTTCTGTTAGTATTTTCTAGTATAATTATCTTCTGTTAGTATTTTCTAGTATCATTAAGTGGCATTGAATAATAATTAGTATTTTCTTAATGTTTGTCAGTATCTTTAAGTCACTTTCAGTTTTATCATTTTTTGGTGCCTGTTAGTGTCTTAAGTAGTAAATACTCCAATAGTTATTATTGGTTGTAGAGTATATGTCAGTATATTGACTACAGTAGTTGTTAGTATCTTAATTATTTGTTAGTTTTAAAGTATGTTTAAATAGTTGTTCATATCTTTAAGTATATTTCAATAATAATCAGTATTTTTTGCTTCAGTGTTTGTCGGTATTTTTATTCTTCATAAGTATATTTTGTCAGTATTTTCTAGTAGTATTAAGTAGCATTTAATAATAATCATTATTTTCTCGTTCAATAATCAGTATTTTTTTCATAGTATTTTTAAGTAGCTTTCAGTAAGAATCGGTATTTTCTTTAGTGATCGTCAGTATATTTCATTGGTATCTTTTGTCAGTATTTTTTAGTATCATTAGGTAGCGTTCAATAATAATTAGTATTGTTTCAGTGGCTGTCAGCATCGTTAAGTATCTTAAAGTAGTAATAATCAGTATTCCAGACTTTCGATAGCATTTTCATACATTCAGTGCATCCTTCGGTTAACTTGTATACCGAACATCTTAAATGCAAAATTGCCATGTATCCTTTCACTTTTTGCTCTGCTTTTGGTGGTGCAGTCAGAAGCTTCAGTTACCTGATGCCTCAACTGAGTTGTCGAAACAAAAAAAATTAGTTGCTAAAAGCATATATTAGACTTTCTCAGCTCCTGTCAGTATTTCTCAAAAGTCCCATCTCTTTCCTGACCGGTTAGATTTGGGTCATGGGCTTGGCTGGCGAAGGGTGTTCTGAGAGCGTGCGGCACGACCACGAAAGCTGCAGGAGCGGTTGCGGATGGTGTGCGGTGGGCGTCGCGGCCACAGGAGGCAGAAGAGCGCAGGGCCAGCGAGCTTCGGCAAGCAATTAGGGGCGCGGGTGGTCTTGGACGAGCCCCGGCGGGCGGAGGCTCCCGCGGCGCGGCATGAGCTCCGGCGAAGGTCCTGCGAGCTTCGGCAGCAGGCGTGGCAGGCCTCGGGAGGCGTGAGGCGCGATGGCTAGTGCATGACCTCGGACATGGATGATTGGCGGCGGGCCACGCAGCCACGGCGTCAGGAGGCGCGGTGATTCTACGGGATTTCTCTTTTTTATTTTTTGTTAGCGGCTACTAGTATATGGGATCGGGAAGATAGATGGAGCGCAGGGATGGGAGGCGAACGAAGCTGGGCCAGTTGGGTTGGGCTTTGCCTGGTAGCAAGGGTTGGCGTAGACACCTAGGATGTAGAATAGCACTGCCGTATATATATATATATCACTGCATCAAACAGAGGCAGCCATGGAGGAGGCTAGCTGGAGCGCCGACGAGGGAAGAACTAATCTTACGCGTCGAGGATCTCAAGGCCAAGCTAGGTACTCTTCCGGCCTCAGGTTTCTTCTTCTTCTCCCTTTCCTAGATCTGTGGCCGCACCTGGCATCTGATGCTGACATTACTTGTGGCTCGTTGTCGTGCCCTGCCGTGTGCTTAGCTACTTAGGCAGGCCGCGACACGACCTACAGTGGCGGCTGTCATCCTGTGCTTGTCGTGCTCTTGCTCTATGCGTGACAGTATATACAATTATCATATTTATTTATTTTCATATGACCTGCTATATTGGCGTCTGCTCCACTATTTCAACAAGTTTGTCAAACATTGTTCAGGGCATGTGGACAGCAGGGAAAGGTGCATATTCAATATCATTGTAATAGTACACATGTTTTTCTTTCTGTTTATTTCAAGCGGGCGCCATCTATTTTAGCCTCTTTGTTACTAGACTAGATGGGAAAACTGAAGCCACACATTCAATTCAACCAAGCGATATCGCAATATATATCAGAAAAAGGACCTCTGTTTTCTCAGTACCTAATACATGAAGAAAGGTATCAATTTGCTGGATCGTTCATTCATAAACTATGCATGCAGATATGTTCCTTGCATGTAAGCAGTGTTTCATTCTTCAGGTGGGCTGCAGCCAGAAGGAGGTGAAAATGATAATACTGTAACAGGTTGGCCTTTTGGAATGGTCCAATTAGCCACGAGGATTTTAATTATGTTTTCCTGACACCAAGCAGTGCACTGAAGGGGCAAAGTTATAAAGAGTAATGTGAGAAGTCTAGAAAATCGAAGGTGGTAAAGTTCAGTCTATATGTATGGGGATTTTTTAGTCACCACACATATTCTGAAGTACAGGGGGACACATCGACCAAGTTCTAGGACTCGAGAGGGAGAGACTGATGTCATGTGTATAAACATGTAAGATCATAGACGCCTCGACTAGACTTTGATCTTTGACTTCTGACATCATTTAGACATGTAAGATCGCATAGCACAACTACAGTTAGATATATCCTTAGCTAAATCAAATATTGCAATTTTTACATGCATGTTCAGTTTGTAACGAAATATATACAATTAGTGTTTTGCTAACTGACTCAACACTACAGGGAACGCCGGCTTTGCCGAGTGCTGGCTGCACTCGGCGAAGGCTTCGCCGAGTGCCGCACTCGGCGAACGGCACTCGGCGAAGAAATTGTCGGCAACGATATCTTTGCCGAGTGCCAAATATCGGGCACTCGGCAAAGGATTCGCCGAGTGCCAGGTTAGCACTCGGCGAAGCAAACGGGAGCCGTCACTTGACGGCCTCTTTGCCGAGTGCCACATGGGCCGGCACTCGGCAAAGAGGGCCCCTTTGCCGAGTGCCACGTGGGCCGACACTCGGCAAAGAGGGCCCCTTTGCAGAGTGCCACGTGGCTGACACTCGGCAAAGGAGGCCTCTTTGCCGAGTGCCACGTAGGCCGGCACTCGGCAAAGAGGGCCTCTTTGCCGAGTGCCACGTGGGCCGGCACTCGGCAAAGAGGGCCTCTTTGTCGAGTGTCATGGTCAAGGCACTCGGCAAAGAGGCCGAGCTGGGGAAAATTTGCCCAGCTTTGCCGAGTGCCATGACCTCTTTGCCGAGTGTGGCACTCAGCAAAGCTGGGAAAAATGGAATTTTTTTTTCTGTTTTCATTTTCCTACACAGAAAACATATCACACATCCATATTCCATTTCAGTCAAATATCACATGCATATATATCACACATCCATATATCACATGCATATCCATTTCAGACGAATATCACACGTTCAGTCTCCACGCATCACAAGGTCACAAGTTTATTACAAGTTCATGACAAGTTCACAAGTCCATCACATTCATCTCACAAGTCCATGACAAATCTAAGTCGGCCCTCACTGCTCACCTTGGTGCTCAGATTGTGAAGAACTCTCACCTTGCCACGCGTCCCACGACCCGCCCGAAGGACCACCTTACCAACCTTGCCACGCGGGCGGCGGAGGTCCAGATGGCCACCCGGTGTACCCCGACTGGCCAGGAAGGTAACCTGGCCACCCATAGGGCGGAGTAGGGCCACCGGGGAGCCACCCAGGCTGCGGAGGAGGACCATCAGTGATGTGCAGAGTGTGCGGAGGAACGCCAGGTTGAGGAGTCGGTGCCGAACCCTCCGACTGTGAGTGCACAAAGGAGAAGCAAATTTGTTAGCACCTGGAGGACGACCGTAAAAGTTAAAGAAATATAAACAACCATATATACTCACCGGAGTCTCTGTCGAAGGAGTAACAGGAGGCACAAAAGGAGCGAGCAGCGAGGGAGGCACGACAACACCCGGGATGTTCAGGCTCCCAAAGAAGTGAGCTATGTCCTGCGTCCTCTGCGCCTCCCGCTGCTGGACGGCCATTAACTCGCGACGATGGGCCGCCGCCTGGGCCTCGTGCATGGCCTTCAACCTCTGCACCTGGTCCGCCTGGGCCTGCATCTGGGCCTGCAAAATTCGTCCCGTAAGGTTTAAACAATGCAAAGACAAAGTATATGTGTAAAAGCAATGAACGACGAATAGAACAAGTATTTACCTGAAGTGCTGTCATCATCTGCTGTGAGGTCGGCTCCCGAGGTCGTATGGGGACGGAGGAGCTCGTGCTGGCAGCTCGATTCTCGGCGAAGTTGGGAACAGAGGACGAGTCAACTGCGTTGTTGGCTATCCAGTACCGGTCGTGCTGCTTCTCTCCTCCCAGCCTCATCACCAGGTCTGTATCTAGGGGCTGGCTGGCCGGATCGAAGTCCTCCCCATGGCGCTCGCGAGCCGCCGTGGTGTACTCGGTGACCTTGGTGTAGGCGTTCGTGTTGGTGAACGCCTCGGGCCCGGCGTTTGGGTTGTACTGGGTGCTCGCTGCAGTCACCTTGCCCTAGTGTGACAAGTGGTACGCCTTGAAAGGGAGGCACTCCTCACCACCATGCGACTGAGACTGCGAGGAAAACACAGATGATCACAAGGAAAACATTTGCTGCAGGGACACAGCATCCGACTCGACCCTTTAGCAGCCGGACCAAACGCATGCTCTAAGAAAGCATTGGTCTTAGTAGTCCATTCTGTGCTCTTACTTGCATGGCCCGTGTACATCCAGTCACGGTTATCCATCCTCTGGCATATACATATGTAAGCGAGTAATAAAACCAGCAATTGCATCTACACGGCGTTCCTACCATCTAATAGGTGAAGGATAGGTCCTAATCCCACCCGAGGATGCGCAGATGGGTTAGTTTCCATGTTCTACTCCTATCCGAGACAGAATTTCGGCAGCACCTCCTCGCTGTTCTCCCGATACACGTCCTGGCAGGGAGAGTGTGTATCCGGAGAACAACGAGGAGGTGGTGCCGAAACTCTGACTCTGACAGGAGAAGAACATGGAAACTAGCTCATCTACGCATCCACGGGTTGTCCAAAATACGTGGACAATCCGAAAGAGATACGGTCGCAGATATGCAAAGGTCTGTATATCTAAGACTGTATCTCTTTCGAACGGGAGACGTTTTACTAGGTTACGCGACCAATGATCAGATACCTAAGGATACGGATAGAGGGGTTATACCTAAGGTGTCGATGAGGTCAGGGTAGCGGGGCAGTGGTGAGTCGGGGCAGTGGCGAGACGACGCGGTGCAGGTAGACCCGCAACGCCAACGAAGACGATCGGGTCACCGAGTCCCTCCGACGGGTCCTCCTCCTGCCAAAAAAGTGCAATTGGTTAGTCTCGACCAAAAATTTCGGCAGCACCTCCCCTGCACGGCGAGGTTCCCAAAACCTGCAGAAAACGTCGGCACGAAGGCCAACAACCACATATATCTTTGCATACTTCTACTAATATTACTACTTCTACTACTAACACAACAACAACTACTACTTACTACTACTAACTACTTTCTACTACTAACTACTTACTAATATTACTACTAACTGCTTACTAATATTACTACTAACTTCTTACTAATTACCTAGTCGGCGACGGACGATGACGTTGACAACGGCAAGATGACGACGGGGACGTCCTTCTCCTCCCTCCTCCTTCCTCTTCTCCTTCTCCCTTCTCCTTCTCCTTCTTCTCCTCCTCCTCCCTCCTCCTCCTCCTCCCTCCTCTTCTTCCTCCTCTGACTCCTCCTTTCCTCCTCCTCGAGGTGCGGGCCAGCGGCCGGCGGCCGGGCCGGGGCGCGCGGGGACGGCGGTCGGGCAGCCGCGGCCAGTGGCGGCGGCCGGGGGCGGGACGGCGGCCGGGCAGCCGCCGCGGAAGGGCTGGAGGGGCGGGGGCGCGCGGGACGGCGACCGGCGGCCGGGCCGGGGCGCGTGGGGACGGCGGCGGCCGGGGGCGGGACGGCGCGGCGGCGGGACGACGCGGGGACGGCGCGGTGATAGAGCGGGGGTCGGGACGGCGCGGGCGCGACGGCGGCGGGCGGCGGCGGGCGGGGCGACGGCGACGGGGCGGCGGCGGGCGGGGCGACGGCGGCGGGGCGGCGGCGGCGGGTGGCCTGGTGTGTGTGAGTGTGTGCGTGTGTGGGTGGCGGCCGGGCCGTTTTGTATTTTTTTTCTTTTCGAACGTCTTTGCCGAGTGCCAGATCGGGCGGCACTCGGCAAAGTGACCTCTTTGCCGAGTGCCACGTGATCTGGCACTCGGCAAAGAGTGTCAGGCCCACGTGGACCTATTCGCCGAGTGTCAGCCCGGCACTCGGCAAAGAGGGAACTTTGCCGAGTGCCAGCTGGCCAGGCACTCGGCAAAGAGCCTCTTTGCCGAGTGCCAGGGCTGACACTCGGCGAAGTTTTTATTTATTTTTTTGGTTTTTGCCACCAAGTTTTTTTTTGAGGCACTTTCACACTACCACTGTCAACATGTTCAAATTTGACAGTTTTTCAAAACTTTTCGTTATATTTTTTCACTTTATTTCATTTTTTTGAATTTTCGCGAAAGACGCAAGTTTGAACTGCGGGTGCATCGAAGATGTCCAGGTTTGTAAGCATCGTACGTGACAACTTGCTCGAAACTTTCTTAAATTTTTTTCTCAGCATACGCATATGATGTAATAACATCTCGCCAAGTTTCGCGATTTTCGGAATTCATTTGCATTTTCTATAATTAAAAAACCGCCAGCACGTAATTTAGAGGCGTTGCCCCGAGAGCACGTTGATCGAAACCTCGGGTCAGGTTTTGGATTTGGCCTCAACATACGGTTAAGAACAAGAATAACATTTTTTAAATCATCAAAATCCATTATTCGATGCACCCGCAGTTCAAACTTGCGTCTTCCGGGAAAATTCAAGAAAACGAAATAAAGTCAAAAAATATAACAAAAAGTTTTGAAAAACTGTCAAAGGTAAACATGTTGGCCATAGTACTGTGGGAATGATCCACAAAAAATTTGGTGTCCAAAATCCAAAAAAAAAAACTTTGCCGAGTGCCACGTGGACTGACACTCGGCAAAGAGGGGATCTTCGCCGAGTGCCAGCCACGTGGCACTCGGCAAATAACAGCCCACGTTCTTTGCCGAGTGCCACGTGGCCGGCACTCGGCGAAGATGCTCTCTTTGCCGAGTGCCAGCCACGTGGCACTCGGCAAAGAACATCTTACGTGTCAAAGAACGGGGCCCCACGCTTTGCCGAGTGCCACGTGGCTGGCACTCGGCAAAGAGGGGATCTTCGCCGAGTGTCAGACGGCGGACACTCGGCAAAGCAAACGGTCCTGGATGTCGTCTGGTCCGCGACACTTTGCCGAGTGCTCATCTTTGCCGAGTGTGCGGCACTCGGCAAAGAGGTCACTTCGCCGAGTGCTTTTCTTTGCCGAGTGTGGGGCACTCGGCAAAGCAGTCTTCGCCTTGTGCTCAGTCTTCGCCGAGTGCCAGATTTCCGGTTGCCGAGTGCCCGAAATTTGGCACTCGGCAAACTGGCAGGCACTCGGCGAAGCCTGTTTCCTATAGTGCAACTACCCACAAATTTGTATTTGCAGCGCTGTCGATTTAACATAAATCAGAACATGAAAGTTGTTGCACTAAATTTTTTGGAGGGACTCCCTTGGTCTCTTGGCCTGTTTTTGCATCACCGTTGGTTCTACAAAATTAGGTACACGAAAATTGCTACACTGTTTTTTACTCCTCCTGGGCCCTTTGCCTTGTCATGGGCAGCGCTGAACGAATCCATTGTACTGAGTCGGTACTGAACGGACCCACAATGCATCCGAGTAGATCATATTGCTGAAACTCATAGACATAGACAACTAAACTAATTCAGTATCCATACACCATAACTTGGACATGAGTATATTATTTATACCCGTTGCAACGCACGAGCACTCATCTAGTTGAGGAAGAAGTCCCTATATATATAGCGCTGACTTTTTTTTAGAGGTCCAGCCAAACAAATTAAATGAATTTCTCCTTGTGGCTAATGTAGGGAGCTTTTGTGACCACCGTGCTCAACAGCAAGGCACCCAGTAACCTTCAAAAAAAAAAATAGGACATGATGTTAGGCTGCCTTCACAAGTCCGGTCTTTCGGCTTTGAATAGCTCGTTCTCCAAGACTGCAACCTACAAGGAGATCACAATATATAAGTGCAGCATGTGGACATAAGCTTATCAGATGCCCATCCAGTTCCCCAATTCAATATAAAAAAATGAATTAATTTTTTTTCGTTGTAGCCCAAAGAAATCCAATATGTTTAATATTTGTACAAAATAACTGAATCCAGAACTGATAAAATTGAATAGATTTATCTAGATGGGATTAGTATGTTGTTACTCGTATAAGCAATTTTCTGTCAGTGTGCATGGTTATTATATTATAGTAATAATAGACACTAAGCATTTGTTTGAATACTGGACAAATGCCATGAGAATCAGGGATGATTTTTTCTCCATTTAATTTCTCATGGGGATAAATTTTGTATCATCTTCGTTCCTTAATGGGTAAATTCGCCACGGAAAATCATCGGGAACGGGTCCCTGTTGACATGGCTAATGAGAATGCCGATTAAACAAGAATTTTGACTTCAGCGTCCAAAATCAGAAGTTCCCGGCATAAGGGCCCAACCTCATAAGGGCCGGTTCGGTTCCCTAAAAACCGTTATGGGAATGATCGGCTAATTTGTATTAACAATTGATCAGTCGAGATGGTTCTCAGCCTCCTTCTAGCGTAAAATATAACCAGCCCTGAATTGTAAATCCTAGTCGAGCTAGGAAGGCGGAGAAAATATTCGGGGAGCCCCACAACACAACACAACACAACACAACACAATCCTATCCTAGCGCCTCCGCCACACCCTACCGTCCACCACCGCCGGTCCCTCTCTCTTCTCCTCTGGCATCCCATCAAAGACCGAAGAGAGTAGGGATCTTTTGTCTTTAGTAAGTTTTTCCTAGTAGATCGAGTCTTTAGAGTTCTACTCGCTTGAGCTATTCAGCCGCTTTAATTTTACAAATTGGCTATGAAGAAACAATGTTTTTCTCTCACAACAAATAAACCGTATAAATCAGCCAAAGCAACTTTGAGTCCTGTCGAACAGAGCTAGTGTCTCTTCATGCCAAATTTCTTGGCATTAGAGGTTTATCTCCTTCTCCTCCACTCCGATGATGATGAAGGGAATCGTAGAATCATCTTCTCCATGACAGTTCTGTTAAAGATAAGGGCAACTTCGGTGTTAGCGTCTTCAGCGATATGATGGCAGGGACAATTTAGTTTTCAGGCGATGACATCAAGGCGAAGACGATGTCGTCACCGTGGAATAGTTTTCTCTAGTCTTTTTTTCGTTTTGTTATGGTTAGATTTGACCATGATGAAGAATAATTTCCTCAATCTTCGGTGGCAAGAAGAAGAAGAAAGACACTAGAAAGGAGTTCCTCATTTCCGTCTACAAGAATATTGGCCGTTGTTCATTGGGCATATGTTCTTAAGCTATTTACCGAGTTTTTGCGTATTGTAAAACATCTAGCATATTAGGTTTTAAGGTGTGCTATCTACAGCTACAGCGTGTATCAACTATCATATCATATACTCCCTCCGTCTCAAGATATAAGGCGCGATTTGACTTGGTGCGGTCTTCAAGATTATACTTTGACCATTAATTTATACTATTTTATATAACTAATGGAAACAACAAAAATATCATTAGAAAGTATTTGTAATGATAAATCTAATGGTACCATTATTGTACTATATATTTTTTATTTTATTAGACTTATTATTGGTCAAAGTTAATAAAGTTTAAATTTTGAAATACGTGCATGACTTATATCGTGAGACTGAGGGAGTAATATATTGTAAATCGTAGTCGGATGTGCTTGTTGCCGTGGATTGCGTAAGGTCTCGATTTCATTGATGGGCTGGCCCAATCTGGCTTCTCAATATCAGCTCTGGGCTGATCCGTGTGGGTTTTCTAAAATGGGCATTGGCTGTCTTCCTGACACGCTGCATGCATGTTTCGAAAAATTGTCTGGCCCAAACAGACTTACCATTTCGAAATAAGCATTCTGTGTTACTTTTTTTTTTGTTGCGACAAGCATTCTGTGTTACTGTGAGAGCATTAGTTCACTCAAATCAATGGCCTCAGAAAATAAAGTTCACTGAAACAAATTAAACCGATAGCAAGCAGTCTGGACAAAATGATCGCAGACAATAATTTTATATAGATAATATATAGTTGCTGATCGATTGAGGTGTAGAAAAAAAAATGTTTATCCATTCTGTCTCGAAACTTTTATTTTCACCAATAGAAAGAACAATCCTGCAACTTTCTTTCACTCACATCTGACATCTTCTGGATGGGCCAGGTAGCTGCACGTCTCCACGTCTCACGTTTCATGCTCATTTAGTCATTTGGCTGGCTACATTTGACGTTTCTTGACGATGATACTAGTGTATGTCTATATCCTCGCTTAATTCTAACTCGAAGAGACGTCATTTTCCTCTCCAGGCTCCTCATCCTCATTATATTATCATTTTTGAACGAGTATACTCTATTACATTATCATCTAATTTATTCCTTTCAATTTCTTGTATGCCTGCATTTCCTTTTGCTTCCGGAATGCAACTGCCAGAGGCCAATTTTGGTTTGCCAACACCGAGCAAGAAGTTCTCTGCCTGCCAGGAGGTTTTTGGTTTTTTTATAATACAAAAAAAAACAGGCTAGGAGATTCTTAGAGTAAATATGGGTATCGATCTAACCTGCTAATTAATAAGACACGGCTAATAATAATTGATTAAATAGATGAACCTTCCGTACCAAATCATTGGAGATCTGGTCGGTACATGCCATGGAGATCTGCTAAGCTATAGCTACTGGTAGTAGGGGCATATGTGAAGCACATGATTATGTAAAATTTGATAAAATCTTGTACGGCTCTACTTCTAGATACTTACGTTCTTTGACCGTATTACGCGTTTCAATTTTTTCAACAAAACGGTTTTGCATACCACTACTATAGAAACACATTTGTGCAGCGTTCCCTTTTGCCCTCTATGATGGACTCTTGTTTTGGCCGCTACGATAAATCCCACAATTTATCGAAGTGGATATTTTTTATTTACCGTGGCTTAAGATCATAATATCAATTTACTATTTACTATTTACTCAGAAGCGTAGAGTATACGCTAAGACTCTAAGCTTCGCTTATATACGCATAATATGTTTTTGTTTCTGATTTGTGACCACAATAAATATTTTCGGAATAGTATTGGGGCAAAAATTGAGGACATATAATATTTGGAACACATGTTTTTATATGTAAATTAGTTGATTTGTATGAGATACTATTTCACATCCATAGATCATTACTGCATCCAAACCCGACATCACTCGACGGGAGGCAATTAGCACACAGAAAATTGTAAGTGTACTCTAGATATTAGACAATGTTTGGGATCATAGAGCTAATAGTTAATGGCTAATGATTAGCTTCTTCGGATGTAAATGGATTCAACTAAGTATCTCGATAGCTAGTTGGGCCAAAGTACCAAACCAGCAATTGGCAGTTAATATTAGCTATGAGCATTAGCTAGCTAACTATTAGGTCGTCCTCGCTAGCGAGCTACCAAGCAATGGTCTCACACACTCTTTGAGAGACTCCTCTCTCACAGCACAATATTTCTAAGTTTTGTACTGCCACTTCCTCCCAAGTCCGAAGCTTTACTGATTTTATTTAAAACTTTACCTTACACGTTACTACTCCCTCTGTCCCTAAATAAGTGTCGTTCTCGCTTCCCGAGAAAAAACTGTCGATAATTCTATATTAAAATATATTAATATTTATTCTAAGTAATTAGTATCATCGGAAAGATCTTTACATCTAGTTTTTTAACAAAATTATTTGGAGATATAAATATTGCACATATTTTCTATAAATTGAGTTAAACATGTGACACGCATACCAACGACGATATTTATTTAGGGACGGAGGGAATAGCTCTTAGCAGCTAATGGATCTAAACAGAATCTAAATATAGACGAACTTCTGTGAACTGGGGGTAATTTAATCAGTTAGTTTTTTTTTGTTATGAGATAATGTCTATCTGGATTGAAATATTTGACTTGATGATACAGATACTTATACTTTTCTAAATATATTTATTCTAGAATTTAATGTTACTGGTATCTTAGCTTATGTGGGTTACTTGTGCATAGTATATTTTCATGCGTAGAGGTGGAGGCACACATAATTGAAATTTTTTTGGCATGCCATGGCCAATTAATCAGTTGTAGATGTAGATGATGATTACTATAACTAATTATTATAATTCTCAAGCTGGCCTCCTTTTGGATAAGAATGAATTACTTTGGCCGCGTTGCATTGGAGTTTTTTTTTTTTTTTGGGCGCGCGCGCTTTGTTTCTCTCTCGATCGGTCGCTTAATTCGCTAGGCTGTGTAATCATAAAATAATATATAGAAAGTATAACTTCTAGCTTTGTTTTCTACTAATAACATCTAATCACAAGTCACGATTCACAATTCACAATTCATTATTGGCTAGGTTGCATGCATCACGTGTCATCCCAGATGACAATGACACATCCCACTAGAGCGTCACATTTTCATGGCAGTTATTTACTCTTTAGCCCCTCTAAATCATGTATTTTCATTTCGCTTGTTAATTGGTACCCACACACGACCGAATTCATCGAGGCTCTCTTTGGATCACTAGAATTGAATTTATTTTAATAATAATAATTTAGCCACAAATTAATTAACGTAATATAGTTATATACGAAATATATTTGTATATTAGTGTTGGTTATACATGATAGATACTTATGTGTTGCATTGTGTTGAAGAGCTTGTTATAAGTTACAAAGTAAAACATAGCATAATGACCTATAGAATCAATTTTCATCTTCCACCCTGTATAAATTTGAGATAGGCTTATATGTGAACTTTAAAAAATAATAGAATGTCATATTCCAAGTCAAATAGCCGACACTATTAAATAGATTCTAATTCTTTCAAAATAAAAAAAAACCAAATGACTCCTAAAAGAAAGCATGTCAAGTCCCATAAAAATGCTTTATGGAAGACACAAGGGTCTTCCACTATATAAAAGAATCGTATGTAGCATCTAGATATACACTATATCTAGATACGTAATAAAAATTATATATTCAAAAATTCAAAAGCACTTACAATTTGGAACAAAGAGAGTAATAACTAGCTCTAGCTGAACCAAATAGACCTCAAACAATGTGAGAAATTAATTAGCTCCATTCGGCAGCATCACAACGAGTAAATAACATGTGCTCGCGTGAAATAAGATCTCCATATATACTAGGAATTAAGGATGTACTCCCTTTGTCCCTAAATAAATAAATATCTAACAAGTTTAGGATAGATTGACAGAGAAAAGATCATAATATCTTTCATTAATTGGGGTAGTTGCACACTTAAGGCCTTTTTTATGATCTCTTCCTCTAAACTTTAGAGCTCAAACTCCACACAAGTGGTCTAATATTAGTTCTAAACTTTAGGCCACCTCACATTAGAGCTTTAGACCATAAAACCGAGCTAAAGTGCTCCAAAATTTTTAGAGGTCTAAAGTTTGAAGGAGAGGATCTAAACAGACCCTTATTCAAGTGGTACAGTAGTTTTAACATTTACTACATCTATCCAACTATAGAAATTTAAGTCTACATTGATGGAAAACAGGGAGAAGAGAGGTGGTTCAGTGAATATGAGGGGACTTCGAGAAACATTGGGCTAGTGGATTGTTTAGTCTTCTAGAGATTTTTTATTTGTAGGCAAATTTTTGTGTTAGGAATCTATTTATTTAGTTTAGAGAACATATTTGTACGCATGTATTCTCTCAGTCTTATAAAAAGTATCATTTTTGTTCTTGAAAATTCAAATATTTTAAGATCGACCAACTATATATACAAGAAAATATTACCATTGATAATGCATAATTAGTATTATTAGATATTTTGCAAGATAGACTTTTATAATAAACTTATTTGAAAATACAATGTTGCTAATAACTTCTAAATCTAGTCAAATTTGCACAAATTTTGTAATGATATTTTTGTGTGGGTGGGGGGAGGGACTTTGCTATGCACACCTGCGGCAGTTCTGTCGGCAGCACTCATGGCGCCCAGGGATTCACAAAACTGGGAACCATATTATTATTATTTTTTTGGCACAGCATATCTCACTATAATATGATTAAATCTTCTTTTCCCAAGAGAAGAAAATCATGGATTTGATACGCTGATGCATGCAGCGAGACCTTCACGGTTCCATAAACAAAATACCTTTCCTTTCCTTGCCGTACTTTGTAGCTTTCATAGACAATAAGGTCTTGTTTGGAACGCGAGTATTTTTTCCTGTTCTTGCGTTTTTTCCTGTGAAATTGAACTGATTCCTGTAAAATTGCTACGTGATTCCTATGAAATTCCTGCGTTCCAAACAGACCACAAACATATACTATATTCCGGAGGTAGTGGTATTACTATTTTTAGCTACGAGGAGATGCCAACACGGCATTGCTAACGAGCCTATTGGGCGTGTTTGTGTGCATGAAAAGGTCATCAACCCAAGGTCCAACCAACATCATGCCTGCCCATCTGGCGACTTGATCGCTGTGCTGTGCCATTGTATACCTGCAAATTGCAACGCACACCACAACTTTGGCTTGCATGACTTTGCGGCTGCAGCTGACAGGGGGCCACGGTGACGGTGAAAAAGCTTTGGCCTTTGAGCGCACTCCCTTTATGTTGGCCTACTAAAAATTTTAACACATGGTACATAGAAAACTAAACGACGTACGTATATAACCATTTTTAGTTACCATGCTTGTATTGAGATAGTGATAGAATCTCTTATAATTTACAGCAAAGTTTAAATACTTGACTTGGATAGTGTTAGCAAATAAAGCAATAATAGATCGAACATGAGACACTGTATGAGCAGAGTTTACAGAACGCACGGAATACAATGAGTTGTCTCTCTCTCAACTCTTCTCGTGCAGCTTACAAGATGTATTTATAGGGTGGACTGACTACTACTCCCTCCATCCCAAATTATAAGGCATTCCACGAATCTTGGAGAGTCAAAGTTTTTCAACTTTGACCAAATTTATATGATAAGATAATAATATTTATGATTCCAACTAAGCACAATTAGATTCTTCATTAGTTATATTTTCATAATATACATACTTGATGCTATAAATCTTTGTATTTTTCTCTATAATTTTGGTCAAAGTTGAAAAACTTTGACTCTCCAAGATTCTTGGAATGTCTTATAATTTGGGATGGAGGGAGTAGTTAAATACGAAAACAAATCCACTAAATATATTACCCGAACTGTGGGCCTTCAGGAGTCCCGGAGGACTCACGTTAGAATTCAGATCATAGTCCAATAGATAGCTTGTATTCGAGGAGAAGAAATTATACATATAAATGTATATAAATATACATATAAATATATATAAATACACATATATTTATATAAAATAAATAAATAAATATAAATATATAGATTTAAAGGCTAAATCTTACCGTGGTCTCACGGGCCCGGTGGGCCCGACGGGCCTTCGGGGCGGCCCGAGGCCTGCCTGGACCGAGCCTGGGCTGATGCAGAGGCACGAGGCCCGACCTCAGCCCGGCCCGGCGGCCCGTCGTGCCTTGGTCGGGCCCGGGCCGGGGCGGGCTGGCCCGTTGGCCATGTATACAACTACCTCTGTACTCACATTTACGTAACTTACTACAATACTACTGCAGATAGACTCGGTTAGCATCAAGCACGGAAGCTTAACCGTAAATTCCTTCTGTCCAACTGTTAAGCCGCTCGTCAAAGCTTGCAGTTTACTAGTCGTCGTCCGGCTTGATCCTCCCCTCTGCGCCCAGTTCACGGCTTGATACGCCATCGGCACGCCATCCAACCCAAGAATATATACCTAGACTAGAGGAGACGACGCTGCTCTTCCTTCCTCCACTCCTTTTCCCCTCTCTATACAGCAGCTACAGGAGGAATCAATCAATCATTCAATCAATCCCCTCTGCTCAGCATCAGCAAGCAAGCAAGCAAGGGGCAAAGGCGGCCGGCGCGGCGGCCGGGCGGGGGCCGGCAGCAGCAGTCCTCTCATCGAGCTCTCCGGGGCCGGCCGCGGGAAAAGGCGCGCCTTTGCTCTGCTTCTCCTCTGTCCTTCCCTGGTGCTCGGTTGAGGGGGCCGGCGGGGATGGGCAGCGGCGTCCGGGCGCTGATGCGCCGGAAGCAGGTGGACTCCGAGCGGACGCGCGCCGCCGGCAGCGCCCACCAGCTCCGCAAGGAGCTCTCCATCACCCAGCTCGTCGCCATCGGTCAGGAACATCTCTTCTCTCTCGCTTTCCGTATCCTCTTCCTTCTTCTGCTTCTTCTACTCATATTTCTCGATTGGCTTGCTAATTTCGGTGGATCTTTGCGGGTATTTTGTCGGAACCCCAGAAGAAAGGTGCAAGCTTCGCTGCGTTCATTTTTCCTTGGGCAGGCGCTTTGGCGCTTTGGCGCTTTGCGTGCTCTTGTCAGCTGTGGCGGCGAAACAAATGCCTTCACAACGATTTCAATTGAATTTGCCGGGTTCTGTTCAGTCAGCTGTTGATACCGAGCTCGGACTAGAGCTAGAGCTATATTATATTACTCGATTTCACTTGCCAAGTTTCCAATTCGAGTCTCATCGATCCATTCTTAGTTCTGAACCTCAGTTGCTTCTTTCTCTAGTTTCTTTGTGCTCCCTCTGCTCGGTTGGTGTTGGGTCAGTGTTGGTTGGCTCCTTCTGTTCCGGGCATCGCTACTCTGTTCTTGTACATGCCCTTTTTTTGTGAATTTCTTGTACATGCCCATTGTGCATAACATGTAGTACTGAATCATATCGTTTCAAAACAAAATAGTTTAATAGCATGTGAACAATCCAACTCGTAAGTAGCTCAAGACATGTCATTTTTTCTGTAGCAATGTTTAAATGCTTCTGATGTTCTCTTCTTTTTTTTCTTTTTCTTTTTTTTTTGCCACGGATTCTTAGAGCTTATGCAGATGGCTCGTTTACTTGTTATTTTGGACCAAAACCCCTGTTTTTTGTTTTGCTAATTATAGTATCTCACCAACAAAAGTATTGATGATGGAACCGCTATGCTATTCCTCAGGTGTTGGGTCGACGATTGGAGCCGGGGTGTACGTCCTTGTTGGGACGGTTGCCCGGGAGCATTCTGGGCCGGCATTGACGCTTTCATTTCTGATAGCCGGAATAGCTGCTGCCCTTTCAGCCTTCTGCTATGCAGAGCTTGCTAGCCGTTGCCCCTCTGCAGGAAGTGCCTATCATTATTCTTACATCTGCGTTGGCGAAGGGTAATTTACTGATATATATATATGATGGAGCGATCGTTGTTCATATATGGCATTCCTGTGCTGCTGAGTTTATGGTCTCACATTGTCTGTTGCTTCATTATGCAGAGTTGCATGGTTGATTGGTTGGGCTCTGATACTTGAATATACCATCGGTGGATCAGCTGTTGCCCGTGGCATATCTCCCAATCTAGTGAGTGGAATTCCCCTGCATCTGATGTGCTCATGCAGATACTGATCAGTAGTTAATCTCCAATCTCCTTGTACAAAATCAAACAATAAAAAAATTCTATGTTTTCAGGCCTTATTTTTTGGAGGACAGGATAGTCTGCCATGGATTTTAGCACGCCATGACATCCCATGGCTTGATGTTGTTGTTGATCCTTGTGCTGCTTTCCTGGTTTTCGTTGTCACAGGTCTGCTATGTGTGGGGATAAAAGAGGTTGCTACCTTCTCCAATTCAGTAATAGCTACCTTACATATTTTCTGAGAATATGACACCTGATCTTTCCTCTCTGTTTTCACTTTTTCCAGAGTTCATTTGTGCAAGGAGTTGTGACGGTCCTAAATTGCTTTGTGATGCTATTTGTTATCATAGCCGGTAGTTACATCGGCTTCCAAACAGGATGGGTTGGCTACAAGGTTTCTGGAGGGTAATGCTAAAGACCCTGATGCTCTGTTTCTTTTCTTAAGCCAGTAGTTAGCGCACTTACACTTCATTGATTTCAGATTTTTCCCTTATGGAGCTAATGGAATGCTTGCCGGGTCAGCAACTGTCTTCTTTGCCTACATAGGCTTTGATTCAGTTGCCAGCACTGCTGAGGAGGTTAGGAAATGTCTTATTTCCTTGATTGATTTGGCCCTTCTTATTTGCTGGATTGTTAGCACAGAATAGAAAATATAATTCCCTCATCTGAGAAAATGTAGTATCTAATTATCTTATGTGAACTTCCGACAGGTGAAGAATCCACAACGAGATCTGCCATTGGGAATCGGAACAGCGTTATCGATTTGCTGTACCTTGTACATGTTGGTTTCAGTTGTTATTGTTGGTCTGGTACCATACTTTGCTATGGACCCAGACACCCCTATTTCATCTGCCTTTGCCAAACATGGGATGCACTGGGCAATGTAAGGACTGCTTCTCATTTTATCATGTATGATCTGCTCCGCATCCAACTGTGGATTGTCCATGTGCTTATCTTGTTTTAGGTATCTTGTAACAACTGGTGCTGTTCTTGCTCTCTGTTCAACCTTGATGGGATCTATATTGCCACAGGTATAAGCATATCTTAATCAATGTATCATAAAATTTCTTCTGTTATTCGAGTTGATGGATTATGAGCCATCAGCCAAGTGGGCATGGCTTTAAATGAGTAACACCTGAAGAATACTGGCATATAATCTGCATATATATAGCCAGTTTTCTGCTTTATCTGATCTCTAAACAAGCATATGTGTCTTACAACTTCAATTTATGCTGTCATGGATATTCATGCTTCCACTTTGATACTTGCTTCAGCCAAGAATATTGATGGCCATGGCACGAGATGGCCTGTTACCATCATTCTTCTCTGATGTCCACAAGACATCACAAGTTCCAGTCAAAAGCACAATAGTGACTGGCATCTGTGCTGCTGCTCTTGCTTTCTTCATGGATGTCTCTCAACTGGCTGGAATGGTGAGGGTTTACCAAACATGTTATTTGAGAATATATATGGACTTCATCTTGAGCTGATTTATATATTAATTAATGAACCTTGTCCCCAGAGATCATCTTGGTGTAAAAATATTTGGACCTAAAAAGGTTTGTTTTTGGTTGCAGGTTAGTGTAGGCACACTACTTGCGTTCACTATTGTTGCTGTGTCCATCTTGATTCTTAGGTATGTTCCTCCAGATGAGGTACCCCTCCCATCTTCCCTGCAAGCATCATTCCGCTTGAGTCAAGAAAATGACGAGGAAAAGCTGAGGGGTACCCTTGGAGATGATGATCATGAACAAGGGTCAGCTGAAAGAAGTGATGCTATAGTAGAACATATTAATGACCCCCTTATTGAGAAGCAGCTGTACACAAGTATGTCTGTGCAATTGCACTACCTATGTTATATGGTTAAAATTCTAAGTATGTGCATCTCAGTTAAGGTAGCTAATAAACTTCTCTGCTGACTCTTCAGGCAATTTGAATGAGACAAAACGGCGTAAGACTGCTGCATGCAGCATTGCATCTGTTTGCATAGGGGTTCTGATCCTCACAACTTCAGCCTCGGCAACATTCTTGCCCTTGTAAGTGCCAACCGTTCAGACTATTATGCAAGAACACATGCTTCCTTCCCCAGTGAACTTTCCTGCATATAAGCAAGCACTAACAATCTATCTGTGCCATGTCAGCCTGGTGAGATGCTTCGTATGTGCTTTTGGTGGCCTGCTCCTCCTAGCTGGTCTGGGCATGCTCTGCTCGATTGACCAAGACGATGGGAGGCACTCCTTTGGCCATTCTGGAGGTACTCTCATGACAGCACGCTTCAGCAAGTCATTGTACTAGGATCATATTGGTAAACTACATGGCATTGAACATCTTGCTTCTGTGTCTGCTGTAGGATTCATCTGCCCGTTCGTTCCCTTGCTGCCAGTAATGTGCATCCTCATAAATACATACTTGTTAATAAATCTTGGGTGAGTACTTGATCCTTTCAGCTTTTTTACTACATGTTCAAAACTGATATATGCTTTAACATGCCTGAACTTGTTGGTTGTGTTCTTCAGTGGTGGCACATGGATGAGAGTGGGGGTGTGGCTGGTGATGGGAGTGTTCGTCTACATTTTTTATGGCCGCACCCACAGCTCATTGACAGATGTTGTGTATGTCCCTATGGCTGAGGCGAATGAGATATACGGGTCATCCTCTTCATTGGGGTTTGTGGCGTAAAGAGAGATGGAAGGAGACATTTGTTGAAGCCTATCTTGAGCTGTTCAGGGTACTTTCCACAGAACCTCAAGGATCCTGACAAGAGCAGATCCCTGCTTGAGCTATTTATACACATTGAAAGCATGGGTTTGAAGAATTCAATTTGTACGTCAATCTTTAAAATGTGTAAAATGTAATGCACAGCTAAACTTGTGTGCCTCTCTTGGAGGAATGTAAATATTACATAGATCTATATATAGATGGTGCCATTATATAGATGTTTAAAAAAGGGTCTCAGCCTAGGAATTTGTGTTGTTATAAAAAACCTAGGAATTTGTATGTTTTGGTACGAATTTGTTCTAAATTCCCAGGATTGAAATTGTAGTACCCAATTCAAACAGGCCTGTATGAAGTGAATTATGTGGTCAGAGCCTCACGCATTTTTTTCATGGTAGAATGAACATTACATGAGCAGAACTGTTCATGGAAAAAAAATCTCGAACTCAAAAGAACCTGTAATTTCCCTTTCATTAAGAGAGATAATACAAACATTTCATTAAGAAGAGAGATAATACAACGGAGGGACAAAGTTCACTCCTAGTACAGGGAAGAGATTCCCGAACACCACACACTCCCACAGTAAAAGAATCACCGTGAACAAGGACTATACAGAACCAGGGCCTAGGAAATCAAAATATTATAATTCAGATCAGTATAATATTTCAACCAGATGAGCTACATCACAACACAGGAAAAAGAAAAACTTCAGTACAATATATTATAATTGTACCAAGCTATCAACAATTCAGATCCAATGCACCATGTTTCCCCAGAAATCAAAATCGCCTATAAGTTGTTCTTGCACAGGGTGTAAAAGGTAGATCCATCAACTGTCTCCATAGTTAACTGATTGAGTCGCAACAGCATCAGCAGGCAAGCTCTTCCTTTGCGCCCTAGGGACAAAAGCAAAAACAGAAAAACAGAAAAAAAAAATTAGCTAACACAGCAGAATTGTTCAAGAGCAATGTGTCAATGAAACAACAATCTAACAAAAAGATTTTATTCAACATGCTATAACATTTGCTATTTGCAAATGTACATGCTAAGAGCGGTAGGTTGATGTACCCAATCCTATTTCTCCAACATGGTCCTGGTTCAACGCAACACTTCCCTGAGCTTTGTCACCACCGAAGTATGAATTTAGTTTGGATATTCCCTCCTGCAACTCCTAATGCAAAAGAAAAACAATACAATTAATTGCTTTGAGGTAGATGACTGGTCCATTTCTGATCGTCATGGCTCATGAATCATGACACCGCAGGTGCAATTCTGATCGAGAATGCATTGACAAAAACGAAAAGCAAAAGCTATGTCTTCAATTGATTTTTTAAGAGTAAGGTCATCTGGTTTCAAGAACTATGTGTAATTTTGTAACCACTATGGAGCATGCAGAAAGTACTATGGGTAGAATTACAAACGACAATGCAGTTAAAGAAATTCAGACCTCCCATGATGCTAGACTCTTCATGTAAGAAGGAAGTTGCTCATACTCCTCCTTAGATGCCCTTATCACTTCTTTGAAAGAATTACCTTCATGGGGTCAACGGCGGGGAAATATCAGACAGTTGACACATATCATCAGATTGACATGTCTTAAAGAGCAAAGGCTTGACATGCCTTTAAAACATCTAAGACATTCATTCTGATCACCTTGACCATTTCTTTCATTTTGTGGAGTCATAATTTCAGCTTCATTCATGATCTTTTCTCCATAATCAGTACTAAACAGTAGAGCATTAAACAAATAAATTAGGTCACATTTAAGATAAGATAAAAATAAGTAATAAAGTAACATTAGAAATAAACACAATAACAGTGAGAAAACCTTAGGACCGATAGCTATGGTAATTCCTTCTGTTACCTTTCAGGATTCTTGTAAATCTTCTCTAGGCTCACACCATAATTTGCGCCTGCAAAATCCCAGTAGATATTCAAGACAAAAGTTAGTAGCCGATGAGAAATGCTAATACAACAAGCACAATGTGATTAGCCGGCTACGATATGAAAAATATTTTGCTCGCATACCTTCAGAAGACAGTGTCAGTGTGGCTAGACAAGCATCTGAAAACCCAAGATCCTTCAGTGACTCTTCAAATCTAATTATCAGTCAAGAAGCACAACATGCTGCACCCAATCAAGTGAGAACCTATCGTTCCAAACGAAACGAAACCAAACCAAACCAAAACCAAAGAGGATACATCGCGTCGTTGTCGTCATCAAACCGCCACTTACCCGACCTGAGCACTGACTGCGACACACTGAGGCACCCATCTCCAAGGACCCCAACCTCACCGACATCTCCATCTTCCACATCCACATCAACGTCAGGCTCCTCTGCGTCTGCGCACCAAACAAACTCTCACCTCATCCCAGCGTAACGAAACAAACGCTGCAGCCAGAGGATGGGAAACCGATGGGGTTACCGGCGGGCTTGTAGCCGAAGGAAGCGAGGTGGGACTGGAGGGCGTCGGCGTGGCGCGCGTAGACGTTGAGCGCCTCGCCGCAGTGTCCGAGGAGCTCCTCGAAGGAGACGGTGTTGAGGGCGATGGACTCGATGTGCTGCAGGTCGGCGGCCACCGCCTCCGCCTTGTGGTCCAGCCTCTGCAGGAACGAGGTCCTCGCCATATCTGCGAGGATCCCCCACGCCGTGAGCCGAAGCTTTGGAAGGGAGGGAGGGAGGGAGGGAGAGGCGTGCGCGGGAGGTGGTTACTGAGGTGCAAGGGGGGTTGGGAGACGGCGTCGTCGAGCTCGCGGGATGAGGACTCAGCGTGGTTTAGCACCGACGAGAGGGAGTCCCAGAGGGCCCTGATGGACTGATCCATCCCCTCTCGCACTGCGTCTTCGGCGGCGGCGGCGGCGGCGGCGATGAGGGGCGGGGATCGCCGGAGATGGCGAAGGGGATTTGGGGATTTCTGTTCGAAACTATCGGGAGGGAAGCGCGGGCTAAACTCCTGCTGTTTCCTGGCGGGTGGACCCGATTAAGTGTTTTACTGGGCTTGATTGAGGCAGGCCTAGATAGGCTTCTGCTCATCACTTTGTATGGGCCTAGAGTTTTCCCCTTATGAACCTTTTGTCGAAGTTACAGATTGGTCAAATGTTACAGATCGGTAGAAATTTATTCAGGGAAGGAATTAGCCCATTACTCCACTCTTTGCACTTGGTCGTCCAGAATCAGGGGGAAAAAATCCTATTTGGTGATTTTTGGTGAATCGAGTAAACATGAATCTCAATTTTGGCATTTAAATTGAAACTCTGTTGTTTATTGTATCTTATATTTAATTTTTCTTCTTTGCATTTTAAAAATAGTTCTAGGCCCTAACTACGTTGATAGAGCCTGTTTGGATCACCGTGGCATGCACTAAGATAGAACTTATTTGGATCAAAGGATTTTCAAAGAAATTTTGG
Organism: Coix lacryma-jobi var. lacryma-jobi; assembly: GCA_009763385.1. Lineage (NCBI taxonomy): Eukaryota > Viridiplantae > Streptophyta > Magnoliopsida > Poales > Poaceae > Coix > Coix lacryma-jobi. Next base: position 3,016,988 of record CM019829.1, read on the forward strand.
AGAAATAGATTCCAAAGGAAAGGAATCACTTCATAGTACGTGTTTGGAATGAAGAAATGTAAAATTCTTTCCAATCCCAACCCAAGAGAAAGAATCTTTGCTCTTCCTTTCTTGCCATGCTTGTTCATGTTCATGTAATTTTCCTTCCTCTATTCCAAACAACTCAAAGTATTCATTCATGTATTTTGAAATCAGATAGTTTTTCACTATTCGCTCTATCTTATTCCTGCGTTTTTTCATTCTCTGTTTTGTATTTCTTTATTCCGAACATGTCCTAAGGTCCCTTTTAGAATGCAGGAATTTCACAGGAATCATATCAACTTATTTTCACAGAAAAAAAACATAAAAAGGGGGGAACTCCTTCATTCCAAAGGGGGCTTAAGTTTGCTATAACGAAGAATCTATATGTGTAGTGTTTTTGTTTTATAAAAATATAGTGCCTAAAATTAAATTACTAGCGTTATATGACATAATCATTCACTCAAAATGGATAGACTTGATCAAATGATTAGAAGATTATGTCATACAAGACCAACTCCAAGTGACTCCTCATATCCTTCTTTATTGGTAGGCAAAGATAATTTGGTGAAAAAAACAACTTCTTTAACTCAAAATATTATCACTATCTATTCTAGAATTCTCACTAACCAAAAATAGAGAGTAGGACTACTTTAGAGTACGCACAAGAAATACATAAGTTGTTGGAGAATGAAAAGATAGGAAGCAACTAACGCACGGCGACGTGTGCATTAGGCCAGCCACATGCACGACCGAGCACAGCGCTCACAGTCCTCTTCTTTCTCATCAGAGTATCACTACTCATCGTCGTGGTCTCACCGCCCCCACCGACGATGATCTAGGGTTTCACCAAAGCTCTGCGGCCATGGCCATGGAGCTCCGATGAAACCCTAGATCGCCGGCGGCGCCACCTTCCTCCCCTCCCCCTCCCCTCCTACCCCCACCGCCACCGTGAAATGGTTCCCAAAAACAAGCCACCCTACAAATTGGTAGTATTTTCAGTCGTCCCTATAAATAGATGCTGAGTACATCATATTAAATTTTGAATTTTCCAAACATTCTTGGATGGAGGAACGACCAAAAGAAAGTTGTAGATCTCAAAAAGTTATACAACTTTGTAGTTGATAAGTTTTTCTTTTAAAATCATTTAGCTAGCTAAGGATAATTACGTCTAAATTTTGTACAATTAAAATTTGAATTTTGAAACGGCCTCAGATGGAGAAATAACCAAACCGAAGTTATAGATCTTGAAAAGTTATACAACTTTATAGTTGATAGCTTTTTATTATCTGAATTCGTTTAGGATTGCAAGCACTCATTTTCAAATCAGATTAAATAGCATAATATATGAAGAGAAATAATATCTTATTTGGACACAAGCGTGAGTGTGTGGCATGAAGTGGCTAGAAGAGGAAGCTGCGAGGCATGTCACATATGTGGCTACCCAATACCCATGGGGTCTTTTGGAATTAAGAAAAACGCTATTTTTCAACCAAGATTTATGATTTATGAGGAACAGGTTTATCGAAGTAACTTGTTGTTTTTAGCCGTCTCTATAAATACTCATCTATCCTTACAAATCAATTTACAAGAGTGGCTGATCAACCGCCTCTGTAAATCGTTGATCTGTAGCGAGGATTGGAGAGGGGCGCTTGAACCATGTGTGGCCGGAACCACCCCTACAGTGCCGGCCGGAGCCCTTCCGTTTGGTTCACAAGTCAAGAGTCTCAGGTCACTTTGGGGGCCCCAATGCTAGTAGCTAGCCAGCCCTTTTGTTTGCTTTCTCATACTAGTACAGTATCTAGCAAGCCTTTAGTTTGCTTTCAATCGCGAGAGAATCCATTAATCCAACCGACGCGCGGTTTTTGTTCGGAGAATTCGCTCCGGGTTCACTTTAGCATATCATCGATCGGTAGCTGCTGCTGCCTGCTTGCTGCGCAACTCGGCGCGGCTGCACTACTTTTGCGTAACTCGGGAAGTACTTTACATCTATATAATCTAACTTTGCATCACGGGTATGACATAATTTACGACTCGGCTGCCACTGCTTCGAATCCTGCATCGCTGCTGCAAAAGAATAAGTACCTAAAGTACATGGTACTCTCTCCGTCCCTTGTTAATTGTCGTCCGAAAAACATGTCTGCGAGGGAAATACAGATATTTAGATTTCTAAAGACACTAATTACATGGGGAAGAAGAACCCGGCCATTCTGCTGGCTGCCGTGGTCGCCCTGTTCGTGAACGCCATGTTCGTCGCGGCCGTGCTCCGCTGCCGGTTCGACTCGAGGGTGACGCTTTTCTACGTCTCCACGCTGCTGCTGTACACGGCGCTCTACCTGTGGCGCCGGCTCCGCCGCGCGCAGCGCCCCCACCGGCACGCTGACGACGCTGCCGTGCTCCGTCGCGGCCTCGGGTACGCGGCCCTCGGGCTCGCCGCGTTCCTCTCGGCGCTCTTCTTCTACAGCTTCAGCTTCGCCGCCCCCGGCGTTCCGCTGCCGGTGGCCATTGCTGCATGGGTCCTGCTAGCGGTGCCTGCAGCTTACTGCTTGTACCGCGTCATTGTGCTCCACCTCGACGAGGAAGACGAAGAGGGTGTGCGGGTGGTGCAGGTGATGCAAGACCAAGTCCACGTGGGGTCTCGCGTTTGACTACCGTCAATATTATATTATTAGTCAAATATGTTTTTTTTATAACTAGTAGCAAGAAGCCAGATATAGTACTAGTATTTATTAAAAGGTTTTCTGTAATTGATTACAAATAAAATCTATAGTTGCAGTTTCTATAGTTCAATTGTGATGAGATTTTTATGAGGATAATTATTGTATGGTTAAATTGTAATAAAAATTTCATACCCATTGTATCATGTATAACTTAGTTATAAATTTATTTTTTAAATATAGAAAAATATTTATCTAAAACTACAGCAAAAACTTTGTACTGGATACCATATTATATGTTCATTGTGTAGATCTACTCATATGGAGTCCACAAAAATTGAATTTTCAATTTTATGTTTTTTCTATAATTTACTATGTTTTTTTTCAAAGATTCAGCGACAACCATCCAAAATAGCTTATAACCGGGACAGAGAAAGTAAGATGTATTGTTTCAAAAGTCGAGGAGGTATTTTGTCTGATTTTGAAGCTCAGGGAGGCCGTTAAAGTTGAGAGAGAGAAAGTAAACTTTTTCAAAAAAAAAAAAAATTGTACTAAAACGTATCATATTATAGGTTCGCTGTGTACATCTACTCATGTGGAGTCCAATAAAATTGAATTTTCCATTTTATGATTTTTCTGTGATTTATTATGATTTTTCAAAGATTCAGCGACAACCATCCAAAATCGCTTATAACCTAGACAGAGAGAAGGTAAGATGTATTGTTTCAAAACTCGAGGGAGGGAGGTGTTTTGTCCGATTTTGAAGTTTAGAGAGAACGTAAGAGTTGAGAGAGAAAAAATGGACTTTTTCAAAAAAAAAAAAAACAATGGCCCAATGACCTCACCAGCCGGCCTCACCTTTTGCCCAGTCATCCCAAAATATAAAAAGGGAAGAAAAATGAAGGGGGCGATCATCCTTCTCTTCCGCCTACACACTCAGCTCCCATGCGACTCCACACCTCCTCATGTGGTTAACTCATCCCTCCTTCACCACCCTGCTGCTGTGAGCCAGAGATGCCCAGATCCATGGAAAATAGAAGGGAACTAAAATAAAAAAAGATGAAATCGGATTGAGGTGGACTCAATAGAAGAGATTCTTGATTGGTGACTCAAGGAGCAAAACCAAGTATCATAGACTCTTCGGTGCTCCATTGTGAATTAGGTGGTTGCCGCAACAGAGAAAATGGCTATTATAAGACTTCAATCGTTATGGCTTCTCCCAAATAGGACTCTAATCGTTTGTTTCTCCCAAATAGGACTCATAATATTGTTTGTATGCTCTAATGACATTCCAATCCCTTTTAATCAAATTTGGTAAATCAAAATACATGTATTTTTTATTGATGACCCTATTGCCCTTCCCTTTGTACGATACACTTAGATGAGAATAGATCGACGTTTTGTCTTCCTGTACCTGTTCATCGACGCCGCGACTCCAAACACAATTTTTTTTCATGCAAGGTATGGTTTCATAAGATCTAACGCCAGCACTTATAAACCCTGCTGCTCATCAGCTCCCCGGCCACAACATCTCGAGAGGGGGGGCAAGTAGCAAGCAAGATCCCCGCGGGTAGCCATGGATCTAGAATCTCAGCAGCGTGCTCATCCTCCTCCTCCTCCTCCGCCTCCCGTTGCTGCGGCGGCGGGTACCCAAACATTGACAAGCCGGTGGTGGCTCGATCCAGTGGCTTATTATGTAGCAGTGGATCATCATTCCACGATGCTGCTCTCGATAGCCATGGTGGTGCTCGTGAGCTTATTGGCGTTCATCATCGCCACATCAATCAAGTACTGCTGCAACGACGAGCCCGGTTTGGTCCTCACGTTCACGTACTTGGTCTTCGTCTTCTTCAACGCCGCGCTCTACTTCCGGCGTAGGCTCCTCCGCCGCCACTGGCCTGCGGGACTCAGCCGCCAGCACCTCATCCTCCGCTGCCACAGGCGCCGATGGCTCCGCCGCGGCCTCGGGTACGCGGCCATCGTTCTGGGCGCCTCCTTCGTGTTTTCCTTCGTCGTCTTCTACGGCTTCCCTCCTCCATCTAGTACAAGTACCATGCCGATGCCGCCGCCGCCGCCGCCGCCGCCCATCCGTCTCGGCGTCTGCGTCGGCCTGCTCGTCGTGGTGGTGGGAGAGTACTTCTTCTACCGCCTCCTCGTGCTGCACCTCGATGAGGAAGAGGAAGCCATCCAAATGCACGCGCACGCCCAAGGATAGATATATAGCCTCAAGATCTTCAGCCAGCATTATACTCTCTCCTACCAAAGTGGCCGGGATGATGCCGGGGCCGGCCTTCGCCGCGCGCCGTGGCAGAGGAGGCTTTGTTGCCTTCTTCGTCTACAGACAAAAGTAATTAATTAGTTAATCTCGTGTGTTCTTTTAAAGAATAGTCTCGTGTATTTCTCTCCAATCACAAGTGTATTTTTGAAAGAATAATCTCGTCGGAAGGGGGAAGAAATATTAAGTCTGATTCATGTACTAATTAATTAATTAATTAATTAATTTCTAGAAGAACACTGTAAATAATAGTAATTTCTCTTTTATTTACCCTTAGATAGATAGATATATACAAATTAGAATGCTCAGCAGAAACAAAAGAATGTAACAATTCAACCGGAACAAATTAAAAGGCCACATATTTTTTTGTACTAATTAAATTAATTTTTAGAAGACTGTAAATAGTATTTCTCTTTTTATTTACCTTATTATTATTAGATGACTATAGACATATAAAAAAAATAGACTGCCAAGCAGAAATAAGCGTAACAATTCAACCGGAACAAAAGTCAAAGCTAAAATTCTTTTCAATTTGCACATGACAGCCTGATGATGAGTCCGGCGTGATTAAGGACTTACTCCATCCGTCCTAGAAAGACGGTCGTTCTGGGACTGAGCGGTAAAACCAAGGTGACTGCCAAATTACAAAAATATCCCTATAAACGATTGTCAGTCTCCCATTTCGACATGCGCAGTGCGCCTCGGCCCTCTCTAGTCGCCTCCGTGTGTCCGTAGACATGGGTTTTTTTATATAATGCTAGGAAATGGGATGGAACGTGTGGAGAGTGAGTAATCACATATCCGCATGCAGAGCTTTTTATATGGCCATAAATGTTATCTGTCCATCGATGGTTCCATCAGTGGGTCTCCTACCCTGGAACTCTATCCTGCTAGCCAGATCTAAAACGACGTTCTATCTAAGATTTTTTTTTCAAACTCTAGGACAACGTTTTTTTTTCCTGGGACAGAGGGAGTAAGAGTGAGCCGCCTCGGCGCGTCGCGTGGATCGGAAAATAAAAGAAAAGGGGGTGGGAAATTGGAGGGCTGTGTTTTTCTTGTAATCAAAATTGGAGTACTAGTAGTAATTAACTAGCCGGTGAACCAAAGTAGCAAGCAAGTTGGGGGGATTTGGACACACGAGGGACAAGAGTGCTTAATTATTACCCGTGTGAATGTGGTGGATCCGAGATGCATGCAAAAGTCGATGCCGCGCCCGCTCGCGCGTAACGCTCTCTGGTGGGCTCTGGCTGGGAAGATCGAACATCGACGGAGGCCGGCCGGAGTCGGAGTGGGGGCGTGTGGGTGCGAGCGGCCGGAAGATTGGCGGAGGCCACCAGACCGACGCCGACGAGGGGTGGCCACCGCCAAGCACTGCCCTCTGGCCAGCCGCAATAGACATACTCGCAGTCCAGTCGACGCCGACGAGCCGACGGCCCAGCAGCCTCGGCGGGCATGGTGGCCGCGGCGATCGACGACGGAAGCGCTCCCCTCCCTGCCGGCTGCCGCCCAGCTGCCTATAGAGGTTGCTAGACTAGACTTCTCTCCATCTCCATGATGTGTATCAAGAAGGCCAATCGGCCAGATATCAAAGGGCAGCGACGACTTGTGGGCTGTGGCTGGTCGCAGCCGACGACTTGACTGGCCTGGTCTCTACCCAATCAGATCGTTTTGTCTGCCCGCCCACCCTCGCTGCATATATATAGGCCGTGAATGGACGATCCAACGTCTCGGCTTTGTCTCCTGACCAAGCAAATGCTGATGTAAAAAAGAGAAGGAATGAGAGAGAAGAGCTGGACTCTCATGCAAACACCAAGCTAGGCACAGAAGCATAGGTAGTAGTAGGTCCCAACAGACATGCATGTGAGGAGGAATAAGAGAGAGAAATAGTTTGCAGCTAAATAGAAGATTAACTATTGTATAAAAAGTTTGGCTTATAGCCAAGCACTTGGCTCTATTATTGACCATGCCCTTAATGTCATTTTGGCCCTCTTAACTATAATCTAGAATCTGGATGCTAATGTCCCTAGCTGTTCGGTTACCCATCGCGCAATTAAGGGACCGTTTGGTATAACTCAGCTTCACCAGTAAAGCTATTTTTTTTTTAAGAAAATCGTTTCATGAGCAACTTCTTAGATGAAGCTGAGTTGTTTTTTTTTTAAAAAAAGTGTTTGGCAAAACAGCTTCAACAACAACTTCATGCATGGTTGAGAGAGAAATCAAGGTGTAAACTGTGCAAAGCTACTTTTTTAGCTTCATTTTAGCTTATAGTTTTATGAGAGAAGGATAAAACAGCTTCATGGATGAAGCTATTTTGGAAAAAAGTGTTTGACAAAAAAATAGCACATAACAGCTTATAAAACTATTGTGAAGTACTCCTTCCATAATCTTTTGTAGGGCGTATTTAGAGATAACACAATGACCAAGAAGGTCTAGGGAAGATGATAAGTAGTAATTAAAGTGCATGCATACAGTAATTATTTAATGGTACTATGTATTTTGATTGGACGCTACATAAAAAGTAGTGCTTTGTTTTTAGAGAGGAGTAATTGCTAAAGCTTTTGATTAGACGTTGTTTGGACTCCACAAGATTTATACCAACGTACGCCTTATAAAAGATCAAAAATAAAAAGTCTTCGTATGCCTTCTAAAAGATTACGGAGGTAGTATACCAAACAGGCCCTAACTGGAAACCCTTCGTCACCCAAGCCTCCGCGCTGCTTCGTCGCTTTGTCGCCCAACTCTCCGCGCCGTGGGTCTCTTCGCCGCCCGCGCGCAAAGAAAAAAAAAAAAGAAGAAGCGGCATGCAACGCATTTTGCAAAAAGAAGAGGCATGCAGCGTGTTTTGTCGCCGCCCAGTGCTAGGCAAAATGCGCTAAAACTACAATGTGCAACTTTCTCATACGAAACGTAGTCATAGTCGTATTTAATAGAGGTAGATAAGGAAAACTTTATCCTAATTAATCACTCCTTGTATGCTAAATGTGTTGTGTTAAATATCATTTGTTACTGACATAGGGATATGTATTTTTTATGACATGACAACATATTTAAGGAGAGAGAAATAAAATGAGCTATTAACACGATTACCAACTATAGAATGTTAATAAAACTATACTCCCTCCGTCCCTGAATAATTTGACCAACTTTATAAAAAAAATAAAAGTATCTATAATATAAAATGAACATATTATGAAAATATATTCTATGATGTATCTAATGATACTAATTTGATATCATAAATCTTGACGTATTATTCTAAAAATTCGGTTAAAATTTAAAAAAATTAATTTAGGATAACTCTAGGAATCTATATATTCAGGGACGGAGGGAGTAGAATGGAACTCTTTATTGAGAGTGAATGTATCATTCAAGTTTCATTTTGTTTTTTATGATATGATAATCTTGAAAACAACGTTATGAAACTCTCTACTGAGACTGACCTTATGCCTATACCCTCCTTGTTCTGCATTAAAGAAGCAATTTGTGTAATTCAACGTAGGTGGTGTTTAGTTGCTGAGTGAAAAATTTTAGGGTGTCAGATGTCATGTGATATGTCGGATATGGTATTCGGTAACACAATATTATCAAATCATAGATTAATTAGATTAAAAAATCATTTTGCAAAATTATCGCAATATGTGTAATTAATTATTTTTAGTCTATATTTAATACTCTATTTATGTACCCAAACATTCGATATGATAGATAAAAAGTTTTTGGGATGATAATTAAACACTCGACTAATATAAGATCAATCTCAATGAAAGTTTTATATAGTTTTATGGGTATTAAATACGCTAACATGATACTATATTAATAAAGAGAAAGATGATAAAAGTTTTACAAAATTAGAAAAAGTTTTATAGGAATATTCGAATATATGGATATCTTGAAAGCTAGGAGATGTGAAATCCCCACAAAAATAACCTAAGAGCGAAGTTTTTTTTTCTTTTGAGGGAACCTAAGAGCGAAGTTAATAATATACTCCACTGCTTGAAAATATTAATACTAGAATAGATAGCTTTACTTCTGCCATAAAGAATCAACATAGCTTTAATAAGATGATAGAATCTTAGTTATCTCAGTTAGCAGCTTCAGTCCCTATGGCTAAAAAAGGTAAGATTCCAGGAAGTCCGAAAGAGCTAGAGACTGCAAATCTTGTAGATATTTTTGATGCAGAACATCTCATACCTAGACCATCGAGGGAATGGATGGATGACTCCATTGCCCCAAAGAAAGGAGATCCAGGAAGACCTGTGATTCCAATCCATATTGGACCTCACAGTTTTGAAGAAGCAGTCTGCCACCTTGGAGCAAGCGTCAACATTATGCCAAAGGTAATATACGAACAAATACATGGTGCACCTCTATTATATACAAGTATGTGTTTGCAGCTGGCAAATCAGACACTGTGCTACCCATTGGGAATCCTAGAAGATGTCTGTATACGAGTGGGACGCTCGTATGTGTGTGTAGACTTTATGATCGTCGAAACAAGTGGAGACAAGAGAGCACCCATTATTCTTGGACGCCCGTTCCTAAGCTCAACAAAAGCCGTCATCAACGCGGACAGCGCCAAGATCTGTTTCACAATCACAGGCAATAAAGAAAGATTCAGCTTCAAGAGCCGTACACTCACTACCCGAGTCCACCCTCAGATGCCCTACGAAGACGCAAACATTATATCATCAAAGAAGAAGAATAGGAACAAAAGAAGGAAGAACAAGGTCACACAACCGCATTAAGACACAGTATGGATGGTCAACTCTGTCCGAACAGAGTACGACCACCTTCTTCCATCACCATACCTCGCCAAGAGAGATGACCCAGACGTACCCACCATCGATTGCAAGATCGAGGAAAGTACATTCCACAAGACGTTCTGCGACATCGGTGTTGACACTCCTTAATGGAATTACTCTAAGAATGAACCACATAAAATAATAAACTAGTGAAGGCACTAAAGAGTGTACAGGACACTACTAACTTCACTTAATGTCAAGTTGTCATCCCCAACATGAAGCTAGCAATGTAATTATATCAGGGCACTGGATTTAAAGATAGATATTTACCCGCAAGCGCACAGATAAATATACCCGTTGTAGAAGCATTTCACCCAAGCTAGTCTCAGGTATCGTTATTTATATTTAGCCTAGAGACTAATCAATTCAAGGTATGATAGCATTATACTAATTAGGACTTAACAACATTTAATATGGCACACACTTATAATAAGACTGATAACACACTAATTACTCCAAACAGGGATCAGGTTACAGAGTAAATGATAATGATAAATGATAAATGATAAATGATAACAGAGATCAGATCAATCAAGGATAATCCTAGAACAATACTGCCTAGCAAGTGATGATTAAAATAGGTATTACTAAGAAACATTCCTAAGTTATTCTAATTACAAGTCATAGCATACATTGATTAGTGCAAACATATTTGGCAATCATTGGCTAGGTCACATCATATTTATAATCAAGAGGCAACTCCATAGTAAAGGTGTCAAACAGAGTAACCCTAAACCACGAGTTAACTGAGCCATACTGAACACTACATTCGGGAGGTGGAATACAAAGGACTCAACAGGAATGTCACACCCGCGATCTACCACTCTATCCGGAACATAGGACGCATTCGCAGATAAATAATGTATAGGCACCACGCCTACACAACATCTATCACCCACCCGTTGTACTTTAAGATGAGCGCTATACGAACATGAGTATAAACATAAAGATGAACTATCTATGCCAAATATATAATCAAAGCAGACTATAAGCAATATAATTAAGAATATAATAGTTGATGTCTTAATCATATCAATTGTATTGCTATCTAGAACACGAAGATGAACAATAAGGTGAATTAGATCATCGAGAAGAACTAAAGTACGAACTAGAACATGAACTAGAACAAGATATATTATGAACTAGAAGATGAACTAGACGATGAACATGAACTAGACGATGAACTAGAACATAAACAATGAAGAACAATGATGAACTAGAAGAGCAATTATGAAATAGATCCATAATGTTAATACAAGAGAGAAGATCTTGGGTTTACTGAGCCTTCTCGTGACTAGATCAGGAATCCAAGCGAAGCTTGCCTCCTCTAATCCCATTCTATCTACTATTCTAGGTGGATGTAGTTCTAAGGCTTCCGATTGATCTCCTTTCTGATGAATGCCTGATGCTCTGATTGATGATGCCTAATGATCAAACCCTGATGATCTGGAGAGGGGGTCAGGGGCTGTTTATATAGCCCTGGGAGATGAACCGTGGCCCTTGGATCAAACCGACTTAAGGTACGGCCGAGATGCATCCTAGAGGTCGGTGGAGGAAGGTTCCAGAAGGAGGAGTCCGTGGGCTCCTAGGTGGGACCGGTCGGTCCCTAGGTGGGACCGGTCGGTCCCACCTGCCATCCTCTCGCAGTGGTCGACCTCCTGGTGTCTTCTTGCATCCTCTAGAGTTCTAGAATAATCCTGACATGGTGGTGACGTTATCTCCCGTCGGTTTTCTTCTATGGGAAGCTATCGGTGTTGATTTCCTGGTTTAGTCCCTGCAGAATCATAGTTCACCAAAACTCATGGAATATTGTCAGTTAAAACCCTAAACCTTTGTTGGTGATCAAATTCTTGCCCTTTTCATATTTATTTATCCCTTAATTATGATAGATAACCAGTGTCAACAATCGGTTCAAGCGTCAAAATAATGTCTAAGGTAACATATGAACACTTATATAAAAATAGACCTATGTATCAAACATATGTGCAGCTGCAGCTCGCGGACCAAACTTATCGATTTCCGGAGGGAATATTAAAGGACGTGATGATCCAAATTAAAGACCACTATGTTCCCACCGACTTCATAGTACTAGACATGGGAAGAGAAGACGATATTCATATCATTCTAGGAAGACCCTTCCTCAACACCACTGGCGCCATCATCTACATGAGATCTGGAGAGATCCACTTCCAGTTCCCAAGAGAGAAGGTACGTTGTTACTTCAATAGTTATGCCACTAATGTACAGGGAAAGAAGAACCACTCAAGGAGGAGGCGCCACACATCCCAACACAACAAGAACCAACCAATCAAGGATGGATGAGCTGACTATGAAGGAAAAGTCACCAGGAGTGAAGACATCCCATTAAAGGAAACGAAGAGCGAAGAAGTAAAGAAGGCAAGTCTACCAGTCAAACAAGTATGAAAAAAGAAAGAGAGTTCTACTGACGTGCAATCATCGAGGTCCTCCTCAGGATCTGCTGATGCACCCAAGGAAGAATAAAGAGCGTACAAGGAGTCTTGTTCGATAGACTATAAACGTCGAATCCTCGCCGAAAGGTAACTCGGTAGTTATCCATAATCATTAGCATTAAATTCATCATAAATTTAGCATGATCATTTTACTGTTACTTCCTAGCAATTATATCTGCATTAGAAAACAAAATAAAAATATGGAAACTGTAAGCCCCATGAGAGTAGTACACTTTCTGTGAAGGCATAAAATAAAAATAAATGATACATTTGCATATTTACTTCTGCATTGCATACATCTATAAAAACAAAAATCTAAAAAGAGATACTACGAATCACTGCTGAAACTCTGCTTAGTGGAAAGGAAGAACATAAATAATCTTAAGAGCTTTAAGACAACTAGACAAATGGAGGAATATTTATTACTAACGCTTAATCAAGTTCCACTAGTTGTGTTGTCTATCCTTGAATTCAGCAGGAAGAGAAGAAGAGAAGGACTCAAGAATCCACACTACTACAAAAAAGAACTTGCGCAGCGTTGCCTAAATGGGCTCCGTGGAGGGCACAGTTTTTGCCCGCCACGGTTATTTGGTTGCCGGCCTGCAGCGGCCGGCCGCCGAAGCGCCCGCTGCGGTTAATCATTAACCGAAGCGGGCAACGTAAGGTGCCCGCTGTGGTTAATCTTATTTAACCGCAGCGGGCTTCCTTATATGCTCGCTGCGGTTAATGATTAACTGCAGCGGGCTACGTAACATGCCCGCTGCAGTTAAATAAGATTAACCGAAGCGGGCTCATTACGTTGCCCGCTTCGGTTATTCTTTGCTATTTAAGGCACCGCCGCCGCCAGCAGAACCCGATCATCTTCTTCCTCTAGACCAAAAACGGGGGAAGAAGTTTTGCCGAATTTTTGTCCCAAATAACTTGTTTTTGAGGTTTATTTGTTTGATTTGGAGGAGAAGTACTCTACAAGAGGTACCTAGATGATCTCCACCCTCTTTCCCCTCTCTTTTTCTCTCTTTGTAGCCTCCCTTTTAGATCTAGTTTCATGTAGGAGAGAGAAAACTGGTATTTGTTTCTCTAAGTTCATCATGGATGCATTAATTTTATTTGCCGTTGTTATTAATTCTGTCCCTAGATTTAACATAAATATAATAAATTATTATTTTTTTTCTAATTCATCTTTGTTTTGTGATTCATGATGTGTGTTATTAATTAAGGATCGCAGGTACGATGGACCAGTCGGAATGGATGTATAAGATCAATATAGTACTTGATGTGCGGTATATCGTTGAAGTGAGAAAGTTTATTTCCGCTGCGAAAGCTGACCGTGAGAGATCGAACCAGACGACAATCATATGTCCATGTCATCGTTGCAAGAATCTGACCGCCTTCAAACACGAAGGCACAGTGCAATCTCATTTGATTCATTTTGGTTTCATGGATGATTACACGCTGTGGACTCATCACGGCGAGAGATTCGATCCGAGTGTCGGGGCGGCATCTGGAGTAAGCTCAGCGTCGACGGCGATGGTGAACCAAGATCCTGGAGCGCACGTCTCATCAGCAACAGTAGCTCCTGCCTTCAGTGACAGTAGTGCTCGTGACCACATCGCTGTGGAGGCAGATGTACTCCAGGATATGACAGATGATGGTGGTGGAGATGTTGAGGACGCTACGGTGCAGGACCCTGCGGATGTGCAGCTGTTTCAGGATTTAGTCAACCACATCGACGAAGATGACGTCGTGTATGGCTCCCCGAAGTGGCTGGAAAATTTCAGAGAGATGAAGCAGGCGTCACTTGATCCTTTATATAAGGACGGCGAGGAATGTCCGAAGGAGTGCACGGTGCTCCGTTTCAACCTCCACATGTTGATGATGAAGGCTCGGCATGGGTGGTCAGACACTAGCTTTGATGAGCTGTTAGGTTACCTTGCTAAAACATTCCCGACGAGTAACAAGATCCCAGCAAATACGTATCGGGCGAAGAAGCTTATCCGGCCAGTGGCGATGAAGCTTAGAAAGTTCGATGCCTGCCCTAATGTAAGTGCAATCAAGCCCTATGTGGGTTTTGGTGTTGATGACCACCGAATTAGAGGACTAATGAGATTTGTTGAGTTGACAAGCAGGGAATAGCAAACGAAAGGATGTCATACATGACTGATGGGTATCCAATTGTTTTCGTGATGGTTTCCGACTTGAAGGAGGTTTAATTCATTTTCTATTTCGAATTTGAGTTTAGAAATGCCGTACTATCAAGAGGGATTCTAGCGCCCACAGTCAAATTGTGTTACCAATGCTCAATCTTTGCCAGATAGATACACATCCAGCCACCTTTCTAACCCCACAGGTTTCATATGGATCAGATCCTTTTGGGGAGGTCGGCAGTGCCGACCCTTATGGTCGGCAGTGCCGATCATAACCGGACCGGTGGGCCCAGACTATATATATACCTTTTCAGAAAGCCCAAAACAGTCCGGTCAAACCAGTGCTTCTTCCAGCTCGCGTTTCTGACCGTTGAAAAAGGCTCTTTCTCTCTCTCTCTCACTCCTCCATTGTTGCTCTCAAAGCTTTCAAGTGAATCTCTCATTCCAACCACTAAAACTTGAAAGAGAGGGCTGCAAAACTCGATTAGAGAGCAGATCCATTGATTCCCAAAGTCTCAAGAGCATTGGTTCATGTTTGGCCGGAGGTTCTAGGGTTTGTTACTCTTGGAGCTTGCTCCTAGCCGGCTAGGCGTCGCCCTTGAGCTTGCCATCGATTGTGGCAGCCTAGGGAGGTTTGTAACCAACTACTTGCAGCTAAGAAATCACCCCTCATCTCAAGAGTTAAGTCTCTTGACTTGAGAACGAGGAAAGGGCAAACCTAAGTGGTGAGCTTGAGCCTTGGTGGCGTACCTCAACAACGTGGAGTAGGTTAACCTTTGTGGTAAACCGAACCACGGGATAAATCTTGTGTCACCTTGTGCTTTGGTTTCCTTTCTATTTGTAAAGTGATTTCTAGGGTTTCGGTTCAACCTGTGCTTTATGTTTCTGCTATATCTGTGAACTGTTTAACCCTACAGGAAACTCACTCTATCTGTCCTCAATTTTCTGTTTCACTCTCACGCAGCTTGATTTTATTCCTGAGCAGGTCGGCAGTGCCGACCATAGGATCGGCAGTGCCGATCAGGCTATTAACCGAATTAGGTTTTGAGTTTTGGCAGGCCTATTCAACCCCCCCTTCTAGGCCTCCAGAGATCCTACAAGTGGTATCAGAGCAGGTTACCTTATATACGCTTCACCACGTAAGGTATGGAGACCGGAGACGGTTCGGGTGGTGTGAAAAAGGACGATGTGCATCTCAATGATGAGAGTAGCGAGCTCAGCGCTTCCACAGAACATGACCATCCTCTTCCTCAAGCTCCAACCGAAGTCGATCCGGCTGAGAAAGAGAGAAAGAAGGAAGAAAAGAGACTAAGAAGAGAAGCTCGTGAAAGGCAAAGAGAGATTGATAGATTGCTCCAAGAGAAGAGAGAAAGAAAAGAGTTGAGAAGATAGATCCGAGCAGCAAGAGAAGAAGAAAAGAAGGAGAAGGCCAAAGAAAAATCCAAGAAGAAAGCTGATCCTCCACCAAGTGACTCGTCAAGTAGCTCGGACGATGGAGATGATGATGAATCCTATCACAAGAAGAAAGGCAAAAAGAAGGAGAAGGATGAGGACAGCAGCAACAACAAGAAGAAATACTCCGCCGTATCCTTCAACTATTCTTATTTGACTAACCATGATCGCAAGTCTTTCATCAATGTGCCCGCGGGAAAGTTGCCTCATTTCGATGGGACCAACTTCGCCAAGTGGAAGCACTTGATGAGGGCTTACCTTATTGGTCTTCACCCCGGTCTTTGGGAGATTGTGTGCAGGGGATTTGAGCCGCCGGTTGATCCCGAAGACCCCACGAATGAAGAGATGGTGGCTGTCCATCTCAACGGACAAGCTACAAGTGTGCTTCTAAGTGCATTAGATGGTGAAGAGTACAATAGAGTGATGGGTGTTGATGTTGCCAAGCAGATTTGGGATACCTTGCACATTGCCCATGAAGGGGTGGACAAGGTGAGGAAGGCTAGAGTTGACTTGTTGATGGCCAAGCTCAACCGGTTTGTGATTTTGGAAAATGAAGGGCCACAAGAGATGTTTGATAGGTTGATGACCATAGTTGGAAAGATTAGAGGCTATGGGTGTGATGAGTTGGATGATCACAAGGTAGTGAAAGTCATGTTAGAGGCATATCTACCAAGAAATGAGACCGTGGTCACCTTGATTAGAGACAAAAGAAAGTTTGAGAAATTTACTCCAAATGATGTGCTTGGAAGAATATTGACACATGACATGCAAAAAGAAGAGGCAAATGAAAGAAGGAAACTTGGTGAGTTGCAAGCCAAGTTGGATGGGCTCAAAATCAAAGATGTAGCACTAAAGGCAAAGAAAACAAGCAAGCCAAGCACCTCAAACAAGAACAAGGGCAGCATTCAAGCGATTACATGCAAGGCAAAGGCACCTAAGCAATGTCAAGATCAAGAAGCTACAACATTATCATCAAGTGAAGAAATAAGTGATGGTGAGGATTGTGAAGAGATTGGTGACATGGCACTATTTATAAAGAAATACAACAAGAGCTTGAGAAGGCAAGGCTACAAGTTCACCAAAAGAAAGTTCCCAAACAAGAAGAAGAGGCTTTGCTACAATTGTGGTAGCACCGAGCACTTTATTGCAAAGTGCCCACATGAGCTCAAAGATGGTAAGTACAAAAAGGACAAGAAAGAGAACAAGCATGAGTACAAGAGAGGTCATAGGGACATGGGAGAAGCTCACATTGGTCATGAATGGGATTCAACAAATGAAGCATCTAGTGAGGAGGATGAGAAGATTGCAACCGTGGCCATTCAACATGCATCCTCTACACCAAAGCTATTTGACAACTTGACCGATGATGAGCATCACAACTCTCACATTTGTCTCATGGGCAAAAGTGAGAAGGTAAAATCAATTCCCATTCCCTCTCTAACTCTAAATGATATCTCTAGTAGTGATCTTAGTGATACCTCTAGTGATGATGAATCTAGTGATGAAGAGTTGGATAATATAACTAGAAACTTGGATAAGAAGACAATACTCTATATCACTAAGCTATTGGAGGAACTAGAAAAGGTTCAAGTTGAGCTAGCAACTAGAGATGATGATCTTATTGCACAAGAAAACATTTACATAGCTAGCAAGGAAGCTCTTGCATTAGAGAAAAGTGAGGTGGCTGCCTTGCGCAAGGCCTTGGCCAAAGAGCAAGAGAGCCATGCTATCACTAAGAAAGAAAATGTTGCACTTAAGCAAAAGTATTGTAGCTTGGACGAAAAGTACAAGGAGCTTGAGCTGCAATACAACTTTCTTTGGGATAGCAACTCACATTCCTCTAAGGCAACGAACGAATCTACTTCCTCCACTAGTCAAGGATGTGGAAAATGTTATAATATTGATATGAATGTTTATTCCACTAACCTTGCAAATATGGAGGCAATGAGAAAAGAAATTGCTAGGCTCAATGAGATGATTGGTCAAGGGTGCAGCAATCAAGGTATACACATTGGTACCAAGAAAGCAAATGATCAAAACAAGCCCAAGTACATAGATGGAAGACATCCTCTCATCAAGGATGGTTTGTGTGGCGGAACCGTCCTGATTATAAGAGCTCAAGTATTATCTTAGCCAAATCCGTCTGACTTCGACTGATACTTGAACCCATACAACCCCGGTAGTCCGGAAATCTCGAAGGATTTCTAACACCATACATCATACAGGATCGCATCGTTCAAGGATTACATTCGTAAAGATACATCATAACGAAAACGAAACCGAATTTAAAATATCAGAGTGCGAATTTAAAACGGAGTTATTACAATACCGAGTTTAAAAGTGCGGAAGCTGAAATAGTTTTAAAACACGACCACCACACACGTGGCCCAAATAAACACTGTTTGATAAAACCAACTCACACAACTCACTCTTCCCTTTTTAGATAATGTGCCACTAGAAGTCTCAGACCATCAAAAGAAAAAGGGAAGCTTCTGGACGACCCTGCCCTGGGCCTACTCCTCATCACCTTCCACTGGGTAGAGGCAGTGCTTACAATAGCCAAAGTAGACCTGGCCATCTGCAACAACGGGATAAACCCTGAGTACGGGAATGTACTCAGCTAGACTTACCCGTCCAACTGAAAATAAAGACTCCAAGGGTATGCAAGGCTTTTGAGGTAGAGCTGAGATCTTTCAGTTGCGAAAAGCTTAATTTTAGATAAGAGGTAATTAATGGTAATGATGAGCTGTCATTTTTAGACCTATTCCTTAATTCTAGGTTTTTCACCTGTACTAGAGCACTCACTTGAATCGATCAATCAATAATATAACCATATCCGGTTGACTTATCCACATTTTAGTTGAACCTTAAATCATCACATGGAGTTGTATCGTGGTGAAGCTCGCCATAGATTCCCACTAACCGGGGGAGACGGCGACTCAAATCGAATTCCAAACCAGCTGGTGAAAGACCTTTAATACCAGCCCACACTTTCCCCGTCGGGTCCATGCATTGGGCAACCGCTCGACGCTTGTTCGTGGTGGTAATCGTCGCGGTTCAAGCACGGACCGCCCAATTGGAACCTGGCGATGGCCTCACGTGGCAGATCGCAATTTCCATACTAGAGGGCATGGCACGGGTTGAGACCGGCCCGAACAGCTTCTAACCGGCTTTGGGGTCGATGATTACGGCACCGACGTATCCCTAAGTAAAAGGGCGCGTTCAAAAATGAACGAGGGCCAACATCGATACAAACCTACACGATCCAACGGATGGACTGCCCCAAGTTTCCGAACTTGTGCCCTGCCATCCCGTTGACCATATTTCATTACTACTCAGGTTCTTTTCCACGATAGCAAATATAGCCAACCGTGATCCGATAAATACCCATCCGGGTATTACGGAAACATCCTTAACCACTACTTTTATTAAGCAGGCTAAGCAATTCTACATTATAATTAAATAACAGGATAACAAGGTAGATATTAATCAATATCCAAGGAATGGTAATGCAGCAAGTAGGATTCATTCCAACTCCTAAACCTAATGCATCACAATATAAAAGGACTCAAGTAATTTAATTATAAAAACTGGGAGACTTAAAATGCTCCGGGGCTTGCCTTGGGCGAAGACCGAGGCCTCGTGGGAGGGGCACTCGGGCAAGTTAGTGTCGCTGACGGGGTCGACTTCCTCGGCTTGCTGGAGCTCCAGAATCTGCTGCTCGGCGTTTGCTTCTGGCTCTTGCTCGGGCTCCGGGAGTGTCGATCCTATTGCATGCGACGAATAATAAATATTTAAATGCGGGGTGCGAGGTGTGATGGTATGAGAAAGAGTATTTCTTGCAAACCAACAAAACTGACTTGTTGAACCACTTTTGGCATTGAGGCAAATACTCATTTATTTCATAAAACAAAATCCATTTATTCACCTTTTTCTTATTTAATAATTCAAAAGAAACTTAGGTTTGAACTGCAAGTGCACTTTTCTGGACTCAAAAAAATCCACGAAAATTCCAGAAGGCAAACAACAGTTGCTGGACTCCACTGAACAAATTTCAGCCAAAAATAAAATACAGAACTGCAGATACAAAAATGACAAGCAAACTGCCCAAAAAGGTACTTTGAACTACAACCCTACTGTAAAAGGGTGGTAAACTCAACTTCATATTTTTCCCAGATTCTACTTCACATTTTATGCTTATCAAGAAAGTTCCATGAATAGAAACATTATATTATTTCTTACATGAATTTCCAAAGGAAAACACAGAAAAGCACATTTGTAAAGCAACTTTGGATTTCTTTTCATAACAGATCATGCTTTAATTTTTCTTAGCTTGAACATTATAAACAGAGACTGTACAAATTTTCTCATATTTTATTTTGACATATAAAACACCTTAATATTTATCCTAAGAAATCAACCAGAAAGGACTTTTAAGCATAACAGAAACTTTTTCCACATAAATAGTGCATCATATATTTTTCACAGGTGTAAAACAGGATAATAAACTTACACAAAATTTTCCAGAAATTAACTCAACCAGAAAACATATATAACCATTTATCTTAGCAAAAGCATATAAACTGGAATAAATGAAAACAGTAAAATAAACTCCTGCCAAAAATACTTTCATATTTTTCCATGACAGATCTGCTCATAAGAAAACTAGCAAAACTGAAATTTCATATTTAACAGAGCTACAGATTAATTATAGCAAAATCAACAAACTTAGTTACGGAGCAGAAAACAAAAAAAAAGAAAAACTTTATTCTAGCCCAAACGGGGCTTTCGGCCCGGTCCACTCGGTCCAACCTGGCTCGAGCGCACGACGGTAGGTGTGTGTTCGCTCGAGGCCCGGCTCGAACGAGACAGCGTTCGAGGGTTCGCTCGAGGCCTAGCTCGAGCGAGACGGAAAACAATCGCCCGTCCGAGGCCTGGCTCGGAGGCTCGGGCGAGATGGAAAAACAATCGCCCGTCCGAGGCCTAGCTCGGAGGCTCGGGCGAGACGGAAAAACAATCGCCCGTCCGAGGCCTAGCTCGGAGGCTCGGGCGAGACGGAAAAACAATCGCCCGTCCGAGGCCTAGCTCGGAGGCTCGGGCGAGACGGAAAAACAATCGCCCGTCCGAGGCCTGGCTCGGAGGCTCGGTCGAGACGGAAAACAGGGGAGAGGTTTGACCGTCGATTCCTCGCCGACGGTGAGGTCGCCGGCGGGGAAGCTAGGCTTGTGAACTCGCATCGACGAGGCGCATCGAGTGGTGTAGGTGGTTTGGCTAGCGCACGGCCGGAGCATGCCGGCGGCGAGCGGCGGCGCACGGTGATGGCGGCAACGCGCGGCTACGCCGTTTCCGGCGGCGGCCGGAGAAATTCGGGGAGGCAAAAGCTCGAGTGAACCCTAAGGAGCAAAGCTACGGGGTTGGTTTGGCTCGGATGGCTCCAGAGGAGCTTGGCCACGAGCGAGGTCCGCGGCGGCGCCCATGGCGCTCGGCCGGGGAGAAGAGGGAGGTAGAAGGCGGTAGCGTTAAGGCTTGGTGGCGTTCTCACCTTGCCTTGGCTCGGTGAAGCTCGAGGATGAAGGAGAGGAGGCGGTGAAGCTTGGGTCGGGGAAGAACGGCGGCGCGGGCTCCGCGGTGGCGACGACGGACCGAAAGAGGCGCTACGTCCTCCGGCGGCGTCGGGGCTCGGTCGGGGATGACGACGTGCGCACGGCGTGTGCACGGCGTAGGCGGAGTGGTGACCGAGGTTAAACAGGCGGTGATGGATGGTGAGGGCTGGAACACGGTGGGGGTTCTTGCGGTGGCGGTCGCGGCGGGAGCGAGCAGTGTTCTCGGCTTGCGTTCGTGGGAGAGGAGAGTGAGTGAGAGCGAGAGCGAGTGGGAGTTATGTGCGCGGGTGAGCGAGGGAGTGAAGGGGGTGCTCGGGGTTTTGATCGGCTTGACCGGCCGGTGGTCGTGGCGGGACACGGCGGCGCGGTCGGCGAGGCAGCGCGGGCGATGCCGTGCACGGCGAGCGGGCGCGGCAGGTGAGGCGAGCGGAGAGTGGCCGGGGGAGATAGCTTGCGTGCTCGGGTGAGAGAGGATCGAGCGAGGAGTGGCCCGCTGAAAGGTCCTAGTTTGGTTTTGGTAATTGAGTGACAACTTAGGTGGACTAATATGTGTTTGAAGTGAATTACATAGGTGATTAGTCCATAGGTGATCATGTGTGAGCAACATATGCCATAGAGGAGAAATGGCTTGGAATATGTCGCAAGGCTCACACATGTGAAGAATGAGCTTATTGCATATGTGACATGACATGTGGTCATGTGGCTAAGATGGTGAAGATCAAGGCAAGACTTGGCTTGAAGGACCGGTTGCGAAGGTGAAGGGCAAGTTGAGGCTTTGAAGCCGTTGGTACCGAGTGTCGGGAGGCTTAAGCAAGACTTGGCGCCGAAGGACCGAAGCGATGGTGAAGAGCAAGTGATGTCAAGATCGATGGACCATGGAGGCCATGTGATGATATGAAGTGGATCATATCATTTGATGAAGAGGTTGGTGCATGTGTTGCATCAACACCGAAGGAGATGGAATGGAATGCGCAAGGCAAAGGTATATTTGTAGGGCATTTCATTTCACCGGTCATAGGTGTGTAGAGAAGATTATGACCGGCTTTAGGATAGATGGCCGTACTATTAAGAGGAGCAAACTTGTTTGCATATCGGTCATCTAGTGCCACTTGAGCGATCTAACTTTGCGATGTTACTAAGATCGAGTGGCGTTATGAGAGCAAGAGAAAATCCTTTGAAAAATGATTGTGAAAATGCTAACACACATGCACATGTTGTTGTACACTTGGTGGTGTTAGCACATTTGCAAAGGAGAAGTTGTTGGAGTTGATTTGGATCAACACAGAGAAGAAAAGGGAAGTTTTCTATGTGTGGTCGGTAGTACCGCCCACGGGGTCGGTAGTACCGCCCAAGGGGCTGCTTGCAATGCTCTCTGTGTTGAGTCCGATTTGGCCTGGCGGTAGTACCGCCATAACCTCGGTACTACCGCCGGCGGTGGTACCGACCAGAGGGTCGGTGGTACCGTGGCCCTAAAGGGTTTCGCGAGGCTCCCTGTGTAGATTTGAAAATGGCCTGGCGGTAGTACCGCCATAACCTCGGTACTACCGCCCGCGGTGGTACCGACGCAAGGTCGGTAGTAACTTGTTTTTCGCAGAGCTCTCTGTTCGCGGCCGATTTTGGCCTGGCGGTAGTACCGCCATAGGGCCGGTACTACCGACCGTCGGAGGTACCGACCAGGAGTCGGTTGTACGTTTTAGTCAACGCGCCGTGTGTAACGGCTATAAGTGAAGCTGTCGGTACTACCGCCCAGGGGGGGTCGGTACTACCGACCGAAGCGCAGAAAAGGGGAAACGGCTAGTTGGCCGCTCCCCTCTATATATAGTCGTTGGGGCCGGCTTTGAGCCCAAGGTTGGAGCACTCCAAAGCCTTGGTGGCTTGTGTGGATGTGCTTGGGAGCCCTCTAACTCGCTTGTGCTTGCTAGTGTGCGAATCTATTGCGAGTGAGCGATTCTAGTGCGTTGCTTTGAGAGATTGCATCGAGTGGCACTAGGTGTTCGTGTTGCAAGCCGGTGGTGCTTATTACTCTTGGAGGTTGCCACCTCCTAGACGGCTTGGTGATCGAGTCTCCGTCGTGAAGCCCGCGTGAAGATTGTGCGTGGCTCCGGAGAAGGATTGTGAGGGGCATTGTGCTCGCCCCGCGGGGATCGCGAAGAGCAACTCTAGTAGAGCGTGTCATTGAGTTACCCTCACTTGTGGGTGAGTTCTTGCGGCGCTCGAGTGTCGAGCTAGGTGTGGTGCCTATTAGCCGCCGAACTACCAAAGTGTGTGGTCGACACAACGGGGACTAGCTTGGTGGCAACCAAGTGAACCTCGGGAGAAAAACCACCGTGTCAACTTCGTGTTCATCTTCTCGGTGGTTTGCAAACTCCTTTCACTAGCTTGTATTTACTTGTTCATATACATGTGCTAGTGTAGTTGCTCTTATGATTAGTTAGCTTGTGTAGCTTGCTAGTTACCTTCCTTGCTTGTGTAGCATAGAAGTTGATCCCATGAGTGACTAGTTGACTTGTAGTCTTGCTAGTCACATTGCTTAGTTTGTGTAGCTAAGTTGAGCTCTCTAATTTGGCTTGTGTAGCCTTGTTATTGAGCATTGCTAGTGAGCTTAGGCTTTGTGCTTTTGCTTAGTGGCATGTGTAGGAGCTCCCCGGTTGATTGAGTACTAGTTGCTTAGGTTTGTGTAACCTTGCAAGCTAGAATTGTTTAGGTGAGCTCTAGTTAGCCCGACACCTTATTTGCATTGTTTAGGATCTTTTATAAGGTGCCATAGAGTATAAGTAGAGGGGTGTAGTCTTGGCTAGACCGATAGCTTTAATTCCGCATTTGTTTCGGTTAGCCGGTGCGATTAATTTTAGAAAGGACTATTCACCCCCCCTCTAGTCCGCCATCTCGACCCTTCAATTGGTATCGGAGCCGAGGTCTCTCATTTGTGGTCTTCACCGACCCGAGAGGATGGCGACTTATGGGCTAGATGTTGAGTGTCCACACATTTTTGATGGCACACACTTTACACGGTGGAAAAATTGGATGATATACAATTTTAAGTTTATTAGTCCTCAAATGTGGTGGATCGTAGATGTAGGTCTTTCTCTTGTGTTGGATAGAAAGAATGCAACTCAAGCACAAAAGAAATGCCTACATCTCGATTGCCAAGCTACTAACATTTTCTATCAATCTATGGAGGATAACATATTTGGTGAGATCATGGACTTGAAGTCCGCCCATGAGATTTGGATTTATCTCAATGAGAAATATGGGGTGATCTCCGATGATGATGTTGATGAGCCCAAGAAGGAGGCGCATGAGGATGTTGAGCATGACCACAACTTGATGGTTGTGGAGGATTGCTCCACCTCATGTTCAAGTGATGATGATGATGATCAATCCACAAGTTCACTTGCCATGATTGTTGATGATGGGCCATGCTCAAGTGATGCAATTAATGATTCTACTCCATGCTCACTTGATGATGATGATGATGATGATGATGACGGCTATGAGAGTGATGTCTCCACAAGCTCTTCTACTACATCACATTGCTTCATGTCACATGGTGACACAAAGGTATCAATTGGTAATGTGGTAGTTGATTGTGATGATACAAACTTTGAGCTTGTATGTAGACTCACTAAATCTTTAGAAAATGAGATGTCTAAAAATGCAAAATTGACAAAAGAAAACTCATTTCTAAAGAATGCATGTGAACAACAAAAGCATCTACTTTATGTTACTATTTGTTCACATGATGAGCTTAAATTGACTCATGAGGAACTTAGTGTTGCTCATGATAACTTGGTAAAAGACCATGCTTTTCTCACTAAGAAGCTTTCTAATGAAGAAACTAAAACTAGTGAGAGCTCGTCATTTGGGTCAAATGATCAATCACATATTTATGCTAATCCATGTGATGTAGAGAAGAAGCATGTATCCACCTCTTGTGAAGATTTATTATCTATGCCATGTTCTTCACATATAGATGCTTGTTCTACTTCCTTGTCTTGTGAGACTAACCTTTTGAAGGAGAACAATGAGCTCAAAAGTGAAGTGAAGAACTTGAGCAACAAGTTAGAGAGGTGGTGTAGATCAAAGGTCACCCATGAGCACATGATGAAAAATCAAAGAAGCTATGGTGACATGAGTGGCATTGGCTTTGACAAAAGCAATGTCAAAGGCAAGAGATGGGGCAAGAGAAGACATGAAAGAGAAATGAAGAAGCAAGAACAAGAAAAGCTATCTCATTTCATGTGCTATCAATGCCATGAGATGGGACATCTTGCAAAAGCTTGCCCCAACAAGAAGAAGCCCCAAGCTCAAATCAAGAACAACCATCATGATGGTGACTTGATGAAGAAGAAGAAAACAAGAAGGGGTGGAAGAGCAAGGCATCCAACTCATATCCATGATGCCAAGATGATGATGAGCAAGAATGAAGAAAAGAAGAAAGATTTGGCTCACATCAAGTGCTACAAGTGTGGTGACATGGGACACTTTGCCTCGAAGTGTCCTACCAAGCTTGAGAAGAAGGCTCAAGCAATTCATGAGAGGCAAGGCAATGAGAAGCAACAAATGAGCAAGGAAGAGAAGGCTCAATCAAAGAGAGTTTGCTACTCATGCCGGGAAAGGGGACACATGGCTCATTCATGTCCCCTAGGTAAAACTTCTAAGCCTATTTCAATTGATAATATTGTGCTTAGAAAGGATGAAAATGGTACCTCTAAGGCTACTATTGCAACTCATCCCGCTATTCATACTAAGGCATTGCCAAAGTATGTTGCACCTAACTTGAGAGGACCCAAACGAGTTTGGGTACCATCAAAGAGTGGATGAATGTGTGTAGGTACCATGGCATTGGAGGCTTGATTCAATTGGATTCATGATGATTACTATATGATTGAGTCAAGTAATGAAGCTTAGTGCTATCCAAACCCAATGCCAAGACAAAAGAGTGAAGTCCAAGTGCTACAACATACAAGTGTCATGATCAAGTTGTGGTGGTTGATTGGAAGTATCTCAATGCTTGCAAATGATGGATGAAGAAGCTTGCTATTAGATGATCATGAGCTACCAAGGTATATCTTAGTTGATCATATTCATTTGGATGCATATGAGTTGATTGAATTGGATATATATGCATATGTTGCTTGCTATAAGATGATTGAATGGATTTGATGCTTAGTGATCAAAATTGAGTTAGTTTGAATGGATATGTTCATGAGACTTCTTTTAGTAAGTGATTTGAATGGATATATGTCTTGTGAGAGTATTCAAACATGTTAGCTCAAGTTTGATTCAAATTGGTAGAGTATAGCTCAATTGCTCCAAGTTGTCAAAAATCTGAAATCTGAGCTAGCTGTGATAATAGCCATGTTTGAGTGATCAAATCTTTTTGATTGGCTTGAAATTTGGTACACATGCTCTGCACTTATGACACTAGTTGCTGTAAAAATTTCATGATAAATGGATAAGTGATGCTTTGATTTTGGAGTAGATCTTGTCAACTATAGTGCAGCAGTTTTCAGCATGTAGTACTATGGAAAGAATTGAAATCTGGTAGCAATCTAGAAAGCCAATGAAGCTCAATTTTTTATGGCTGCTAGAACTCCTAGAGAAGCACATCTCCACCAAATTTCATGGTCATTGGACTTACATTTTGGGAGATATGAATGTTTCTTTGAGAAGGACAGAATCTGCCAGAAAAGTGACAAATATTGGATTGATCTAGAGTCACTTTGATTGAAAGGCCCTCAAGTTGGAATCATGTTTATAAGTGGTTGAGGGACCTATGTTTGGTTTTGAGATGAGCTAGAAGCATGACAAAGATGAGTACAAGTTCATTTGAAAGATGAGTGTATTTGGCACACATTTGGTGCTCAAATTGGAAATCAAGACCAATATCAAAATGAAGATGAAGATCAAGTTCTAGTATCAAATGAAGATCATTTTGGAAGAAAGAAAAGGACTCAAAGAAGGATTTAAAGTCAAATTTCAAGAAGAGTTCAAATGGATCAATCAAACAAAGTCAATTCGAGTGAGTATCAAGGATGGTTCTTTGGAGAAAGGTCACTTCTCCCTTTTGTAGGGGCTTGCCGCCTTTTGTAGGTTAACCGAGCACGAGGCTTGGAAGGCTAACATGGAAGTGGTGATCTAGAGTATCATTGGAGATGCTTAGTTGGAGAAATCAAGGGATTGATCAAGAAAGAAAGCAAGCAACACCCAAGATAGAGAAGCAAATCATGAGTGGTATTCATATGCAAGCTATGATCAAATAAAGAAGCAAGCCAACCACAACAATATAGTGCACTTGATCATTAGTGGTTCTCAAATCATATGGGTGAAGAATGGTATTCAAATTGGTATCTATTGGTCTTCACCAAGCTTTGAAATGGACTTCACATTGCTATTGTGGAGCTTAATTAGAATCTAATGACTATCCTCTACTCCAAGATAGCAAAGGTATCATTGTAATG
Source organism: Coix lacryma-jobi var. lacryma-jobi (assembly GCA_009763385.1). Taxonomy (NCBI): domain Eukaryota; kingdom Viridiplantae; phylum Streptophyta; class Magnoliopsida; order Poales; family Poaceae; genus Coix; species Coix lacryma-jobi. Next base: position 3,044,874 of record CM019829.1, read on the forward strand.
TGCATGATCATTTCATTCCTCACTAGTATGCGGTTAGTGCATATAGTACATGCTTAATAGGATCATGCATAACAAATAAAAAGTTTAAATTCATAGCTTACCACTATTGCTTGATTTATTATATGATCTAGTGGTTAGTATGTGAATTTGTTCATGAGCTAGTGAACCCAAGTACTTGATCTAGAAGATGAGCTTTCAAGTGTCTAATTCAACGTGAGTAAGATAACCATTATAAGATGTGTGAAGAAGCTTACTCTAGAGCAAACCGAGTTAGATATCTTGTGCAAATTTGATAGTTCAAGTCACAAATGAGAAGCTCATGAAGACGACAAGAGTTCAAGAAGAAGACAATAATGCAAATGGATATCAAGTTAAATTTTTCATTCAAGTCGTATCCTACAAGACTTCAAGTGATCCTCAACTTTAAGTGATCAAATCAAGCAAAGCATCCCTCACCAACAAGAGCTCAAGTTTATCAAGTGAATGACTCATGCTAAAATAGAAGGTGCCCCACCAATTGGTATCAAGGTCAAAGATCCTTCAAGTGGCTTTCATGCATCTAAACGGGGTATCTACAAGTAGTGTCATTCCATCACATATGGTAGTGTCCATCAAAAAATGAAGACTCAAGTATCAACCATCTACCCTAGTCCAACCCTTTGTATCAAGAGAAGCATACCTTTTGTGGTCATTGATGACAAAGGGGGAGAAATTGTGGCAAAGATATGTCAAGAACAAAGGGGAGAAATCAAGAAAAGAAGATGGACATGGATCAAGAGGGAGCAAGATTGAACAATGAAAAGGATCAAAATTCTTGGACAAAGAGAGCACACAAGTAGGGGGAGCAAGCTCATGAATACATGTTTGATGCATTTGGTTGTGCATTACATTTACTTGCTTGTATTGCATATGTTCTAAATTCTTATATGCTTGTGTGCAATATTTGCTAGAACTAAGACTTGAATGATGATTGTTTTCCTTTATTTGGTATCTAGAGCATAGTCTTAGTATAGCAAGTGGTAACTAGAACCATGTTTATAATGTTGATCTCACGTGGTATCTAGTTTCACTTGTCTCTAGCAAGGTTGATGCTAAGGATGATTAAAAATTTTTGGTGTACACGCTTCAAAGGTAAAATTATATCTTGTATACCTTAGCATCACTTAGTAGTGCTAACACTCCCACAAATTTCATATTTATGCATGTGTGCATGCTTGAATGCAAACCATTTGAGCACACATGTAGGGGGAGTTATCACTACAAAGTCGGGTTGTATGGTGCTTATCCAAATTCTCTCATTTGGTCTTAATGTTGGATAAGTAACATAGAATCCAATAAGCTTAATTTCCATATCTTTGTAGAGTTGCCATCAATTACCAAAAAGGGGGAGATTGAAAGGTCCTAGTTTGGTTTTGGTAATTGAGTGACAACTTAGGTGGACTAATATGTGTTTGAAGTGAATTACACAGGTGATTAGTCCATAGGTGATCATGTGTGAGCAACATATGCCATAGAGGAGAAATGGCTTGGAATATGTCGCAAGGCTCACACATGTGAAGAATGAGCTTATTGCATATGTGACATGACATGTGGTCATGTGGCTAAGATGGTGAAGATCAAGGCAAGACTTGGCTTGAAGGACCGATTGCGAAGGTGAAGGGCAAGTTAAGGCTTTGAAGCCGTTGGTACCGAGTGTCGGGAGGCTTAAGCAAGACTTGGCGCCGAAGGACCGAAGCGATGGTGAAGAGCAAGTGATGTCAAGATCGATGGACCATGGAGGCCATGTGATGATATGAAGTGGATCATATCATTTGATGAAGAGGTTGGTGCATGTGTTGCATCAACACCGAAGGAGATGGAATGGAATGCGCAAGGCAAAGGTATATTTGTAGGGCATTTCATTTCACCGGTCATAGGTGTGTAGAGAAGATTATGACCGGGTTTAGGATAGATGGCCGTACTATTAAGAGGAGCAAACTTGTTTGCATATCGGTCATCTAGTGCCACTTGAGCGATCTAACTTTGCGATGTTACTAAGATCGAGTGGCGTTATGAGAGCAAGAGAAAATCCTTTGAAAAATAATTGTGAAAATGCTAACACACATGCACATGTTGTTGTACACTTGGTGGTGTTAGCACATTTGCAAAGGAGAAGTTGTTGGAGTTGATTTGGATCAACACAGAGAAGAAAAGGGAAGTTTTCTATGTGTGGTCGGTAGTACCGCCCAGGGGGTCGGTAGTACCGCCCAAGGGGCTGCTTGCAATGCTCTCTGTGTTGAGTCCGATTTGGCCTGGCGGTAGTACCGCCATAACCTCGGTACTACCGCCGGCGGTGGTACCGACCAGAGGGTCGGTGGTACCATGGCCCTAAAGGGTTTCGCGAGGCTCCCTGTGTAGATTTGAAAATGGCCTGGCGGTAGTACCGCCATAACCTCGGTACTACCGCCCGCGGTGGTACCGACGCAAGGTCGGTAGTAACTTGTTTTTCGCAGAGCTCTCTGTTCGCGGCCGATTTTGGCCTGGCGGTAGTACCGCCATAGGGTCGGTACTACCGACCGTCGGAGGTACTGACCAGGAGTCGGTTGTACGTTTTAGTCAACGCGCCGTGTGTAACGGCTATAAGTGAAGCTGTCGGTACTACCGCCCAGGGGGGGTCGGTACTACCGACCGAAGCGCAGAAAAGGGGAAACGGCTAGTTGGCCGCTCCCCTCTATATATAGTCGTTGGGGCCGGCTTTGAGCCCAAGGTTGGAGCACTCCAAAGCCTTGGTGGCTTGTGTGGATGTGCTTGGGAGCCCTCTAACTCGCTTGTGATTGCTAGTGTGCGAATCTATTGCGAGTGAGCGATTCTAGTGCGTTGCTTTGAGAGATTGCATCGAGTGGCACTAGGTGTTCGTGTTGCAAGCCGGTGGTGCTTATTACTCTTGGAGGTTGCCACCTCCTAGACGGCTTGGTGATCGAGTCTCCGTCGTGAAGCCCGCGTGAAGATTGTGCGTGGCTCCGGAGAAGGATTGTGAGGGGCATTGTGCTCGCCCCGCGGGGATCGCGAAGAGCAACTCTAGTAGAGCGTGTCATTGAGTTACCCTCACTTGTGGGTGAGTTCTTGCGGCGCTCGAGTGTCGAGCTAGGTGTGGTGCCTATTAGCCGCCGAACTACCAAAGTGTGTGGTCGACACAACGGGGACTAGCTTGGTGGCAACCAAGTGAACCTCGGGAGAAAAACCACCGTGTCAACTTCGTGTTCATCTTCTCGGTGGTTTGCAAACTCCTTTCACTAGCTTGTATTTACTTGTTCATATACATGTGCTAGTGTAGTTGCTCTTATGATTAGTTAGCTTGTGTAGCTTGCTAGTTACCTTCCTTGCTTGTGTAGCATAGAAGTTGATCCCATGAGTGACTAGTTGACTTGTAGTCTTGCTAGTCACATTGCTTAGTTTGTGTAGCTAAGTTGAGCTCTCTAATTTGGCTTGTGTAGCCTTGTTATTGAGCATTGCTAGTGAGCTTAGGCTTTGTGCTTTTGCTTAGTGGCATGTGTAGGAGCTCCCCGGTTGATTGAGTACTAGTTGCTTAGGTTTGTGTAACCTTGCAAGCTAGAATTGTTTAGGTGAGCTCTAGCTAGCCCGACACCTTATTTGCATTGTTTAGGATCTTTTATAAGGTGCCATAGAGTATAAGTAGAGGGGTGTAGTCTTGGCTAGACCGATAGCTTTAATTCCGCATTTGTTTCGGTTAGCCGGTGCGATTAATTTTAGAAAGGACTATTCACCCCCCCTCTAGTCTGCCATCTCGACCCTTCACCGGCGAGGATCCTCGGCAGGATGCGGCGGCCACGTGGCGGTTGCGGCCGGCGTACGGCGCGGCGTGTCAGCGGCGGCAGCGCGCGGCGCGTGCGGCACGCGGGCGAGCGCTGGCGAGCGGGCGCAGGCTGAGCTGGGCCGAAAGGCCAGATGGGCCGAAAGGTGGGGCGCGGGAGAAATTCTTTTCCTTTTTCTTTTTCCAAAGATTTTCCAAAGTTTGACCACTCAAAAACAGTTTCAAAAACTCCAAACTAGGTTTTGACCCAAATATAAAAGTTGCTCAAAATAATTTTCTCTACAACTTTCATATAAGACACTTTTTCTGAAAACCATTTTCACAACCTCCTCATAAATAAAGCCAGTTTTGCAACATAAACCATTTTCTTTGCCTCATTTTATCTGATAAACTATTTTGAACTAAGTCAAAACTCCAACATGAAAAACACTCTACTCAATAATCTCTATTTTAGGAAACTCTTTACCAAAACAGAGATCCAATTAAATCATCAAGTCAAAAAGAAATCAAAACTCCAGTTAAACAAACAAAAGCAAAAGCACTCTTATGCACATGAAATGATGCAATGCATTGCTTTTGTTTCTTTAGTAGCTAATTGCAATTCCTAATGCAGTGCTTGACACTAGGGTGTCACAGCCCTTCCCCCCTTAAAGAAATCTCATCCCGAGATTTGAGTTACGTACCAATCTTTATAAAAAGCGGGGTAGTTTACGCGTAAGTACTCCTCTGTTTCCCAAGTTGCATCATTGGGTCCGTGATTGCTCGAAAGAATCTTGTGAGTCTTCACTGTTCGGTGACGCGTCTCTCGGGTCTTGGTATCCAAAATCTCCTTGGGTTGCTCGTAGTACTCCAGACCCGATCTGATGGTGACGTCTGGAATCCGAACTTCTTCTTGTTCTGGAATTCGAAGACACTTCTTCAACTGTGATACGTGGAACACTAGGAAAACTGTGCTCATCTCTGGGGGTAACTGTACTTCATATGCCACTTCTCCCTTCTTTGCTATGATCTGGTAAGGTCCCACATATCGAGGTGCTAGCTTCTTCTTAACTCCAAAACGTTGGACTTTTCTCATGGGTGAGACCTTAAGGTATACATAGTCTCCTACTTGAAATTCCAAGGGTCTTCTTCGTGTGTCGGCATAACTCTTTTGTCTGGATTGTGCTACCTTAATGTGTTGCTGTACTGTTTGCACAATCTCTTTCGCTTCCGTTACGTAATCCGACCCATAGAATTCTCGATCTCCTGATTCTACCCAATTTACTGGGGTTCTGCATCTTCGTCCGTATAATACTTCAAAAGGTGCCATCTTTATACTTTCCTGATAACTGTTGTTACATGATAACTCGGCAAGGGGTAACCACTTCTCCCATGATTCTCCTGACGATAGAACACAAGCTCTTAGGATATCTTCCAGAATCTGATTTACTCTCTCCGTCTGTCCTGCAGTTTGGGGGTGATAGGCGGAACTTCTTACCAACTTAGTTTCTAGCTCTTTGTGCAACTGTTCCCAAAAACGTGCTATGAACTGGGGTCCTCTATCAGAGACAATCCTTTTTGGAACTCCATGCAACCTCAAGATATTCTGAATATACATGTCTGCATACTGATGAGGGCGGTGCGTAGTCTTAACTGGTATGAAGTGAGCCACTTTAGATAACCGATCTACGATAACCCAGATAGAATCATTTCCCTTTTGAGTAGTGGGAAGACCGGTGATGAAATCCATACTGATTTCTTCCCATTTCCACTTTGGGATTGATAACGGTTGTAACAATCCGGCAGGTCTCAAGTGTATAGCTTTTATCCTGCTGCAAGTATCACATCTTGCAACATAAGCTGCGACTTCTTTCTTCATCTTTGACCACCAATACCTGGTTCTCAAATCCTGGTACATCTTACTGCTTCCTGGGTGAATAGATAACTTTGAATTGTGAGCTTCATTCAGAATTCTTTCTTTCAGCTCGGTGTCTTTAGGAACAACCAACCTCTGATTATACCATAGAATTCCTTGTTCATCCGTTCTGAAGTTCAAAGAACTACTGGTTTCCAACCTCTTCTTAATCTGACAGATCTCTTCATCGGTCTTTTGTCTCTCGATGATGTCACTTTCTAAGGTGCACTGAAGAGTGATATTGTTCAGCATAATAGGGTGCATAAGGTTAAATCCATCTTCTAACAGTGGTTGTAGGGAGTTGCAATGAGTCTTGCGACTCAAGGCATCGGCTACAACGTTTGCTTTTCCGGGGTGGTAATGCACTTCAAGGTTATAATCCTTAATTAGCTCCAACCATCTTCTCTGCCTCATGTTCAACTCTGGCTGGGTGAAGATATATTTCAGACTTTTATGATCCGTATACACATGACATAGACTTCCCATAAGATAATGTCTCCATATCTTGAGTGCATGCACGACGGCTGCTAATTCCAAATCATGAGTGGGATAATTCTCTTCGTGCGGTCTCAACTGGCGAGAAGCATAGGCGATAACTCTTCCATTCTGCATGAGCACACACCCAAGTCCAATTTTGGATGCGTCACAAAATACATCAAAAGGTTCCTTCAAGTTTGGCTGAGCCAAAACAGGTGCGGATGTCAACAACGTTCGCAGAGTGCGAAAAGCTGTTTCACACTCCGGAGTCCATTCGAACTTCTTGTTTTTCTGCGTTAAACGAGTCATAGGCTTGGCTATTCTCGAAAAATCCGGAATGAACCGACGGTAGTATCCTGCCAAACCTAAAAAGCTGCGAACCTCAAAAACACTCGTGGGTGCTTCCCAATCCATAACCTCTTGTACTTTAGAAGGGTCTACAGAGATTCCTTCCTCTGAAAGGACGTGACCAAGGAAAGGTACCTTCTTCAACCAAAACTCACACTTGCTGAACTTAGCATACAACTTATGCTCTCTAAGCCGGGTTAGAATGACTCGTAGATGCTCAGCATGATCCTTCTCATTTTCAGAATATACCAAGATGTCATCGATGAACACTACAACAAACTTATCCAACTCTGGCATGAAGACCGAATTCATCAGGTACATGAAATGTGCCGGTGCATTGGTCAATCCAAAGGACATAACAAGATACTCATAGAGTCCGTATCTGGTGGAGAAAGCTGTTTTCGGTATATCTTCTCTTCTGATCTTAATCTGATGGTATCCTGACCTCAGGTCGATCTTAGAGAACACTTTTGCTTTTGACAACTGATCAAACAAGACATCGATTCGAGGTAAGGGGTATTTATTCTTTATAGTTACTGCGTTAAGCGGTCGGTAGTCCACGCACATCCTCAAGGTCTTATCTTTCTTCTTCACAAAGATAGCGGGACATCCCCAAGATGACAAACTAGGGCGTATCAAACCCTTATCCAAAAGCTCTTGCAACTGAACCTTAAGCTCTGCTAACTCCTTAGCGTGCATTCTATACGGTCTCCGAGATATGGGTGCTGTTCCAGGGATTAACTCTATAGCAAACTCCACATCCCTATCTGGCGGTAGTCCAGGCAACTCATCAGGAAAAACATCCGGAAACTCACACACTACTGAGATCTCAGCTATCTGTTTTGCGGTGATATTGAACAACACTCCGATCTCATGGGGGTTTCGAGGTAACTTGAACCGAAAAGAAGATCCATTCCTGGGACTAACCATGGACACTATTTTTTCTGCGGTGTCTAGATTGACCTTCCAGAGTTTCATCCAACCCATACCCAAGATTACATCCAGACCTAGACCAGGAATGACTATGGGGTCCACTATGGCCTGTTTATCCCCAAAGGTCATTTCCACTCCTTTAGCCATTTTTCGCGCGGAGAGAACAGCTCCGGCGGAACTTATCTGATATCCCCGGTCTAACTCTATCAACTCAAGATTACTTCTTATAACAAAGTTCTCACTTATGAAAGAATGCGATGCTCCAGAATCAAACAACACAACTGCGGGGCATTGATTAACAAGAAACGTACCAGCGGTGATAGGCTCTCCTTCTGGCACTTCTTCCATGGTGGTGTGATGCACATGACCCGTACGAGGTGGGGGCTGAGTGTACTGCTTCTTTGGGCGAGGGCACTGACGTGACAGGTGTCCAGTCTGACCACAGTTGTAGCATGGACCAATCACGTACGGGGTCTTGGGACCTCCTGCACTTCCTGCTTTGTTCTTATTCTGCATCATGGGAGCAGTGTAGGGCTTCTGATAACTAGGACGGGAACGGTTGGTGGTGATCTTCCTCTGCGGGGGACGATACCTTGCTCCTGTGACAGGCGGGCGATAAGGGGCGCGTGCTCCGAAAGGGGTCCTCTGCTGAGACGAACCTCCTTCATTTGCACGACGGCGCGTCTCTGTCGCTAGCCGACTGTCATTGGCCTCTTGATTTAGGCAGTCACTGACGAAATCACTGAAGGTGGTGTGGTGACTGTTGCCCATCTTGGAAAGCATGGCGGCACTCATACCACGCTTGAAACTTGCAATCTTCTTGGCCTCAGTATCAACAAAGTCTGGGGCGTAGCGAGCTAGGTTGTTGAAATTGTGAAGGTACTCGGACATGGACCTGGTTCCCTGGGATAATCTCATGAACTCTGCGACCTTCATTTCCATCAGACCACTAGGGATGTAGTGGTTGCGCATAGCGGTGGAGAACTGATCCCAAGTGACACGTGCATTTACTGGCAAGGATGCACGGTACTGGGCCCACCACAAACCTGCGGGTCCTTCCAACATGTGCGCGGCGTATTCTGCCTTGAGCTCTTCCGTCAGACGAAGCAGACGGAACTTCTGAGTGATGGAGTTGAGTCATTCATCAGCTTCGAGCGGTTTGGTGGCTTCCTTGAACACAAGAGGGCGAGTGTCCAAGAAGTCACGGTAGGAGCTGTACTGGTTGGGCTCTGGGCCTTGGCGTCGATGATGCTGCTGTGCAGTGTTATTAGCGATATTGCGGAGGGTGGCCTCCATGTGCCTCTGCATCTCCTCCATGTTCCGTTGGCTACCCAAGAACTGGCCAAAAAACGCTTCCGGCGTCATCGGCGGCGGTGGGGGAGGTGGCAGATTCTCCTCCTGTCCTGCTCCCTGCCCACGCTGGCTGCGAGTGTGTGCCGGCATCTGCATATCCCATTACTAAGCAATCATTAGGTGATGTTACATCGATCATGAATAAATACTGCGCTGTACATAATTCGAAAATTTAGCACACGACCAAGTATAATTACTCATTTCCATACAACATCACAAAACAATCGCTCGAAATTAGACATGCAAACGACGGATTTCCATAAAAGATGCCGGATCGAAGTCCGGACTTTGTCCAAAAGCTTACATGCCATCAATTATTTAAACATAATTCATCACATGTCTCGGGTGTTACATCACTTAGCGAGCAAGCTCAAGCTATACAAAAGAAAACGATCTCTAACAACTAACGCTCAGGGGTCTCCAGCGGCGGATGTAGCGTCCTCTGCGTCGACGTCGATCATCGGCTCGTCAGCGTGATCCTCCTCCAGAGGGGCGTCGGGACCAAGGACCTCTCCATCCTGGGGATCCTGGGCCTCGGCGGTGGGAACCTCGGCAGCGGCTGGGGCGACGGCCTCCTGTGCGGCGTGATGCATCTGATGGACGGCCTCGTGGAGCTGGTCGATGTAGGCCTGCTGTCCATGGATCTGCTGTATCAACAGGTGGGCTCCCTCTCTAAGCTGGTCGAGCGGTGCGCGGGCCTCATCTCTCTGAAGAGCGGTGGTCAGGTACATCTGCTCTGCAACGGTCCTGGCAGTGGACTGTGCTGCTGCTGTGGTGCGGGCGTCGTCACGCTCAAGAGTGACCTGCTGAATCCTCTCCTGCAGACGAGCAACCTCAGCGTCGAAATCCTCCTGAAGCTTCCTCTTGCTCTGGTAGGTGGCGGTGAGGGTGAAGGACACGCTCTCAAGAGTGCGCTCCAAACTCTCACATACACCTAGCAAAGCTCCAGTGGCGCTCATCGCAGGTGTCTCTCAAGTAGAACCTCTCCTCTGGGCTTCCTGTCAAGACTGACTCCGAAGTCTGCTTCCCAGCGCAATGGGAAAAGTGATCCGCGGGGAAACACTCCTGCCATCGCACTTGCCAGGTCGGCGGGGAAGCGAGCGATGATATCCTTCAGCACTAGGTATGCTGCCCTGTTGGCTCCATCCTTGGCACAGGTGCCTCTGGTGATCTCCGTCCATCCTGTCCAGTGAGGCTTGGCAGGCAAAGCCTTGACTTTGATCTCCACCATGACCAAGGAATCCTGCCCGTAGATCTCCTTCTGCCACGAGTACCTGGGCTCCTGTCCGTCCTCATAGCCTACGGCCTGCAGAATCCTCCAAAGGATCGTCGGCAACCCGAAGTAGGACAAGAACGTCTTCCGGGTCAGCTTGGTGGCCAAGCGGTGACGCGGAACTCTCTCTGCCTCCGGTGGCCTTGCGAGCGGTCAGCTTAGTCCGGGCCATCTGTAGAACAAAAGGGTTTCGAACTCTCGTGAGACGGATATTAAGTTGGCAAATTTTATAGAAAAGAGACAACTTTTAATTAAGGGGAGGAAATGTAAATGCATGAATATAAACATGATGCATGATCGTACTTACGTTCTCACTCACTAATATGACTCGTAAGTCCTAACGTTCTAGTCGGTGGCAAGAACGATCCCTCATGCGTTATCTACACGTTCTACTCGTTTGCATAGTTAGTGTACCTGCAGAAGATTCATTTCAGCCCAAAGCAATTCCCAATGATAAAACAATTGAGTATTGGCCAATATGCGCAAAATACATAGAAGCCAACACTAAACACCATGCACCAACATAGAAAACACCCTTGAAAACATTGATACCCTCGTATGTGTCCGCGTGGAGCTCGCACATACTTGGTATAAGAACTCTCACCTAGACCGACGGTTGGACGGTCATGCTCTCATATCTCACAAAATCATTTTATGCATGTTTTCGCGATCGACGCATTCTCTTTTTCTCGAGAATGGACCAGCAAATAAAGATCCAGCATGAAGCAAAACCCTGAACCCTGTTAGCAGTTAAGCCACCTGAATCCTAATATAGGGCTTAAGGACGAGACTGGGCACACTTAGTAATCGAAAATAGTTTTGAAAATAGTTTTGAAATACCCATTTTAGTTCGAAAATAGCTCTTTACGGAGGTAATCACTTGAACCATGCTCCGATACCAAGTTGTGGCGGAACCGTCCTGATTATAAGAGCTCAAGTATTATCTTAGCCAAATCCGTCTGACTTCGACTGATACTTGAACCCATACAACCCCGGTAGTCCGGAAATCTCGAAGGATTTCTAACACCATACATCATACAGGATCGCATCGTTCAAGGATTACATTCGTAAAGATACATCATAACGAAAACGAAACCGAATTTAAAATATCAGAGTGCGAATTTAAAACGGAGTTATTACAATACCGAGTTTAAAAGTGCGGAAGCTGAAATAGTTTTAAAACACGACCACCACACACGTGGCCAAATAAAACACTGTTTGATAAAACCAACTCACACAACTCACTCTTCCCTTACTCTTTTTTAGATAATGTGCCACTAGAAGTCTCAGACCATCAAAAGAAAAAGGGAAGCTTCTGGACGACCCTGCCCTGGGCCTACTCCTCATCACCTTCCACTGGGTAGAGGCAGTGCTTACAATAGCCAAAGTAGACCTGGCCATCTGCAACAACGGGATAAACCCTGAGTACGGGAATGTACTCAGCTAGACTTACCCGTCCAACTGAAAATAAAGACTCCAAGGGTATGCAAGGCTTTTGAGGTAGAGCTGGGATCTTTCAGTTGCGAAAAGCTTAATTTTAGATAAGAGGTAATTAATGGTAATGATGAGCTGTCATTTTTAGACAACCTTATTCCTTAATTCTAGGTTTTTCACCTGTACTAGAGCACCACTTGAATCTATCAATCAATAATATAACCATATCCGGTTGACTTATCCACATTTTAGTTGAACCTTAAATCATCACATGGAGTTGTATCGTGGTGAAAGCTCGCCATAGTTTCCCACTAACCGGGGAGACGGCGACTCGAATCGAATTCCAAACCAGCTGGTGAAAGACCTTTAATACCAGCCCACACTTTCCCCGTCGGGTCCATGCATTGGGCAACCGCTCGACGCTTGTTCGTGGTGGTAATCGTCGCGGTTCAAGCACGGAAGCCCAATTGGAAACTAGCGATGGCCTCACGCGGCAGATCGCAATTTCCATACTAGAGGGCACGACACGGGTTGAGACCGGCCCGAACAGCTTCTAACCGGCTTTGGGGTCGATGATTACGGCACCGACGTATATCTAAGTAAAAGGGCGCGTTCAAAAATGAACGAGGGCCAACATCGATACAACCTACATGATCCAACAGATGGACTGCCCCAAGTTTCCGAACTTGTGTCCTGCCATCCCGTTGACCATATTTCATTACTACTCAGGTTCTTTTCCACGATAGCAAATATAGTCAACCGTGATCCGATAAATACCCATCCGGGTATTACGGAAACATCCTTAACTACTACTTTTATTAAGCAGGCTAAGCAATTCTACATTATAATTAAATAACAGGATAACAACGTAGATATTAATCAATAACCAGGAACGGTAATGCAGCAAATAGGATTCATTCCAACTCCTAAACCTAATGCATCACAATATAAAAGGACTCAAGTAATTTAATTATAAAACTGGGAGACTTAGAATGCTCCGGGGCTTGCCTTGGGCGAAGACCGAGGCCTCGTGGAGGGGCACTCGGGCAAGTTAGTGTCGCTGGCGGGGTCGACTTCCTTGGCTTGCTGGAGCTCCGGAATCTGCTGCTCGGTGTTTGCTTCTGGCTCTTGGCTCGGGCTCCGGGAGTGTCGATCCTATTGCATGCGACGAATAATAAATATTTAAATGCGGGGTGCGAGGTGTGATGGTATGAGAAAGAGTATTTCTTGCAAGCCAACAAAACCGACTTGTTGAACCACTTTTGGCATTGAGGCAAATACTCATTTATTTCATAAAACAAAATCCATTTATTCACCTTTTCTTATTTAATAATTCAAAAGAAACTTAGGTTTGAACTAAAAGTGCACTTTTCTGGACTCAGAAAAATCCACGAAAATTCCAGAAGGCAAACAACAGTTGCTGGACTCCACTGAACAAATTTCAGCCAAAATAAAATACAGAACTGCAGATACAAAATGACAAGCAAACTGCCCAAAAAGGTACTTTGAACTACAACCCTACTGTAAAAGGATGGTAAACTCAACTTCATATTTTTCCCAGATTCTACTTCACATTTTATGCTTATCAAGAAAGTTCCATGAACAGAAACATTATATTATTTCTTACATGAATTTCCAAAGGAAAACACAGAAAAGCACATTTGTAAAGAAACTTCGAATTTCTTTTCATAACAGATCATGCTTTAATTTTTCTTAGCTTGAACATTATAAACAGAGACTGTACAAATTTTCTCATATTTTATTTTGACATATAAAACACCTTAACATTTATCCTAAGAAATCAACCAGAAAGGACTTTTAAGCATAACAGAAACTTTTTCCACATAAACAGTGCATCATATATTTTTCACAGGTGTAAAACAGATAATAAACTTACACAAAATTTTCCGGAATTAACTCAACCAGAAAACATATATAACCATTTATCTTAGCAAAAGCATATAAACTGGAATAAATGAAAACAGTAAAATAAACTCCTGCCAAAATACTTTCATTTTTTCCATGACAGATCTGCTCATAAGAAAACTAGCAAAACTGAAATTTCATATTTAACAGAGCTACAGATTAATTATAGCAAAATCAACAAACTTAGTTACGGAGCAGAAAACAAAAAAAAAGAAAAACTTTATTCTAGCCCAAACGGGGCTTTCGGCCCGGTCCACTCGGTCCAACCTGGCTCGAGCGCACGGCGGTAGGTGTGTGTTCGCTCGAGGCCCGGCTCGAACGAGACAGCGTTCGAGGGTTCGCTCGAGGCCTAGCTCGAGCGAGACGAAAACAATCGCCCGTCCGAGGCCTGGCTCGGAGGCTCGGGCGAGACGGAAACAATCGCCCGTCCAAGGCCTAGCTCGGAGGCTCGGCGAGACGGAAAAATAATCGCCCGTCCGAGGCCTAGCTCGGAGGCTCGGGCGAGACGGAAAAACAATCGCCCGTCCGAGGCCTGGCTCGGAGGCTCGGGCGAGACGGAAAAACAATCGCCCGTCCGAGGCCTGGCTCGGAGGCTCGGGCGAGACGGAAAACAGGGGAGAGGTTTGACCGTCGATTCCTCGCCGACGGTGAGGTCGCCGGCGGGGAAGCTAGGCTTGTGAACTCGCATCGACGAGGCGCATCGAGTGGTGTAGGTGGTTTGCTAGCGCACGGCCGGAGCATGCCGGCGGCGAGCGGCGGCGCACGGTGATGGCGGCAACGCGCGGCTACGCCGTTTCCGGCAGCGGCCGGAGAATTGGGGGAGGCAAAAGCTCGAGTGAACCCTAAGGAGCAAAGCTACGGGTTGGTTTGGCTCGGATGGCTCCAGAGGAGCTTGGCCATGAGCGAGGTCCGCGCGGCGCCCATGGCGCTCGGCCGGGGAGAAGAGGGAGGTAGAAGGCGGTAGCGTTAAGGCTTGGTGGCGTTCTCACCTTGCCTTGGCTCGGTGAAGCTCGAGGATGAAGGAGAGGAGGCGGTGAAGCTTGGGTCGGGGAAGAACGGCGGCGCGGGCTCCGCGGTGGCGACGACGGACCGAAAGAGGCGCTACGTCCTCCGGCGGCGTCGGGGCTCGGTCGGGGATGACGACGTGCGCACGGCGTGTGCACGGCGTAGGCGGAGTGGTGACCGAGGTTAAACAGGCGGTGATGGATGGTGAGGGCTGGAACACGGTGGGGTTTCTTGCGGTGGCGGTCGCGGCGGGAGCGAGCAGTGTTCTCGGCTTGCGTTCGTGGGAGAGGAGAGTGAGTGAGAGCGAGAGCGAGTGGGAGTTGTGTGCGCGGGTGAGCGAGGGAGTGAAGGGGGTGCTCGGGGTTTTGATCGGCTTGACCGGCCGGTGGTCGTGGCGGGACACGGCGGCGCGATCGGTGAGGCAGCGCGGGCGATGCCGTGCACGGCGAGCGGGCGCAGCAGGCGAGGCGAGCGGAGAGTGGCCGGGGGAGATAGCTTGTGTGCTCGGGTGAGAGAGGATCGAGCGAGGAGGTGGCCGGCGAGGATCCTCGGCAGGATGCGGCGGCCACGTGGCGGTTGCGGCCGGCGTACGGCGCGGCGCGCGCGGCACGCGGGCGAGCGCTAGCGAGCGGGCGCAGGCTGAGCTGGGCCGAAAGGCCAGATGGGCCGAAAGGTGGGGCGCGGGAGAAATTCTTTTCCTTTTTCTTTTTCCAAAGATTTTCCAAAGTTTGACCACTCAAAAACAGTTTCAAAAACTCCAAACTAGGTTTGACCCAAATATAAAAGTTGCTCAAAATAATTTTCTCTACAACTTTCATATAAGACACTTTTTCTGAAAACCATTTTCACAACCTCCTCATAAATAAAGCCAGTTTTGCAACATAAACCATTTTCTTTGCCTCATTTTATCTGATAACTATTTTGAACTAAGTCAAAACTCCAACATGAAAAACACTCTACTCAATAATCTCTATTTTAGGAAACTCTTTACCAAAACAGAGATCCAATTAAATCATCAAGTCAAAAAGAAATCAAAACTCCAATTAAACAAACAAAAGCAAAAGCACTCTTATGCACATGAAATGATGCAATGCATTGCTTTTGTTTCTTTAGTAGCTAATTGCAATTCCTAATGCAGTGCTTGACACTAGGGTGTCACAGTTTGGGTCACATAAAAGGAGGCAAGACCAATGGGAGAAAGAAGGTAAATGGGTATGAGTGTGTTCAGTTCTTGAGCAAGGGCAAGATTGGTACAGATCAGCCTGCACAGATGTCGGCACAACAACCAACCAAATCTGCACTGCCCCGCAAGGTCGGCAGTGCCGATGGTCTGGTCGGCAGTGCCGATCCCCGCAAGAAAGGGAAGGCTACCAATCATGTCCCTAGTCAGAACAAGCAAAAGAAGATGGTATATCTGCCCAAGAAGGATTCTCAGAAACCAAAGAAATCAATGTGGGGCAATCCAAATGCCTACAAGTACCAACCAAAGGCACAATCTCCTCGACAAAGCTTGTCATCGTGTTTTATCTTGAAGAACAACAACAAAGGAGATGTGTATGCCAAGTATATTGGCAAAGGAACTAATGTTTACTTGCATACCTCTATTTGGGTTCCAAAGATTCTTGTAGCTAACATGCAGGCCCCAAAAACATTTGGGGACCTAAATCAAGGAACTAATTTGTCTTGCAGGCATACTCCTCTGGTGGATCAAGTTGGGTGCTTGATAGTGGATGTACAAATCATATGACCGGAGATAGGAGTATGTTCATTTCATACTCTCCCATGATCAACTCACATGACAACATTGTCTTTGGAGACAATTCCAAAGGGGGAGTAAGAGGACTTGGTAAAATTGCTATCACTCTCGATCATACACTTTCAAACGTTTTACATGTTGATTCGTTAGGATACAACTTGTTGTCCGTTTCACAACTTTGTGAGATGGGCTACAATTGTCTCTTTACGAATGAGGGTGTGGAAGTCTTTAGAAGGGAGGATTCCTCTATTGTCTTTACAGGTCATCACAAGAACAAGCTTTACCTAGTGGATTTCACTAAGGGCAAAGTTAATCTTGAGACTTGTTTAGTGGCAAAATCTAGCATGGGTTGGCTTTGGCACCGCCGACTAGCTCATGTTGGGATGAGGAACTTGGCCAAACTTCTAAAAGATGAACACATCCTTGGACTAACAAATGTTCATTTTGAGAAAGATAGGATATGCAAAGCATGCCAAGCCGGAAAGCAAGTAGGTGTACCTCACCCACCAAAGAGCATCATGACCACTACACAACCATTGGAGTTGATTCACATGGATCTCTTTGGACCGGTCGCCTACCTTAGCATCGGGGGTAACAAATATGGTCTTGTTATTGTTGATGATTATTCTCGTTTCACTTGGGTGTTCTTTTTGTATGACAAGAGTCAAGTGCAAGAGAAGGTGAAGATATTTGTGAGAAGAGCACAAAAGGAATTTGGTCTTCCCATCAAGAAGATAAGGAGTGACAATGGGACCGAGTTCAAGAACACCCCCGTTGAAGTGTTTCTTGATGAAGAGGGCATCAAGCATGAGTTTTCAACTCCCTATACCCCTCAACAAAATGGCGTAGTGGAGAGAAAGAACCGCACACTCATTGACATGGCAAGGACAATGCTAGATGAGTACAAGACGCCAGACATTTTTTGGTGTGAGGCCATCAACACCGCTTGTCATGCCATCAACCGCCTCTACCTACACAAGAAGTTGAAGAAAACTTCATATGAGCTTCTAACCGGTAACAAACCAAAGGTGTCTTACTTTAGAGTGTTTGGGTGCAAATGTTTCATACTTAACAAGAAACCCAAAGTCTCTAAGTTCGCACCTAAAGTTGATGAAGGTTTCTTATTTGGTTATGGATCAAATGAGCATGCCTACCGTGTCTTCAATAAGACCTCCGGTCAAGTTGAAGTAGCGATAGATGTGACATTTGATGAATCTAACGGCTCTCAAGAAGAGCAACTTGATCAAAGTGGTGTAGGGAAGGAGGATCCACCTTGTGAAGCAATCAAGCAATTGGCTATTGGAGACATAAAGCCACAAGAAAGTGAAGTTGTTGATCTGGAGACTTCACCAGCAGCTGCCACAACTATTTCCGCTAACGCACTTGATGCAGGTTTGCAGCAGACCCCTGCTGCAAGCAGAGTGGTCGGCAGTGCTGATCACAAGGTCGGCAGTGCCGACCCTCCCTCTGCAGCAACTGCTGATCCATCTCCAGTGCCAAGACTGAATCTAGAGCCCATATTTGAACAAGAAGAATATGAAGGTTCAGAAGATGTACATGAAGAGATTGAGCATCCCAAGCTGAGGCAAACGATACAACGGGATCACCCCGTTGATAACATTCTTGGGAGTCTTAGAAAGGGGGTAACAACACGATCTCAATTAACAAACTTTTGCCAATTTTACTCGTTTGTTTCCTCCTTGGAACCTCTTAAGGTAGAGCAAGCACTAGATGATCCAGATTGGGTCATGGCCATGCAAGAGGAGCTCAACAACTTCGAAAGAAACAAGTTTGGAAGCTTGTGGAAAGACCAAATACCAATGTCATTGGCACTAAATGGGTCTTCCGCAACAAGCAAGATGAAAATGGCGTGGTGACGAGGAACAATGCAAGATTGGTTGCTCAAGGGTTCACTCAAGTGGAGGGCTTGGATTTTGAAGAAACATATGCACCGGTAGCTAGACTTGAAGCAATTCGAATGCTTCTAGCCTATGCTGTTCATCACAACTTCAAGCTATTTCAAATGGATGTAAAGAGTGCTTTTCTCGGCCCCATTCAAGAGCTTGTGTATGTAGAGCAACCACCGGGATTTGAAGATCCAAAGTTCCCCGACCATGTCTTTCAACTCCAAAAGGCGCTCTATGGGCTTAAGCAAGCACCAAGAGCATGGTATGAATGCCTTAAGGAATTCTTGCTAAAACAAGGCTTTGAAATAGGCAAAGCCGATCCTACACTCTTTACTCACAAAGTTGGAAATGATATATTGTGTGCCAAATATATGTCGATGACATAATATTTGGTAGTACTAACCTTTCATTGTGTGAAGAGTTTAGTAGGGTCATGACCAAGAGATTTGAGATGTCCATGATGGGTGAATTGAAGTTCTTTCTTGGATTTCAAATCAAGCAAATGAAGGAAGGAACATTCATTAGTCAAACAAAGTACACTCATGATATGCTAAGAAAGTTTGACATGGTGAATGCCAAGCCCATCAAGACACCAATGCCAACCAATGGGCATCTTGATCTCAATATGGAAGGAAAAGCCGTGGACATTAAGGTATATCGCTCCATGATCGGCTCTCTACTTTACTTATGCGCATCTAGACCGGACATAATGCTTAGTGTGTGCATGTGTGCTAGATTTCAAGCTAACCCTAAAGAGTGTCATCTAATGGCCGTTAAGAGAATCTTGAGATATTTAGTGCACACCCCTAACCTTGGCTTATGGTATCCCAAGGGCTCCAAGTTCGATTTGCTTGGGTATTCGGATTCCGATTACGCTGGTTGCAAAGTAGATCGAAAAAGCACTTCGGGAACATGTCAATTTCTTGGACGGTCCTTAGTGTCTTGGAGCTCTAAGAAACAAAATTGCGTAGCCTTATCCACCGCCGAAGCCGAATATGTTGCAGCCGGAGCATGTTGTGCTCAGTTGCTTTGGATGAGGCAAACTCTATGTGATTTCGGATGTCATTTCACCAAAATCCCATTACTATGTGACAACGAGAGTGCAATCAAACTAGCAAACAATCCCGTTAGCCACTCAAGAACAAAACACATAGACATCCGACATCACTTCTTGAGAGACCATGAAACCAAAGGAGATATCGAAATTCATCATGTGAGCACCGACAAACAACTAGCCGATATCTTCACTAAGCCCCTTGATGAGACAAGGTTTTGTGCTTTGCGTAGTGAGCCAAATATACTCGATTCTCGTAACGTGGTTTGAAATATAGCATGCCTCTGTTTGCTCAACTAGCGACCTAGGTAAATGTTTGCAAAATCTTCATATTGTGCTTCAAAACGATTGAAAAATTACCTCAAAGAACCATGATCATTGCTTTGTATTGTTTTTCTGTGTCTGGTCATGATTCTTGGAGGACACATAGAAATATTCGAGATGAAATAGTTTCTTTAAGTTTCAGTCAGTTCCAGGCCAATTGGGCTGATCGGCAGTGCCGACCATAGGTTCGGCAGTGCCGACCTTTGAATCTGCTGACAGGTTCGGGCCCACTTGACCAGGCCATGGGGTGCCCTTCTTCTTTCCTATCTGCACCCCATGACCCCTCTCTCTCTCAGTTGAAACGGCCAGCACCATCTCCTCTTCTCTCTTCACCCAAAGGAGGAGACTTGTAGGGTTTGGCTCTCCCTGCCCCTTCGGCAGTGCCGAGTCCAACCCTGCCGTCCTGCTCGTCCCCAGACCGGTGCTGGTCCTCTCCCTCAAGCCATTGCTCCTTTCCTCAAGTTCTCTCAAGGTAACAAGGCGTTCTTTCCTAAAATCTTGCAAGATCTATGCAATGGATGGTTTCTAGTTATGGATTTGTGTTGCTGGTATGTCACAAAGGTGTTAGGAACATATTTAGGGGGAGGAATCGAGTGGATGTGGAACTCCATTGTCGGAGTGAACAGTAGCCATCGGCACTGCCGATGTTCAGGTCGGCAGTGCCGACCTATGCAGCCATCTCAGTTGCAGATTTTGTTGTTTCCTCGGTCAAAGGGCATCTAAATCTGCTGGATTCCTCAACCAAAACTTGTTTCCAATAACTTTTGTTTTATGACCCAATCCATGGCTTGAAACCCTAAGTTAATGTTTTGAATCAATGTTGAAATAGCTCATATTGTGAAAGAATGATGTGATACAGGAAAAATTAGGGGAAAGAAGTAGAATTAGAATCTGAGTTGCTGTTGGTCGGCAGTGCTGACCCTCTGGTCGGCAGTGCTGACCGTGCAGAAAATTTTCTTTTTCTGTAGCAGCTCGTGTTCTAACTCTAACTCTTTCTTCTAGTTATTTCTATATCACAGAAATTCTTTCCACATATAGTTACTCATCTGATTCTATTTATGCATAGATGGAGGGTGGTGATGACCGTGGTAAGAGGAGATTACTTCCAAGCAATGCACTCACCGCGGACGGGGAAAAGCTTCATACGTCATGAGGACACAAGAAGAGCAGCAGCAATACAATGAGGAGTAGGCTAGGCTTCAGCAGGTTGGACATACTGCTAGATATGTGCTCTCCACTCCTCTTCATGTCACAGAGTTTGATGACAGCTATTTGAGGGACAACACTAGTGAGTTTGAGGTGATGGAGCCACAAAACAGAAGGAGAATCCATGTGGATGACTACTCAAGGAGTGTTGTAGAAACCACTAGAGCAAGACAAGAAAATCAATATGTGGTGCAGAAAGATCATGATCTGGATTACAGGTTTTGGAATGCTTTCCATTCCAACTTCTACACTACTTGTATCATTGGGAGAAACAAGCCAACGGTGATCAAGATGCAGTACATTGACTTCTCTAATATGCAGGATAGGAATGACCTGATTTTGCTTCAGCCGTCCTCATTTGTGATAGATATGAGCTCAGTGATCTTATTATATATATATTGACAGTATGAATGATTCAGATATGATTGGAACAGGAGGTCCTTGCTCAGTTTCATGCCACTTTCTACAGGGACAGGGATGCAGATGAGATTCACTGGTTGACTGATGGTATTCACTATCGGGTCAACTTTGTGACCTTTTGTCGCATTCTTGGTTTTGGGCAGCAGCACAGGTCCTACAGTCGCATCCATGATGATCATCGTTTCATGCCACATGAAGTAAGCTTTCTATGGGAGGATCCAGCTGCAGCTGATGGCAGGAGGACTGGACTGAAGAGCATATACTACATCATGAACAACCTCATTAGAAGCACAATCAACCCAAAGGATGGTGCAGCTACTGATCTTAATGGGTACATTACAAATGTGTTATCTCGTTTTCCTAATGGTGCCAAGTTTAATGTGCCTAGTTTCATTTGGGTTGAGCTCAGTAGTGCAGTGGAAGATGGTAGAAGGGCGCTGCCCTATGCCCCCTACGTCATGTTTATGATTGAGAGAGTGACTGGTTTCAGGTATCCCAAGGATGGGACACATACTAGTTACAACATCAAGAAGTCTAGAGGTGGGGCAGTTGCTCCTCAGGTGCACAGGAGTGCTTCATATGCTCATAGAGAGGCACCTGAGTCTTCCAGAGGTGGCAGCAGGAGTGGTAGGAAGAACAAGAAATTTTGGAAGCTTGGATCTTGGATCAAGGCTATCTTTGCCACTTGCTCCTATCAGAGTGATGCAGTGTACAGGACTCACAGGCCCATGCAGGAGATGAGACAGGCTCAGGGACTTGCTCCTCTGTCTCCCTTGAGATCTCCTCCGAGGTTCAGTCTTCCAAACCTGTCTGAGTCCGATAATGATGATGGTAGTGATGATGATCAGCAGCAGCCGCAACAGTCACAGCAGTATCAGGCAGAGCCCGAGTACAGTCACCACAGTGCTTGGGAGTTTCAGACGCTTGCAGCTTATCAGCGACAGTATCAGTATAGCAGCAGCAGGAGGAGCAGCAGCCTCCTAGGAGGTCCGCTAGGTTGTCCTCTCGCTACACGGCGACCTCTCACCGTGGTGGACGTGCTCGCAGAGTCAGATTCCGATGATGATGAGGGTGGACAACAGGCTGGTACCAGTGGCGCTGGTGGTGGTGTTGACTGGGATGACATCCAGGATTCAGACGATGAGTGACTTTTCTTCTCTCTCTTCTCTTTTTGGCATTTGATGTCAAAGGGGGAGAAATGAAAGGGGTCCAATCTTTTTCGACGCCATCTCGCTGCTGAGTTTTTGTTTATCCGAGAGTATTAGTTAGGTTGTGAGTTTGAGAGGTTATCTATGTAATAACTGACTACCTTTAGACTTGTTTCATCTCGGATATGGACATGTGTGTTTAGTTCTATTTCAGCTTGTCATATTTGTGCTAGTAGTTTAATTTTATGTCTAATATCTGTTGTATCTTTTTTTCTGTGATCTGGCTGTTGAAGCCAGGTCGGCAGTGCCGACCCTCTGGTCAGCAGTGCCGACCTGTGCAACAGCTGCCAGACCTTGCTGTGCCTAATCTGCCATTTGAATCATGTATTATTCTGTGACAATGTATTTCTTGCACCCCAGCAGGCATGGATGTAGGGAGAGACCCCAGATATCACTAAATATGTGAGAGATGACCTTTCATGTCAATCTTTGGAAATTCAAATTCCATTCACATATTTAGGGGGAGTTCTCTACATCCATGATTCATAAATCTCAGCACCATTACATCTTTTGTAAGCTCTAATTGGGTTGCCATCAACTACCAAAAAGGGGAGATTGTAAGTGCAATCAAGCCCTATGTGGGTTTTGGTGTTGATGACCACCGAATTAGAGGACTAATGAGATTTGTTGAGTTGACAAGCAGGGAATAGCAAACGAAAGGATGGCATACATGACTGATGGGTATCCAATTGTTTTCGTGATGGTTTCCGACTTGAAGGAGGTTTAATTCATTTTCTATTTCAAATTTGAGTTTAGAAATGCCGTACTATCAAGAGGGATTCTAGCGCCCACAGTCAAATTGTGTTACCAATGCTCAATCTTTGCCAGATAGATACACATCCAGCCACCTTTCTAACCCCACAGGTTTCATATGGATCAGATCCTTTTGGGAGGTCGGCAGTGCCGATCATAACCGGACCGGTGGGCCCAGACTATATATATACCTTTTCAGAAAGCCCATAACAGTCCGGTCAAACCAGTGCTTCTTCCAGCTCGCGTTTCTGACCGTTGAAAAAGGCTCTTTCTCTCTCTCTCACTCCTCCATTGTTGCTCTCAAAGCTTTCAAGTGGATCTCTCATTCCAACCACTAAAACTTGAAAGAGAGGGCTGCAAAACTCGATTAGAGAGCAGATCCATTGATTCCCAAAGTCTCAAGAGCATTGGTTCACGTTTGGCCGGAGGTTCTAGGGTTTGTTACTCTTGGAGCTTGCTCCTAGCTGGCTAGGCGTCGCCCTTGAGCTTGCCATCGATTGTGGCAGCCTAGGGAGGTTTGTAACCAACTACTTGCAGCTAAGAAATCACCCCTCATCTCAAGAGTTAAGTCTCTTGACTTGAGAACGAGGAAAGGGCAAACCTAAGTGGTGAGCTTGAGCCTTGGTGGCGTACCTCAACAACGTGGAGTAGGTTAACCTTTGTGGTAAACCGAACCACGGGATAAATCTTGTGTCACCTTGTGCTTTGGTTTCCTTTCTATTTGTAAAGTGATTTCTAGGGTTTCGGTTCAACCTGTGCTTTATGTTTCTGCTATATCTGTGAACTGTTTAACCCTGCAGGAAACTCACTCTATCTGTCCTCAATTTTCTATTTCACTCTCATGCAGCTTGATTTTATTCCTGAGCAGGTCGGCAGTGCCGACCATAGGATCGGCAGTGCCGATCAGGCTATTAACCGAATTAGGTTTTGAGTTTTCACAGGCCTATTCAACCCCCCCTTTTAGGCCTCCAGAGATCCTACACCTAACCACTGCATCCTCTATCGGGGCATAAAGTATGAGAATTTGACGAGCTGTCCGCACTGTGGCGCCAGTCGCTACAAGAGAAATGCTGGCTGTCGCGTGGATGCAGACGACGATGAGGCCTTGCGAGGTGGTCAGAGGAAGAAGAAGAAGGGTGTCAAGAAGAGCAATGTTGCAGCCAATCGCATCTCGGCTCATCAGCAGTACGAGGAAGAAGAGGGTTACACGTTGAGGAGAAGTCCGGCACTGTCGGTGTGGTACATGCCAGTGATCGACCGCCTCCGTGCGCTATTTGGGAACCTAGAGGACGCGAAACTCATGTCCTGGCATGCATCAGCTGACCGCTTGAAGGACGATGGCATGCTGCGGCACCCCTCCGATGGCCAGCACTGGAAAGATTTTGACAAGGCCTACCCGCAATTTGGCAAAGATCCCAGGAACGTTCGGTTCGCGCTGAGCACCGATGGGATGAATCCGTTCGGCGAGCTGAGCAGCTCCCACAGCACCTGTGCCGGTCGTACTGACCATCTACAACCTACCTCCCCATCTGTGTCAGAGGCGCAGGTATCTTCTGTTGACCATGCTTATCTCAGGACCGAAGCAGCCCGGCAATGATATCGATGTTTTCCTGGAGCCGGTAATGGAGGAAATGAAGGAGCTATTTGATGTTGGGGTCGAGATGGTGGATGCGTCCCTCAAGGAGAAGTTCACCCTAAAAGTCATCATCTTTGTCACTGCTGAAGTACACTGTGGTCAAGGCACACATGTGGGATGCTTTCTGCGAATTGAGAAAGATGCAAGAAGCAGAGGAAAAGAGCGCTAAGTTCAGTGAGCTCGCGAAGAGGAACAAGAATCCTCACCACTTGGGCATGACTGGCTTTGCCGGTCAGAGGACCAAGTGGCAGCAAGAAGAACAAGCAAGACAGGCTGCCGGGGTTCCAGATCCGTATGAGGGCATCGACCCAAGGGCAAAGGACTACATGAGGGCCCGCATTCCAAAGAGGCTGAAGCCCGGGGCGACCAAGTTTAACGAGCCCCACCTCGAGGACGTCGAGAAGACTTTGATGGAGAAAGCAAAGCTTAAGGACAGCATCGTGGTCCGCCGGGGCCACGACTTGCTCACCGAGGTCCTAGGAACCCCCGAGCATCGCGACCGCGTTCGTGGTGTCGGGTCGAAGATGAGCTGGAAGTCAGTTGAGTCGTGGCAATCCGACGCGGCCACATACAAGTCCAGACAGAGGTATAAAGATGAGCTATATAACAAGGGCTTCAATGAAGGCATGGCTGAAATGATCAAAAGCTCAATAAAGGAAGCCTTCACGAGCAACGACCCAGAGATGGTCGCGATGAGGTCGAAGATGTTTGATCACCATGGCCTGCCCAATCCTCAAGCAAAGGAAAAGAAAGCCATACTGCCGATGAACGAGGATCGCCCAAGGGTCTCGAACGAGGACTTCAAGGAAAACCAGCACGTCCAACTCCTCATCCCATTCGGAAGGTCCAAGAAGATGGTGGTGGCCGAGGGATGCATTCTTGCACCCCACGATATTCACGACTTCAACAAAGACAACACCCCTGAAGACTATGTGGTCGTGAGCCCGTTATGGCACGTTCCCGACCAGGAACATTTTGAATTGGACCATCCTGTTGTTTCGGGGGCCGAGATCCCGAAACAGCAGGTTGTCGCACGAACGAAAGCACAAAGCGAAAGCGGGAACCGACCGGCAAAACGGGAAAATAGTTGAAGTGAACAGTGTTCTCCCCCCTTCCCTTTGGGAGGCTGGGAGCTTTTATATTAATCCAGATCAATCTGAAAGTACAAGAATGCCCTTCCAACTACTCTGTTATAATTACAGCGATGCCCTACTCAACTACTCCATGGTTGTACGCCGCCTTTCCCGGCGCGAGGGGCATCATCGTAACTTCGTCCTCTGGCGGGCCCAGCGTCCCCCGGCTCCTTTTCCTGACCGGTGGGCCCGCTCCCTCGACCCAGACTTCCGCCGACCTGCGAAGACCTACGAAAAACCCAAGTCATGAAAGACGAAGACTCGCCGGAAACGCCGGGCTCCTTTCGCGCGAATGCTTCCTTTCGCACGAAAACTCCGCCTTCCCTTGGGCCACAAGCCGAAACGCGTGCTTCCGCGCGAATGCTTCCTTTCGCACGAAAGCTCCGCCTTACTCCGGTCCTGCGAACCGAAGCCGAGACGCGTGCCTCCGCGCGAATGCTTCCTTTCGCGCGAAAGCTCCGCCTTCCCTTGGTCCTCAAGCCGAAACGCGTGCTTCCGCGCGAATGCTTCTTTTCGCACGAAAGCTCCGCCTTCCCTTGGTCCTCGAGCCGAAACGCGTGCTTCCGCGCGAATGCTTCCTTTCGCACGAAAGCTCCGCCTTCCCTTGGTCCTCGAGCCGAAACGCGTGCTTCCGCGCGAATGCTTCCTTTCGCACGAAAGCTCCGCCTTCCCTTGGTCCTCGAGCCGAAACGCGTGCTTCCGCGCGAATGATACCTTTCGCACGAAAGCCCCGTCGTCCTTCGGTCTTGCGGGGCCGAAGACGCTTGCTTTCGCGCAATTGGTACCTTCCGCACGAAAGCGTCGATGTCTTTCGGTAAAAGCGGGTCGGAGGCGCCTGCGGTCTGGGTGCCGCCCCAACAATAGCCCCTTACGGTTGAATCTGCAGCTCGCGAAGTTCGACCGTGTCCTTTCGCTAGGCGCCTACGCCCGCCCAAAAAACCTTCGTTTCATTCCGAAGCTGAGGGTTTTTTTTTTGAATATAGAGGTATATATATATATATATTTATTATTATTATTATTATTTATATTTTTGCTTAAGTCGTGTCGCAAACGCCTTTTCGTCTTCATCGAAAACTGTGTGTCATGATGTAAAACTTCTGCGGCGCTTCGAATTCTGTGCCCGGGCGTCTCTTCGTCTCCCTCGGTGAACGTGTCGCAGGCCACTCGTATAAAAGCCTGGAGAGGGCACCCGGTCAGTCGACGCCTCCCCGCACCGCTGCTTCTCTTGCGTTTCGTTGCGCCTTTCGCCTGACGCAACTTGCTTTCGACGGAGGGTGAATTCACCAATTTAGGTCGCTTGTCTTTCGCCCGCAGAGGTGTGTAGCTTTCGTGTCCTATTTCTTGTCTGAATTCGTCTTCACATGTTGTGAATTGGTTGCTTGCTTTTGCTTGATTTCGCCTTTCTCCTCCCTCTTTTATTTCTTCCTTTCGCATATGCTGCTTGTTTATTTTTCCTTTCGCGCCATGTTAGATGGCGTCTTCCGACTCGACGTCGTCCACGAGCTCTTCTAGCGAAAGTTCCGGTGGTACCGAGTCCTCTCGCCGCGAACGTAGCGCGGAAGTGTCCATTGGATCTGGGGAAGCTCCGCGAATTCCGGATCACAGCGGAAGCGTGTCTGACGATGGGGACTCCGGTGTGGTTTCGGTCCCGACTGATTGCTCATTTTACCTTGGGATATCGCGGGTGACGTCTGCCAGCTTGCAGTCAATGGCCGATAAAGGGCCCCTAAGAAGGGATCATCTTTCGAATTGCCGTGTCCCCGGAGATGAAGAGGTTCCTATTCCTCGGCCGAACGAGGCCGTTGTCTTTCGCGACTACTTTGTAGCTGGCCTTGATTTTCCCTTGGAAGAATTCGTCTCGGACGTTTTGTTGGGGTTTGAGATACAACTTCATCAGCTGACGCCGAATGCAGTCGCCAGACTAAGTATTTTCGCGCATGCTATGAAGATGCTGGGCTGCACTCCGCGGGCGGACGTCTTCGTGCGATTTTATGACATTCACCGTCGCCCGACGAAAGTTAACGACCCGTTTCTCGGGAGCAAACTGCCCAGCGAGATCGGCTGCATCAATTTCGTTCCGCGGAAGACGCGGGGGACTGTTTCAATTTCGCTTACGTATCGGAACAAATGGCCGGACTGGAACCGCTATTGGTTTTACTATCGTGTCTGTACGGACGAGACCGTTGCTATCGAACTGAGTCGAGGGTCGAAAAAAGGTTGTCCGCTCGTGTCAGTATTAGAGAAATATCCAGGGAGGCATCTTCCGCCCGTCGTTCTGAGCGACCCGAATGCTATTCGGTGTGGCGATGCTTTTGCGCTCACTGCTCGGTTTCAGATCAGCCGAGATTTGGTTGAGGAGTGGATGGCCATTGGGATGAATCCACTGTGCGGCGCCACTTCGTTTGAGGGTTTCGTTGAAAGAGAAGGGTATTGGGGGCCCACGCTGCTGCTGGAGAGGCCCGCGGATTACCATGATGACAGCGAGTATGTCGAATATATCGAAAAGGAGACCAGAAAGATTTGTGGGCCGTACTTACGCAAGGAGAGCGAGTTTCAACTCGGCAATCTCGGCCGTAATCGGCGTCTAAACCGAGCTTTCGATGCCATGGGCGTTGAATATGCCGAAAGACCGTTAGTTGACGAAAGCAAAGATGAGGCCGAAAGCTCGAAAGGTAAAGGGAAAAAGATGGTTCGCCGTGGCGGTCGGAGTGGTGTGATCCCCCAGCGAAAGGTCACTGAAGTCGGGGAAATTCGCATTGGGCGGTTGACTGCCAAACCTTTGCTTGCAAGCCGAGGGGGGGCATTGGAGTCGATCCCCGACGTTGATCCTTTCGATCATCCGAGGGTGGTTAGTTTCTGCCTTTTTCTAATTTTGTTTGCTTTGGCCGTTGTTTTCGCTTTTCCTTTTCTGGAATTGTTTACTATTTTTTTGTGGTGTTGACGTTTCTTGCGTGACTTTGTTTTTGCTTTGTTTGTTTTGCAGAGCTCAACTGTCGCTGCTGGGATGGCGCCGAAAAAGCCGCAAGCGCGCCTGTCGACGTCGGCTTTCGACGACGATGTCTCGGTGGCTGACCTCCCGACATTCGCGAAACCCGGTTCGCGAAAGGCTCTGGCGGACGCAGATCGGCCGGCGAAGAGGCCGAAAACACCGCGCGTCGAGTCTGCCGCTCGGAGTTTCGCCGAGCCTGCTCGTCTCCGCCGGAGGGGCTGCCCCGCGCGAAAGGGGGGTTGGATCCGAGGGAGTGCTGGCTCCCACTGCTGCGGATAAAGGTAAGTTGGACCTTTTGCCGCGACGCTTCGTCTATCGCAGGAGATGGTGGAAGGACAGCTTCTTGGCTACGGGCGATTGATTGTGGATGGGGTGCCTTCGGACTACAAGAACCCTTGTTTTTACACCGGCTTGAGCTCGTCGGGTGAGACCGACGAAGCGAGAGAAGAATCTTATCGGATTGCGCGTTCTTTGGGTGCAGCCTCCGACGCTCAGCTCGCCTGTCGGATCGACTTTCGTCGGGCGGGAATCCTCCCCGGCGGAAGCGATGACGCCAGTAAGCTCGTGGAATTTTCGCATAGGGCTTTCGCCGCGCCAGAGGTGGAAAGGGACCTCCTCAAGGTCGACAGCGTAAAGCTTGACGATGCTCTGTCGTTTCACTTGGCTAGCGTAAGTTACTCGGGTTGCTTTTGTTGCACGTTTGATGTTCGCCTTGCCGCAACGGGGCTGTTGGTCTTTTGGAAAGCGCTAACCTTCGTCTTTCGGTTTGATGCTATTCGCAGGCTGCCATCCTCGCCCGCAGCCGTCATAATCAAAATGACCTTTACATTCGCAAGATCGAGCGCGAAAAGGAGGACCTCGACATTCTGGCAAAGAAACTTACAACCGACTTGGAGATGCAGGCAAAGAAAGCCGAAGATGAGCGCACCTCGCGGAAGGCGAGCCAAAAAGAGGTTGAGAAATTGAAGCGCGAAGCTGGGGACCTCAAGCGGGAGCTTTCGCAGCTGCGCAATGCCCAGGCCGAGAGAGATGAAGTTCTGAAGACGTCTGCCGAGGAGGCTGTCTCCCGCTTTCGCGAATGCCTTCGTAGCATTGGCGTCGAAACGGATGGTCCCTCGGAGCGAACTGCTAACGACCTTATCCGGTGGCTTCGTTCCGAAATGGAGTCACTTGAAAACCACATGGCTCTGGGCCGAGACTACGCCGCCATCACCGGTATCAAGGCGATCGGCCACAGCCTGGTCGACGCCGGATGCTCCCACATCGCTGACCTTCCGGTCAAGGAGGTGGATTATTATTGGCGAACTCCGGAGGCGGCGAAAGCTCTAGGCAAAAGATTTTTTGAAGAATTCTGGCTTGCGGGTGGAAACGACATGTCCCTTATGCAGGCTGCCGTGGCTCGTGGGAGGGTATTGTTTAACTATCGCTTTGTCTTTTTGCCTGGCTCATTTGATTGCTATCGCCCTCTTTGTTGCATCGCGCGGCTTCGGCTGATGCTTTGTTTGAGATTTCATCCTTTTTGCAGAC
The DNA here is from genome assembly GCA_009763385.1 of Coix lacryma-jobi var. lacryma-jobi. Classification (NCBI taxonomy): domain Eukaryota; kingdom Viridiplantae; phylum Streptophyta; class Magnoliopsida; order Poales; family Poaceae; genus Coix; species Coix lacryma-jobi. The sequence continues at coordinate 3,075,241 of CM019829.1, forward strand.
TCTGGAAGAGAAAGTGCACATTCGGCGAGTGTTCACGGATTTCATTTCCGAAAGACGGGCACGTGAGGCTGAGCCGGAGGACGAAGCAAGTACTCCTGCGCCTAATGATGAAGTGCCCGAGAGCTCGGCCGCGGCTACCGCTCGTGAACCGAATGTTTCTCAAGATGCCGCGGTAGATGAATGATGCATCTAGGGCTTGTCTTTAAAGTGTTGGCTAGTTATTGTTCTTGGAACTCGTGTAAAGTTTGAGACTTAAGTTCGAATGTTGTATGTTGAACAGGGTGTGGATGCGGGAACGCCGGACGTTCTCGACATCTGCCCGTTAACGATTATGTCTGGCGATATCTGTGTTGGTGGTGACTTGTGGAGGAGCTATCGCACTAGATTTCCGCTGGCGTCTCTTTCGGCCTATATGAGAAAGCGCGCCAAAAAACTTAGACGCACTGAAGAACGACTGTGGGCTTTTTATGAAACATTCGATCCGCGCGAACTGGAGTTGAGGCGAATGAGACGGGGGGCTTCGCGTGCTCCCCCGGGCTTCGACGGTGCAGCTTTCGTTAAGTTGGAGCCTGAAGATGCCGTCCCTTCACCAGACGAAAGAAGGTATAGCATTTTGCTTGGCCGCGCAAGTAGTTCGCGGCCCTGAATTGCATTGTACAAACTTTGCCCCACAAGTCCGATGTTATAAGAAGTGTCGCAGTGTGATGGGCCTTTCGGCGTTAAACATTGTTTGCGATTGTACGACTTTTCATTCTTTCGCTTGAAAGTGACTTGGACGATCGTGTGCCGTGCTAAGTCGTGCAGATTGCTTAGGTTTCGGGTACTCTTTGCCGATAGACGCGCCCGCCCCCACTCACTTAGGCGAGGGGCGGTAGCATTCGCGCGAGGTGGCTTTTGTTGCGAGCCCCTCGGCCGATAGTAAAGACGCGACCGCCCCCACTCACTTAGGCAAAAGGGGCGGTAGCATTCGCGCGAGGTGGCTTTTGTTGCGAGCCCCTCGGTCGATAGTAAAAACGCGCCCGCCCCCACACACTTAGGCGAGGGGGGTTAGCATTCGCGCGAGGGAGCTTTCGGTGCGAGCCCCTCGGACGATAGCAATGACGCGCCCGCCCCCACACACTTAGGCGAGGGGGGTTAGCATTCGCGCGAGGGAGCTTTCGGTGCGAGCCCCTCGGACGATAGCAAAGACGCGCCCGCCCCCACACACTTAGGCGAGGGGCGTTAGCGTTCGCGCGAGGGAGCTTTCGGTGCTAGCCCCTCGGCCGATAGCAAACGCGCCCGCCCCCACGCTTAGACGAGGGGCGTTAGCCTTCGCGCGAGGGAGCTTTCGGTGCGAGCCCCTCGGCCGATAGCAAAGACGCGCCCGCCCCCACACTTAGGCGAGGTGGGTTTGCATTCGCGCGAGGGAGCTTTCGGTGCGAGCCCCTCGCCGATAGCAAAGACGCCCCCCGCCCCCACACACTTAGGCGAGGGGGGTTAGCATTCGCGCGAGGGAGCTTTCGGTGCGAGCCCCTCGGCCGATAGCAAAGACGCGCCCGCCCCCACACGCTTAGGCGAGGGGGGTTAGCATTCGCGCGAGGGAGCTTTCGGTGCGAGCCCCTCGGACGATAGCAAAGACGCGCCCGCCCCCACACACTTAGACGAGGGGCGTTAGCCTTCGCGCAAGGGAGCTTTCGGTGCTAGCCCCTCGGCCGATAGCAAAGACGCGCCCGCCCCCACACGCTTAGACGAGGGGCGTTAGCCTTCGCGCGAGGGAGCTTTCGGTGCGAGCCCCTCGGCCGATAGCAAAGACGCGCCCGCCCCCACACTTAGGCGAGGTGGGTTTGCATTCGCGCGAGGGAGCTTTCGGTGCGAGCCCCTCGGCCGATAGCAAAGACGCGCCCGCCCCCCACACACTTAGCGAGGGGGTTAGCATTCGCGCGAGGGAGCTTTCGGTGCGAGCCCCTCGGCCGATAGCAAAGACGCGCCCGCCCCCACCGCTTAGGCGAGGGGGTTAGCATTCGCGCGAGGGAGCTTTCGGTGCGAGCCCCTCGGACGATAGCAAAGACGCGCCCGCCCCCACACTTAGGTGAGGTGGGTTTGCATTCGCGCGAGGGAGCTTTCGGTGCGAGCCCCTCGGCCGATAGCAAAGACGCGCCCGCCCCCACACACTTAGGCGAGGGGGGTTAGCATTCGCGCGAGGGAGCTTGATAATTCGGTTGACGAAAATGTCTTTATGAACGCAACATGGGGGGCATACAATCGACTATGATGATATGCTATTGCTCGTATTGCTGTCCAGCCGCATGCACGGCTTGGTTCATCTTCTATCTTTGGTTTGAGATGGGAAAGCCACCCGATAGTACTACCGCCTATAGTTACCAGATTGGTGACGATAGGTGGACGCGATGGCGATGACACGATCATAAAAGCGAAAGCGTAGCTCCTGATGCTTCCTATTCGCATTTTCGATAATGAGCTGACTACTTGGGACTGACATTTTGAAGAGCCTCGGTAGTTTAGGATGGATTGGAGGCTTGCACTTTGCTGCCTATTTATACTGCCTTGCCCATGGTACACGACGGCTGCATTTACTCACTTGGTCGTATTTGCGAGCATTTGGTAGGTGAAGGGTTAGTACAACATTTACGTTTTAGCGGCTGTAAATGCTTGCCAGCTGTCGTTTGTTTTGCCCTGCTAGGGCTGATGGGCTTGGCCTCCGCTGCCGTTCTCCCCTTTCGGTGATGGGGGGCTGGTTTCACATAGCCCGTAGACTTTCGTTCCGCCCCCTCGTTTTGTCGGAGGGTCGGTTTTCACATAGCCCGTAGGCTTTCGTTCCGCCCTCGCGTTTTGTCGGAGGGTCGGTTTTCATACGGCCCGCAGGCTTTCGTTCCGCCCTCGCATTTTGTCGGAGGGTCGGTTTTCACATAGCCCGTAGGCTTTCGTTCCGCCCTCTCGTTTTGTCGGAGGGTCGGTTTTCACATAGCCCGTAGGCTTTCGTTCCGCCCTCGCGTTTTGTCGGAGGGTCGGTTTTCACATAGCCCGTAGGCTTTCGTTCCGCCCTCTCGTTTTGTCGGAGGGTCGGTTTTCACATAGCCCGTAGGCTTTCGTTCCGCCCTCGCGTTTTGTCGGAGGGTCGGTTTTCATACGGCCCGCAGGCTTTCGTTCCGCCCTCGCATTTTGTCGGAGGGTCGGCTTTCATATAGCCCGCAGGCTTTCGAGATTGTCAGTGGAGGTAAGGGGTCTCCTCCGCCTTAGCTCCCTGACATTCTCTTTTCATATTTTAATGACGAATGTCTCAACCCTATTTTTGGTTGACTTCGTCTGTTGTCGAGCCAGGTGATATCTTGGGGGAACTACACTTACTTTCGCAATGTAGCGATTACATTCGGCTGCCTCGTTAAAAAACCTCGCACCCCGATTCAGGGCTTCCCCCGCGAGGAAAAAGAGCGCAGCCGATTTTTTTTTTTTTTATTACAAAAATGGTGAAAGATGAAAAAGGAAATTACATCAAAATTCGACAGAGATAAATCATGGGTAGAAACGGCGCAGGTTGCTCGCGTTCCATGTATGGGTTGATTCTTCGCCCTTGTCATTCATCAGCCGGAATACACCCGGAGCCGCCATGCTTGCCACAACGAAAGGGCCTTGCCACTGTGATTGCAGCTTACCTTGCTTATCTGGCTGCCGAATGGTGACCATGTCACCAGGCTTGATATCCTTTCGGATTATCGTCTTGTCCCTGTGATGCTTCGTTTCGGCGTGGTACTTTTCGAGGTTGTCTGCAGCCTGCAGTCTTACCTCTACGACGGTGTCGAGCTCGACGTGTCTTTGCTCTTCAGTAGTTGGGGTCATTTCGGTTCGGAAGGAACCCAGCTTTACTTCTTCCGGGGTTACTGCTTCCTCGCCGTAAAGTAGCCTGAATGGGGTGAAGCCGGTAGCTCTGGACCGTGAAATGTTGTGTCCCCATACAGCTGTTGTTAGGGTGTTGGCCCACTTGCCTTTCGGCGAGTCGTACAGTGTTTTCGAAATTGCCGAAAAATTAAGCCATTCGCTCTCTCGACAGCCCCGTTTGCTTGCGGGTAATTTACAGAAGCGAAATTGAGCTTGATGCTGAGTTCATCACAAAAATTCCTGAATTCGGCGCAATCGAACTGCTTCCCATTGTCGCAGGTGATGAATGACGGAACACCGAAGCGACAGATTATCCTCTGCCAGACGAACTTGGTTAAAGAGGTGGAAGTTATGCTGGCAAGGGCCTTCGCTTCCACCCATTTGGTGAAATACTCAAGAGCTACCGCTGCAAAACGCAAGTTGCCCGGGGTGCTGGTAGCGGACCAACTATGTCGATGCCCCACCTCTGCAATGGCCAGGTCGGCACTATCGGCGTGGTCTCATTTGCTGGGGCTTTCTGATTTTTGGCGAACATCTGGCAACCTTTGCAACGTTTGACCAGCTCTTTGGCATCTGATGCGGCGGAAGGCCAGTAGAATCCTTGTCTCATTGCTCTGTGCGCTATCTCGTGAGGCCCTCTATGCGCTCCGCACATTCCGGCATGCATTTCTTCTCGAGTAGCTGAATGCCTTCGCGCTGGCTTATGCATTTCAGAAGAGGTGCTGTAATTCCATTTTTGAACAACTGCTCTCCGATGATTGCGTAACCTTTCGCCCTGCTGGCCATTCTTTCGGCATCCTTCCTAGACTGTGGATCGTAAGTTCCAGCTAAATATGCGAATATCGGTGACCTCCAGTCGTCACTGACGATAGCATGTATCGAGTCTGGATGTTCTTCCTCCTCTTTCACGGCTTTTGCCGAAAGAACCTGATAGAACACATCTGATGGCAGCGGTAGATTTTGTGCTGCGGCTTTGGCCAGCTCGTCTGCCTCTGCGTTTTCGGCCCTTGGAATGTGTCGCAGGGTGAAACCAGTGAAATATTTCTCCATTCTTCTGATTGATTGCCGCCAGATACTTGGCTAGCTCTGGCTCTCTTGCAGTGAAGTCCTTTTCGGCATGACCGAAACCACCTGGGAATCCGACTTGACTATGCATCTTCTCGCTCCGATTGCTCGAAGCTTTCGTAAACCCAGCAATACGGCTTCATATTCGGCGGTGTTGTTGGTTGTGAGGAATTGCAGCCTCGCGGCAAATCTGACCTTCGGTCCTCTTGGTGGCGTAAGGATCGCTGAGATTCCGGCTCCGGCCATTCCCCATGCGCCGTCACAATTCACAGTCCAGACGGGCTCTTCGAATTCGAGTGTGGTGTCGAAAGAGCAGGGGTCCAATCTGCTATGAAGTCCGCCAATGCCTGCGACTTGATTGCGGATCGATGTTGGAAATCTATCACATATTCGTTTAGCTCTGCTGCCCATTTGCCAATTCGGCCAATAGCTTCACTGTTGCGAAACAAGGCTTCTAACGCTGAGCCGATAGGACTATGATGTGGTGAGACTGAAAGTAATGCTTCAGCTTTCGGGAGGCCATTAGCACTGTATAGGCTATCTTCTCTAGCTCTGAGTAGTTCAGCTTTGCGCCCGAAAGGGCCTCGGAAACAAAATAGATTGGGAACTGCGTCATCTTGTTTTCGTGCTCCTTTCTTCCACCAGTACCGCACTTACAGTGGCGTGAGACGCTGCGAGATACAACAAGAGCGTTGCTTCCGGTGACGGCTTGGACAGCGTGGTTAGCTTGGTCAAATACTCCTTTAGCTGCTGAAAAGCTTGGTGCTGCTCTTCCCCCCAATCGAAAGGGTCGGAGCTACGCAGAGTTCGGAAGAAAGGCAGCCCTCTTTCGGCGGACCTTGCGATGAATCTGTTCAGAGAAGCCAGTCTTCCTGTCAACTTTTGCACTTGCTTTCGGTTGAGGGCGGTTGCATGTTGATGATTGCCGCTATCTTGTCGGGATTAGCTTCAATTCCTCTTGCCGATACCAGGCAACCGAGGAGCTTGCCTTTCTTGATGCCGAAAATGCAACTTGTCAGGGTTTAGCTTTAAGCCGCTCTTCCGGAGATTGCCGAAAGTCTCAAGCAAATCTGCCTGATGATCTTCCTGTCTATCGCTCTTGACCACTATATCGTCAACGTACGCCAACAAGTTTTTCTTTGCTTCTGGCTTTCGAACACTTTGTCGGTCATTCGCGAGAAAGTAGGGCCTGCATTCCGCAGCCCTTCCGGCATTCGCCGGTAGCAGTATGTGCCTGTAGGAGTGATGAAACTGGTTTTTCTCCTCATCGTCGGGATGAAGCCAAATCTGGTGATAGCCTGAAAAACAATCTAGCAAGCTCATTATTTCACAGCCAGATGCAATGTCGACAAGCTTGTCGATACGAGGCAAAGGATACGGATCCTTCGGGCAGCATTTGTTGAGGTCGGTGAAATCGACGCACATTCGCCATTTTCCGTTTTTCTTTTTACCAAGACGACATTCGCCAGCCATTCGGGATACTGGACTGGTCGGATTACTTCCGCATCGAGTAATCTTTGTACTTCCGCTTTCGCCGCATCTGCTCTTTCGTTCGACATCTTTCTCAGTTTTTGCTTTCTGGGCTTAGCGCCGCTTGCGACGTTCAGACTGTGTTGGGCGAGATCCCTGCTGACGCCTTGCAAGTCGTTGCTGACCAAGCGAAAATGTCGTCATTGTTCGCGAGGAAGGATGTCAGAGCGTTTCTTTCTTCTTCCGGCATGCTTGACCCAATGTGCACAGTTCTTTCGGGCCTGGAGGCCGCGAGTGGAATCTTTACGGTTTCCTCGGCTGCCCCGACCTTGCATTCCGTCGGGCTGGCGATAGCACGCTCACCGGTGGTTGCTTGCGATTCATTTTTATTCGCCACCTCATTGATAAGGCTGTAGCCTGGGGTTGGCCTTCCCTCAATTCTTCTGGAGGCTTGCTGGTCTCCGTGTACAATGATAATGCCGAAAGGAGATGGCATTTTCATGCACAGGTAGCTTTGCTTGATGACGACGTCAAACCTGTTGGTGAAGCCTCTGCCGAAAATGGCAGGTAGGGATAGTCCATGTTTACTATGTCGAATGTCAGTGTTTCGGTGCGGACTCGTTCTCCTTCGGCAAAAGATACAGGGACTTGCTTTTTGCCGATAGCGTCAATTTTCCTGCCTCCAAACCCATACAATGAATTGCCGGCGGGGTCCAGACTGCGCCTGTCGAATCCCATTGCTTCGAAAGCTTTGACGAATAAGATGTCAGCTGAGCTTCCGGTGTCAATCAGAATATTGTGCAAGGTGAAACCGGCCACATTGGCCGTGGCGACGAAAGCGTCACAATGCGGGTAGTCGCGGACTTTGAAATCGGACTCATCAAAACATATCGGCGCTAGCGACCAAGCTGGCCTGTTCAGTGGAAGCCTTGGTGATACCGTCTGGACCCTTCGGTGATAGTCCTTCCTCGCCCTTTACTTTCGTTTCGTGCTCAAGTTGGATCCACCCGTGATGGCAAAAATGTGCCCTCTTGACGGAAGGATGTTTTGATTGCGCTAGTTCATTTTCCATCTCCTGCACCTGCTGGAAACCCGGCTGTGCTTGCTGCCCCTGGGGTTGGGTCTGAGCCGGAAGCGCTGGCGGCGGCGTTGGCTGACGCTGATAGTGCATAGGTGACGAAACTGCCACCGACTGTGGTGCGAAGACCGGAAGCTGGTAACTCTGATACGCCGGATTGTACCAATGCAGGTTTTGGGGATGCATGTACTGCGGGGGGTGCATAGGCGTGCTTGCGTAATTGCCGCATGCTGTTGCCGCTGCTGCCGGGTCTTGGGAATTGTGGAAAACATGCTTGGAGCTTTCGGCTGAGGCTGAGGCTTGGTCTTTATCTTTCAGCTCTTTCGCCATCTTGCTGTATTTGCAGTCACGGCTGGTGTGACCAAAATTGCCATCGCAAATGACGCAATATGGTGGCCTGGGTCCTCTTCCGCGGCCTCTGCCGTCTCGACCGCCGCGTCCTGTCCTTCCGCCGCGTCCTCCGCGGAAAGGCTGATCAAACCCTCTTTGGGGCTGAAAGTCGGCCATATCGGGCCTCTCCGTACCTGCCGCTGATTGCGCTGGTTCTTCCTGTAAACTGTTGATTGACCGAAAGGGCCTAACAATTCTTTGATTTGGCACGGGCGGTGGTCGACTTGCTTTCGTTGCTTGCCTCTGCATCATTCGGGCAGCCTTACGTCGCCGAAAGTCATCATCCGACCTCGCGTACGCATTCATCACATCGAACAATTCCTTAACATCTTTCGGTGGCTCTCTCGACAGGTGAGCGGCGCACTGTCCGGTCCCCAAGCCTTCGATGGCTGCTGCGATCACCGCGGCTTCCGGCACATTCGGCGCTTGGGCCTTCAGCTGGATGAAGCGTTTGAGGTACCCAGATAGGGGCTCGTCGTCTTGCTGGGTGCAATTCATGAGGTCCCTCGTGGTCTTGACATCCGGACGGAATCCTTGGAAGGTAGCAAGTAATTCGGCTTTCAACTGGGCCCACGAATAGATGGACAGTGGCTTGAGAGTGGTGTACCAATCATGAGCCACGTCTTCGACCGCCAAGATGAGAGATTTTGCTAGAGCCTGACTGTCCCCCCTGCCGAAAAGACAGCTGTCTCGTAGCTTGCCAAGATTTGCGCGGATTCGCTTTACCGTCGAAAGTCGGAATGCGCGGCTTATAGCTAAGCGGCCACGGATGGGCTTGCAACTCCCTCGAGAGCGGAGAGGTTTCGTCGATGGCGTTGCCGAAAGCTGGCGGTTGCTCTTCCTTGGTATGAATATATTTTCCTGGGCTATCGGGATTGGGTCCGCCCCAGCTCTCTGCAGCTCTTGAATTTCCCTCTCGAGTTGCCTTCTCTGGGCCTCAGCTCGCCGAATGGCGTTGCGAGTTTCGTCTTCTCTTGCTTTCGCCGCCAACTGCTGCTGCAGCTGGTCTCTTTGCAACAACAGCCTTTCGATTTCCCCTTGCTGCTGGGCCAACCCTTTTGATTGCTTGGGCGTGTCTTGTGATTTCGTCAGCATCATCATCCTCTTCGCCGAATTCGTCCTCGACAAGTCCTTCCGGTGTTCCATCTCTGCCGAAAGTACGCTGATCCTGGGGTTGTACATTCTGGCTCGTCGATGCTCCCGGTCCCTGCTGTGGCTGGGTCTCTATCACTAGAGCGCCGCCGAAAGCAGGTGGCTCGGGGGCTGTGTTTGGTGGGACTTGGCTGGTTGGAACTGAAGCCGCGATGGCGCCGAAGGCATCCTTCCTCGCGGCGATAGTCTCCAGATTGTCGACCGCTTTCGGCGCTTTCCTTGGTGGCATGGTAAGCTCGGGCGACAACCACGGTGGGCGCCAATGTTGTTTCGGGGGCCGAGATCCCGAAACAGCAGGTTGTCGCACGAACGAAAGCACAAAGCGAAAGCGGGAACCGACCGGCAAAACGGGAAAATAGTTGAAGTGAACAGTGTTCTCCCCCCTTCCCTTTGGGAGGCTGGGAGCTCTTATATTAATCCAGATCAATCTGAAAGTACAAGAATGCCCTTCCAACTACTCTGTTATAATTACAGCGATGCCCTACTCAACTACTCCATGGTTGTACGCCGCCTTTCCCGGCGCGAGGGGCATCATCGTAACTTCGTCCTCTAGCGGGCCCAGCGTCCCCCGGCTCCTTTTCCTGACCGGTGGGCCCGCTCCCTTCGACCCAGACTTCCGCCGACCTGCGAAGACCTACGAAAAACCCAAGTCATGAAAGACGAAGACTCGCCGGAAACGCCGGGCTCCTTTCGCGCGAATGCTTCCTTTCGCACGAAAACTCCGCCTTCCCTTGGGCCACAACCCGAAACGCGTGCTTCCGCGCGAATGCTTCCTTTCGCACGAAAGCTCCGCCTTACTCCGGTCCTGCGAACCGAAGCCGAGACGCGTGCCTTCGCGCGAATGCTTCCTTTCGCGCGAAAGCTCCGCCTTCCCTTGGTCCTCGAGCCGAAACGCGTGCTTCCGCGCGAATGCTTCTTTTCGCACGAAAGCTCCGCCTTCCCTGGTCCTCGAGCCGAAACGCGTGCTTCCGCGCGAATGCTCCTTCGCACGAAAGCTCCGCCTTCCCTTGTCCTCGAGCCGACACGCGTGCTTCCGCGCGAATGCTTCCTTTCGCACGAAAGCTCCGCCTTCCCTTGGTCCTCGAGCCGAAACGCGTGCTTCCGCGCGAATGATACCTTTCGCACGAAAGCCCCGTCGTCCTTCGGTCTTGCGGGGCCGAAGACGCTTGCTTTCGCGCAATTGGTACCTTCCGCACGAAAGCGTCGATGTCTTTCGGTAAAAGCGGGTCGGAGGCGCCTGCGGTCTGGGTGCCGCCCCAACACATCCCAACCTACAAACGGCCAGGCACCTAGGGCAGACACTTGGATTGGAAGTCCTATGGAACCGCGAGGACATCGAGATCATTGCTCGGACGCCAACTCCAACGCTGACACCAGCATCACAACCATCAGCCGCCGGATCTTGTCCTCCGGAAGATCCAGATCACGGCAGCGATGATGACGAAGAAAAGGCGGAGACAAGGGAAAGGGAAAGGAAAAAGGAGAAGGCAGTAGTGAAGGCGGGGACAAGGAAAAGGTAGAGGTGATGGCGGGGAAAAGGAAAAGGGCACTGACATGGGAACTGTGTCTCCCCCGCCTCCAAATAGTCCGCCGATCGGCCCGGTCCATGAGGCAAGAAGCTCAGAGGCCGGTAAGGGCGACAACACGACAAGCCAGCCAAGCACGAACGAGCAACAGGGAGGCACGACGGGGGAGGCAACAGGGACGAAGACACCTCCCCGTCAACCACAAGCCAATGTCCTCCCCCGCCCACCAAGAATCCAAGAACGTCCACCGACAAGCTCCCGTACACGCTCACATTCGAAAGGTATGGTAACATTGAGCATAATACAACGTCCATAGTATTATGCTATATGTATCAATCGGGCAGTGCGCCAAACAACCACTAGGATCGAAGACATGTGGCTTGTACACATGCGAGTTTCTAAGGGAAAGCAAGGAGTACACCAATAGCTGGAAGAAGCTCAAGGAAGGTGTCAAGTATTGGGGAGAGCAGCAGAGCCGCATGATGTGCTTTAAACAAGTCAAGGCGGACATATGCAAGTTTGTAATGGAGAAATACATTCTCGAAGGAGAAACGTTCTTTGACAATGAATCCGAGCTGGCGTTGCTACCCCAATACGAGAAGCTCCGCAAATGGACACAATGCTTCGTCCGACAGATTATGCTCATCATCAAGTTGAAATATGAATTGTATTTGAATTTGAAATCAACTAAGTCAATGTGTATATGATGACAACACAAACAACTAAGTCACTTTGTATGTTATGTCCAGATGGTTTATATGTGCATATATATATTTATCTGTTAGAAATCTGAATTCTGGAATTATTTGAAAACTGCAAAATCCTCTGTTTCTTTGGCTTACTGCTGTTGCCTGTTTCCTGCTGTTTCTGCTGGCTGCATTATTTATTTTTTTAATCCAAAATTAATAACCGTGGCGGGCAACATAAGCTGCCCGCTACGGTTAAACGCAACTACCGCAACGGGCAACCTAAAGCGACCGCTGCGGTTAATAATTTACCGCAGCGGGCGGTTAAGGTTGTCCGCTGCGGTAAATGCTATTAACCGCAGCGGGCACCTTATGTTGCCCGCTGCGGTTAAGGCTTTTACCGCAGCGGGCAACAGCGCCCGCTGCGGTAATGGCCACGATTAACCGTGGCCTTAGCACCGCAGCAGACGCTGTTGCCCGCTGCGGTAAAGCCAAAACGCCCGCTGCGGTTAAGCTTTGTGCAGTAGTGCCACTAACGGTCTACTCATCTTCTGGAGAAAAAACCACGTCAAGATCCAGTTTGGGGGAGAGCACCCTCAGTTATCACGATAAGTATCATTGCTTTTTATCTATTACTATTAGTTCGGTTTAGTTAGATCAGGTTAATAAATGTAGAAACCCCTAAAAAGATGAATAACTATTACAAAACCAAATAAAGATATTATATAATGAATAAATGTCTAGGTGGATATAAACTTAATTTTGCTCATGATGAACAATTGCTCTGCCATAATTCCTTTTAAGTACCTAGTGTTTAAACTTAAAATTTTCTTGAGTGTTAGACAAAGCTGTTCTGAATAAACTCTGAACCTGAAACCTGTGGATTGCAAATGCCTAATCTAAAGTCTAGATGATTGTGAGATATGATATAAAAAGGTTTGAGCTGCTGTTTATCTAATTCCTAGAGATACTAGAGTTCTGGAGATTTACACTTTTAAAAGAATTAAAAACAAATGATGAGATCCTGTATGACATAACATAATTCCTACCCAGAGCCATTAATATGATCTTAAGATAAGGCTACTTGCTTTGTTCTAAGTTTTTAGTTATGGTTGAGAAATTTATCATGCTCTAGAGATCAAGAATGTTTTATTAAAAGATTCACTCTTCCGAAGTAGTATTGTGTTAGAGGCATGGGCTATGCAAAAGTATAAAAGGAGGAAATAAAAAGGAACAAGTGTCCGACTACCTCAAAGAAAAGAAAGAGAGCTATGATAAAAATATGAAGAAAAAAAATGAAAGCCCATGGTCCCTCTAATTACAATATGCCAGCAAGAGATGACAAATTTCAAATGTTCTAAGATCTTGATCTCTGAGTATGACATCTTTCTCCCTAACTTTGAACTTCGACTTGGTAAGATATGCTTTTTACTTCTTAAAGCTCCAGATATATATCCATAGAAAGAAGGGAAATGCATTAGTGAGGAATCATAAAATATAAAAGAGCGATTTGAGAGTGTCATACAGTAAAATCTCTGATTTTTATTTTGAAAATATATAAAAACTCCAGAATAAAGGTTGATCAAAGAGTTAGAGATACAGTGCTTAACTTGATTGTTCTGTCTTTCAATTGTTTAAAAGATCCAGGTGAAGGCAAAAGCTCCATAGTTAAAGGTAATATGAGAAAGTCAGAATTGTTAACTCTAATCCCAGGGAAGATTTTTGTTTGAACATATGTACCTTTGAAGTGTGAAAGCATAGTAGCAATTCCTGATTCATCATGAATGTTTGCTAAGGGACTAGCAAAAGGTAAGCTTGGGGGAATTGTTGACACTAGTTATCTATCATAATTAAGGGATAAATAAATACGAAAAGGGCAAGAATTTGATCACCAACAAAGGTTTAGGGTTTTAACTGACAATATTCCATGAGTTTTGGTGAACTATGATTCTGCAGGGACTAAACCAGAAAATCAACACCGATAGCTTCCCATAGAAGGAAACCGACGGGAGATAACGCCACCGCCACGTCAGGATTATTCTAGAAGACTCCATATGACGCAAGAAGACACCAGGAGGTTGACCACCATGAGGGGATGACTGGTGGGACCGACCGGTCCGACCTAGGGACCGACCGGTCCTCCCTTGGGGCCTATGGACTCCTCCTTCTGGAACCTTCCTCCACCGACCTCTAGGATGCATACCTTAAGTCGGTTTAATCCAAGGGCCACGGTTCATCTCCCAGGGCTATATAAACAGCCCCTGACCCCCTCTCCAGATCATCAGGGTTTGATCATTAGACATCATCAATCAGAGCATCAGACATTCATCAGAAAGGAGATCAATCGGAAGCCTTAGAACTACATCCACCTAGAATAGTAGATAGAATAGGATTAGAGGAGGCAAGCTTCGCTTGGATTCCTGATCTAGTCACGAGAAGGCTCGGTAAACCCAAGATCTTCTCTCTTGTATTAACATTATGGATCTATTTCATAATTGCTCTTCTAGTTCATCATTGTTCTTCATTGTTTATGTTCTAGTTCATCGTCTAGTTCATGTTCATCGTCTAGTTCATCTTCTAGTTCATAATCTTGTTCTAATTCATGTTCTAGTTCGTACTTTAGTTCTTCTCGATGATCTAATTCACCTTATTGTTCATCTTCGTGTTCTAGATAGCAATACAATTGATATGATTAAGACATCAACTATTATATTCTTAATTATATTGCTTATAGTCTGCTTTGATTATATATTTGGCATAGATAGTTCATCTTTATGTTTATACTCATGTTCGTATAGCGCTCATCTTAAAGTACAACAGGTGGGTGATAGATGCTGTGTAGGCGTGGTGCCTATACATTATTTATCTGCAAATGCGTCCTATGTTCCGGATAGAGTGGTAGATCGCGGGTGTGACATTCCTGTTGAGTCTTTTGTATTCCACCTCCCAAATGTAGTGTTCAGTATGGCTCAGTTAACTCATGGTTTAGGGGTTACTCTGTTTGACACCTTTACTATGGAGTTGCCTCTTGATTATAAATATGATGTGACCTAGCCAATGATTGCCAAATATGTTTGCACTAATCAATGTATGCTATGACTTGTAATTAGAATAACTTATGAATGTTTGTTAGTAATACCTGTTCTAATCATCACTTGCTAGGCAGTACTGTTCTAGGATTATCTTTGATTGATCTGATCTCTGTTATCATTTATCATTATCATTTACTCTGTAACCTGATCCCTGTTTGGAGTAATTAGTGTGTTATCAGTCTTATTATAAGTGTGTGCCATATTAAATGCTGTTAAGTCCTAATTAGTACTCCCTCCATACCCATATTAGTTGACGTTTAGGACAGCGACACAGTCTTCAAAACACAACTTTGACCTCTTATTTTTATAAAAATATTTATGAAAAAGTGATATATGTATACTTTTATAAAAGTATTCTTCAAGACAAATCTATTTATATAATTTTTATATTTGTAAGCTTAGAAACTTAATAGTTATTGCTGATTTATATTCCCAATGTTTGACTCTAATCTTTTCTAAAACGTCAACTAATATGGGTACGGAGGTAGTATAATGCTATCATACCTTGAATTAATTAGTCTCTAGGCTAAATATAAATAACGATACCTGAGACTAGCTTGGGTGAAATGCTTCTACAACGGGTATATTTATCTATGCGCTTGTAGGTAAATATCTATCTTTAAATCCAGTGCCCTGATATAATTACATTGCTAGCTTCATGTTGGGGATGACAACTTGACATTAAGTGAAGTTAGTAGTGTCCTGTACACTCTTTAGTGCCTTCACTAGTTTATTATTTTATGTGGTTCTTTCTTAGAGTGATTCCATTAAGGAGTGTCAACAGCAGTGGAGGCTCGACTACAACGAACTACGACGGCGGAGGCACGTGGTGGAGAATGGGCGGGAGGGGAAAGGAGGGATGACGCCGGTGATGGGGCGGCTTAAATAGGCCAGCGATGGGGGCGAGGAGCTTGCCACGTCACGGGCGGACTCAGCAACGCAAGCAGGAGGTGGCCAAGGGACGTGCCGCGGCCGAGAGAAGCGGCGGCGCCATAGCGGCCGGCAAGCAGGAGATGGCTCTGTTTCTCCCAACTTCCATGACTGTAGCTCCTATCTCACCCCCCTTTCTGAATTTTGTAAATTACTCTCAGGCCTTGTTCAGTTGATGAAATATGTGGTGAAAAGTTCCTGTAACATTTTCGTTGTTATTTGACAAACTTTATCCAAATATGACCTAACTAGACTCAAAAGATTCTTCTCGACATGAACAAACTAAAAGTACAATTAGTTATTTTTTTACCTACATTTAATACTCTATATATGCGTCTAAAGATTTGATGTGATGGGTATTGCGCAAAATATTTTAGGAGATTTGGGGAACTGAACAAGGCCTCAATTACGGAACTAAAGTGGAAAGCTTCCAAGAACGAAACTTTTGGATTCTGAACAACTTTTGTATACAAACTTTTGAATTCCTATTATCGAAAGAGTTGATTTAAGAGCGCACAAGAATACCAAACACACAACTAAAACTAGACGAAAACTCGAAGCTCGTTAGCTCGCTCGGCTCGCAGCAGGCTCGGCTCGACTCGACTCAGCTCGTTAGGATAACGAGCCGAGCCGAGCTTAGGTTTTAGCTCGTTAGTATAACGAGCCGAGCCGAGCTAGCTCGCGAGCTGCTCGCGAGCTCAACAAGCCCACAACCCCTGTGTCCCTGTGTCACCGGCTCACCGCAAGCCAGCGGCCCATGAGCCCACTAGCTTGACTGCTTGAGAAACCCTAAGTCCCAACGAGTGAGTACGGTCACGGGCTCACGGCAACACCGCACCGCACCCCGCACGGCCGCACCTGGCCGCCCGGCGCCCGCGTCCCTGCAGTCCTGCACCCTCCCTACGTCCCTGCACCTGGATGCCCACCGCCCGCCGCCGCAATCTTGCGCTGCGCTGCGCACGCCCCGCCCGCACTGCAGCAGGGAGCAGGGTCAGCGCCACCCGCACTGCAGGCCTGCCCGCACGGCAGCACTGCAGCAGAGTCGGCCGCCCTCACCTGTGACTGCAACTCGGCGAATCGGCGATGACAGGCGAGCGACTCCGCAACCGCGACTCAGACAACCGCGACCAGCGCCTCTCCGTTCGTGAGTCCGCGAGCAGGTCCGTGACTCCTCTTTCCTTTCTCCTCTGGATCTTCCTCTGCCGATTGTCGAACTGGCGAACTGCTACTGACCTCCTGATTGTTTTGCTTGTGCTCTAGGCCCTCAGTCATGGCCATGGAGGGCAAGAATAATGCATCAACATCACCGCATCCTCCAGGTTTGGAATCGAGGAGTAAGCTTCATGGACGAGGAACTAGCACTCGGACTCGGTCTTCAACGAATCCCTTGCTGTCCATGGACGTGGTGGTATGTTATCTAATTTCCAAATACTAGGAATTATATTAAATTTGCTTCATTCATTGATTGGTCTGTAGGTTATACCGTTATAGCAATTATTGTTATTACTATCCAGATTATTTAATTATTAGTACCTAGATTATTTAATTATTGTTATCCATATAATGAATTTATCCCAAAAATGAAGAATGTCATGCTTTACTTTTAAATGCAGTGGCAATTATTAATACATAGCTTCCTTGTGTAGCCATTGGAAAAAGTTTCAGAAGATGAGGATGACGATGATAACAGTTTTGACCATAGGGATGATATGTCTGAAAGCCTACCTACAGTTGATGGTGGCAGTGGAAGCCAGAGGGATGATGAGGTTGATGATGGCACATCAAAGGCTAAGAAGGCAAAGACGGGAGGGAAAAAAGCTGGTGTTACATTGTCTCCCAAGATAGCAAGAGGCAAAAGGGCTAATTGCTGGAAACATTTTAAGGTTGTCAATGTCCCATCCAAGAAGGAGAGAGGTGTCATGGAGACAAAGGCAAAGTGTAAGTTCTGTCATAGGAGTTATGCGTACCATCCAGGTGGTGCTACAACAACCCTAAACCGGCATCTGACTAATTGCACACAATATCAGAACAAGTTGGCAAAGGCTAAAGCTCAAGGTACACTAAACTTTGGTCCAGATGATGTCAATTCTCTTGTTGTTAATCCTAGTGAATATGATCATGATCACACTAGAGAATTGATTGCCAAGATGATAATTGCTCGTCAGTATTCATTTAGGATGGTAGAGCATAAATGGTTTAATATCTTGATGAAATGGATGAATGGTAACTATGAATGGACTGGTAGGAAGTCTATTAAAAATGAATGCATGAGGGTTTATGAATCTGAGAAAAACCAACTCAAGAGAAGTCTGAAAGAGGCAGAATCAATAAGTTTAACCACTGATTTATGGACGTCTAATCAAAACCTCTAGTACATGTGTTTGGTGGCACATTATATAGATGAAAATTGGGGTTTGCAATGCCGTGTCTTGAACTTTATTGAGGTGGATCCTCCCCACACTGGTGTTGTCATAGCTCAGGCTGTTTTTGAGTGCATGGTAGAATAGAAAATAGAAGACAAAGTCACAACAATAACTCTTGATAATGCTACAAACAATGATACTGCTGTTACCAATTTGAAGGCAAAGCTTCTTGCTAGAAAGAATTCAGTATTTGATCCTGCTTACTTTCATATCCGTTGTGCTGCTCACATAGTCAATTTGGTTGTTAATGATGGCCTCCAACCAATAGATAATTTGATAACTTGCTTGAGGAACACAGTGAAATACTTTAAGAGGTCTCCATCTCGTATGTATAAGTTTGTGGAAGTATGCAACAATTATTCTATCGAAGTGGGAAGAGGTTTAGTTCTAGATGTTAAAACAAGGTGGAACTCAACTTATAAAATGCTACATACGTGCATGGACTATAAGGATGCATTTGGTTATTACAAAGAAGTAGACACCAACTATGTTTGGAAACCTACAGATTCAGAGTGGGAATTGTTTGAAAAAATTAGGCCATTATTGGGAACAATGGCAGAGGCCACTACTGCATTTTCTGGGTCACTTTATCCAACCGCCAATTGTTTCTATGCTTACATAGTGAAAGTTAAGAGAGCACTCATTGGGGCGCAACAATCTAATGATACATATTTGAGGAGTATGGCTGCTGCCATGCTTGGCAAATTTGATAAATATTGGGAGGAGAAGAACAATGTTATGGTTATTGCTACAATTCTGGACCCTAGGTTCAAGATGAGGTACATTAAATGGTGTTTTTCAGAGATTTTTGACCCAGCTAGGTGTGAAATTGAGATTGATGAAATCAACCGAGAGTTGGAAAGGCTCTACAACAAGTATGAGATATTAAATCGGCAAAAGATGGGTGACAATGGCACGAACAAGCAATCAACCTCAGCTTCGTTGGATATAACTAGTACAATGGCTTCTATTGCAAGTGATTTCCAGTCATTTTTGCAATCTAGTGTTACAGAAAGTTCAAAATCTGAGCTGCTGATTTATCTAGATGAACCAAATGAGGCCATAGATAACAAGCATTTCAGCTTACTCAGATATTGGAATGTGAACTGTCATAGATTTCCGGTTGTGTCTAGCTTGGCAAAGAGGTTCTTGGTTGTTCCAATAAGCAGTGTATCATCAGAGTGCACCTTCAGTAATGCAGGTAGAGTTCTTGATGACTACAGAAGCTCTTTGATGCCAGCCACAGTTCAGGCATTAGTGTGTGCATCTAGCTGGATAAGGGGCACTTATAATGACAACAATCATCCTCTTGTTGTGGTATGACCGTATGGATTCATATAATAACTTGTTCTCTTTGTTCAACTTTGTTTGTCAAGTGACATTTTTGACATGCTAGTATATTTTTCTATTTTTAGGTTGGAGATGATGAAGATTATGCCGAGTCTATTGAATTCCCAAAATGTGTGGTGGCAAGCAATTAGTATCTAGTGGGGTAAATGTGCTCAGTTTGTGCATTCTGTTTTATCTTGTTGCTTATGTTCCAATAAGCAGAATTATAATAGTGCTGTTATTGACCTGTAGGAGAGGGAGAAGGGAAGGACTGGATGAGGGACATTTTGCCATGGAGAAGTCTTAACTGACCATGCCTTTTGTATGTTTGCATGGAAATACAGAATGGTGGAACTTCAACAATGTGTCATTCTGTTAAATTAACCGATGTAGTTATGTTAATGCGCCCTTCCTATCTAGCTGATATGTAATATCGTACTTTGCAATTTGCATAAACGATGGATGGATATGTGCTGTGATGGAGACATGGATGATAGATTGATAGTTCATGTCGTACTTTGCAACGATGCTTCCTGCTACCATGTATGTTTGATAAATATGTGTTGTATACTTGTATGAGTCATTGAAGTGTATGTTAATCTTCATTTTATTTTTTTTGTCCCTGGCTCATGAGCCAAACGAGCTGGCTCGAGCTTTTTGCCGAGTCGAGCCGAGCTAGCTTTTTAGCTCGTTAGTCAAAACAAGCCAGCTCGAGCCAGCTCGTTATCCTACCGAGCCTGACCGAGCCGAGCCGAGCCAGCTCGATATCTAGCTTTAGATACAACCAGTACAATGGCTTCTATTGCAAGTGATTTCCAGTCATTTTTGCAATCTAGTCTTACAGAAAGTTCAAAATCTGAGCTGCTGATTTATCTAGAATTCTAGATGAACCAAATGAGGCCATAGTTAACAAGCATTTCAGCTTATTCAGATATTGGAATGTGAACTGTCATAGATTTCCGGTTGTGTCTAGCTTTGCAAAGAGGTTCTTGGCTGTTCCAGTAAGCAGTGTATCATCAGAGTGCACCTTCAGTAATGCAGGTAGAGTTCTTGATGACTACAGAAGCTCTTTGAAGCCAGCCACAGTTCAGGCATTAGTGTGTGCATCTAGCTGGATAAGGGGCACTTATAATGACAACAATCATCCTCTTCTTGTGGTATGGCCGTATGGATTCATATAATAACTTGTTCTCTTTGTTCAACTTTGTTTGTCAAGTGACATTTTTTATATGCTAGTATATTTTTCTATTTTTAGGTTGGAGATGATGAAGATGATGTCGAGTCTATTGAATTCCCAAAATGTGTGGTGGCAAGCAATTAGTATCTAGTGTGGTAAATGTGCTCAGTTTGTGCATTTTGTTTTATCTTGTTGCTTATGTTCCAATAAGCAGAATTATAATAGTGCTGTTATTGACCTGTAGGAGAGGGAGAAGGGAAGGACTGGATGAGGGACATTTTGCCATGGAGAAGTCTTAACTGACCATGCCTTTTGTACGTTTGCATGGAAATACAGAATGGTGGAACTTCAACAATGTGTCATTCTGTTAAATTAACCGATGTAGTTATGTTAATGCGCCCTTCCTATCTAGCTGATATGCAATATCGTACTTTGCAATTTGCATAAACGATGGATGGATATGTGCTGTGATGGAGACATGGATGATAGATTGATAGTTCATGTCGTACTTTGCAATGATGCTTCCTGCTACCATGTATGATTGATAAATATGTGTTGTATACTTGTATGAGTCATTGAAGTGTATGTTAATCTTTATTTTATTTTTTGTCCCTGGCTCACGAGCCAAACGAGCTGGCTCGAGCTTTTTGCCGAGTCGAGCCGAGCTAGCTTTTTAGCTCGTTATCCTACCGAGCCTGACCGAGCCGAGTAAAGGGTCGAGAAGGCGGACTAGAGGGGGGGTGAATAGTCCTTTCTAAAATTAATCGCACCGGCTAACCGAAACAAATGCGGAATTAAAGCTATCGGTCTAGCCAAGACTACACCCCTCTACTTATACTCTATGGCACCTTATAAAAGATCCTAAACAATGCAAATAAGGTGTCGGGCTAGCTAGAGCTCACCTAAACAATTCTAGCTTGCAAGGTTACACAAACCTAAGCAACTAGTACTCAATCAACCGGGGAGCTCCTACACATGCCACTAAGCAAAAGCACAAAGCCTAAGCTCACTAGCAATGCTCAATAACAAGGCTACAGAAGCCAAATTAGAGAGCTCAACTTAGCTACACAAACTAAGCAATGTGACTAGCAAGACTACAAGTTAACTAGTCACTCATGGGATCAACTTCTATGCTACACAAGCAAGGAAGGTAACTAGCAAGCTACACAAGCTAACTAATCATAAGAGCAACTACACTAGCACATGTATATGAACAAGTAAATACAAGCTAGTGAAAGGAGTTTGCAAACCACCGAGAAGATGAACACGAAGTTGACACGGTGGTTTTTCTCCCGAGGTTCACTTGGTTGCCACCAAGCTAGTCCCCGTTGTGTCGACCACACACTTTGGTAGTTCGGCGGCTAATAGGCACCACACCTAGCTCGACACTCGAGCGCCGCAAGAACTCACCCACAAGTGAGGGTAACTCAATGACACGCTCTACTAGAGTTGCTCTTCGCGATCCCCGCGGGGCGAGCACAATGCCCCTCACAATCCTTCTCCGGAGCCACGCACAATCTTCACGCGGGCTTCATGACGGAGACTCGATCACCAAGCCGTCTAGGAGGTGGCAACCTCCAAGAGTAATAAGCACCACCGGCTTGCAACACGAACACCTAGTGCCACTCGATGCAATCTCTCAAAGCAACGCACTAGAATCGCTCACTCGCAATAGATTCGCACACTAGCAAGCACAAGCGAGTTAGAGGGCTCCCAGGCACATCCACACAAGCCACCAAGGCTTTGGAGTGCTCCAACCTTTTTGGCCAAAGCCGGCCCCAACGACTATATATAGAGGGGAGCGGCCAACTAGCCGTTTCCCCTTTTCTGCGCTTCGGTCGGTAGTACCGACCCCCCCTGGGCAGTAGTACCGACAGCTTCACTTATAGCCGTTACACACGGCGCGTTGACTAAAACGTACAACCGACTCCTGGTCGGTACCTCCGACGGTCGGTAGTACCGGCCCTATGGCGGTACTACCGCCAGGCCAAAATCGGCCGCGAACAGAGAGCTCTGCGAAAAACAAGTTACTACCGACCTTGCGTCGGTACCACCGCGGGCGGTAGTACCGAGGTTATGGCGGTACTACCGCCAGGCCATTTTCAAATCTACACAGGGAGCCTCGCGAAACCCTTCAGGGCCACGGTACCACCGACCCTCTGGTCGGTACCACCGCCGGCGGTAGTACCGAGGTTATGGCGGTACTACCGCCAGGCCAAATCGGACTCAACACAGAGAAGGTTGCACGCAGCACCCATGGGCGGTACTACCGACCCCCTGGGCGGTACTACCGACCACACATAGAAAACTTCCCTTTTCTTCTCAGTGTTGATCCAAATCAACTCCAACAACTTCTCCTTTGCAAATGTGCTAACACCACCAAGTGTACAACAACATGTGCATGTGTGTTAGCATTTTCACAATCATTTTCAAAGGATTTTCTCTTTCACTCATAACGCCACTCGATCTTAGTAACATCGCAAAGTTAGATCGCTCAAGTGGCACTAGATGACCGATATGCAAACAAGTTTGCTCCTCTTAATAGTACGGCCATCTATCCTAAACCCGGTCATAATCTTCTCTACACACCTATGGCCGGTAAAATGAAATGCCCTACAAATATACCTTTGCCTTGCGCATTCCATTCCATCTCCTTCGGTGTTGATGCAACACATGCACCAACCTCTTCATCAAATGATATGATCCACTTCGTATCATCACATGGCCTCCATGGTCCATCGATCTTGACATCACTTGCTCTTCACCATCGCTTCGGTCCTTCGGCGCCAAGTCTTGCTTAAGCCTCCCGACACTCGGTACCAACGGCTTCAAAGCCTCAACTTGCCCTTCACCTTCGCAACCGGTCCTTCAAGCCAAGTCTTGCCTTGATCTTCACCATCTTAGCCACATGACCACATGTCATGTTTCATGTGCATTAAGCTCCTTCTTCACATGTGTGAGCCTTGCAACATCTTCCAAGCCATTTCACCTCTATGGCATATGTTGCTCACATATGATCACCTATGGACTAATCACCTGTGTAATTCACTTCAAACACATATTAGTCCACCTAAGTTGTCACTCAATTACCAAAACCAAACTAGGACCTTTCAATCTCCCCCTTTTTGGTAATTGATGACAACTCTACAAAGATATGGAAATTAAGCTTATTGGATTCTATGTTACTTATCCAACATTAAGACCATATGAGAGAATTTGGATAAGCACCATACAACCCGACTTTGTAGTGATAACTCCCCCTACATGTGTGCTCAAATGGTTTGGATTCAAGCTTGCACACATGCATAAATATGAAATTTGTGGGAGTGTTAGCACTACTAAGTGATGCTAAGGTATACAAGATAGAATTGTACCTTTGTAGCGTGTATACCACATTTTAGTTCATCCTTAGCATCGAGTTTGCTAGAAACAAGTGAAACTAGATACCTCATGAGATCAACATTATAAACATGGTTCTAGTTACCACTTGCTATACTAAGACTATGCTCTAGATACCAAATAAAGGAAAACAATCATCATTCAAGTCTTAGTTCTAGCAAATATTGCACACAAGCATATAAGAATTTAGAACATATGCAATGCAAGCAAGCAAATGTAATGCACAACCAAATGCATCAAACATGTATTCATGTGCTTGCTCCCCCTACTTGTGTGCTCTCTTTGTCCAAGAATTTTGATCCTTTTCCATTGTTCAATCTTGCTCCCTCTTGATCCATGTTCATCTTCTTTTCTTGATTTCTCCCCTTTGTTCTTGACATATTTTTGCCACAATTTCTCCCCCTTTGTCATCAATGACCACAAAAGGTATGCTTCTCTTGATACAAAGGGTTGGACTAGGGTAGATGGTTGATACTTGAGTCTTCATTTTTTTGATGGACACTACCATATGTGATGGAATGACACTACTTGTAGATACCCCGTTTAGATGCATGAAAGCCACTTGAAGGATCTTTGACCTTGATACCAATTGGTGGGGCACCTTCTATTTTAGCATGAGTCATTCACTTGATAAACTTGAGCTCTTGTTGGTGAGGGATGCTTTGCTTGATTTGATCACTTAAAGTTGAGGATCACTTGAAGTCTTGTAGGATACCACTTGAATGAAAGTTTTAACTTGATATCCATTTGCATTATTATCTTCTTCTTGAACTCTTGTCATCTTCATGAGCTTCTCATTTGTGACTTGAACTAGGCAATATTGCACAAGATATCTAACTCGGTTTGCTCTAGAGTAAGCTTCTTCACACATCTTTCAATGGTTATCTTACTCATGTTGAATTAGACACTTGAATGTTCATCTTCTAGATCAAGTACTTGGGTTCACTAGCTCATGAACAAACTCATATACTAACCACTAGATCATATAATCAAACAAGCAATAGTGGTAGGCTATGAATTTAAACTTTTCAATTGTTATGCATGATCCTATTTAGCATGTACTATATGCACTAACCGCATACTAGTGAGGAATGAAATGATCATGCACATTACAATGATACCTTTGCTATCTTGGAGTAGAGGATAGTCATTAGATTCTAATTAAGCTCCAAATAGCAATGTGAAGTCCATGGTGAAGATCAATAGATACCAATTAATAGAACAAATCTCCACCCATATGATTTGAGAACCACCTAAAGATCAAGTGCACTATTTTGTTGTGGTTGGCTTGCTTATTCATTTGATCATAGCTTGCATATATGAATACCACTCATGATTTGCTTCTCTATCTTGGGTGTTGCTTGCTTTCTTTCTTGATCAATCTCTTGATTGCTCCAACTTAAGCATCTCCAATGATACTTTAGATCACCACTTCCATGTTAGCCTTCCAAGCCTCGCTTGGTTAACCTACAAAAGGCGGCAAGCCCCTACAAAAGGGAGAAGTGACCTTTCTCCAAAGAATCATCCTTGATACTCACTTGAATTGACTTTATTTGATTGATCCATTTGAGCTCTTCTTGAAATGAGATTTTGAATCCTTCTTTGAGTTCTTTTCTTTCTTCTCAAAAGATCTTCAACTAACACTATGACTTGAGCTTCATCTTTATCTTGATCTTCAATTTGAGTACCAATTGTGTGCCAAATACACTCCACAATCAAGTGACCTTGTACTCATCTTTGTCATGT
Source organism: Coix lacryma-jobi var. lacryma-jobi (assembly GCA_009763385.1). NCBI lineage: Eukaryota > Viridiplantae > Streptophyta > Magnoliopsida > Poales > Poaceae > Coix > Coix lacryma-jobi. The sequence continues at coordinate 3,100,577 of CM019829.1, forward strand.
TTCTAACTCATATCAAAACCAAACATAGGTCCCTCAACCACTCATAAACATGATTCCAACTTGAGGGCCTTTCAATCAAAGTGACTCTAGATCAATCCAATAATTGTCACTTTTCTGGCAGATTTTGTCCTTCTCAAGAAAACATGCATATCTCCCAAAATATAAGTCCAATGACCATGAAATTTGGTGGAGATGTGCCTCACTATGTATTCTAGTAGCCATAAAAATTTGAGCTTCATTGGCTTTCTAGATTGCTACCAGATTTTGCATCTTTACACACTGCTACATGCTGAAAACTGCTGCACTTGTGTTGACAAGATACACTCCAAAACCGAAGCATCACTTATCCAATTATCATGAATTTTGCACAGCAACTAATACCATATGTGTAGAGCATGTGTACCAAATTTCAAGCCAATCCAACTAGATTTGATCATTCAAACATGGCTAACATCACAGTTAGCTCAGATTTCAGATTTTGGACAGATTTGAGCAATTGAGCTATACTCTACCAATTTGAATCAAACTTAAAGCTAACTTGTTTGAAAAATTTCACAAGACATACATCCATTCAAATCACTTACTAAAAGTCATCTTGTGGACATATCCAATCAAACTAACTCAGATTTGATCACTAAGCAATTTATCCATTCAATCATCTCATAGCAAGCAACATATGCATATATATCCAATTCAATCAACTCATATGCACCCAAATGAATATGATCAACTAGAAATATACCTTTGTAAATCATGATGATCCAATAGCAAGCTTCTACTCAATTTGATTGCAAGCCTTCAAATAATTCCAATAAGATCACCACAACTAGAATGTGACACTTGTATGTTGTAGCACATTTGGACTTCACTTGACTTGACTTGGCATTGGGTTTGGATAGCACTAAGCTTCATTACTTGACTCAATCATATAGTAATCATCATGAATCCAATTGAATCAAGCCTCCAATGCCATGGTACCTACACACAATCATCCACTTTTTGATGGTACCCAAACTAGTTTGGGTCCTCTCAAGTTAGGTGCAACATACTTTGGCATAGCCTTAGTATGAGTAGCGGGATGAGTTGCAATGGTAGCCTTAGAGGTACCATTTTCATCCTTTCTAAGCACAATATTATCATCAATTGAAATAGGCTTAGAAGTTTTACCTAGGGGACATGAATTAGCCATGTGTCCCCTTTCCCGGCATGAGTAGCAAACTCTCTTTGATTGAGCCTTTTCTCCCTTGCTCATGTTTTGCTTCTCATTGCCTTGCTTCTTCTTGTTTGCTTGAGCCTTCTCCTCAAGCTTGTTTGGACAACCCGAAGCTAGGTGGCCCAATTTATCACAATTGTAGCACTTGACTTGGGTGAGGTCTTGTGTTGATCTTGATCTTCTACCTCCCCTTCTTGTCTTCTTCCCCATATCACCATCTTCATGGTTGATCTTTCTTTGTACTTGGGGCTTCTTCTTGTTGGGGCAAGCTTTTGCAAGATGTCCCATCTCATGGCATTGATAGCACATGAAATGAGATAGCTTTTCTTGTTCTTGCTTCTTCATTTCTCTTGGATATATTCTCTTGCCCCATCTCTTGTCTTTGACATTGCTTTTGTTGAAGCCAATGCCACTCTTGTCACCATAGCTTCTTTGATTCTTCATCATGTGCTCATGGGTGACCTTTGATCTACACCACCTCTCTAACTTGTTGCTCAAGTTCTTCACTTCACTTTTGAGCTCATTGTTCTCCTTCAAAATGTTAGTCTCACAAGACATAGAAGTAGAACAAGCATCTATATGTGAAGAAGACGGCATAGATAATAAATCTTCACAAGAGGTGGATACATGCTTCTTTTCTACATCACATGGGTTAGCATAAATATGTGATTGATCATTTGACCCAAATGACGAGCTCTCACTAGTTTTAGTTTCTTCATTAGAAAGCTTCTTAGTGAGAAAAGCATGGTCTTTTACCAAGTTATTATGAGCAACACTAAGTTCCTCATGAGTCAATTTAAGCTCATCATGTGAACAAATAGTAACATAAAGTAGATGCTTTTGTTGTTCACATGCATTCTTTAGAAATGAGTTTTCTTTTGTCAATTTTGCATTTTTAGACATCTCATTTTCTAAAGATTTAGTGAGTCTACATACAAGCTCAAAGTTTGTATCATCACAATCAACTACCACATTACCAATTGATACCTTTGTGTCACCATGTGACATGAAGCAATGTGATGTAGTAGAAGAGCTTGTGGAGACATCACTCTCATAGCCGTCATCATCATCATCATCAAGTGAGCATGGAGTAGAATCATTATTTGCATCACTTGAGCTTGGCCCATCATCAACAATCTTGTCAAGTGAACTTGTGGATTGATCATCATCATCATCACTTGACCATGAGGTGGAGCAATCCTCCACAACCACCAAGTTGTGGTCATGCTCAACATCCTCATGCGCCTCCTCCTTGGGCTCATCAACATCATCATCGGAGATCACCCCATATTTCTCATTGAGATAAATCCAAATCTCATGGGCGGACTTCAAGTCCATGATCTCACCAAATATGTTATCCTCCATAGATTGATAGAAAATGTTAGTAGCTTGGCAATCAAGATGTAGGCATTTCTTTTGTGCTTGAGTTGCATTCTTTCTATCCAACACAAGAGAAAGACCCACATCTACGATCCACCACATTTGAGGACTAATAAACTTAAAATTGCATATCATCCAATTTTTCCACCGTGCAAAGTGTGTGCCATCAAAAATGTGTGGACACTCAACATCTAGCCCATAAGTCGCCATCCTCTCGGGTCGGTGAAGACCACAAATGAGAGACCTCGGCTCCGATACCAATTAAAGGGTCGAGATGGCGGACTAGAGGGGGGGTGAATAGTCCTTTCTAAAATTAATCGCACCGGCTAACCGAAACAAATGCGGAATTAAAGCTATCGGTCTAGCCAAGACTACACCCCTCTACTTATACTCTATGGCACCTTATAAAAGATCCTAAACAATGCAAATAAGGTGTCGGGCTAGCTAGAGCTCACCTAAACAATTCTAGCTTGCAAGGTTACACAAACCTAAGCAACTAGTACTCAATCAACCGGGGAGCTCCTACACATGCCACTAAGCAAAAGCACAAAGCCTAAGCTCACTAGCAATGCTCAATAACAAGGCTACACAAGCCAAATTAGAGAGCTCAACTTAGCTACACAAACTAAGCAATGTGACTAGCAAGACTACAAGTTAACTAGTCACTCATGGGATCAACTTCTATGCTACACAAGCAAGGAAGGTAACTAGCAAGCTACACAAGCTAACTAATCATAAGAGCAACTACACTAGCACATGTATACTCTGTTCGCCTAAACGGCCGTTTAGTCCGTTTAAACACCGTTTAAACGGTAAACAGAGGCCATCTGTTTTGTTTAGGCCCTAAACGGTGAATTAAACGGTTGGACCGTTTAAACCCGTTTAAACCGTTTAAACCCATCTAAATGGTCTAAAGAAAATCAGGTTAGACATGATTAAATGATCTAAACAACCATTTAATCCATAATTTGGTTAATTAGAGGACTACGACTACCATAATCAACACAAAACTAATTAACATTGTGAGTATATGAAATGTTGTGGGATTTAGATTTGTTCCAAAAATATTATTTGGTATAATATTTATTTTTTACATGTGCAAATATGTACAGTTTCTATCAAATTTAATTTTTACATACATAAATATGTATATTTTAGTGTTACCATACAAAACCGTTTAGGCCGTTTAACTCTGTTTAAACACCGTTTAAACGGCGTAAACGCTAAACAAAGAGTGACCGACTGTTTACCGTTTACTGTTTAGGAAAACATTGCATGTATATGAACAAGTAAATACAAGCTAGTGAAAGGAGTTTGCAAACCACCGAGAAGATGAACACGAAGTTGACACGGTGGTTTTTCTCCCGAGGTTCACTTGGTTGCCACCAAGCTAGTCCCCGTTGTGTCGACCACACACTTTGGTAGTTCGGCGGCTAATAGGCACCACACCTAGCTCGACACTCGAGCGCCGCAAGAACTCACCCACAAGTGAGGGTAACTCAATGACACGCTCTACTAGAGTTGCTCTTCGCGATCCCCGCGGGGCGAGCACAATGCCCCTCACAATCCTTCTCCGGAGCCACGCACAATCTTCACGCGGGCTTCATGACGGAGACTCGATCACCAAGCCGTCTAGGAGGTGGCAACCTCCAAGAGTAATAAGCACCACCGGCTTGCAACACGAACACCTAGTGCCACTCGATGCAATCTCTCAAAGCAACGCACTAGAATCGCTCACTCGCAATAGATTCGCACACTAGCAAGCACAAGCGAGTTAGAGGGCTCCCAGGCACATCCACACAAGCCACCAAGGCTTTGGAGTGCTCCAACCTTTTTGGCCAAAGCCGGCCCCAACGACTATATATAGAGGGGAGCGGCCAACTAGCCGTTTCCCCTTTTCTGCGCTTCGGTCGGTAGTACCGACCCCCCCTGGGCAGTAGTACCGACAGCTTCACTTATAGCCGTTACACACGGCGCGTTGACTAAAACGTACAACCGACTCCTGGTCGGTACCTCCGACGGTCGGTAGTACCGGCCCTATGGCGGTACTACCGCCAGGCCAAAATCGGCCGCGAACAGAGAGCTCTGCGAAAAACAAGTTACTACCGACCTTGCGTCGGTACCACCGCGGGCGGTAGTACCGAGGTTATGGCGGTACTACCGCCAGGCCATTTTCAAATCTACACAGGGAGCCTCGCGAAACCCTTCAGGGCCACGGTACCACCGACCCTCTGGTCGGTACCACCGCCGGCGGTAGTACCGAGGTTATGGCGGTACTACCGCCAGGCCAAATCGGACTCAACACAGAGAAGGTTGCACGCAGCACCCATGGGCGGTACTACCGACCCCCTGGGCGGTACTACCGACCACACATAGAAAACTTCCCTTTTCTTCTCAGTGTTGATCCAAATCAACTCCAACAACTTCTCCTTTGCAAATGTGCTAACACCACCAAGTGTACAACAACATGTGCATGTGTGTTAGCATTTTCACAATCATTTTCAAAGGATTTTCTCTTTCACTCATAACGCCACTCGATCTTAGTAACATCGCAAAGTTAGATCGCTCAAGTGGCACTAGATGACCGATATGCAAACAAGTTTGCTCCTCTTAATAGTACGGCCATCTATCCTAAACCCGGTCATAATCTTCTCTACACACCTATGGCCGGTAAAATGAAATGCCCTACAAATATACCTTTGCCTTGCGCATTCCATTCCATCTCCTTCGGTGTTGATGCAACACATGCACCAACCTCTTCATCAAATGATATGATCCACTTCGTATCATCACATGGCCTCCATGGTCCATCGATCTTGACATCACTTGCTCTTCACCATCGCTTCGGTCCTTCGGCGCCAAGTCTTGCTTAAGCCTCCCGACACTCGGTACCAACGGCTTCAAAGCCTCAACTTGCCCTTCACCTTCGCAACCGGTCCTTCAAGCCAAGTCTTGCCTTGATCTTCACCATCTTAGCCACATGACCACATGTCATGTTTCATGTGCATTAAGCTCCTTCTTCACATGTGTGAGCCTTGCAACATCTTCCAAGCCATTTCACCTCTATGGCATATGTTGCTCACATATGATCACCTATGGACTAATCACCTGTGTAATTCACTTCAAACACATATTAGTCCACCTAAGTTGTCACTCAATTACCAAAACCAAACTAGGACCTTTCACCGAGCCAGCAGGTTAGCAACACCTTTACCCATGTGGATAAAGGAGGAATAATGATTGGACTTAGAATGGTGCCCCAGGTTAGCAACACCTTTACCCATGTGGATAAAGGAGGAATAATGATTGGACTTAGGCCAGATGAGACTTGTCGTGATTAACTGCTCAGTCCATTGGGATTTAATGATTTGTGCTATTATTTTAGGTTTTTAAGTGGAAAGACTTTAATAAATATTTCAAATTCGTTCAATTGTTTCTATAAATATCAAAAACATATATTAAATATAATATTACTGATCTTTTAAACCCTTCGCTCACTCTTACTCCCTCCATGTCTATAAAGAAAGTTGTTTTAGACACCAACACAGTGTTAAAAAAACATCTTTAACCACTACTTTTTAATATAAAATATTTGTAAGATATAGTCAATTTGTACTTTTATAAAATTACATTTTAAAATAGATCTACTTACATCACTTTCATATTTTTAAACTAAACCCAAAAAAGAGACACTATTTATGATAGTCTTTTTGTCTCCTGTTGTAACGCACGGGTATTTTCCCTAGTTGAAAAAAAAAAGATAAAAATTTTAAAAACGCAAAGAATATTAAATATTAAAAAAAACAAAAAAGTTTTTTTTTAAACCACGGTAGCGCAGGGGCCAGCCGCTACAGTAGCACAGTAGCTGTAAATAAGAGGCTTCGATCAGGAGGAGAGGGAGAGGTAAAGGTTGCTGAATCTGCGTCCGTGTGCCGGGCCCGCGCTGGATTTCGAGGAGCGCGACCCCGAGCGTACGTACGTACTGTACAGCACAGTAGAAACGCTTGTGTTTCGTGGAAGTTGCGGCCGGATGGAAGGCGTCACCTTTAACAGTTTTATCTGGTGCCCTGGTGGAGTGGTGGCTCTATAAATTAAAACCTGTCGTCCAACGTTAATGATCACCACACATGACTCATCAATCTAAAGCCGTATCTGGCTTGTACGGAGAATATATTATTTTCCCGCAGCGCTGTCTCCCGTTCTCTCGTACTTTTATTGGTAATGCAGACTTCGCCTGCAAGCTCTCCTCCTGCCGCCGCCGCCACCCTCGTCCCCGCCATCCATGCGCCACGGCGTTGGCTACCTGCGGCGGTCTACGTGAGCAACAAACCGGCCATGCTACTACTGGCGGGGGTGCTGATGCTGTTCGTGACCACAACTTGCATCGCGGCCGTGTGGTTCTACAGCTTCGATCCCCGAGTGACACTGTTCTGCGTCTACCTCTGGCCGTTCTACGGGCCCTTTACCTGTGGCACCGCCTCCGCTACCGCCGTCACCGTCAGCATGCGGTGCTCCGTCGCGGCCTCGGGTACCTGGCCGTTGGGCTCGGCGTCTTCTTGTCGGCGGTCTTCTTGTGTAGTGCCCGGCCTGGCCGTTGGTGTATGGCTCTTCGCACTGCTTACAGCTTACTGCTTGTACCGCGTTATTATTATACTCCATATCGAGGAGGAGGAGGAGGAGAAGGACCGGAGACGTAGAGAGGGCGTTGCATGCACAAATTTAATTAATTAATTATAGACAAAAAAGTATCAATATAATATTTATTTTATCAAATAAATATTATATTAGCTTAATTACGAACTGTGTTTTTATAATAATATAGATTGGTTGGTTTGAAGTGATCGATATAAATAATATTCATTAGATACTTAATTAAATGTGAACTACTGCTTTTTTTTCAGCACGTAATAGTCCATGATGTTTTGTTGGATTCACGCGTCGTCCTCTCCTTCCCTTCTCTCTTTCCCTTCCTCTGTTCCCCTCCCCCACCCATCCCCCACGGGGGATCGACGCTGCGGCTAGACGCCGGCCGGGAACAGTCGTCTCCTGCCGGCCCGGAATCGGTTGCGGCTGACCGGATCCGGGCCCCTCCGGCCGAGATCCGTCCTCGTCTCGCTTCGGAGGTGGCGGTGGCGGATGCCTCATCCCCTTCGTCCTGTCGTCGCCGGCTAGCCGTCCGGGCACCCGACGTGGTGCAGGTGCCAGCGCTGGTTTCCCCAGAACGCCAGGCACGCGCGGGGTCCGGGACCGCACCTTCACGATCGGCTCCACCATGGATCCTGCCACCTCGGGGCGCGCATCGCGTACAAGACTTCCCGAAGCAGGCAGGCAGGGTGCAGGTGCAGGTGCAATCGCCGCCAGGTCTGCGTGGCATCCATCGCCTCTGCTGCTGTTTTTCATGTTTCAACATCTGCTTGCATCCATAGGTGCCTTCGATTTTGTATACCTTTTAGGAAATACGTAGCAAACCTGCATACTGAACATCAACAGAGGCCTCTCCATAGTTCCATAGTTGTCGCCTTGTCGGTGCTGTTTTTCCCCTTAATTTTGCTGGTTTCAAATCAAATACCTGTATCTAGGAGTAGGCTTCAACTGGAGGTTGCTGCTTTTCGTTTGTGGAGGTGCTTCCTCGCTTTGCTAGCTGTGTCAGTAATCCGTATTATGCTTTCAATACAAGCAGAGCCAAAGCCTTTGGTCTACAAAAAAAAAAAAAAAAAAAAAAAAAAAAAAAAAAAAGACAGGATGGCGGCAAGGCAGGAGGACCACACCAATCCACCAGTGGACGCTGCAACCAAGATCCAATCAGGTAACAACAAACATTGTCAATAATGTTCACAGAATTTCATGTACGAATTGAACGGGGAAAAAAGAAGTGAAGTTTTTTGTTGAATATTTAGTTTACAACTCAAAACCCGTTCTGATAGATCTCCCTAATTGTCAGAAGGGACAACGGACAATTACCTTTTATCCACCACAAATGTGCAACAGTTGTTTAGTAATTATGCCTATGACAGTATCTAACCACAAGTCTAGAAGCAGAAAGTAAGAAGCTAGTATTGTCAGAGATGTTTGTCTGATTTTTTGTGGGCATAGGGTCTAACAACATTTCCAGTTGGTCACAATAGTTATTGTCAGTTATTTTATATTATGTCGGATGAAATCCACCACATTATCATGTTGATAATGATATGTCAGATTAAAATTAACTGTGAATGCAATGCAAATGTGCTGACCAAATACAAGAAGTGGGCGAATCCTTAAGAACAATGCTATGTACGTGATCTGATTAGTACCTGGATCAATAAGTCAATCACGTCTTTTTCTTTTTGGTAATTGTCTCATGTGGACCGACGACGCTGTGTGATCAGCAATTACCGTGGGTGGATTCATGGATGCAGTATGTCGTATGCAATCTGTGGATGTGAGTTGATTGTCACTAGAACAGGAACTAGAGATTGAAAAAAAAAAGTTTGCAAGAAGAATTCCCTTCCAATGAGAAGTTCCCCCGTCGCCTTTTGGACGCTCTACTGCTGGGTGTGGCTGCTCGCCGCTCGGTCTGCGATAGCTTGGTTCGGACCCCCAGCCTCGTGGGGGCTTCATCCTGCTGCGAGCTGCGGCACTGGGGGGCAACTGGTGCTATGGTGCACTCCTGGTCCTCCTGGCTGACCGTGTCCCCAGCTCCATCATGCAACTGGAGTCCGCTGCACCACCTGGCTGCCGCTGCCGGCCGCCCATAGGGTTTGAGAATTTGGGGTTGGGGAAAAGAATACCGTTTGCGGGAGAATTTTGTGCCACTGGGCAATATTGGGCCTTTGGGTGGGGAAGGAAAAGGAACAGGAACAGTTTTGGGGCTGTTTGCTATACACTGTATTTAGGGCACCCGCAATGGTATAAGTTAGTTGCTAGCTCTAAAATCAACATCTCCAATAGTGCTAGCTTTTAGCAATGACTCATAGTATGATTTGTCCTGCATGACATTTTCACGTGATCTTAGAACATGTGTATAAGTCTAGCTCTTGATCAAGAGCTAGCTTTTCTCTCTCTTCTATTAAAATATGAAAACAATACTTAAAGTTAGCTTATGAGCTAGCTATTGCGGGTGCTCTTAGTTTGATTGTATTTTTTTGTTTTTTTTTCCCCAATATACATACATATATACACTATGTGTGTGAAAATTTTTGTCAAAAAATTGGGGTATTCAACTGAATTACCATTGAATATTGATGGGCCTGCCCCTGTAAACATTACTCTTCTGGTCTTCTAAGAACATTGTGCTGATAATATTTTGTCACTGCATTTTCTCAGTAGTTCTTTTAACCTCATCTCATTTAAAAATGCTCAGTACACACATAGTCACAAGAATTTTGGGTCGATCGGGTCGAGGGACGGGGTCGAGGGACGCGGGTCGACAATCTAAAAAAATATGGTACAAAGGGGGTATACCTCTGAGGTACGAGAACCAAACGTTTGGTACGTGAATCCAAAGGTTATGGTTCGACGTCCCCGGTACATAGCATGGAGTTGTGGGACGCGACTCTAGTGGTTTTGGGTCGATGACCCCGGTACGAAGTCTGGGTCGAGGGTCGTGAACCTAGCGGTGCTAGGTACATGACCTTGGTACGAAACTTAGAGGCGAGGGTCGTGAACCCTAAGGTCCTAGAGATAATATTTATACATTGATAAACAAGCAGGAGACATAAATATATATATATATATATATATAGGGTGAGTTTTCTATACTCCCGGGAGTAGTTACTCCCATCTTCAAAAAACCTATGTTGCGTATGTGTTCATACTTGTTTATCACTTTGAGTATGTTTATATACTCATATTAAGATATTCCATGTCTTAATACACTAAAAATTTTCAAAGGAACTCATACTTTTTAATATATTACGAAAATGCCACTCACTGTAGTATATAAAATAAGTATATCCACATATTCTATGTATGCATGCATACTTGATGTATATACTTTCATAGATAGTCTAGTATGATCATATACTCCATGTAAATATACTTCGTTCGGTCATATATACCATAAATCTAGAGATATAAACATGGGAGTAACTACTCCCTAGGAGTAGAAAATAATTTCCCTATATATATATATATATATATATATATATATATATGATGTATGGATTGTGGAATAACTAAATGAACAATAAATATGCCCGATGCAAAGTAGCAATTAAAATCACACATTACATGATCCAATCCAACAAAGCAAAATGAGAAATCTGTAAATAGTTTACGACTCTGACTCTCTGACTCTCCATCTCACACTCTCACCTCACCACTAACTTTATTTATTAAATGAAAGAAAAACGACTAACGATTGACGGCAGCCATACTCCTCATTCTCCCGTGCATTTTTGCAGTCCTGCAGTCCACAACTTCACTCCAATAGTCTAGCACTCCAGCTGTCCTACACCCCTGCAAACAATAGTCATCGATTCATTATAGTGTATGTGTGAAAGTTTAAAATTTTAATTATAGGATAGTAGTGTACCAATCAAGTATGGCTGTTTTTGGCAATCTTCTTCTTCGATGATGAGCCAGGCTCATTAATTGGAGGATCATTGACCACATCTTTCTCCAAATCCTTCCAGCGCAATTGCTCGAGCTTCAATCTTGATTCCTCCAAAGAGACATCATCAGGATCTGCATCCCATTTGCTGTTAGGGCCTGTTTTGTAGCTCTCTGAAAACCTAGACTGAAGACGAATGTTGGAGTGGACATAAACCAATTTATCTGCAGTTTTTGAATTTAGCCTGTTTCTCTTCACATTCCATATATATGAATATGTACTCCAACTTCTTTCAGCCGATGAGCTACTGATTGGCTGCGATAGAACTTTCAAAGCAACTTCTGCTAAATTTGGAGTCTCCGAGCCATAGTTTGACCACCAATCAATGGGTGACATTGTGGTTGCATCAGTCTGGACAGCTGGTAATGCATACATTCCTTTCTTCATGTGAAATGCAGTAAATTCTTCTTGCAATATCTTTCGTTCAGCATCATCTTCTGCTATTTTATGAAAAGCTTCTACCACCCCTCTCATGACCTCCTTGTCTTGATTTGGAGCTTTTCTGGGAATGCCTCCAGGAGCAGGTGTTCTCAGATACTCGGTATCATAAAACTTTGGGCATAGTGCAAAAGCCAGGCAATGGAGTGGGATGTTCATTTTGCTCCACCGGTTAATAATTATCTCATTAACCTTAGGAAAATCTTCATTGTAAGGATAATCTTCTTTGGTCATGACATCTGTTATCTCTCCGAGCATAGTGTCCATTCTTTCATATACTTCACCCATCTTGGGACCTTCTCCATCTCTGTATTTTACCATTAAAAACAGCGGCTTTGTGAGAGCAAGTACATTCTCAACCTCTGTCCAAAACTCTTCACTGTTGATAGTTTCAACTGCTGCTTTTGCATATTGGTCGCTGCTATTGGTCCTCATCCAATCCTTCCATTGTTTTGTGACCACTGTGGTAGCAAGTGCTTCTCTGCAGTCACTTAGCCTCTTCAGTAAAATATAGTGGGACGCGAATCTTGTCTTTGCCACCCTTAAGAGATCTAGCTTCGAATTGCTTCTGAAAATTGCTAGGCCATGTTGGTGGTTTAGAACAAATTTCACGATAGCTTTACCAGCCTTATATGTTTTCTCCATCCACGGAAGTGCATTGGCTAAATCCTTAAAATCAGATTCACAGTATGCACTACGCATGGTGACCAAAAGATATGTTTATGAACCTAGTGAAAACGTAATTCAAAATTATTAAAGATTGAATGCAAAATAGTATTTAGCTTCTATAATTATTTACTTGTAATGAAAAGAAGATGATAAATACATACTTTCTCAATTTCGCGTCCAGCTGCTTTGCAGTTTGATGCATTATCAGTCACTATTTGAAGAACGTTTGACGCTCCAATCTCATCAACAGCCTTGAGCAAATACTCTGCTATCTTTTCCCCAGTTTTCTCAATTCCAGAAAAATCATCTGCATATAAGAACATTGATCCGCGGCTGTTTGATGCAATTACATTGATCAAGGGCTGGTTCTTCATGTTTGTCCACCCATCTGAAACAATAGAGACACCTTGTGTGTACCTGACAGGATCACGGGAATGAGTGTACTAATAAGTATTAAGTAGTAATTTCTACCGATTTAACTTGTAAATGCATCATATCGTGTACAATATAAAATTAATGCGTACCATGTATTTCTAACTGGTGCTAATTCTTGCTCCACGTTTCTCTTGCATGCATCTAGAAGAGTGGTTCTTGCCTTCTCACTTGATGGCGATTTGTATCCCTTAGGTGCTCTGTTTATGGCTGCTACCATTTCAGACCACTGGGGACTTCTCAACACATTGAATGGAAGTCCATTAGCACACACGCACCGCATAATGGCCATGTCAACAGCATCCCTTTCCATGGAATTGAAAGCATCTGCCAATGGAGTCTGCATCTTGATTGGTGCTACTTTAGATGAAGATGAACCCCCTTTTTTCATCTGTACAAAATAGTTGATAATGAACTCAAGTGAGAACACAGATAAGTAAACTTGATAGCATGGTTGCTGATATAATGAGTAAACGTACCTTATCATACAATTGCTTATACTTGGCGCGATCACTTTGTACTGCAGAACAGCGAATAATTTGTGCCTTCTTACCAGGTGGAGGACCAAAAAAGTGAGCGTTAATTCTTGTCGCTGTGCTGTTGAAAATCCTTTTGCAGTGATTGCATTGCCATTTCTTTGTTCCACCAGGGTTCTTCCCTTTACCGCCAGATAATATTGTTACTTCTTCAAAGAGAGGATTTTCTTTTTTACCACTTTGATCTTCAGTAATACCTTCATCTTCACCGGAGTCGGCCTCGACAAGATCAATGTCCTCGCCGTTACTGCTGCGCTCTAGTGCTTCACAGTCACTCTCAGGCTCCTTACGTTTCTTGGATCCGAACACCATCGTGAGATCTGATCGAAGTAATTAAGAAAAAATTGCAATAAGTAGAAATTAAGAAGGATTGAAGGATTCATCGATTCACGAGTCACGACGACCATGGATATTGACACGTACTTACGTACCTCCTGCGCAAAGATCGACTATAGAGAGCTGAAATCTTCGTTTACGCTTGAAAACTTCAGGCGTAGACTTGCGTGAATCTGAGCAGGCGATGAACTCATGATATACAATTATTATATATACACGCACTAGATCGGAAGTATTAGGAAGGACACGATTCTCTGGAAACTGATTAGTACCTATCCTAAAATATGACATGCACGAATTACCATTGAATATTGATGGGCCTGCCCCTGTAAACATTACTCTTCTGGTCTTCTAAGAACATTGTGCTGATAATATTTTGTCATTGCATTTTCTCAGTAGTTCTTTTAACCTCATCTCATTTAAAAATGCTCAGTACACACTACACACACTGTCAATACGGATTCATTAAGACGGATATACATACATATGCATATGCAGATTACATTTGCTTGAAAGATATCAATTAGAATGGCAAGGATAGTACACACACTAATATTTATTCCTTATAATTAGCAATGTTAACTTTTACAGGTTGGTGTGAGTGACTGAGCAAGTAGATGAAAAGGATGCAGCTTGTTTCAGCTTCTAAAGATCAAAGGTAAAATCATCATGCCATTCCATTTATTTCATCATTCTACATGTTTCACCATAGTTTTTTTTTAACTTGTAAACAAGATGCTGCTGTAATAAGCAGGGATGACAATGATCTAATAGTGATGGCCTGCATAGTGCATACACAGAAGAATGATGCTATCCATAAAAGGATATGAGAAACACTACACCCTGCCAGGCTGCCACAGTGAACTATATACAGCAGGTAATATGGTTCAAGATTTCAATATTCAATGTGCAGTTCCTTTTACATAGGATTACTGATTTCAGTTAGCTGAACTCCTTCGGTGCTGAATGTAATTTAGTGGACTGTCTATATAATGGTTTTGGCCAAACTATTATATGGAAAACCGAAAAGTTAGCGAGGTGTGCTCTGACAAGACGAACAAAATAGTTTCCATGAAATTACTTATTCTTCCATGCTGTAGCCATATATGATTAGGTGTCATATGCTAGCTTTTATAGTAGCTAGCATGTGATGAACTTCAGTGATGCAGCACACTTGGTTTATAAAGGAATGTCTTCATTTTCCCCCTGCTCTATCTTATTCCAGATTTTATTGAGGATCGGTTGCTGTATCCAGCAGGGTGTAGTCTTACCACTCAGGCTACAATGCTGCTTCCGATTTCGTCGGTGGTTGTATCTGCCATGCTGTAGTAGTTTCGCTCTGGCTGCAGAGTTGTATGTCTGTTGTCTATGCATTTGTTGTCCACATATGTTGTTGTTCCCTGCCTCTTGAAACTGTGCCAAGTGCGCCACTCATGAAGATGCAGCCCTGCAGTCTGCTATTACTAAATTTCTCGTTTTGTGATATTGCAATGGCATGTGCTTGATGTGGACATTAAACTTGAAAACCAGGTATATTATGGCCTCTGTTTCATCTTTTTTTTTTATGATGTTTACTTGTTTAATCTATTTTTTGGTGCAAGTGTTTGCTTGGTCGATGATGCATTTGTTGCAAACTACTATATAAAAGAAAACAACCTAATTCTTGAGCCGCTGCATGCTGACGCATCTTGCTGGTGCATTATGGTTCCAGGCAGGGCACGTGGAAGTGGAACGGGCCAGGCCGACATGGGCACGCGTGGCATAGGGCTGGGCTGTGCTGTGCTTGGTAGCAGTAATTTACAAATAGCTGTAATTTACAATATATAGCGGATATTATAGCATAATTGAGCAGATATTATTGTTCGATTATATATAAAAGTGGCAACATCTAAACCTAAAACATACGAAGTATATAGATCATCTAAATAAATAAGAAATCTTACAGATATTTAGTACCACTCTTTTTTCCCTCCCTTTCTCTCTCTCTTCGTTTCTACGTCGTAAGACCTAATAAAACTAAAACAACTATTTAAATTAGTAAGAAAATTCTAAGTAATGGTCACTGCAGGTCGTAAGACCTAATAAAACTAAAACAACTATTTAAATTAGTAAGAAAATTCTAAGTAATGGTCACTGCAGGTGGAGATGCCCTTTCCAAGTGATTCGCAAATTCTAATCCATAATAAATTGAATAGGAAGCCAATTTGACCGAATTGTGACTTGCAATTTGAATTCACAGTTGAAAAGTGGCGACTCTTGTCTAATCGATCGCTCCTGCGCCGCTGCCGGCTGGCCCTAGCCGCAGATTGCTCGGCGCCCCCTGTGGTGCTCGGTCGCTCGAGTTACGGCGTTGCTATAGCCTCTGCCTTCAGCCTTGTGAGCCCACGCCGGTCATCGCGACCTGCCACCGCTTCGCAGTCTGCCGGATGGTCGAAGGGAGAAGTCAAGGAGTCGGGAGATTCTTTTTGAGAGCAGCGAGTGTGTGTGGGACGGGTGAAGTCGGGCCATTGGCCACCATTGGGCCTTGTTGCCGTTGGGCCATCTGGTAAGCAAGGAATCCGAGCAATACAAGGGTGTTTGTTTTGGGCTGAAATCATGAATACACACTCATTTTTTTTTTGAATGCACATATTTATTTTAACCCTACAAACTGCGTCACCTTCTCGTCTAGGAGCGTCGGCCACGTCACCCTGAATATCATTGGTGGTCCAATCTGCCATCCGATGTCCTAGATTTCCTAAAGCGGATCTCGTTGACCACTCAAACTTCTCGGAAGCCTTTGAGCAGCTTAAAGAATGGAAGGCCTTTTTCTCCGAGCCGTGATATGTAACGACTTAGAGCCGCCATACAGCCGGTTAACTTTTGGACGTCTTTTACGCTTTTAGGAGGCTTCATCTTTAGAATGGCCTGTATTTTTTCCGGGTTTGGCCTCAGGCCGTCTTTACTTACTATTGTGCCTAACAGGATGCCGGAAGGAACCCCAAAGGTACATTTTTTAGGGTTAAGTTTCCATCGGAACTTGTTGAGGGCTGCAAAGGTTGCGCGCAGGTCATCTACCAGCGTATGAGCTGATTTTGTTTTTACGACGATGTCATCGACGTAAGCTGCCACGAGCTCTGCTCGGATTTCTTCGGCTAGGCATTTTTGTATTGCCCTTTGGTAAGTGGCCCCGGCGTTTTTGAGACCAAACGACATCGTAGTATAACAATATGTGCCAAAGGGTGTGATAAACGATGTTTTAGGCTGGTCTTCTTCTCTCAGAGAAATTTGATGGTATCCAGAATAGCAGTCTAGGAAGGATAAGCGTTTGCATCCGGCCGTGGAGTCGACGAGCTCGTCGATGCGAGGTAAGGCAAAGGGGTCTTTAGGGCAGTGTTTGTTGAGATCGGTATAATCAACACACATTCTCCATTCTTTATTCTTCTTTTGAACTAAAACCGGGTTGGCGAGCCACTCCGGGTGATACACTTCTTTTATAAAACCGGCAGCTAACAGCCGGGTAATTTCTACCCTAATAGCCTCCTTCTTGTCGCGAGCGAACCGTCGTAGCTTCTGCTTGATTGGTTTGGCGGTCTTCGAAACGTCCAAGGAGTGCTCGACCAGCTCCCGAGGTACACTGGGCATGTCCACGGGTTTCCACGCGAAGACGCTTACGTTGTCTCTCAGAAAGTTGACGAGCGCGCTTTCCTATTTGGGGTCGAGGTCGATCCCGATGCGCGCCGTCTTGCTGGAGTCTCCTTCGACCAGCTCCACCTCCTGGAAGTCCTTGCTCCTGGTCGCGGCACGCTTGGCTTCCTTGACTGGGATAGACTGCTCCTCTGGAGCCACTCTTACTGCATCCACGCGGGTTTCCTCCATGCGGATCGACAGGTCGTGGGCTTGAGCAGTCGCGAAGCTCTCCTTTTCACATTCATAGGCCGTGGAGATGCTCCCCCTGATGCTTAAAACGCCGTTCTCAGAAGGCATTTTTAGCAGGAGGTAAGTGTAATGCGGAATTGCCATGAACTTGGTAAGGGCGGGGCGGCCCAACAATGCGTGGTAAGATCCCTCGAAGTCTGCCACGATGAAGTTGATGTAGCAGATGCGATGGCGCTCCTTCGTTCCAAACTGGACTGGTAAGGTGATTTGGCCCAAAGGCTGAGAAGCCTGGGATGGTAGGATCCCCCAGAAAGGGGCATCGTATGGTTCCAAGTCGCCTATCGCGATGCCGAGCTCTGGTAACGCATGCTTGAATAATATGTCGAGGGCACTGCCACCGTCAACCAATACCTTCTCGAATCGTACTCCATCGATGGTGGGGTCAACAACAAGTGGGAAACGACCAGGTTCAGGAACCCTGGCCCACTGATCAGCTCTGCTGAACGAAATCTCTTGATGTGACCAGGCCAAATAGTTGGGGTCTGAGATTCTTTCGTCAACTCGGTCGACGGAGTAGACTGCTCGCTCCATTAGCTTGCGGATTCTCTTGTCAGCCAGGATTGCTTTGCCGCCGAATATGGTGCGTACGGACTTTTCGGCTTCTCTGAAGCCGCCGTGCTTTGGGTTTCTTCCCGGATCCTGGTCATCCTCATTATCCTCTTGAGGGCCCTTTCCTTCACGTCTGGTCGAGGGTCCGTCCTCGGTATCAGGGCGCTGCTTCTTCGAGCCATTGCGGAATATGGCTTTGAACCCTCTACATTCCTCCATCGTATGTCCTACGCCGGGGTGCGCTGGGCAGTCCTGCTTCAGGATTTTGGAGTAGGCTGAGTCATAATTGCGCTTGGCTCCCGCCTTGGTGTTATTAACTTCATTACCCGGTGCTCGGCCAGGGTTTGGTTGTCTTCTTCTTTCGTCACGGCTGTCGTACCTTCGGTTAGGGCGGCGGTTATCCCTGAACCTTTCACGGCGGTCATCTTGGGCTTCGTCGTGTCGGTCGCCACGGTAGTCATTGCGCTGGCGGTCGTCATGCCGGGGCCTCGGTTCCCGGCGGTCATCCGCGAGCTGAGTATTATATTCTTCTGCTCGGGCCCAGCTCTGGGCTATATTAAGGAGTTCCTCAACTGTTCGTGGCTCTTTTCGTAGCAGCTTGTTCCTCAGCCCTTCATGGTGGTGTAACCCTCTGATAAAAGCCGAGATGGACTCGTCGTCCGTGACGTTAGCTACCCGAATGCGGGCATCAAAGAATCGGCGGATGTAATCTCGCAAGAGTTCGCTGGGGCGGTCTCTGACGCGCTCTAGATCATATTTGCTAGCGGGCTGTTGACAAGTTGCTTTGAAGTTGGATATGAACGCCTTTTTCAGGTTGGACCAACTATCGATGGAGTCTGAAGGTAAGCTCAGGAGCCACTGGCTTGCAGCTTGGTTGAGGACGACTGGCAAATAGTTAGCCATAACATCTCCTCCTCCGCCAGCTGCTCGGACCGCAGTTTCATACAGCATGATCCACTGGCGGGGGTCCGCCTTTCCATCGTACGACCTCGGGTCGTGGATCTTGAAACCTCTAGGCCAGACGACAGATCAGAGTCTTCTCGTGAATTGTCTTGGACCAGTGAGGGTTTGATCCAAGAGACCATGCTCGCGATCCCATCTGTTACGCCTCTCCATCTCTTGACGAAGCCTCGTATCTTTGGAGTCTTCGATGTAGTTGCGCAGGTCAGACCTTTCATTAATGTGTTCGCGCAAGTCTCGAGGCTCAGCACTTGGATTGTTTCCAGCACGCTGGTCGGGCCCGCCGCCTGGGCACCTTCTGTGGTTATCGCGCTGGTCCTGGTTGCTGCTGGACTCTGGGTGGGGGTCTGGTTCTCTACGGCTTCTCCGAGATCCAGTGGGAGCAGCGTGGGACGGTCCCGCCACCTGGTCTTGGACCTGAACCAGAGATGCCTTTAGATATGCTCCGAGCTGCTCAAGTTGAGGTGTGACTGGGAGATTCTCGACCAGGTTCATGGCCATAGCCAGATTAGCTTGCGGTGTTCGATGTACTTGGTGGTTGCCGCACATGTCGAATGCGTCGTTTAAGTTGCGCTGTATGCGGTGGCCTCCAGGAGCTTCGGCTGCTCTCCGAGTAGCTCTGTCAGCGTTCCTGGCCAAACGCTGGGCTTTGGCCTCGTCTGTCTCACCATCGACCGCTGGCTCGTCGTGACTCACAGCGAATACCGAGCCCCCGTAGCGCGGGAGGGGTCCGAAGCCTGGGGGATAATCCGGCGTCTGATCTGGTGAATTGGATCTGGTCGATCCAGCGCTTGAGGCTGAGGCGGTGGTTGCAACGGAAGTGACGATCGCCATGCAAGCGTTGGTGCCAGGTTGCTTGAAGTTTGGCGGCTGCTCCTCAGGAGTGCACCGGTCCTTGGTGTTATCCTGAAAGAGTCCCATGACTTGCTCCTCATACGCCGAGGCCGAGTTCGTTAGCCCATGAGGGAAGGTAGGAACAAAAAGGCTGTGTTTCGTCCTGCTCGGTTCAGACTCCTGAGGAGGGCAAAACGTGACAGAGCGACCCGTAGGAGCGGAAGTGATGACCAGGCCGGTTTGAAGTTGCACGTGTCTCTTGGCACGAGCTGGTCGTCGAGGTTGCTGCCACTCTCCTTCGTCATGCTTGAGCTGAGGCGGACGATCTCCGATCGCATCTGCCAAAGCAAGGGTTTCGGTGATGCTTGCCGTGACCCGATCGATAGATTCGATCAGATCAGAATTGTCGGGGCGCCGTCCTTGGTAGCGAGAAAGCGTCGTTCTGCTTGAGGGCTCCGATCTTGGCGTCGGTGCTCCTGGTAGCTGAGGTGTTTGGGGTGTCTCCATGTTCCCGATCGCTGGGTCACCTCCGGTAACCCACGAAAAAGACCCGACGGTGATCGTCAGGCCCGCCGGAAGGTTCATGGAAACCGGAAAAGAAACCATCCGAGTCGTCATGACGTCCGCACGCACACTCCCCACGGTGGGCGCCAGCTGTCGACGGAATATAGTCGATAGCCCACCTAGGGGTATGCCCGGGGTGGTAGATTAGCGAGGAAGGCGCGTGGAACGACGATACGGACGTGACGCAGGGACGAAACTAGATGAACACGGGGGTTTTATCCAGGTTCGGGCCGCCGAGTTCAGCGTAATACCCTACGTCCTGCGTCGAGTTGTCTACTCTGTATATTGATGAACGTGTCTTTGAGAGGGGGTCCGTGCTCGCCTTA
Source organism: Coix lacryma-jobi var. lacryma-jobi (assembly GCA_009763385.1). Taxonomy (NCBI): domain Eukaryota; kingdom Viridiplantae; phylum Streptophyta; class Magnoliopsida; order Poales; family Poaceae; genus Coix; species Coix lacryma-jobi. The sequence continues at coordinate 3,121,325 of CM019829.1, forward strand.
TATAGCCATGGGGAGCAGGGTTACAGATCCTAGTAGATCGGACCTCATGATAAAGTAAGGAAACCTAGTCGATTACAATCCCGTATCGTAGAGAACACGATATCTTTCCTAACCGACTACGCTTCCTTGTCAGAGAAGGCTCCTATGCCGCCATCCGACCAGCTGGGTCGCCTGCCAGACCAGCTGGGCCTCGACGCCACGGTCCTTCACATTGAGTTGGGCCGGCCTTCATGAAGCAGCCCAAGTCTAGCCGTGAGGACACCTGGGTTTATACCCCCACACACTGCCTCTAGTATCTTCGTTGCCTCTCCTCGCCTTATGTGGCTCCTCATTTGAATCCGAAGAAACTAACATATAGTGCAGTTTCTGCTTTACTCTTCTCTCTCTCTCCCCCGACACGGTGTTGACGACCACGGATGGCACCGTTGGGAAGCGGCGGCTACGGCCGCCGTCCTCCTCTTCCCGCTTCGCATCACGTCCTGCCGGTAGGGCCCATGCCGCTTCCGCGCGAGGCATTGCCGGGACACGCCGGTACACCTGCCTAGCTATGCTATAGCTAGGCAGGGCACAGCGTGTGTGCCCAGGTGCGTGGCCGCCGCCAACAACTGCACCGCACGAGCTAGCCCTGCAGCGTTCCTGCCCCCACGATGTTGCGCCTCCTTTTGTTGTCCCACATCTGTTGTTGTGCTCCACGAAACCCTAGCGTTGCAGCCGGACAGGGTGGCAACGGTCGATGCCTTGCGAAGCGGCGTAGCGTTGCCAGGCTCCGTCGGTGGCGGCGCGGGAGCCGGCCTGGTTCTCTCTCTCTCTCTCTCTCTCTCTCTCTCTCTCCTGGAGCAGTAGCCCTAGCATGCGACACCTTGCCACGTCGAACCCCTGCACTGTCGGCTCCCCGAAGGGGCAGCCCCCTCTGCTTCATTCTCTTCTTGGCGTCTCCTTCCTAGGTGAAGCAAGGACCTCCCACTCATCTCTATTGGTCCCATTGCAGTCTCCTCTCTGTCCCTCCTCTAATCTGCCCTAGAGATTGACGCAATGATTCCATTCGTGCAACAGAAGACATGTATCTTGATTTATTATGTAGTGCAGGATGCATGTTCATTTGGTGTGCCAATTTTATGAATGTGTACTCCATTTTGCTCAGGTATCTTGATTTGTTTACTGCAGGAAGTTCATTTGGTGAGGTCGCAGGAACTTGGTTTGTTGATTCCTAAACTGCAGCTGCAGCTAAAAGCTCTGAAACATGAGCTTCCTAGCATTGTTTGCATTGAACGATTTAGAGTTTGAGGTTAGCAAGAGCATTCCTTAGTCCACACCTTTTTATTATTCATATGTCTCGTATTATTTTAGATCATGGATGCACATAGCGTAACAATAGCTTGCTATAAGCAGATCTCTATGGTGTATATAAGTATAATAACTACTGTATTTCTCTATGCCCATTAGAACGATTATTGAGGAAAACTTAGGTATATATGGCCGCTGCACACCAACTAACAACTCTTCTTGCCTCTCCAATGGGGACGAGCCCGACAAGGTGACTCCCTCCTACCTCGACGTCGTCCGCCGCCTACCTCGTCACGTGCCGCCGCCGCCCATGGAGGCACGTCTGCGTTCCGTCGTAGTCCAGGAGACCGTTGGTGCAGTGGTGAAGTCTTCGGTCCGGGGCGGAAGCAGCAGGGCGGACGGACGATGGCCCAAGCGCCCTAGGCCGCGTCCGCAGACGATCCATGGGCTGCTCATCCGCAGCAGTGGTGGCTGCGGCACTGCTAGCCGGGTCGCGCGCATGGGTGCCCGACGCGTGCCGATCCATCAAAGGCTCGGACCGCGGGCGGCCGCCGGCCAGCGTCGCTTCGCCGCACCTGATGATGCAGAGCGCTGGCAAAGGGTGCTGGCGCGCGTACCTTCGGATGGCCATGCCGAAGAGGGTGCTGGTCCAACGCGCCCCGTGCAGGCCGGGGATGCCACCCAGTCGCATTCCTGAGGTGTTGCGCGACAACTGTCTCTCCTCGTCGCACAAGGTGGCGACCTGCAACCTGCCACAACGTTGTCTGCGTTGCCGGCAATTTGGTCACCTTGCACGTGATTGCAAGCGCCTGCGCCCGCGAGCTTTGGGCTGCTCAGCTGCCACTAGAAATCAGTCTCGTTGCTCCGGTGTTGTGTGTTGTGGCTCCCAACAGGCCATCTCTAGCGTTGCAGCTGGTGATGTTATGGGCACTTCTTTGCCTATGTCCCATGACCTTGGCGGTTCCATGTTCGACATTTCAGGACGTCGGAGGCGTCAACAAAGACGGAAGCGAAAGCGTAAGCTTTCTGTGGAGCAAGGTCCGCAGGATGTCGGTGGCTCAGCTGTGTTTGTTGGAGCCGCACAGTGTGGCAACTTCAGTGAGCTAGGCCATGTTTGCAGGCTCGATCCGTTGACGTTATTGTGGCGCCAGGATATGGGGCATGTTGTTCAGGATGTTGCAGATGACCCAATGATGATGGAGCTCGCCACCTCGCCCCCTGTCATCCGAACAGCTGGAGCACCACATATTTTGCTTGCTGCTCACGTGGAGGACGGACCTAGGTGTGAGTCACTGCGCCTATAGGTGCGGGACATGTCAGTCGAGTTGTGATGGAGGATCCGATGATGATGGTGGAGCTCGTTGCCTCGCTCCATGCCATCCAGTCAGTTGGAACCCAGAGTATGGCGCCTTCGTCGCCCACGATGGATGAAGTCCATAATTTGCCAACTTCGCCTTTGCATACGTGTGCACTGGCTCCCGATCCTTCATCAGGGGGCTCCTCAGACCTCAGTGATGTGCAGAGTTTCATCGACGCTTTCAAGCTACCGCTTCAGCAGCCGCTTATTGTATCACCACCTTGGCTGCGTACCGGCAAGGCCCCAATGGTTGCTGAGGATGATGATATCGTTCCCAAGCGCAGTGCCTGTTTAGCTGCTAAGAGCAAGTTCAGAGAACCAAAGCCAGACGCTCAGGCAAGAAAGGTGCTCTTGAAAAAGCTCGGGTTTGATGTCCAGACGGAGAAGCCTGATGAGGCATCCTTTGAGGAGTTTCAGCAGATTTTCACCACGCCGTTGCCCCCTGGAACACGTGAGGCCATGAAGGTCCTCTTTCCGGGGAGAGGTTGGCCTCGTGTTCTGGCAACGGACGTCGAGTAGGATTAACGATTCCTACGCTTCCGTCTTGTTGTATTCATGGCCGTATAGTGCTTTGCTTGTGTTGTACCTGCTAGGCTTTTGCTCTAGCTGATCGAGGAACACTGGCTGGTCATGCATGCTAGCATCTTGCCAGTGGGCATGTGGCAGTTGGAGTTCGTCGATGTTGTAAAATAACTTCTTTCATCTTAATGAAATACGGGTACATGTACCTGTTCTCGAAAAAAAAAACTAACAACTCTTCTTTATTTTATGTTAATTTTAGTGCGGAGTGTAGAAGTAGATTACATAGCAATATATATAGTATATGAGAATGGATAATGGGATATGTAATTCGAACGTGCTGTCCATTGCTAATCTGATGGAGTGGCCTCCAAGTTGAATGCGTAACAGAGATTTGTGGGGCTACTTTACCTTGACAGCTAGCTTTTTTTTTTAGAGTTCGAGGGCGATTGCCCCAGCCTTTCAATTAAAATCAAAAGACCAAGATTCGTTTACAGCGCAGGAAAAGACCACATCCACACCAGCCGGAGTGGGGAAGTGATCCAGGAAAGAAGATAAAAACATTCTAGAAGCCAGGTAACAACATTCGCTAAAAACTGTAAGACACTAAACCCCATACTAGGTCTCAAGAGCCTCATTCAGAGCTATCCACCATGGTGAAGGCGCCTCCAAGCATTCAGGAGACCCAGCAACCCAGCCAGAACTCATCTTTTAAACGCCCAGCCCTTGGTTGAGCTTCAGACCATGCCCCTTGGAGCATCTGGCAGCCACCAAATCATCTTCACCGCCATCTTGATCTTTTCCAAGAAATCCTCCAAAAGTTCTTGTTTGTCCATTGGGCATAAAACCAACCAGTTTCGAAGAGTTCCATGTATCCTGTAAAACAACATTTCCATGCTCTTCCACCCAATACCCTGAAAGCATAGCTCATTCCTGAGTTTCCAAATAGACCAAAGGACAGCATAAGTAATCATGCTTAACAAGCTAAATTTCTTAGCACTATGCCACAAGCTACCAATGTCCAGAAGATTATCCCCAATAGGGCGTCCAACTATATTAGAAAACACTACCCAACACTGCTTAGCAACCACACACTCAAAGAACAAATGATAACTCGTTTCTTTCTCACAACAGAACAGGCACCTTTCATCATCTAGCTTTCTCCGTTTTGCTAAGTTATCTCTAGTAAGCACTCTATTATTAATAAGGAGCCAAAGAAACATTTGAACTCTAGGGGGAACTTTAACATTCCAAACAGCAGATACGTGAACCTGATGAATACCCCTAAAATTAATAATCTTGTAGAGGGATTGGGAGGAATAAATGCCTTTGGAAGAAAACTGCCAAACCATCTCATCATCATTCTCGGAGAACTGAATAGTAGAAACTATTTGAACTACTTCTAACCAAGATTGATAGAGAGAATCAGAAACAGTTCGCCTAAAGGTGCATTTTAAAGAAGACCCATCCCAAAGCTCTGTGATAGTTTTTCCCTGTTCATTTATGATCCTATAAAGAGGCCAGAACTGAACTGCTAAACTAGAAGTCCCTATCCAAGTATCCTCCCACAGTCTAATTCTTTTACCATTACCAACCTTCCATCTATATCCCATTTTAGCAGCTTGAATGGCCCACATAAAACCTTTAAAGAAGCTAGAGGAACTGTTAGGTCTAGAAGAGAAGATATTAGGATTTTCAGTCCCATATTTAAAATCTAAAAGCTCTTTCCAAAGCTTTTGTCTATCAGAATTATACCTTTTTAACCAAGAAGCTATAAGGCTAATGTTCAAATCTCTTAAATCAGGGATCCCCAAACCCCCATACTCCTTACACATGGAGACCAACTCCCAGTTAGCCAAATGGTATTTGTGGTTATTCTCAGAGTCATTCCACAGAAAGTTACTCATATGTGTATTCAGTAACTTTAAAGCCCATTTAGGGAATTTGATAAAAGAAAGAAGGTAGACTGGGATACTAGCTAGACATGATTTAATCAACGTAACTCGAGCCGCCATAGATAGCAACTTACCTCTCCACCCTGCTACTCTCTTCAGCATTTTATCAACTAAAGGTTGTACATCATCTCGGCTTAAGTTATCAAAATGGAGAGGTACGCCTAAGTATTTAATTGGAAAACTACCTACTGGGCAGGAGATCAGGTGAGCAAAACGATGTACATCCACATGATCTACATTCAAAGGGATAAGCTCACTCTTATGGAAATTTATCCTCATACCAGAGACTTGTTCATACCACATAAGAATGCACTTTAAATTTGCCAACATACCCTCATCAGCTTTGGAAAATAAGATAGTATCATCTGCATACTGTAAAGAGAGAATGCCACCAGGCCTAAAACTTTCTAACAGACCTGTAATCAGACCTCTCTCTAAGGCCTTTTTTAGCATTTTAGATAAACCATCACCGACAAGGTTAAAGAGGAAGGGAGACAAAGGATCCCCTTGTCTAAGACCTTTCCCCGGTTTGAAAAAAGAGCTTTCTTCTCCATTAACCAAGACACCTATCGAACCCCCAATAACAATCTGCTTAACCCAGTTTATCCAAATAGGATCAAAACCCCTATCTAAGAGCATATCAAAGAGGAAAGCCCAACTCACCCTATCATAAGCTTTTTTGAAATCTAATTTGACAATCACCCCTGCCTCACCACTTTTATGAATACTATGCACCAGCTCATGGGCAACTACCACACTTTCTAAAATAAATCTTCCTTTAATAAAAGCAGACTGACTAGGGGCTACAATTTTTTGCATCACAGAAGTCAACCTAAGGGTTAACAATTTCGAAAAAATTTTAAAACTACAATTCAGCAAACTAATGGGTCGAAAATGTTTCATATTAGTTGCATCACCAACCTTTGGGATAAGGGTAACTAAAGCAAAATTAAGCCTATATAGGTCTAACTCACCTCTATGAAAATCAGCAAGGAGACGTACAAAATCATCCTTAACTAAGTACCAAAATTTTTGGTAGAACAAAAAATTTAAACCATCAGGCCCTGGGGCCCCTTCTGCATAACAGCTGAAAACAGCTTCGTTAATCTCAGATTCAGAGAAGGGGGCAATGAGACAATTGTTATCATCCCTATTGACCTTATCTTCCTCTCCCCAAAAATTAGGTTCTAACTTAATCCCAAACTCTGTTTCTTTTGCAAAGAGATTTTTGTAAAAGTCCGTAGCTACTCTCAGCATGCTTTTCTGATCATGAACCAGCCCATTTGGGCCTTCTAAACCCTCAATTTTTTTCTTTCTACTCCTTTGATTTGCTACTGCTTGGAAGTATGCAGTATTCCTATCGCCTTCCAAAATATTCCTATCTCTAGACCGTTGTCTGGTTTTGATCTCCTCCAAGGCCCAAATATTTTCTAACTTATCCTCAACTAGTTTGAGTTCTCTAAATTCAACACTATCTAAACCCCTGGACTCAGCTAGGCCTTCCAGCCTAGTGAACTCTTTGGAAAGCTCATTCTTATCCTTATTCTGGGCAGCTACTTCATTAGCAGCCCACCCTCTAATCAACCTTCTAAGGGTTCTAACTCTAAATTGCCATATATCCATGCTTTTCCGAAAAGAGCAAGGAGTACCCCAGGCTTTTTTAACCATATTCTTAAAGGACTCTTTTTCTAACCACCACTTTTCAAACCTAAACCTTTTCTTTCCAAAACACAGATTATTTCCAGCATTTAAGACTAGAGGATTGTGATCACTAGGAAGCCTTTCCAGGGCTTTCACGCTAGCTAGAGGAAAAGCAGCATCCCAAGAACTGGTCACAAAAATTCTATCTATTCGAGCCAAGACAGGTTGTTCCTGATTGTTAGTCCAAGTAAATTTTTTGTTACTAGAACTAATTTCAATTAAAGCACACTGACTCACCCAGTCATTAAAACTATCCACCCATCTATGATTAACCACTCCATTACTCTTATCACTAACAAATCTTACTAAATTAAAGTCCCCTCCAATAAGAATAGGGCCACACCAAGAATTCATAACAAAATCTAACTCATCTAAAAACTCTTGTTTCAGCTCCTCATAAGCAGGGCCATAGACTACTATAAGTTTCCAAATAAAACCATTTGCCTTATTGGTCATCATAACACTAACAGAGAATTTCAGAACAGAACCTACTACCATATTAAAACAATCTGAATTAGCCCCACCTAGGATTCCTCCAGCAGAGCCTTTAGCTTCCAAATGAAACCACTCAAAGGGAACACTACCAGTAAGAGACCTAAGTAAACCAGAGGATAGATTATTCTTTTTAGTCTCCATAATTCCCACAAAGTCTGCCCGAGAATCCCTAATCCTACTAACTAGAGCAGGAATTCTACCAATTTTGCCTAAACCTCGAATATTCCAGAATAAACCTATCATTTGGATTTTTTCTTATTTTTCTTCCTAGGGCCTACTTTGGACCACCCTAACTCCTGGTCATCCAAATCAGGAACAGAATTTCCATTCTGCTCATTAAGCAAAGAGAAGTCAGTAGAAACGTCTACCTTATGATCACTAACATGGGAGACAGTACCTGTCCTCAAACTATCCTGACAACATAACTGGTCACTACAAGCTACTTTACTCTCATTAATTCTATTTTTATCCAGATCTAACATCACATCAATAACAGGATTTCCATCCTCAACAACAATACCAATTTCCTTGGCAACAGAAAGAAGATGATTTTTTGAGATAGAAGGTGGATGGGGATTTTTCTTAACCAAACCTGTATTTTCTTCCAGATTCCATTTCCTCTTAAAGTCCTGAGCATTAGCTAGCACTGGCCTCCCATTATCAAGATTTCTGCTACTCCTTCTCACAGGCAGCACTGGTCCCCACTGCTGTTTTTTACTAGCTCTCTTATTCTTTTCATGAGCAACAACACCCTCAACTTGCTGCTGTCCCTCAGCCCCTGGAGGAATAGGCTGGTTGACTGTGAAGTTATCATCCTTTGTCTCTAAGCCTACAGAAAGGGACTTAGACTCATGTTTTTCTGACTCCTTGGTTTGAAAAACCCCAGGATTGTCCACCCCATGCACAAGTTGTTTTTGGTTTTGTAGATCATAAATCCACTCATATGGCAGTTGGGCTAGATCATCATCATGTTGCAGAACAGTTATCAGGCTCTCTTCCACATCTTCAGTCTCCATTGACTCCTCTGCCAGCTCCATGGCTTCAAGCAAATTCGCACAAACTAGACTTCCATTCAAATTTGACTGCATCTCATCCTCCTCAAAGAGCAGACTCCTTTTAACAGATTTGTTCTCTGAGGGAACACTCTTACTGCCATGTGTTGTCTTGGCAGATGGACCATCACCATCCTGCTGAGTCGTACCATTGTCACTAGCTCCCTTAGCACCTCCCTCTTCTCCTTCTGTATTTTCTTTAGGGTCATCATCCAATAAGTCATCCTCCTCTAATTCCTCAACTCCCCCATCCAAACCAGAATCGCCATCAGTTGAATTTTCTGCTTGCTCATAACCCTCAGTCTTGAACTCGATAAGATATATACCCTTCTTGAGAACAAAAACTCTCTTCCTTGGGACTCTGGATGGGTCCTTGCATTGGATCTTGACTCTTACCATGCAGAAGAAACTGTTGAAGAGAGCCTGCCAGTCTAGTTCCACCATCAAGCCAACACTCGAAGCTACTTCTCTGACAGAATTCCAATCAACCCACTTTGGAGGAATTCCCTTAATCTGAATCCAAACATCAAACAAGCTCCCAATTGGTTCAGCATCCCCATTCCACACACTCAGAGAAGCTATCACTGTAGGTCTATTCAGAAACAGTCCCACTCACCACTTGACGGTCTCCACCCAACTCAGATGAACCTATAGGAACTGGCTCCCTGGCCTCATGAACTTGATTCTGATTTTGCCCTGCTGCTGGCCTAACCATCTGCTGTTGTCTCCCCCTTCCTCTCCCAGGACCACCGCCGCCCCTAGGTCTCTGACCATCAAACTGTCTGTTGAAGCTCTGATTAGAAGGATGAGGAGGAGGAGGGGGGCGAATTGGAACCTGAGGTTGATTCGGGAAGAAACCAAACGGAGGAGGTGGCATCGGCTGATTGTAAAACTGCGGAGGAGGCGGAAGTGGAAACTGGAATTGATTCCAGCCCCCTCCCCCCCCCCCCCCCCCCCCCCCCCAGTTCTCCCAATCCTCTTCTGGACTCCGAGGCCTGGGACCACGACCTCTCCCCTGGCCAGCCATTGATTCCTTGACGACTTGGACGAAGCTCTTCCGCTTCCCCTCTCCCCAGATCGAATCCGCGAAACTCAGCTTGAGAGGAGACTTGAACCACTTGTCGCCTTCACCAACTGCGAAGCAATCCGAACTGGTGAAATTTTTGGACTCCCACTGATCCTTCCTAATCCACACTAGGTCACCCTCTTTGTTCCCCTTAACCCTAACTCTCCCCTCCCCTGGCTTCGATTTGGGGACGAACCACAACTGGCCCCAGAAGCTCTGGATCTCATCGCCCTCTCCAAACGGGTCGCAGGTTTCGGATCTCACCTTTCCCGGAGTTTCCACCCGAGTCCGCAGCCTGGAAAGAGGTGGCCGAGGCCGAGCCACCTGTTCCCCAGTCGTTGCGCCACGTCTCCCCTTCTCCTTGGTGAGAGCGTGCCACGGGCCTGGGAGCGAAACGCGGCGCGGAGGTGTTCCACGCTCGCGGAAAGGGGACGACGGGAACACCCGCCTCGCCGAGGGGCTGCTGCGCACCCCCGCGATGGGCGGCGCAGGGGACGCCGCCGGTCTCCGCCGCCCCGCCTCGAGAGAGCCCCTCGCCATCAGGGAGTCCGCACACCTGCAGCCCGTGGCCGTGGCGCAGACGAGCTCGTCGCCAGCGGGGTGCACCGCGATGCCGCGCGGCGCGTCGCCAGCGCCGCCTTCCCCGAGCACGGCCCTCGCCGATACGACGGTCTCTGCCCCCAAGCAAGGTCCAGGGCTCCAGGCCTATGCGAGGGCCAGCGAAAGCGGCAGTGAGAGGAGCGGGGAGGAGGCCGGCAGGGAGGCGCGAAGCCTGCGGAGCAGCTGGCGTGGGGCGAGCAGGGCGGCCGACAGCTAGCTTCTGTTGACCCGTATATATATACTCGTATTTATCTTCCGTTAGTTATCATAGGTTTCTTCCGCCGCCGCCGCCGCCGTCGCCGCCGCTCAAATCTGGGCCTCCTCCAGTTTAATTTGCAGTGAAGACGACCACTGACTGATCCATCAGCCATCATGAGCCGATATTCCTTATTAATCCTTGCCCGTCCGCCTATGTACCCCGACGACGATCTCGATCTGGATCCGCCTCCGGGTTCCATCCTCGTCGACCGGCGCGGCTACATCGACGACCGCACCAACGCCACCACCGCCGAAGGCGTCACGAGCAGGGGCAAGCGCATCAGGGTAACCTTCTGGATGGCTCACCCGCCGCGCTGCTCCTTCTTCACGGTCCACACTCCACAGCCCTGATGCCTGATCTAGACAGCTCCGCGTTCGGCGGCATGCATCCCCGAGCTCGTCAGCACGGAGGACGACCTCGCCTTGTTTCGCACGCGTCCCGATCTGCGCTCTGGGTGACGACGGCGTCGCGTGGAACAACGGCCCCTTCGTCTACCAGGCCGGCGGCCGGCGGCCGGCGGCGGCGGCAACGACAGCAGGGCCTCCGTCGTTGGATCTGATCCCCAAGGCTCCCTACGGACGACTCTTCTTCAACGAAAACGCTGGCCTCCTGCGCTGTCGTGCCGGCGGCGCCGGCGGCAACATGCATTATTATTATTATTATTATTATTATTATTATTATTATTATTATTATTATTATTTCATTGCTCTACTCTGCTGGGCATTCCGCGTGGGAGAGTACAAGCTGCACCTCTACGACTCCCTCCCGGACAGGGACATGGAGCTGCAAGCTGATGCACCTGCTTGCTGCTTCGTCAGAAAAGAAATTGCTCTACACCTACGCCAGCAAGGTGGTCAGTTAGTCAGTACTGGAGGGGAGCTCGGGTCCATGGGCTGGGTTGACCTCTGGCGAGGCATCCTCGATCGTCTGCGACATCCTCAAGGACAGCGCCGGTCGAGCTTCGCTACATCCCGCTGCCGTCTCCATTGGTGCCCTGCAGGGCACTCAAGGGTCATCATTGTTGTTGAAGAAGGCTGCATCAAGTACTTGGAGATGTGTCGTTTACTCACCGGACCTGAACCTGAAGGCCGGTGGAAGGCATCAGTCACATGGGATGATGGGAAAGGAAGGATGGTTCTTGGAATAATGAGTGGAAGAAGGACTTTGTGATCCAAGTTCCCAAGGACCCAGCACATACCAATACCACCGCCAATAACCCTGCGCTGATCAGCAGGAGGCTGAGGCTGATGGAACCAAAGAGCAGCCAACCTTGAAGGGATACTACTCAGGTTATTATCCGGCCCTGAGCCACCATGATGGTGATGTTGTTTACATCATGGACAGACACAACCTCGATGACAAAAATAATGCGACTGTGTGATTGCTGTTGATATGAGGAAACAGACTGTGATTGCTCCACCAGGTAATTTTGTATTGTAGATAGACTCATTATTAGTATGTGTACGCTGCTTATGTCTCAGGCTTATTTATATACACAACTGCTTAGTTTTTTTTTTTGACAAGAACATTATATATTATATTATGCATCGGACAACATGACGTTGGGTTCGGAAAACCCAATTACAGGAAAGGCACCACGAAGCACCATGAGTTGAAAATCTACTTTTGGATATTGCATTCCCAGAGCAGAAACCGAACAAGGAAATTTTAAAAAGGTATCTGCACACGATCGATCCAAAAGAGTTGATGAGTCCATGACGTGCCCCAAAAGGAACACGGCAATCTCACCGGTTATTGGAAGCACGAACCATCGAGGGCCTCGCAAGCACCGATGCTGCAGAGGTTGAAGACTGAGCCGTAGATACAGAAGAAGCGACACCGGGCTCAGAATACTTTTGGCAGAGAGTCGATGCAGATAATTCGTCGAAGCCTGAATTATGGATTCCGCTATTGTAGGGGTTAGACGTCTCTTTAAAGTAGCATAGTCGAAGCACTGACGATGACATGGAGCTCCGAGGGATGGAAGCTCGAGCCGAACCCATTGAGTTTCCCCAGACCTGTTATGGAAACGGGTTGGAGAACTGGAGATCCGACAGACCCAAGCAGGACCCAAACCCGCTGCCAAAACCAGCACCCAAAACAAAAACGGGTCGGGTCTGCACCCGAGAACCCGCTTTGACCTTGCGGGTGGATCTGGATCATGTCGACGGCCGCCGCCGCGGCGAGGAGCGGCGCCAGGCCCCGACGTCCGCGCATCCAGCGAACGCCTCTCGCACGGACGGCTCGGTGACCCGCGGGGTAAGCGAGCCGGTGTCGATGTCCTCCGCGAGGTGCTCCCAGTTGAGCTGGAGGAAGCGGACTCGTGGATGTCGCGTCCGCACGGCTGTGGCCCGACGCCGACGCACGTGGGGGAGTCGGCCTCAAGGCGCGGGCCGCGGAAGGCGACGCGAAGCAGGGGGGTCACGCGCGCCGCGTGGCGCACCCCTCGGCCCTCGGCTCCCGGCCCCGCCGCGTGCCCGCAGGCGTCACATGCGTGCGCCGCCCGCCGAGGCGCGAGCGCTGCGTCGTCCATCCGTACACGCTGCGGGTGCGTGCGAGAGCGTGGCTGTCCGGCGCGCACTGCCCCCCACCGACCCGCCGCCGTGGCGGCACGCCCGCGCCGGCGGAGGCCAGGCGGCCGACGGCAGCCGCAGTCCCCGCGCCGCCGAGACGTAGGTAGGCGACCGCCGCCGCGGAGAGGAGCGGCACCAGGCCCCGACGCGCGTGCAGCCATTATTGAAGGAAAAACAAAGGAAAAACAGGAAAAAGAAAGGTGGGAGAGGATGGAGAGGGGGAGGAGGGGGCCGGCTCGCCTGCCCAAACCACCGGCGAGGACGCCGGGGATAGGGCAGGGGGCCGGCAAGGGAGACGGTGGGGAAGAAAGTTTGGGAGAAGAGGAGAAGACGGCACTAGGCCCCTCGTCAACTTGGTCAGAGTTTCAGCGAGCTCACAACTGCTTAGTTACCTAGGTCGATCTGGCAATTGGAACTGCATATAACAAAAGCTACATTATATATGGTTCTAGCTAGCATATGTATAGACACTAATTCAATGCTGTTTTAAACACATCCATATATATACTTGTGTTAACTATAATGTACTCCCTTTTCATTATATGGGGCAAAGGCAGACACGGAGTTTTATAATGTAATAAACCAGTATTCTCCAATTTAGCAAAGAATGAGCCTCACATGAAAAATTATATTTTTGGATTCATACCTGAAAAGTAGTTTCTTGTTGTTACCAACTTATGGCTACGTATTTTGTTGTTGTAGACTTGTAGTGTAGTAGACACTAATAAAAATCAGTCTAGCTTTGGAGAGCATGATGATGCTTAGTCAAACCATGTCCCATAATAGTTGTCATTATATTCTAGCCTTCTACATTTGTCCCAAATTAGGCCCTCTTTGGTATAGGGCTTTATTGGCTTCTCTAAAAACATAAGCAAGAAAAATTATATGTTTTGGTGGCTTTGGCTTCTAGGCCCAAAACAACTTTAGCTTCAAAATGCTTTTGGCTTCAGGCTCCGTTCCTCTGCATGCTTGGGCTTCAAGTTAAGCTGGTGGAGAAGCCCCTACAAAAACCCTGACAAAGAGGCTTCAGTTGTCATTTTCATCCTTCCGAATACACTTTTCTCTTTTCTAGATACATCTCTCTCCTCGTTTCCTGTGCACCCCACAATTTTTTCGCTCCCTAATAATGCCTGTGTTCAGAACTAAATTGAAAACTAATATGGCATGGATGGACTGCTATTTTATAATGTGAAGATTACAGTTCTATGTATTAAGGGCCTGTTTAGATCCCAAATTTTTACGTTCTAAAACTTTACAAATATTTTGATTGTAAACTTTACGATCTAAAATTTTACAAGTGCTTGTTTAGTTAGCTGTAAACTTTACTCTTGCCCTCATTGAATGCTGGTTTTTACAAGTCTTGTAAAGTGGGCTGCACGGGACCCCAGACAAAATTACACTCTTTTGGGCCTTAGGGGTTCCAAATTCCAAATTTTTACAAGCCATGTTTACCCACACTTTACAGCCCCATGTTTAGTTCCAAAATTCCAAAAAGTGACACAAATCCAAAATAATTTGGAATTTTGGATGCATCTAAACAGGGCCTAAGTTTATCGCAAAATGAGGAGTTGAAGTTTGACCACCCAATACCATTCTTTACTTACGGCATGTAACTTGTTCCTGTTATCGATCAGACCGCGCGATGCAAAATTTGCACGCATAAAGCAACACTTCTTGCACATAATCATTTTAGTTAGATAATTGTTCTGCTCTTAGTCTATTACGGCATGTTGTAGTTCGATAATCTATTTGCTCGTCTTCTTGTTGTCATTTGAACTAAAAATTATTTCCATATACAAACACACAAATTAAAATTAAGCATAGTTACTAGGGAACGTATGCTATATATGCAAACTAGACTTTTATACAAACTATGCAAACTCTAATCAAGACCACAAGAATGTAATCTGATGGCTGGTAATTTTAGCACTCAAACCCCTCCACTCATGAGAGTGTTTTGCAACAGCCGGATGGGATGAGTGGAGGGGTTAAGTGCTAAAATTACCCGCCATCAGATTAGATTCTTGTGGTCTTGATTAGAGTTTGTATAATTTGCACAGGAGTCTAGTACGTTTGCATAGTATATGTTCCCTAGTTACTATCATCACGTGTGAGTTGTATTATTCTAGAATTACCAATTGGTTGATGAAGTTTAATTTGTGAGCCTTCTTCTTTGTGGTATCTGTTTCTGAATTTACTAATGTTTAATTTGAACTGATTTTGTACCAGAGCAGATTCGTTAAGTAATATATACACTGTTTTATAGAGGGAATGCTGCTACTGAAACAAGTAAGGACGAAACTCATCTGCAATTAGGCAATCAAGGAGGTCCAAGGAAGAATGTGCAATCTCAGATGAGTTCTTTTTTTTTTCTGAAAGATCCAGTTGCCCGGCATTAAATTAATAAGAAGGGGAGTTGCAACTTACAGGCGCAAGGTGCGCACTAACCCAATGTGGTAGACCACCACACTGTGTTCAAAAAAGAAAAATAGCTGACTACTCGCGGTTTTGGATTGCAATCCAAAGAGAACTAAGGGCCCTATTACCTGCCGCTGCCCAGTTGGAACATTCATCTTGAATTCTTGAGAGGACCTGGAGCTCGTGGCTTCGTGTGTCTTCAAAAACCCTTGCATTTCTTTCCTTCCACAGGTGCCAAAGTGTCATCATGGAGATCGAGTGGGCGACCCTGGGGCCTTGTTCAACCAGCTTCGAAAACCAGTCCTCCATGTCTTGCGCTTCTGTCCAGATTGATGGTTGGAGATTTGTGCACCTGCTCGAGTCAGCAACTAGCCTCCACACTTTTGTGGAAAAGGGGCACTCAATGAACAAATGACAAGCTGTTTCTAGGTTCCTTTCACAGAGCATGCAGAAATAGTTATTTGGACAGCCCCGTTGCTGTAGCCTGGCCGAGGTCCAGACTCGATCTTGTAGTAGCAGCCAAACGAAGAATTTGCAGCGTGGGGTAGCCTTTGCCTGCCAGATAAGCTTTGGGAAAGTCGATAGTACTTGGCCGCAGAACTGGATTTCGTAGGATGACTTGGCCGTATAAGTTTCGGAACGTTCCAGGATCCAGGTGATGTGGTCCGCTTGATCTGCTGATAGGCTGAGCTGCAGGGAGCGGATTGACCGCCTTAGGTGCAAGAAGTCTCGAATTATGTCTGGGCTCAGATCATGTGCAATGTCCTGGATCCACTTTCCATTATGTAAGGCCTCCTTTACCGTGCGCTTCTTCCTTCTGCTGTGTTGACAGAGCGTAGGGAACATGGAGGCTGGAGATCGACCGTCTACCCAGCTTGAGTACCAAAAGGATGCCTTTTCCCCATTACCAATAGTTACTCGGGTTGCAGCGCTGAAAAGTGCGAGGTCAGTATCATCCACAGGCAGCTGTGAACCCAACCATGGTCTGTCTGAACTGCTCCACTCCATCCAAAGCCACCTTAGTCTCAGCGCTCTATTGAACTTTTGCAGTTCTAGAATGCCCAGACCGCCGACAGACATCGGTTTTGCCACAGCATGCCATGCAACTTTACATTTGCCACCTGTTATCTCACCATCGCCTGCCCAAAGGAATTTTCGTCTCACCTTGTCTAGATCTTTCAGAATCTGTTTTGGCGCTTTGATAGAGGTCAGCATGTAGATCGGTATGCTTGTCAGTACTGACCGTACGAGCTCTCGATGCCCAGCCGGGTTTAGTAGCTTCCCTTGCCATCCAGCAAGCCGACTTCTTGCCTTGTCCACGTAGCTTTGCAGGTGGATGATTTTCAGATGCCTAAGAGTGAGTGGGAGGCCCAGGTAAGTCATTGGGAAACCAATTTTCTGCCCTTCGAAATCCCTTAGAACATGGTCCAGATCTATGTTGTTGTATCTAATTGGTGCTACTGAGCATTTTGACCAATTCAGCCTGAGACCAGTTACGGCACCGAAATGACTTAAGATCTGCAGCAGCGAGGATACCTCCTGCTGGTTTGGATTTAAGAAGATGACTGCGTCATCGGCGTACATCGAAATTCTGATTTTTGCCATTCTTCCTCTGAGGGGCGTGAGGACACCTTCTTCTGTTGCCATCTCCAGTATGTGCTGTAGAGCATCAATCGCTAGAATAAAGAGGTAAGGTGAAAGTGGGTCACCTTGCCTCAAACCTCTGGAGTTCCTGATGCTTTCTCCTGTCACACCGTTTAGCAGCACCTGGGAGTGCGAAGTACGAAAGAGCAGTGTGATCCAATTTCTCCATCTGGCACTGAATCCTCTGTGCTGCAGGGCTTCCAAGAGGTACTCCCATGAGACTGTGTCAAAAGCTTTGGAGATGTCGAGCTTGAAAAGAAGTGTTGGTGTCTTGGTTCGGTGGTATGCACGGGCTAAGTTTCTCACATACATGAAATTATCATGTATACAACGGCCCTTTATAAAAGCACTCTGAGAAGGGGAGATGAGGTTGTCAATATGTCTGGACAGCCTGAGGGCCAGTGTTTTCGTGATGAGCTTTGCAAACGAGTGCACCAAACTTATAGGTCTGAAGTCCCTTGCGTACTCTGGATTGTCTTGCTTTGGTATGAGGACTATGTTTGCCCCATTTAGCTTTTCAAGGGGGCCTGCCTGCAAGTTGTAGAAACATTGCATTGCCTCCATCACTTGCTCCTTGATAAGCAGCCAGAAGATCTTATAAAAAGCCCCAGTAAAGCCGTCAGGCCCCGGGGCCTTTTCTGCGGGCATCATTTTTATGGCCTGTAGGACTTCGTTTTCGGAGAAGGGTTCATCCATGGATTCATCTTCTATGTTGGGCAGAGACGGGGACTCCCAATGTAGTGTCTGTGGTCGGTGCACGCTTTTGCCCAGCAAATCTGAGTAGTAAGCGA
This sequence comes from Coix lacryma-jobi var. lacryma-jobi, assembly GCA_009763385.1. Classification (NCBI taxonomy): domain Eukaryota; kingdom Viridiplantae; phylum Streptophyta; class Magnoliopsida; order Poales; family Poaceae; genus Coix; species Coix lacryma-jobi. The sequence continues at coordinate 3,139,039 of CM019829.1, forward strand.
ACAGAATGGCTTCCTTTTCATCATGGTTCCATGTGATGATGTCTGACTGGTTCTTGAGATAAGCTATAAGGTTTCTCCTCTGCCTGCCTTTTGCCCGTTGGTGGAAAAACTTGGTACAAGCATCCCCTTCTTTGATTTGGGTTAGCCTAGAGCATTGTCGTCGCCTTGATCTCTCGATTGCCGCCCAGCCCAGCACCTGCTGCTTTAATTCTTTTAGCAGTAAGAGTTCTTGCTCATTCAAGGTTCTCGATTCCTGTGCCACTTCAAGCCTCTGGATGGCTTCATTCGCAATGTTGAACTGCATTTTTGCCTTACTAAACAAAGATTTGCTCCAGAGCTTTATCTTCATGGAGGTTTGGGATAGACGATTGTGTAGCCTCATCATCTGGTTTGCCCCAGTTACCGGACTATTCCACGCCTCCTCAACTACTTCTCTGAAACCTGGTGCTCTTGTCCAGAAGTGCTCGAGTTTGAAGGTGGCCATTCTTGGCCTAGTCTGTTGGCTGCACAGGAACAGGGGGCAATGGTCTGATAGTGAACTGGAAAGAGCCTGGAGGGTGATCCCTGGGAATAAGTTTATCCAGTGCTGGTTATAAAAGACACGGTCCAGGTGGACAAGGGTTGGGCTGGCCCTGCCATTGCTCCAAGTATATCTTCTGTTCATGAGTCTTAGTTCAAGGAGGTCACTGGCATCTAGAGTTTGTCTGAAGCGTCTCATCATACCACGGTTTACATTGCCATTTGTTGACACCAGATTTTCGCACACGTAAGGATATGACAGATGGGCCCAGCCAGCAGAAGGAGAAGGATTCGGCAAGCAATCAACAACTTTTCGGACCTTAGAGTTTCGACGTTTGTCGGTGCGGTCGGCTATTTCATGAAGCCATAGTTCCATTCGGGAACGCGTATCGCAGGTAAAGCTGGCTTGCACGAGGAGACACATGGTGATGGAAGGCACCAAATAATATAGAATTTATATCTTTTCCGTATCTCTTTGTAAAGTCGTGATCGTCTAGGACTCATGTTTCGTCCAGGGTATAAATATAAGCCCTCGACCATTGTAAAATTGTTCACAACCACATCAATACAACCGGCCCCGTGCCATCTTCGAGTCCTTATAGTCGTGTCGTCGAGTTCTTCAAGAGGAATCATCGATCCGTCGACCTCCGTAAGTACCGGCAACCTTGTCATCATGTCTAGTATCATGCGGTGGATTTAGATATGATGCAAGTAGTCTCGTATGTTAAGCTTAGTATCGTGCGGCAGATTTAAGCTTATGACGGGAAGTTTTTACCTATGACTTGTATCGTGCGGCGGATTGAGTCATGAGTAAAGATAGTTATCGGCTCTGTTAGATTTGGCAGATCTAATAGATTCATTAAGTTATCACGTGTTATATGTTTTATTTATTTAACTCGTACAACACTTTTTGCCCAATCTAGATTGATCTTCGTTCGGCCTTGTTGCACGAGTTTGCTTGTGCTTTGCTAATTATAAGATCATGATGGCCGAATCGACTTTCAATCTAGGTTGTTACATGTTGCGGGTTCATACATGCCGATCATGTTTAGGCTTTGATAGAGCTGGGTGCCGTGCGGCAGGTACATGTTTTAGATTAGTTTAATCATGCTTTGACTGTGTGTTTCTTCTTCATGGACCCCAGTTCGGCTAGTTTGCCGATTCTGGTCAAGCTTACATGAGTAATGAGTATGTATAGATCTGTTCAGATGTATGTGTGCTTTTAGCTTCTTATAATTAGATCGTATCATGCGGTGGATTAATCTAATTATAAGGAGTGGTGTAGATTTTTAGTAAGTGGTATCATGCGGTGGATTAGCTTTGCTTGAGTTTATGCCTGACGGGTTTATGAAGGCTGGACGTGCGGCAGACTAGCTGGATTGGCCTATGCATATGTTATCTGAATAGATTTGTATTTACAAGTTACCCTCTTTATCCTTTTGTCACATATGTCTTCGGCATTCAACATGTTTATGAGATTTATCTTTTATACTTGCCGAATGACATTATAAACCTGTTTCGGCAAACAACTTTTATAGCTGTGTGCCATCGTGATTGGCTTTCAAAGCCGTACATATGGAACTGTCTGGTCTCACCCAGCATGTTCCAAGGTATTCTCACACTTTTGTCCCTTGTTGGTTTTCAGGTCAAACCGACTGGCACGCTTCCGGATTCAGTACGCTCCGGGCACCCGATTGAAGCCAGCCTCGTTCGGCTTGCTGTGTGCCTTGACGCGAGGTGACGAATTTTGCGTCAACACACTTTTTGGCACGCCCGGTGGGACCCTTCATTTCAAGATGCCTGAGATTAACGAAGATCAAGTCTTCGAGGTGACCATGGACGATTTGCCGCTAGAATCAAAAGATCTGTTGCAGCGAGCTTGTGATGAATTCCAGCGCAAGTGCTTGGAGACCTTCTCCAAGAATAAAAGCGGCAAAGTCTATCAGAAGTAGACATTCCTGAAGGTTGTTCCTCATCACCAACTTGAGCTGCCTGACGGTAGCGAAGAAGCGGCTCTCCAGAAGATGGCGGAGATGATGCATAGAGTCGTATCAGGAGCAGTGACCAGTCATCAGTCGGCTTTCCTGAACACCTTTCGTGCTGTCATAGTCGATACTTTCGGTTTAAACGCGGATAAGTATTTTGAAGAAGCTGCTGGTCCGATACGGGGGCCATTGTTGTTCCAAGTACCTCAACGCCGGAGAGTTGCCGAAAACAGTGGAGCTGGCCCGAGCACGGGTGGAATGGCGTCTCAGGAAACACAACAACTTCCCCAGACCTATGGCCAGCTCACGTTTGGCACAACAGGGAACGTCCCACCATCTGCTTCTAGAGTGTCTCCTGTGGCAAACAGGATACAGAAAGATATGTTTGGAGACGGATATCGGGAATTCATGGACTATAACTCGATTAGTGCTCTTCCGAATCCAGGCTACAGGAGTTCAGCAGGATTACATACTGGGGGGCAAGCACAAACAGCTCCTGATTCAAACGTTGACCTCATCATGCAGAAAATGGCTGATATGATGCAGAATCAGTTCGGCCTAAAGCCAAAGAATCAAACATACACATATAAGTCTCTTTACCCAGAGTGGTACAATCGGGTGGCTCTCCCTCCGAGAGTCAAGCCTCCTACTGACCTGACCAAGTTTTCAGGCCAAGATGATACCAGTACCAGGGAGCATATCAGTCGTTACCTGATGCAGCTTGGCGAAGCGTCGACAGATGAAGCTTGGAGGATTCGATACTTCCCATTGTCGTTGACAGGACCAACCTTTTCTTGGTTCGCCTCTCTGCCAGCGAATTCCATCAGTACGTGGGTGGAGCTGGAGCAGAAATTCCACTCATACTTCTTTACGAGAACCAGTGAGAAGAAGTTGGTCGACCTCATGAGCTTGAGGATGAAGCCTGGCGAGACGCCGCAAGAATATCTGCGCCGATTCAGGGAAACCAAAAATCTTTGCTATTCTCTGAATTTGCCAGATGATCAGTTACCGGGGATAGCCATAGCTGGCATGTTGCCGAGCATCAAAGAAAAGCTGTTCGGCATGGACTTTGAAGATCTCGGGCAGTTATCACAAAGATTGGCTATGATGAGCAATCAAGCTCAGGGATTCAAGAGGAGCAACCAGTTCCAAAAGGGAGACATAGCTGCCGAGATGTATCAGGCTTTCTTGGAAGATGCAGTCGATTACAACGATGAAGACGAAGTAGCTGCAGCCGAGATAATCTGGGCCAAGGACCCAACTCAAGTCAGCCAGCGATGGTTGAGGCAACAAAAAGGTACCTATGATTTTGATGTTTCCAAATCAGATAAGTTATTTGAATATCTGCTTAAGGAAGAACGCATCAAGTTGCCGGAAGGTCACCCTATGCTGCTCCCTGAGGGTGTCAAAGACAAGAAGTATTGTGGTTTCTACAATACCAAATCCCACTCCATAAATGATTGTCGAGTGTTCAGAGTGCGGATTCAAAAGGCTATCCAAGACGGACACCTGAGGTTTGATGGAAAGATGAAAATAGATGGTAGTCCTTTTGGACAGAATACCGTGTCCTTCTCTGTTAATATGATCAATGCAGCCGAATTTGGGGGTAAGAACAAAGTGAGAGTTTTAACTTCTGCTAAGGCGAAGGAAGCTGGTGCTGTTGACCCCGATCGGCAGATTACTAGTAAGGAATTTCAGCAAAGGGTTCGGTTTCAGAATAGCCGAACTGAAACGGGTGAAACTTCCAAACCCAGGGTTACAACGCGTATCTTGTTAAATAAATGGCGTCGGGAACAGGAACGATATCAAAAGCAGAGGTTTTATGAAGAGCAGGAGTTCCTGAAAAAACAGAGGGGGTATGAGGAAGAGATGTACCGAAAAGAACGAGAAGATATGGGGGAACAGGAACAGTCTCATTGGGAATGCTCGTTCTTCCAATATTGTTGGAACGAAGGCTTGAAGTTGCCGGTTAAGAACAACTGCCCTGAATGCATTAGTTAGTACTCCGAGTACAGGCAATCTCGAGTCAACCGCCGTTCTGTCCATGAGAGGCTTGGGGCACGAATCCCTGAGGACGATCGACGATTAAAAATAAATAATTCTGAGAATCGGCAGGAGAGATTTGCCGATCGAAGCTGGGCTCATACCGAAGAAGAAGAATACCGCGAGTATGTCTGGCAAAAAGGGCAATGGTGCCCGCCAGGTTTAAGGAAAAGCCAGAAAAGGAGAGTGCAGCGCTTAAGGAACAAAGAATTGGCACAAGTGGGCACTAGAGCAAAACAAGTCTGGTGTCCTAAAGGAGGGCCGAGTGAAGGTAGTCGTTCGGCTGACACGTGCATGGCATTCTTTTTACCATCAGAGTTCATAGCCCCTGAGAATCAAGACGTCCAGGAGGAGGCATATTCAGACTTCGATGAAAGTGAATTTCAGGACTTATTGGCTCATCTCGTCTTGGCTGAAAAGGCAGTATTCGATAAACCAATCAGACACCGACACTTGAAGCCATTGTATATGAGGGGGTACGTCAATGGCAAGCCATTAACCAAGATGTTTATCGATGGAGGAGCTGCTATCAGTATCATGCCATATACCACTTTCAGAAAGCTTGGCATGACAAGTGAAGATCTACTAAAGACCGACATGGTATTGAGGGATTTTGCGGGAAATTCTTCTGACACCCGAGGAGCAGTCCATGTCGAGTTAATGGTTGGGTCTAAAACCTTGATCACTACCTTCTTCGTCATTGAGGGCAAGGGGGCATACAGTTTGCTGTTAGGAAGAGATTGGATACATGCAAACTGTTGTGTACCATCAACTATGCATCAGTTCCTCATACAGTGGATCGGAGATGATATTGAGATCGTTCATGCTGATGATTCGGTTAGTGCTGCTAATATAGAACCAATCTATTGGGAGTATGAAGGTGTCGAGTGTTTCTCTGGAAGAGCCTGGGAGGCAGGTCCTGTGAATGTCTTCAACGAGGACCAACAGCCGATTCAGACAATTGGCTCTCAGAGTATTTTTTAAATTTAACTAATGGTGATGGAGAAAAGCTAGAGCCAAAGTCTCATATCGGCTGACAAGGAATAAAGTGTTGATAATGAAGCCGAAGTTGGATCAGTATGTTCAAGTTTGGGTCTCAAATATGCTTCAAAATTTGCAAACCTTTAGGGGTTCTGATTATTTCTTCATTGCCAGAGCTCATGGGAGTTCAGAAAAGATTCATGCAAGGTGACGTGCAACAGAAGCTTTTGATGAAATTGAAGATATATGGAGGCGCTTCCACAACTTGGGGATTGTTTCGAGTTGTACGTTACGGTCGGTAGCCTTATAGTAGGATCGGCCCTTATTTTTGAGTTTAGAGGAAAGATAATTAGCAATCTGTTTTAGCCGAAAATGTCAAACCTAAGAGAGGGGTATTCGGCTGTGACAAGACTTTTCGGTTTGTGTGCTTGTCAGTTGAAGTTTCGGCACTACTTGTTAAAGCCGAACGCGTGAAAATGTGTAACTCAAAGGATATTTTATACAGCCGATGTAAAAGCATCGCCTTTAGCAGAAAAAATATTCCAAAGATTTAAGTTATAGCCGATATTTATATCGTCTTTAGTACGGATGTTTATGACCTTGGTGACCCTAGCATTTTTTCAAGATGGCAGGTTTATTGGGGATAGAGAAAGGTGAGAAGCAGTAAGTGAAGATGCCGAGTGACATGACATGTCGGAGGTGAGATTCAGTCGGCTAAGACGACGTCATACATTCGGCAAACGTTCTTCTGAAGAAATTCTGCAATCGGAGAAATCACTGAAGGATTGAAAGATGCAGATAGACGCTATTCAGAGAAGGACAAGTTCATCCGCTGCAAACTTCGTTTATAGATCCATCCTAAGTACAAGCTACCCTTGGAATAATTTGTTTACAATGGATTGCGGATCAACAATCTCAGCAATAGCAGCGGCATGATTATCATAAACTTCAAGATCCTCAAACTCATCCGGATCGCATGCGAATCCGACTGGTAGGGAGGAGTAATCTTCTTTGGTCCAGGAACTTATTGCTGCTAGCCCGAAAGAAACCCCGGCGCGCACACCTTGGATGACGGCCTGATCTATGCGGCCATTCACGGCGTCAAGACGAGCTTCGACAGAATCCCCACGGGCATTCACATTGAGAGCGACTCTGTCTGCTGCTGCCTTCAAACGGTCATTCTCTGCGGACAAGGCTGACGAGAGGCAAAAATATGATAAGCAAAAGCAGATTCAATCAGAAGGAAGGGGAGAACCGAGATTCTGCTAACCTGCAATGATGCTGCAGAGATGCTTCCGTTGTTCTGCCCACTCAGCCTCCTCAGTGCCATGCTTCTTACATACATCCCCTAGTTCTTTCTGAGCTTTGTCCCTTTCCTCACGGTACCGAGGAGCATCTAAACGGACCTGCTAAAGTGAATCGTTAAACTCAAAATCTGATGGTTTGAAGAAAATTTGAAGAGAAGCCTTTTAGATCTACCGTTTCTGAAGAGGGAACCCGAGCATGGCTGGAAGAAGACTCCACCCTGGAGAGAGGATAAACAACAAATCAAGGAACGAGCTATCACAAGGGGGCAGAGAATTGGTTTCTTACCTGTAACGCCGGTGAGTTCGTGTTCGGCTTCCTCCTGCTTCGCCTTCAGTAGGAGACTTGCTATAATCGCCATTCCCTGCCATTGTTTTTTCTCTGACTTGAACTGGAAGTTGAAAGGTGGGAGTTTTGCAAGATGAGTTGTTTGATTGAAGTCACAGCTTATATGCGGTCATCTTTATAGAACTATAGCCTGCACCATGGAGACCAAGCGTCGGGGTAGGGTTTGCACAGTTTATGGACCGTTGTTGGGCCAGGCCGAATCTTTCGATGGTTGGAGAAAGCTGTGGCTTCAGGATCAGGAGGCCAATGAGATTCGGCTAAAGTTTTTTCAGTTTTAATTGGCTGTTCGGAAGCTCATATTGCCAATTAACAATGAAAGCAGAGGAAAAAGGGTTCCTTGATGAGGGTTGTTCTGACGTCATTGGAAATTTGAAGAAGAAGATCAGAACTTCAGATCTGAAATGGCCAGTTTCAGTGTTCTATGCAATGCAAAAAAAGCAGAACGCGCAGTGATCTCGGAAGATCAGTTGTGGGTCGATTTCAAAAGGACAAACAAGGGAGCTTTATATTTACAAAAGGAGAAACAAGATTACAGAGAGTTAATTTATCCACTCCATCCTACGCCTAATTGGAAGAAAATGATCGAAAGTGTCGGCCAGATCTGATCCAGCCACCTTCATGTCATCTGCGGAACGTTCTACTCTATCCTCTAGGTCTTGTTCACAGACATCGAATCTGTGGTAATCGGCGCCGGAATGAATCTTCACGACGGAAAAGGCGAGTGCCGCGCCGTACCCCATGCCGGCTCTGGAGATGATGGGGAGGACGCGGTTGACTTCGTTTACCCGTTTCAAGGGTGTTGTGCCTGTTACATCGGCTGTGGCGGCAAGCTTGGTGATGGCAGCCTCGAGATCATGGAGTTTGGCCGCCAAGGCTTAAAAAGAGAAGAAATCAGTAAAAGCAGGAGAAGAGAGTACAGAAAGAAATGGCAAGAAAACACTTACTGGTGGCTCTTTTTCGAGCGGCGTCACGCTCCTGGGAGATTTGGGTAATTTCCTGATCTTTCCTTTCCAGGTCAAGCTGAAGATTTATGATTCTCTGGGCCAAATCCTCGGTGAGATCGTCGTTAGTCCTCCTGAAGCAAAAGCAATGAAATGAAGCCAGATTCTTTGGAGAGGAGAAAAGAGGGAAGTGACCTTCTTTTGGAAGAACTGGAGGCACCGAGCTCGAGGCTATGGCGGCTCGCTTGGGAAGACATCTTCTGGCTGATTTTTAGAGTAGCAAGGGAGAAGAGGGTTTTCTGGTTTGGAGGCTGAAGCAGAGGAGTCCGAAATGCACGAGCCGAAACGAAGTAAAGGGGAGAGTTTAAAAGACCCCAAGTGCATCGGGAAGCGAATCGGCAAACACAGTAATGATGATATGAGAGGACGAATGCTTCTGGAGTTTTCCATGTCAGTGTGAAAAGAAGAGAATTTTGGAATAAAACATTTATCCCAAAATTAGGGGGCATGTGTTGACACCAGATTTTCGCACACGTAAGGATATGACAGATGGGCCCAGCCAGCAGAAGGAGAAGGATTCGGCAAGCAATCAACAACTTTTCGGACCTTAGAGTTTCGACGTTTGTCGGTGCGGTCGGCTATTTCATGAAGCCATAGTTCCATTCGGGAACGCGTATCGCATGTAAAGCTGGCTTGCACGAGAAGACACATGGTGATGGAAGGCACCAAATAATATAGAATTTATATCTTTTCCGTATCTCTTTGTAAAGTCGTGATCGTCTAGGACTCATGTTTCGTCCAGGGTATAAATATAAGCCCTCGACCATTGTAAAATTGTTCACAACCACATCAATACAACCGGCCCCGTGCCATCTTCGAGTCCTTATAGTCGTGTCGTCGAGTTCTTCAAGAGGAATCATCGATCCGTCGACCTCCGTAAGTACCGGCAACCTTGTCATCATGTCTAGTATCATGCGGTGGATTTAGATATGATGCAAGTAGTCTCGTATGTTAAGCTTAGTATCGTGCGGCGGATTTAAGCTTATGACGGGAAGTTTTTACCTATGACTTGTATCGTGCGACGGATTGAGTCATGAGTAAAGATAGTTATCGGCTCTGTTAGATTTGGCAGATCTAATAGATTCATTAAGTTATCACGTGTTATATGTTTTATTTATTTAACTCGTACAACACTTTTTGCCCAATCTAGATTGATCTTCGTTCGGCCTTGTTGCACGAGTTTGCTTGTGCTTTGCTAATTATAAGATCATGATGGCCGAATCGACTTTCAATCTAGGTTGTTACATGTTGCGGGTTCATACATGCCGATCATGTTTAGGCTTTGATAGAGCTGGGTGCCGTGCGGCAGGTACATGTTTTAGATTAGTTTAATCATGCTTTGACTGTGTGTTTCTTCTTCATGGACCCCAGTTCGGCTAGTTTGCCGATTCTGGTCAAGCTTACATGAGTAATGAGTATGTATAGATCTGTTCAGATGTATGTGTGCTTTTAGCTTCTTATAATTAGATCGTATCATGCGGTGGATTAATCTAATTATAAGGAGTGGTGTAGATTTTTAGCAAGTGGTATCATGCGGTGGATTAGCTTTGCTTGAGTTTATGCCTGACGGGTTTATGAAGGCTGGACGTGCGGCAGACTAGCTGGATTGGCCTATGCATATGTTATTTGAATAGATTTGTATTTACAAGTTACCCTCTTTATCCTTTTGTCACATATGTCTTCGGCATTCAACATGTTTATGAGATTTATCTTTTATACTTGCCGAATGACATTATAAACCTGTTTCGGCAAACAACTTTTATAGCTGTGTGCCATCGTGATTGGCTTTCAAAGCCGTACATATGGAACTGTCTGGTCTCACCCAGCATGTTCCAAGGTATTTTCACACTTTTGTCCCTTGTTGGTTTTCAGGTCAAACCGACTGGCACGCTTCCGGATTCAGTACGCTCCGGGCACCCGATTGAAGCCAGCCTTGTTCGGCTTGCTGTGTGCCTTGACGCGAGGTGACGAATTTTGCGTCAACACCATTATTCTTGTCTCTAGCTTCATAGATTAGGTTGCAGTCGCCCAAGCAAATCCAAGGGGTCTGTGCATTTGGCTGGCAGCTTATCAGCCCAGCTAGGAAATCTTGCCTGGCTGCATTCTCTGTTGGACCATACACTGAAGTTAAGACAAAGGAGTCGTTTGTCAGCCTGAGAGACAACTGCATAGTAAGGCTGTATGTCTTCCTGATCGGCTGTGAGGCAATAATGTAGTCTGAGTGCCAAGCAATCAGAATTCCTCCCCTTGTATCAACAGCAGGCAAAAAATCAGATTTCCAGTGGGGGTGTCCCAGGAATTCAGACTGCAAGCGGCTATTCATTCTGCTTAACTTTGTTTCTTGAAGGCAAATGATATGAGGTTGAGCCTGCTGAATGAGTAGTTTTGTTGCCTCCCTTCTGGCAGCAGAGTTCAGGTCTCTCACATTCCAGTTAAAAATTTGATTTCTCTGGTATTCATTATCAGAAGTTGTGCAAACTCTGGGAGGGAGCAGTTGGCCAGGAAACAGCTTCATTTCTACTGCATTCAAACTGAAAACGACATCACAACACTGAACAACTGGGAAGCCCCAACACACTGAGCCACTGCCAGGCTGCCCCACCACATCACAAAAAACAGAACGGTACACGGTTGCTAAAAATAAACCTAACTTGCCCAGCTTAAGGCTGGTTGTTGCTGGCACTGGGTTGCTTAACATTAAACTAACAGAGATAGGCGATCTCTACTACAGTATCATGAACGTCTTCATGGCGCCTCCACCTCCATCGCCTCCATCTCTGCTACCATTGCTGATAGCACATGTGCAAGCTTCTTGTTGCCCAGGCAAGCAGCACCCCTGATCGCCTCGATGGAGTGTGCTGGCAGATCACGACCATAGGAGTCTAGGTACTCATTGATCGCTGCGTCTGGTGCTGCCGCCGGGGAGTCGATGAACTGCAGCTCACACATGAGCTTGTGTTGAGCCCTCTGCGCCACCGGAACTGGGGAGGGATGGGCTGCTTGGCGCAGGCTCAAGAGGGTTGGCACCGTGACACGCTTCCTGCATCGTGCTCCCCCGCGCCGCTCGTTCCCAGGCCGCGGTAGGAGAGGCGCAACAGCGTCCCTAAAGAGCGTCTTGCAGAAGGCGCCGCACCCGACGCCGCCTTCCACCTCGACGTCATTCACCTCGACGTCGTTCACCGGGTCAGAAGCCTCACACATCGCGAGGCCTGGCCCAGTGTCGCCGTTCCCTGCAAGGCTGTTAGGGTCTGTCTCCGTACCTTCCTGCGATGCCCGGTCAATATCCATCCGCGTGACTTGCTCAGAGGTCTGAGGGACATGGTGTTCAGTCGGGAGCTGGACTCCCGGGCTGAAGACGATCTCTTTTCCAGATACCTCCCTGGGCAGCACATGAGCACCCAGGTATGTTGCCCCTTGGATGTACTCTGGGGAGGCCACCCTTCCCCCTCGCCGTCTGGGGAGTAGCAGACCGCTGGGTGGCAGCGCGTCACGCGCGGCGGGAGCAGGAGTTCCTGGGACATGGGGTCGAAACCCCTCTCCCTGCTCCCACGGCTCCGGAGGGCGATCTCCTCTGCTAGTGGGTCGATGAAGCGCGACTCGCTCCTCTGCACATGGAGGCGCCTTGGCGGGGACCGGGAACGGCGGCGCTCCCAGTCCTTAGTCGCGTGCTCCAGCGCTTCCCGCTCGGCGCCAGAGCGGGACGGTGACCGCAGCATCGTGCGCCCGCGGTGTGCCTGGTGCTCCTGCTCGTCGAGCTCACCCAGCAGCACCCTCCTGTACGACGGCGATGATCGAGCTCGTGCGCACCCGGACAGAGCGCTCGGAGGTGCAGCTGGGGAAAAGCTGTCGCACCCGTGAGCTCCGTTGCTGACCCTCCCGAGGCCGCGGGTCCCTGCTGGTGTCGTCGTGGTCGTTGTCGTCCCGCCGGATCACGTATGAGGGTGGTGGTCGGCACGCACCAGACTGCTCCTGCCTTCTCGGCACCGGCCTCCCATCCAGCACATCGCGCGCCCAATCGGAGGGGATGAAACGCGGCGCCGAGCTGCCATGGTTGGACGAGGTGCCGGAGCCCGAGTCGGGCGATGTCGGGCTCCAGTCCTCGTATCCCAACATGTGCACCAGGATGGTCTTGTCATCCTCCAGGCCAATGGGAGGCGTGGCTGGGATGTGGGCTGACGTCGGGAAACCGTTGAGCATCATGGCCTGCCCTGCTCTCGCCACGAAGAAGGTGTAGGACACCGACAGCGGCAGCTCGTCAGGTCAGCCATCCAGACCCAGCAAGTCAGCAAGTCCCTCTCCTGCCGGACCACCGGACCGTTGTCGCCACGGTCCACCTTGTCCACGATACAGGGGTCACCCAGGATGAGCTTGACGCCCTCCGCGTTCCAGGCCTCCCTGGGAACGTTCTCCATGGCGACACGGACATGATACCACCATGTCGTCTCCGTCGGACCACCCGTAGAGCGCCATGGGTAGATCGGGTAGGTGTACCCCGCGATCTCCACGGTCCCCAGGCCCATGGCTCGGTCCCTCTCAGCAGGTGAGCCAAACACGACCAGGAACTCCTTCGTCCCCTGCCTGATCACCCGAATGTTCTGCCTGGGGATGTGCAGCTCTCCTAAGAGCGCGTAGCCCACCTCAGCACCAGTGGCGCAGTAGGCGCCCTGGGGAATGGAGACGATGACAGCATGGATGCGCATCCAGTTTGCCTCACGCAGCATCCCCTCAGTGGAGACGATGTTGACATGGGTGCGCACTGGGCGCTGCTGAGGCTGGCCAGGGAGGTACTCCATGTCGCCGGAGGGTGGTTTTGCTTGCTCTGGCTGCGGCGGGGCTTTGGGCAGCGGCGGAAAGGAGATGCGGCTGTTGTGTAGCTTAGCAGGAATTGGCTTTCTTCGAGATGGACAATCTCTCGAAAAGTGGCCGACTCCCTCACAGGCCCAGCATCGAACAGGTTCACGACACTTGGCAATGAGATGGTCGGCGGCGAGGCAACGGTAGCATCGGCCAAAAGTCCTCCTTTTAAAGGCGTCGCGGGCCTCCGCCTTCCTCTTCTCCTTCAGGTCTGTGGCAGCTTGTGGTGGAACTGGTTCACGGCCATTTCTGCGTCGAGCCTTTGCAGGTTGCCAGGGCGGGGAGAGCTGTCCGCTCTGAGGATCGTCCAACAAGCCATTACTCTTTGACGATTCACCAATCTCCCAACAGGTAGACTTTGAATTGAAGTCCTTCCCAACTTGGATGGTCAGCGTCTTGGAGCTTCGTGCGGCCATGGAATGGCAGCCGTCTTCGGAAATCAGTGTCAGGTTTAGCCGTTGCCAGATCTGCTTGGGGGAGTAGGTCGGACCAAGATGGACTTAAGCTTGGGCATGGCCGGTGGCGCCTTTCCAGCCACAACAGAGGCTCCAGGTGAAGCACAGCTCGGCTGGGAAGGCTTGGCTGACAGGGGAGCTGTCGTCACAGCTGATGCCGTCGGTGAGGTTTGCTTGGGCGATGGCGCAGCGCTCTCAGCAGCAACAGGCCCCGTTCCCTTTGGCGGGGCAGACACAGAGGCTGCCGCTTCAGCAGGAGCCAGCGGAGGTGGTGGCTCAGTGCGCCGGCCGGCGCGTGCTTGGGCTTCAGTCCTCAAAATGGGAGGCAGAGTAATTTCGCCTGGCTCCTTGGTCAGATCTGTTGCAGGGAGGTCAGCCGAAGGTGCCAGCTCCCTCTCCGACTCCGGATCCGCGAATCCGTCGTCAGCTTGCTCCGGGTCGACCACGCAATGGTCGTCAAGGCCTGCCTCATCCCAATCAATTAGCTCTTCCTCCGGCGCTTCGTCTGGAGAAGAGGAAACAGGAAGTGGGAGTGGAGCGGAAGGGGGTGGTGGGTCTGTGGCTGGGTAGGCTGGGGGCAGGTCTGCAGGCTTGGTGGCTGGCGGGCTGGTGGCCGTCGGCTCCGGGGAGGTCGCCGGCGGGAGGATCTGGGAGGGGGGCTCTCGTGCGCTGGAGCTCATTGCAGCCAGGCTGAGTCTTGGCGTGCTAGTGAAAGGCTCTCAGATGAGTTCTAAAAAAAAAGTTGATGGAACACACTGCAACTGTAGAGGAAGACGTCGCCGTTGTAAGCAAGCTGACAAGCTAGAAGTTCCTGAGAAGAATGATATATATATAAACTAAATTCCAAAGCTGATGGAAGAAGCCACAAGTGTTTAGAGAAAAAAAAGTACCGAAAGCTCATAAAACACACGGTGTAGTATATCAATTATGTATTTTTGTATGAGTTGATCCAAACCATCGGAGACAAGTGCAACTTCCCTACTTGCATTTGGAGCTGAAAGGGGAACAAAACGCAAAAAATTTTAGCCACCATATGGTTTGCTCTCTTTTTTTTTTTTTTTTTTTTTGCTGAATTCATGCATGAGTCTTTGACACCGTGCGTTCTGATAGCCAGACACTCCACAGGGCTTTGCTCCCCATCCAGACACGATACAGCCCACTATTGCGTACGTGCCAGGTCCAAGCTGTGGCATACGGAAAGTACAAGGAATTTGAGTTTCTGACTGATGTGGAGCCACGTACGTGTGTGTTGAATGCGCTGGTATATATGGTGCCGAGTCAGTCTTGAGGAAACTATAAATCAAAGTATGCTGATAGCTTGGAGAGGTTAAATAGACTATGAAAACATATATTATACACACATATATTTTTTCCCAAAAAAGTGTCTAAATTAAATGTTTTTTTCCTGCAAATTTTATGCAACTAAAATCCCAAATTCAATTTAAATATTTGCAACTCCTACACATAGCCAATTTATACTAAATAGGGTCAAGTATGAGATGGATATATTACATTTTTGTTGTTCTTGAAGTCACTCTCGAACTCCTATGTAGCATGTCTCATCAATTTGTAGGCTAATTTTAACAACAAGAGTATTTACTAGCAAATAAACACCAAAGAAGATCATGTAAGGTTCACATAAATTCAAGCTAGGCACGCTAGAAGATAGAACATGATATTATAAAAAATATCTAAAAAATTATATTGATTTTGCTTCAAAATATATTTTATAGTAGTGTTATATGATGAGACAAAATAAATTTCTTATCCTACATAGAAGTAGCAAAATATTGAATCGATTTAATTAGGACTATAAGGGTGCGTTTGGTTGGCTGCACCACCCCTCAGCCAGGCTCCACAGATGCGAAGTATTTGTATGGTTCGCGTATCTGTCTGGCCAGGCTCTGCTCGTGCAAGATTCCTCCCGTAGCCTGGCTCTGGAGGAACGCAGAAATCGACCGTTTCTGCCGGGCCAGGCTCGCGTGGTGCAGGTAATTAGTCATCTAATGACGTTATTAATATATTATTAGTATATATTAAATGATATTAATATATTTCGAAGTATATTAAGAAGAATTAAGGTAAACTAAGTGTTATACGATAATAGTTGTCCGTAATAAATATCATGATGATGATTATTTATATATTTTTATCTCATACAACTCGTTCTCATATGAGCAACCAAACAGCTTCTCAGCTCAACCTGTCTCGTGCATATGGACAACCAAACACCACGTTCTTGTATGTATTGGGCCTGGCTACCCAGAACCAGGCTCCTTCTATGCGAGCCAGGGTAAGCTCGTCCGCGAACCAAACAGGCCCTAAACCCCACATCAACTTTTCCAAAAACATATTTGGATACATATCTTTGAAAAAATATTTCTATATTGTCTTATAAATAAAGTCCATTTGACCACATCAAACTATTAGGCTTTGTTTGGATGTGCATGTATCTACCTCAAACCACATGGATTGGAGTAGAACTTAATTCAAATACACTCTAACACATGTGGATAAAACTAAATACATGTACATCCAAACTAGTCCTTATGTGGTACGAGCAATACACGCATATAAACTCATGTGTTTCCTTTCTTTTTACCCTTGCCCGGGACGGAAAAGAAGTCGGTTGAGGCAAGGCCGTGGTCCGTGGCGGTTCAAATGTTGCATGCGTCTTGCTTCTTGTAGTGTCGACAAGAAGGTACACAGTAGATAATGATAGATTTCTGAGACCAGCCGCAAGGTGAAAAAGGCGACGCGTTCAAGAAATCACGTGGGTCTTGATCAACATGATGCCGTTTTGTCTGCTAATCGAAGTGCTGCTTTATGGTAGGCCGCCCCTGGCCCTGATGTCACCGGATGAACTAACAATTCATGCAACGTCGGCGGAAGGTACTGTTCCTAGCACTGCTGCGCTACTATTTGTTTTTTTTTTGAATTATGGGATTTTTATTACTCATCAATTCTAGCTAAATCGCTGGAAAAACACAAAGACTCAATCTCCTAAGGCATGACATCCCATATAGAAACAAATTCACCCTGGCTCTTGTGCCCGGCAAGAGTATGAACTACACGATTATAGACTCTTGGACAAACTAAAATAGAAACTGAAACAAACTCTGAAAATAACAGAGATTTGATGTCTGCAATAAGACTCCCCATAGGTGACGTACAATATGAAGTTCTCCGTCGTCTTCAACGCCTCCCTTACCATTGTGGCATCAACCTCCACTTGTAGCGGTGAAATTCCTGTGCTCAGGAGGAGGAGCTTTTGTTTTCATGTTGTCCGACAGTTGGTACTGTCGTGGCCGCTGAGAGACCGTATAAAAACTGCCTGGTATCATTGTAAAGAAGATTGAGATAGCCGAGGTCTCGAATTACGGGAGTTTTGCTTGACAAAATCAACAAATTACTGGGAGGAAGGAGGATGTGTCCAATCTCTATTTGCCGAGGGGAGCATAAGGCCACATTATTATCCAGTGCCATGTGGTCCAGCTGCCATGTTTGCTTCAAAGGCAGGTGTAGTAGTCAGGGTTCAAGTACCAATTCTGTTGCATTGAAAAGAATACAAGATAGTGACCCAACATTTTGATGTTCATTGTAGTAGTCAGGTGTAAGTATGGGTATCCCTCTTGAAATTCAACGATAGTAACTCTCAGTCTTGAAATCCTATGGGCTTGATACAATGAACATTTGTGGTTTGACTAGTGGACTCGTCTGCCGATTTGGTGCGGTGAACTCGTGTGGAGGCTTGATATATGAAACTCTATTAGTAATTTGTTGCTCATTGTGAACTATAAATTGTTGTTCTTATACGATAATTGTTGTGCATGTGGTAGAACTAGCACAAGTAATGTAATCAATTAAAAATGTGCCACATGGATGTGCCAGTGTATGAGATGTGCAAGAGCCGAAACATGACATAAAGGCCAATATATAAGATCCAAGATGCGTGGAAGAAAATCGCCAAGCCACGTGGCCAAATAAAAAAAATAACATGTAAACGTAAAACATCGTGATGCGCGCGTGATCGAATAAGAAATGACCACTTAGACGACCAATAAAAATATGACACATGATTCGATGAAAAAGTGACATGTAGGCTAACCACAACATGACATGTGTGCCAGTGAAATACTGACAAGTGTAACAATAGGGACATGACACGTGGTCTAGTAAGAGCCTAAAACGTGCAAGAACAAGAGAGAAACACGATATCCAATAAGAAAGAAAGTGACACGTGACTTGAAGCATTTCCAACGTAACCGTTCATATATTATACTAGAACTATAATCACGGGAGATTCGGCGCTAGGAGAGCCATCTCCAATTTGGTCTCCAATAACGGTTTGACACGTGGCTTAGTCTAATTGCTGACGTTAAGTTTTTATTGTTCAATGCATGTCCGTTTTTCGTTATTAATTTATTATCCAAGGCAAGTCTAGACGTTTACCATTATTTATTCAGAGTAAAATATATTAGCGGTCCCTGAAATTATCAACATATGGCATATAAATCTCAAACTTCTAAAAATGTATTTCTGGGTTTCTAAAATTATCGGCAGGTGTCATATAGGTCTCAAAGTCCTAAAAAAGTATTTTAGGTCTCCAAAGTTTTTTTTTGATAAGAAGCATAATATATTAAATATTAGAAACAGAGTACATAACCTTGGGTATGAAATACCCAATTACAAGTAAGGCGGCATAGATCGCTAGGAGCACAAAGATTACTTCCAGAATAAGTAGCCGAAGAGCAACAAGATAATCTAAATTGGGTCTGAAGACTCGAAATTCTCGCAGATGGAGATGGACCCAAATGTGTCCCAAAAGGAACACGGTGAACTTTGCACCGGTTATTGGTGACACAGGCCATCGAGGACCTCCAAAGAGCATAAGCTGCGGAGGTTGAAGACTGAGTCGTGGATATGAAGGAGGAATCACCGGACTCAGATAATCTGCTATGAAGAGATCTCGAACCAGAGGAAATTGAGGATCTGAAAAAGATTGAACTCTTCTGAGGCTGCTTGGTATCTGGGTTGAAGCGATGACTGAGCTCTTCGTCGAGTAGGTCCACTGTTGGAGAAGGACGAGGAGCGTGGCGAGTTCGTCCGCAGCCGCACCGCAACGGTGGCAACCACAGACATTGCTGATGTGCCGCTTGAATGCGGGCGGCCCCACGCTGGACATCCCGGCTCCGCCCATCTCCTGCGCCGCGTCGCGGAGGAGACCCACTCTGTCCGCCAGGATCTTCAGGCAGTTGCCCACGGGGCCGGCCGCCTCCGACGACCCAGACCCCAACTTGGCACCCGCGTGTCTTCCCTGGCGCGGTCTGTGAAGAGCGGCAGCGGCATGAACCCCGCGTCGTCGTCGCCGCCGCCGGCACCGAGGCCGTGCAGGTCGCTGAGGTGGAGCATGAGGGGCTTCTCCCCGGGTCCGCCGATCTGGTGGTGGCGGAAGCGCGAGGCGAGGAGCGTGGCGGACTCGTCGTACGCTGCGTCCTCGGAGACGACAGCCCCCTCGGAGAGCTCCCAGGGTGACTTTGCCGGAGCTGAGGTCGGACCACGCGGCTGGCAGCGTGGACAACATGTGGTCGAAGAAGTCGTCCTGCCCGCCGCCGCCGCCGCCCTGCATATCGCGGCCGCTCGGCTGCATGGGTGGGTGGCCTTGGGGAGCCGGGGCCGGAGCCGCAGAGGCGATCCACGAACGCGGACGCGTCGCGCGCGCGGTCCGCGCTGACAGACAGCGCTGCGTGCTGCAGCTCCCGCGGGCTCTGCGACACCGGCGACTTGCCGGCACCAATCCGGCTCCAGGACACCAGATCTGGGAGGAGGCGGCCGAAGACGGTCACACCATCGAGGTCGGCGATGGGTAGGAAGCCTGCAGCTCCGGATCGGATGGCCGCCATTATTTCTGAAAGAAACAAAGGAAAAATGAAAAAAGAAAGGGAGAGGAGGTGGAGGAGGGGGAGGGGGCCGGCACACCTACCCATACCGTCGGCGAGAGCGCCGGGGAGAGGGGCAGGGGGCCGGCGTGGGAGGCAGCGGGGAGGAAGAGTTGGGGAAGGTGGGAAGGAAAAAGACAGCACTAGGCTTCTAAGAGACGACACTTGCCCCTCGGCCTGAGCTTCGAGTTTGGAATCGGTCTCCAAAGTTAGTTCGGGTGTTATCTAGGTCCTAACGGGCAATTACCCGACCCGTTAGCTGACGTGGCAGACTAACTCAATGTTTATATGGACCTGATAGGTAGGACCCACACATCAGCGATACACTTAATTATTTTTAAAAAATCATATCTTTTGCATATGATCTCGGATGAAGATGAATTATATATGAAAATTGAGATTCGGCGCTAGGAGAGCCATCTCCAATTTAGTCTCCAATAACGGTTTGACACGTGGCTCAGTCTAATTGCTGACGTTAAGTTTTTATTGTTCAATGCATGTCCGTTTTTCATTATTAATTTATTATCCAAGGGCAAGCCTAGACCTTTACCATTATTTATTCAGAGTAAAATATATCAGCGGTCCCTGAAATTATCAACATATGTCATATAAATCTCAAACTTCTAAAAATGTATTTCTGGGTTTCTAAAATTATCGACAGGTGTCATATAGGTCTCAAAGTCCTAAAAAAGTATTTTAGGTCTCCGAAGTTAGTTCAGGTGTTATCTAGGTCCCAACGGGCAATTACCCGACCCGTTAGCTGACGTGGCAGACTAACTCAATGTTTATATGGACCTGATAGGTAGGACCCACACATCAGCGATACACTTAATTATTTTTTTTAAAATCATATCTTTTGCATACGATCTCGGATGAAGATGAATTATATATGAAAATTGTAGCTCTCGATGAGATCCATAACTTTTTAGTTTTAATATTTTTCATTTGAGATTGTTAAGATGGTCAAAAGAGTAATATAAAATTTCACCAATCTATTACTGGAGTAATATGCTGTTCAAACTTTATATTATTCTTTTGACCATCTTAACAATCTTAAATGAAAAGTATTAAAACTAAAAGTTGTAGATCTCATCGAGGGCTACAATTTTCACATATAATTCATCTTCATCCGAGATCATATGCAAAAAAATATGATTTTTTAAAAATAATTAAGTGTATTGCTGATGTGTGGGTCGCACCTGTCAGGTCTATATAAGTGTTCACTCTGCCTGCCACCTTAGCTAATGGGTCGGGTAAACGCCTATTGGGACCTAGACGACACCCGAACTAACTGCAGAGACCCACAAATACGTTTTTAGGACTCTGAGACCTATATGACATCTGCCGACAACTTTAGTAACACAAATACGTTTTTAGAAGTTTGAGGCCTATTTGACATCTACTGATAACTTTAGCAACCGTTGGTGTATTTTATTCTTTATTCATTACCTACATACTAAAAGAAATTATGATATTTGGGCGCTGTGAAACGCGTCGTTCATACTAGTACTCCCTCCGTCCCAAGATATAAGGCGCGCACGTATTTCAAAATTCAAATTTTCTTATCTTTGACTAAGAATTAGTCTAATCATATGAAAAACTTATACTACAAAACTAATTGTATTATATTTGTACATGGAAAAAAATAGCGCGCTATTTTCGTGCTATAGTGGCCAAAAGAATTTGACGCGAAGCTATTTCTCTTTTTTACGCTATTACCACTATTGCCGCTATAGCGCGGTATTTTGCCGCTAAATTGAAATAGCGCCATAGCGCCGCTAAATGGCCGCTATCGACATTTCCCTGGCTGAGCAAAAAAAATTGTGGCTTGTCTTTTGAAAACTATGTGGATATTAAGTACTTAAGTGTGTCGTTTGCTCTTATCTTATTTTTATGACTTATCATGGAAATATTCTAATATGTTATCAACTTATCATGGATGTTATGACTTATCATGGATGTTATGACTTTATCATTTTGTGAGTTATTGAGTTATTATTATTATGATTATAAATATGAACTTATGATTATCATGGAAATATGGTTAGTTATTGTTTATTGTATAATTGTTTGATTGTGGTCTGAATGCATTTAAATAGCGCGCTATAGCGGCGCTATAGCGCCACTGTAACATGTTAAGCTATCTGGCGCTATGGCATATAGCTGCCGCTATAGCGCGGGAATAGCAGCGCTATAGCGTCGCTATAGCGTTGCATAGCGGCCAGGACAGGCTGCCGCTATTTTCTATAGCCCGCCATTTAAAACTTTGTATTTGTATTTAGAAATACTTTGTAAATATCAAACTTTTATTTCTATAAATTATATATTATAAGAGAAATTATAGGTTAAAATATATTTTTGAAGACCGTATTAAGTTAAATCGCACCTTATATCTTGGGACGGAGGGAGTAGCATATACGGAAGCATATCTAAGGAAACAGGCCATAGGATCAGCTTGCGTGATTGCCGTGCCAAGCATGCAAAAAGAGTTCTGTGAAGATAAATTTTTCGTCATGGATCAAGCCACTTCTATGACCGATTGCTCGGGTTTGTCATGGTCTGGCTTTTTGATGAACAGAGTTTCATCACTTATTGGTCATAAAAATGTTTCTATGACAAATATCGCTTCTTTAGTGACGAAAGTTGTTCGTCATGTACGATCATATCCTCTCTACTAGTGGAGTCAGAACAACTCATCTACAACAAGACGCTGAGTCCGATTTCTATATTTATTGATGGGTTCCGTCGCAATGTACGAGCATATTTGCTAGTAAAATAAAAATCCTTAAAGTTTATTTTTTGGTTTTGCATGATGAGACACTGTTTGCCTTTTTTTAGGAGCCTACTTGTGTTGGGAGGCTTTATTTACTATGAGCCTGTTTGGTACAACTCACAACAGCTTTATGAGCTGTTGTGAGCTGTTTTTTTTTTTGCCAAATACCTCTTTCCAAAACAACTTCATCTATGAAACTGTTTTATCCCTACCCTCACAAAACTATAAGCTGAGATGAAGCTGAAAAAAGTAGCTTTTCATAGCTTATACCCTCATTTCTCTCTCAACCATACACATGAAGTTGTTGGTGAAGCTGTTTTGCCAAACACTTTTTCTAAAATAGCTTAGCTTCATCTATGAAGTTGCTCATGAAGCTATTTTCTAGAAAAACAGCTTCACTGGTGAAGCTGAGCTGTACCAAACGGGCCCTATATGTACTCCCTCCGTCCTTAAATAAATAACTGTCTATAGAAATCCGTATTTTTCTCACAGACACGCTTTCCGGACGACAATTAAAAAGGGACGGAGGGAGTATATGTATCTACATATAATACATACATGCATATAGGTGTAGAACTGTAGCAATGCACCTAATAAAAATCTGAGCGATTTATAATTTAGAGAGAAGAAAGTAGACTTTATCAAAACATATTAGACAAATATTCTTTCTCAAAAAATATCGAAATATTTTCTTATAAATTTTATGCAACTAAGACTACTAAATCTAATTAACTTAAATACTTAGATATCTAATAATGTAGCCACTTCATACCCTCTCCATCCCAAATTATAATATATACTTTATCGAAGAGTCAAAGTATCTCAAATTTGACCAAATTAATATAATAAAATAATAATACTTATGATAGCAAATAAGTATCGTTAGATTATTCATTAATAATATTTTCATAATATATATCTATTTGATGTTATAAATTTTTATAATTATTTGTATATTTTTGTTTAAACAAGATATTTAACTCTTAAAAAATTAAAATAATTTATAATTTGAAACAGAGAGCTGGGAGTACTAAATAGTAAATGGGATTATTAAGTAAGAGATGGATATATGACACTTTTATTGTTCACGAAATCACCTGAACTTCTACTAGCATGTCTCGTCAAAGCAGACCAATCATAACAGATGTTCAAGAAAGGCGAGCTGGAGGCGGGGGGTGCCGTGTGGCCCGCGTACGTGGCTGTTCAAATGTGGCCGAGTACAGTCCATAGATTCCTGGGAGGCCAGCCGAAAGGTGAAAAAGGCGACGCGTTCAGAAGGATAAACTTGAGACCTGGGTCTTGATCTACATGATGTCGTTTTGTCTGCTATTGCATGCTGCTTTATGGTGGACGACCGACCAAGACATCACAACAATTCATGCATGCAACGACGGCGGAAGGAACTGCTCCTAGCAGTCTAGCACTGCTGCTAATATTATTTTTCTCATGCTCTGGAGGGGCCTTTTATTTTTCCTGTTGCCCGGCCATTAGTACTCCATATCTTAAAGATCTCTCTTTACTTCGTTATTATCCATGTGTGTTGCTAAAGTTCTTCAACACAAGTTCAGATCGAGACTTCCTTCAATCTGTAGTTCTGATCTGATTAAGATTGATAAGAAGTTAGTTGCCGATGTGTTATAAGAAAACCGGTCTATCCGTTGATGATTATATAATAGAAGAGATTGCAGTGGTGCATTTCTTCAGACTATAAGAGCAACTCCAACAGTTTGCTAAAACTCACTTGGCAAATCTATAGTTTTGCCAAGTCCCAAAACCAAATGCCAAGTGAAAAAAGAGGTCTGCTCCAACAGTCTGCTATTTGTGCTTGGCAAAAGAACTTGACATCCTAGAATTTTTGTCAAAATCATAAAATTGAGCCTCCAACAAGTTGGCAAAACTAGTTGGCAAATTGGGATACACGTGATGCCAAGCGGTGGAGGACTTGGCATATTTGGCAAGTGAAGAGGGAATTTTGCCAAGCTTGCCAAATTGCCAAACACTTTTGCCAAGTTGTTGGAGGAGGTTTTTTATGGTTTTGGCAAAAATACTAGATGCCAAGTGGTTTTGCCAAACTGTTGGAGTTGCTCTAAGGGGTGTTTGGTTCCTACCTCCTAAAGCTTTTAGGGCATGTTCGTTTTCAGGGCAAACATGTTACATCGAATATTGCGGCCCTAGTCACTACGGGAAAATCAATCTTTGCCGAGTGCCTGTGGCTTTGCCGAGTGCCAAATTTCGGGCACTAGGCAAAGAGCCTCTTTGCCGAGTGCCGGCCACGTGGCACTCGGCAAAGCGCAAACACAAGGCAAAGCATGCTTTGCCGAGTGCCACGTGGCCGGCACTCGGCAAAGAGCCCCTCTTTGCCGAGTGCCAGCCACGTGGCACTCGGCAAAGCATGTGGCCCCGAATTGTGCCACGTGGGCGGTTCTTTGCCGAGTGCCACGTGGCTGGCACTCGGCAAAGAGGTGCCTTTGCCGAGTGCCGGCCACGTGGCACTCGGCAAAGAATGTGGCCCCGAACTGTGCCGCGTGGGCGGTTCTTTGCCGAGTGCCACATGGCTGGCACTCGGCAAAGAGGTGCCTTTGCCGAGTGCCAGCCACGTGGCACTCGGCAAAGAGCTCTTTGCCTAGTGTTTTTTTTCTGACACTCGGCAAAGCCAGTTTTTAAATTACATTTTGAAGCAGTAAATTAATCCAAATGAAAAAGTTTTTAACTACAAAGTTGGTTAACTTACCAAGATGAACAATTTTTGTTTTGGTGATTTTTTCATTTGACAAATTTAAAATAAATTCGTTCACAAATCTTATATATCTCTCCGGTAGTTTATAAAACTACAAGAGTGATATATAATGTTTATGAATAATATTAGAACCACAATGTCGGATGCACAAATAGTCAAACAACCAAAATAAACTTTGTAGATCTTGACAAGTTATGAAAGTTTGTAGTTGATAACTTTTTAATTTGAAGTCATCTAGTTATGCAAAACTGCGTCGAATTTGAAAATTTTAAAATTCAAATTTTTCAAAATACCTCAGATGGAGAAATGACCAAAATGAAAGTTGTAGATCTCGAAAAGTTATGAAACTTTGGTGTTGACAACTTTTTGATTTGAAATCATCTTGTCAACGAAAACTACGTTTCAAATTATAAAATTTAAAATTCAAATTTTTATAAACGACCTCGGATGGAAAAACTACCAAAATAAAAGTTGTAGATCTTGAAAAGTTAGAAAACTTTATAGTTTACAATTTTTTGATTTGAATTCGTTTAGGGCCTCAAATAAGCAAGTTACACATGGTTTAGTATAATATATGGGTAATCGAAACGGAGATGGAACGTATATGAGTGTGTAGTGCAGTGGTAGAGGAGGCTTCGCGCGAACGAGAGGTCGTGAGTTCGAATCCTGCTGACTGCGTGAGAGAAAATTGCATGAAAAATAGTAGAACTTGCGATTTCGAGGGCGACAAGTGGGCGCTGCCCAGTGGGCCCCTCCTCCAATTAAATAAAAAATTTTCCCTATTTTTTCGGGTTTTTTTTATTTTTTTCTTTGCCGAGTGCCAAATATGTCAGCACTCGGCGAAGCCTTCGCCGAGTGCCCGATATTTGGCACTCGGCAAAGAACCATTTGCCGTGAAATTCTTCGCCGAGTGCCCTTCGGCGAAGCCTTCGCCGAGTGCAAAAGGCTCTTCTGCTGTAGTGAGTTTAGCCTATTAAAAATATACTAATTAAAAAACTAATTTATCAGCCGAAGACTAATTCACAAGACAAAATTATTAAACTTAATTAGTTCATGATTTGACAATGTGGTGCTACAGTAAACATTCACTAATGATGGATTAATTTACCTTAACAGATTCGTCTTAGTAATTAGCATATGACGCTGTAATTAGTTTATTTTTAATTAGCATATGACGCTGTAATTAGTTTATTTTTAATAGACTAAACTAGTGCCGCAACGTCCGATGTGACGGGCAAAAAATATTTGTAAGGGAAACGAACAGGCCCTTGTCACTAAAGTTTCAAACATCCCTACTTTTAGTCACTTTTAGCACTGTCATTAAAATCACCTCCACTAAACTTTAGTGGCTAAACTTTAGAGGTGGGAACCAAACACCCTAAATTAGACAAAAACCTTCTGAAGATTTTAGTTCACGGTTTGGTTATTAGTTAGACATCAGCTATTCTAGATTTTCATAATACATTTTGTTTTAGATTAAAATTACAAAACAACTTAGTGGTAGAAATAATTATTTTTTTAGAGAACACACGGTCAATGGTTCAATAACCCCATAACGTTGTATTTATTATTTTTTATGTTTATGAGAACAAACAAAACACCAATGGTCCAATAACCCATAAACTTGCATTTTATTTTTATGTTTATGAGAAAAAACCAAAAACTAGAAGAAATCACAACGCGAGGTACTAAAAACCAAAACAAAGTGGGCACAGACCAGTGGCGGATCCAGAATCGGTTTACGAGGGGGGCTAAATACATAGAGAGCCGAGTTTGGACTGAGATTCTCCTTGTATTTTTTGCCCACGAGAGATTTTTGGTAGATTTTAAGGTGATTTGAACTGAATTTTTCTATTATTTTTCTCATATTTTTTATATTTCAGGCGCCTGAACAATTTTGTCTTTGTCCTTCCATAGAAAAAAAATTATCATTTGTTTCTTGTAATTTGTGCTAATAGATTTGGACCATTGAATGAAGATCTGAAAGTTGTAGTCGTCGCCTGAAAAGATGCTATATTTCAGGCGTCTGAAATATAGCAAATCCCTATTTTTCTAGTCTGCAGGAGATTTTGAACTAATTTAAAGACAAATTAGACTAATTTGAACTAAAATGCTATGTGTATTTTTGGGGGAAGGGGGCTGCAGCCCCCTCAGCCACCCCCTAGATCCGCCTCTGGCACAGACCGATTGAATGGAGAAAAAGAACCCAACGAAACAAATTCCGAAAAAGATGGGAGACAAAAATAGAGCACGACGACAATAGGTTCAGTTGAAACATGAAAACCAAACCCAACACGAACCAAGTCGATGGACTAGAGAACAAATGGATGAACAAAATACTCATTTTAATATTAAGGACAGATATACAACCTTATATTCATCATTAGTACAAATATATAAGCATGAGGGTGACATGAAATATAACACCAATAGGTTACACAGAGTATCAAACCAACTGCACTGACACACAATTGTACACAACTGTATTGTAGTCAAGTCAAACTTCAAACTAGAGGCCTGACACAGTGTTTGATGACATGTGCTTGCACCTGCACGCCCTCCTCCTCTTCCTCCTCGATGTGGAGTACAATGACTCGGTACAAGCAGTAAGCTACAAGCAGTGCAAAGAGCCAGACACCAATGGCCTGCAATAACGGAATGACACTTGCAAAGCTGTACAAGAAGATTGCCGACAAGAAGACCCCAAGCCCGATGGTCGCGTATCCGAGGCCACGACGAAGAATCGCGTGTTGATAGCATGCGCGGAGCCGGCGCCACAAGTAGAGGGCCCCATACAACAGCCACAGGTAGGTGCAGAACACCGTTAGCAGGAGATCAAACCTACAGTACCACATGGCCGCCATGCATGTGGCGGTCACAAACAACATCGTCACCACTGCAAGCACTATGGCTGGTTTCTTCACATACGCTAATAGACAATGCAACGCATAGGATCCAGATCCAGATCGGATGGTGTGCACCATGGTGTTGTACAAGTCTGGTAGAATTTATCTAATAATAAGAGGGAAAATGGGATGTTGGAGTGGATGGATGCAATGAAGTGGGAACAAATGGGGATGGGGGGAGAGGGGTTTTAAGCATGGTTGGGATGGCGGGCGTGGCGCCATTGATTTTTGGATGTCGTGATCTAAGTGGGGATCGGTGAAGGTGGGTGAGGTAATCTTGTCCTCTTTATTTATTTCTATGAAAAATGCCCACACGCACGCTTTGCATTATCTGTCATTTTGTGCTTTCATTGCCTTGAGTACAATGCATGCACGGATAGAGCATATTATATTGTTGCTTTACTTGTTTCTTGTTTAGAGACCCTACTGAGAAGGGAGTTGGTTTCAAGTCATTTGTCCTAGATGGTTGGAATTGTTGAAATAATAGAGATAGATTAAAGGAGCATGTAGGTGAAAAATAGTGGACGGTTGGTTTACAATCACAGATCACGAGAGAAATTAGTAATGCATATTATGTTTATTCCTTTGCTCATCAACTTCAACTAGTGGTGATAGGGATGTACGTTACTAAAAAGCATATAGGCATTGTAGAATTTTTAGCAAGATTTCTACCTTGGCGTGGAATGTGGTTGTGGATCTTCGAAGAGAAGGGACACGATGAGAGACATCAATATTAGAAAAGCATATAGGCATTGCAAATTTTTTTAGCAAGATTTCTACCTTGGTGGAATGTGGTTGTGGGTTCTTTAAAACGGAGTCAGGATTGAATCAAGAACATTGTCTTCAAACATGTAGAGAAACTCATTGTATCGGAGTTCTCACTAAAAATCTATTAGAAGTCTAGTTAACTTGTTCAAAACATTTATCGAAGTGCCGAAAGTTGTGCAAAATGAAGACAACAATGATGGAAAGGCAAGGGCTGTCTTGTGTACTTCTAGTCTTTTGAATTTGTCTTGTATTTTGCATCTCATGCTAACCATTAACTAACGTAAATTTCTTTGTCAAATTCATTGCAATATAATGGAAAGATCAAAATATTGTGAATGTTGTTAATTGTGTGAGAGAAGAAACCATTTGGATAAGGTTACGAGAAATGGATAAGCGAAGTCAAGTAACTTAATATTTAACTAAACATAGCATAGCACGAAAAATTAAAGTTATGAGTTAATAGATCCGTGTGCTTGCAATGGGAGGAAAAAATCTCTCATGGTTGCATTTACTCTCTCTGTTCTAAATTATAATTGACTTTTATATATCCATTTTGCTATGCCTCTAGATATAATATATATCTAGATACATAGCAAATTCTATGTGTCAAAAAAAATCAAAGCGACTTATAATTTGGAACAAAGGGGGTGGTGCAAACTTAGTAGGTTACCAACATTAACTTAGGTTATGAATGTCATAATCATTAGCACATAATACAAACAGAACTTTAATTAATAAACTATAGCTTTAAATTTTATATAAAGACATCTAACATTCCCATTCTATTTTCTATATGGATATTTGATAGTTTTCATTAATATATTTATGGTTGGTGCGTTTTAATTAATTAATATATGTAGAAAGACCCCTGATTGGTCATTGGAGAGTTGACTTGGCCAGGCCAGCAAGCAAGTCTTCGGATGCTGTAGCCATGCATGATATATAGATGGAGCAAGAGAGCAACCTTGTCGACGGTCCTTAAACACCAGTTTTACCATCAACATTTGACCCTAAAGTCCACCAAAAAGGCATGAAATGTAGTCAAATAGGTTTCAAACTAACCAAATTCCACATGTCCATAGAATTCTATTTGAATGCAGGATTTGAACCAAATTTGGACATATGGACCCACCAGGAGACGAGCCCACTCAGCAGGGCCCAAATGGGCCTAAGGAGGGTGGCGCCCGCCACCCCTAGGTGGCGCCCGCCACCTCTAAGTGGCGCCCGCGACTTGGGTTGGCCCAAGTTGCAACCTCTGCCACGTCACCGATCCGTGTGACCTCCCCAGGGCCAAATCCTAGCCCTTGGTCACTAGGTCAGTGGCATCGGACGGCTCAGGATGAAGTGGCGTGGATCAAGGCTGAATGTCGGTTGCTAGGACATGCAATCGACCTCCAAACCGCCTCGGACAACCACCTGGATGCCGTTGAAGCCAAGGCGGTGCATCCAAGGGTGAGGGAGCTGGCGGCCGCCAGTAGGGGGTGGCGCCCGCCACCTGACCTAACCCTAGGTCGGGTGGCTGCCCCCTATAAGAACCCCCCTCACTCATTTGGGCTATAAATACCCCCCTGGTGACACTACTTCATTCGTACCATCCCACACTTCCAAGAGAAGCAAAGCAAGAGAAGCAAGTGAGAGTTAGGTTAGAAGCTTAGAGAGCTTAGGCAAGTAGGTAGCTAGTAGAGCAAGGCATCTTCGCCCTCGCGGTAGCGCTGCTCAAGGCTTAGGTCAAGAGTAGAGGCGTGCGAGTGATCGGCTCTGGAGCTGGGAAGAGTCTTCCTTCATCTCCAGTTCAGGTTTTGCTCTTGTTACTCAAGCATTTACTATATTCTAGTTCATCATTTCAAGTATTACTTTATTCTACTTATCAGTATTGAGTGGTATACTTGATTGATTGCTTGAGTGCCTAGCTATCCTACAGATCAATTCACTTAGCCATAGTAGTTAATCTCTAGTGAGCTTAGTGTTTGATCTTTGCCAATAGGTTGCTTAGTTAGTTTAGCGTTTATCTTATTAAGTCAAGTGTTTGCTCTGACGTCCGCAAGGGTGTCTCTATTCAAAGCTAGGGTAGAGATAGTTAGAATATAGTTAAGCGTGGTGCTTAGTTATAGACTTACCTTCAGATACGCCTGGACCCCCGGATAGCTGTGGTAGCAAGCAGGTGGTGACAGCCCTGTGCGCCTTGAATTCCACCACGTAGTTGGCCCAGTTTAACAGTAAGGCTCGTTGTGCTAGCGTTCAACCTAAGTAAGTGGTAAAGGCTAGTACGCCTCGATACTTGACAAGATAGGAATAAAACTATACTCAACTTAGTTGCTTTATTGTCTTTTGCCTGCCTTGCTTCGTAACCATCTCGCTTCGTAGTTATCTTGCTTTGTAGTTATCTAGGATTAGTTATCAGTAGCTAGTTAGTTATCCTTAGTTATCCTATTTCATTTATCTACCTATCCATCCACCTTACCTTAGCCATCCACTTCATCCTTACCTAGCCACCCATACATTCTTTCTAGCCTTTCATCTTCCCTTCTCCCCTTTTCCCTTTTCTTATTTCTTCGACTCTCATCCCCTCCTTGACTCGACTCATACACCACTCTAGCCTTTCCTTGGGATCAAATAAATCAACACCTGGTACTCCCAGGCGAAGTGCTACTACGATAGTTCTGTGCGCTTGCAGAATCTCCTCCTGGTAGATTGCATTCTCTCTAGCTAGCTCCTACTAGTGTCGGGATTGACAACCCCGCTTGGCATTAGTAGATAGCTGCTTTAGCTCCACTCCTTTAGGTATAGTGACCGGTCTTGCTTCAAGCACTTCTGACGTCGTTGCCGGGGATAGACTCCATAGTCTACTCCCAGTAACAACGTTAGCAAGTGCCAACAAGCATTCCTGGGCCGTTACCGGGGATAGTTGCCTAGCACTATCTTCAGTGAAGCTAACAACTACCAACAAACCTCAGCTCTCTGAGCATATTGCAGTCCGATAGCAGGCATGCAGGGATCGGAGGAGAGAGCGCTTCTGTCGATCGCCTCGTCGCCCAGGATCAGAGGAGTATGTTGCGGGGTGCATGCAGCTGTGCCGCCGGCGGCCACCCCACGCCGCCGGCGTCCGGTGGCTGTGTGCAGCAACACTGCACCAACGCCGCCTCAGCAAATCTCCTGCACAAAGTCCAGCCATCAGCGACCTCTCGACATGCAGCTCCAATCCGTCACACTGTAAGCGGCGCTTATTTATTTGTACATCTCGTCCCAAAGACTCAGATTAAACTCCTTAAATTACTGCGGTCAAGAACTGGTTGTTTTAATTCCATGCCTCCATTATTGTTCCCTGCTCCATTAGTCGTACAAGAGATGAGGCTTTTAGCTCTTTATTTCAAATCACGTCCGAACCTGACATAGATATGTAGCCAAGGCATGCATGGGGTAGAGTGAACAATGGATTGCCTGCAAAAAGTCACTTTTAGCTCTTTATTCCAAATCACGTCCGAACCTGACATAGATAGATGTAGCAAAAGGCATGGGGTATATAATGGATAAATAACACGGGAGATTCAGTTCAGAATGAAGAAGATTAGATGATCGGCTGACGAGGGATTATCGGTATGAACTGTAGGATATATATGCATGTTGAATAATGGGATACAAATACAATACACCTCAGTGAGGGGGAGCGAGAGATATAGCTTAGTCCTCTAGCTAGGCTCGATCTTGAACGTTTCCAAAAGTATGCCACGAAATCTTTATACAAGCTGGTGACACCAGGAGTGCTAGGCCATTATATGATGGAATTTTGGAGATGCAGTACTAAATA
Source organism: Coix lacryma-jobi var. lacryma-jobi (assembly GCA_009763385.1). Classification (NCBI taxonomy): domain Eukaryota; kingdom Viridiplantae; phylum Streptophyta; class Magnoliopsida; order Poales; family Poaceae; genus Coix; species Coix lacryma-jobi. The sequence continues at coordinate 3,171,458 of CM019829.1, forward strand.
TTCCCCGCAAAGTTCAAAATTTCTTTTGGATGGCTTCACATGACAGTACTTGGTCGGGAGTGCAATATATATATGGTCAGTTCCAGACCATTGCAAGGGCTTCACATGACAGTATTTGGTCGGGAGTGCAATGCAATGGTCAGTTCCAGACCATTGCAAGATCTGTGATAACATTAAATGAACTAATCATTATGTGTTTGTTGAGGTGTGTTGAAGGATTAACTGTTAAGGAAAAAAAAGACAAATAATCTTATTGTTATGTGCAGGGACCCAATATATATATGGACCATCTAGAAGATTAGAAACGATGTTGTCTTCAACAATAAGTTGCTTACAACACCAATGACCATCATCAAAAAGACGATAATGCTACACTCATCAAGACTTGATGCTCTTTTCTCAAACCCAAGATGATAGACTTGACCGATGAACGAAACGGTCATCAAGATTATTGTGCTAATAATGCTCATCAAGTTGTTAGTTTTAGCTGTTTTTCGAGGTCCGTATATAGAGGGAAGGATGTTTTGATCATGGATGAGATGTAGTAGCCTGTTTGTAAACCGGTATCCCCAATTGAATTGGGGACCGTTGGCTTTTGTTAAACTTTCTAATAATAAAGCTTGATGACTGACTTTGATCTAAAATCATTTTAGGCCTTGTTTCGATGATTTTGGCTAATAAAGCTTTATTTCTAATAGCTAGTTGTTCTATGATTTTTTATATAAAAATCATATAGATAAAAATATATCCTTTAAATAAAAGAATCTAAACTTTTTATTGGCGAAACGCAACTTTCATTGTTTCGTATGTTTTAAAAAGAACTTTTAAAAAGAAGACTACTTGGTGGTGCATGCACCTTCTGCATCTGCATGCATGCATTGGAGACTCACCGGCGCGAATGTCTACGATCCATCATTGCCTTGTGCCCTAGCTTGCCCCATATAAATGTAGCTAGTGTCTACCTGTCTTATATATATATGGAGTATATAGCGGCGGGCAGGCAGGCTCAACAACATTGTATGTTCCGTGCACCGACAACGACTCGATCATGCGTGCCCAAACGGTTTTCCCGACTTGAGCTGCATATATCGTCACCACCCAAATAAAAGAAGCAGACGTCAGATGTGACGTGGGGCTCGCGAGCCAAGGAAGAAGAACAACGGCATCGACATTTATCTCATGAGACCTGCAGCTGCAGGTAGGCAATGACCATCGTACCATTCATTAAGCCCGGCAAAGCAACAGACAGCCCAACCGACCTGGACTGGAGGCCCAATAGGCAATGCTCTCACAAGCCCAGCCCAGGCCGGTCAACAAGCCTCGGACCAACTTTGTTCATAATTTAGAAGGAAAAAAATAATTATTTGGAACAACACTCTCGCGCCCCATGCAAAGATTTACGTAGCTTTCTAATAGCTTGCTCTGTACGTAGCTTCAACTTATTCTCTTTCATAGTAGAAATCAACCGTGAATAAGTTCAAACGAGCAGATAGCGGATTGTCTATGTTAAACGATTACTAGAAAAGGTGGGCATTCAAAGACTTCCGTTTCTAAAAATGACTAAGGGGGTGTTTGGTTCCTACTCCATAAAGTTTAGTCACTTTTAGTCACTAAAGTTCCAAACACCTATACTTTTAGTCACTTTTAATTTAACACTATCACTAAAGTCATCTCCAGACCTTGTTTAGATTGAAACTTTGTGCAATTCTGACACTGTAACACTTTCGTTTGTATTTGACAAATATTATCCAATCATGTGCTAATAACTAGGCTCAAAAGATCCGTCTCGTAATTTACAACTAATCTGTATAATTAGTTATTTATTTTACGAATATTTAATGCTCTACATGCGTCCAAACATTGATGTGATGGAGAGAGGGTGAAAAAAAGTTGATAGTTTGAGGTATCACTACTAGAAAACCCCTCATGTAGCTACGCTTTATTTGTAACATACACAAAAGCGTTTCTATGTCAGCTTGTATACACGTTATTTGGAACAATTTCAAGAACGCATCAAAATAACACGATATTTAACACGCTTTCAACGTTAAGAGAGATATCTAGACACATTTTTAGCACGATATTGAAATCATATTAAAATGACACGAAAGTAGACACGCTTTCAATCATCCGTAACCTATACACACGTTGTAAAACGCATCTCAAAATCGTCAATAGGCACCTAAAGATGCTTTTTTGATATTTTTGTTTGACTTCATATGAAACAATTATGAATTTTTTGACATCTATCTAGAACCGCCTGTCTCAAGAGTGCTGCCGCCTTTGTGAACTAACTTCTTAGCAAGCTTAGCTTGCCCTTAGCACCTGCCTCTGTAAATATTATCTGACTTATAAAGACGGTCTTCTACTGCCTATATATATAAATGATTAATAGAAATGAGCATTTAAGCGGGCTCATCTAGCTAGACACTTACAAAGATGGTGCCCAAAATGCCCCCATTGCTATTAATTAATCAAGAGGCATGTCTCGTAAAATGCTTCTTAAGTAGTGTGTATACCACCAATTCCTCTAATCATATAAGCTTTTGGTTCATTAAATTTTTAACTCTCTTGATGAGTGAATGAGTGATGAGTCGTCCCACCAAGCATAATGAGAATGAGTTATAGGTGCACGCACTAATTAAAATAAAAGTGATTTGAGCTCATTCGATGAAACATGCATGGTGGTGTGTGGCACACTGGCACTATGGTGGCAACCGCCCTTTATAGCTAATCACACACTTTTTGTTCTTTGGTACAAAAGTTGTTTGTCCTCTTCTTGTCCACTAGTCGTTATTATTCTCATTCTCGCACCGCACCGTCCCTTCTCTGTCCTCGTGCATTCGATTAATGAGTGTTATTATTTCATGCATGCATGCCCCAGCAGCAAACTGCAGAAGGGAGAGAAACAAAGAAACCAGCAGGTCTCAAGCCTGTAGCGAAATATGGCTATGGTGGACTGGACCAAGCTGGTCGGCGTGCTGTTCGTGAACCTGCTGTTCGCCATGGCCATATTTCGCTACAAGTATGAACCTTGCTGGGTGGCGTCGCACGCCTGCGTCGTGTTCCTCTACGTCTCCCTCTACTGCCGCCGGCGCCGCCACCTGCCGCCGGTGCTCCGCCAGCGCCTCGGCCACGCGGCCGTCTCCCTCGTCGCGATCCTCGCCGCCATCTTCTTCTACAACTTCGCCCCCGGCGTGTCCGGCTGGATCGTCGTCTCCGTCCTGCTCGCGCTCGCCGCGGCGGCTTACTTCGCGTACGACGTCGTCTTGTTCCACCAGGAGGAGGAGGCCGCCGCCGTTCTTGTCCGATGAACTACTACTCATCAGTGCTTGTGTTTTAATTTCCTGGGATTAAAACCTTAGAGGACGAATAATAATAAATAGACGCACATACGTATGTATATATATATATATATATACCTATACCTATATATATATATAATAATATATATATATATTATTATATATATATAATAATAAAGAGGCAAAATTTCTGCCTCTAAAATTTTTTGGTCCAACTTTGGTTTCTATCGGATTCTTTCGGCGCCGGTTTCTGTTATGGACCCACCAAAGCTCAATCGGACGCCGCAAACAGGCCTGAAACGGAACAGGACGAAACTCGGTATCGATGGCAAAATTTCTGCGCATCTAAATTTTTGGTCCAACCTGATCGATAGTGTTGTATACGTGTTTAATTTTTTTTACTGTGTCCGTGTCTACGGCTGCTTTCTCTATCTTTTTTCTGTTTCATGGGATGCCTTGCCCCGGTTCGCAACATAGCTTCCGCATTGAGACTACAGAGTCCGACAGTCCGTCTACACCGTGCCTCCTCCCGACGTCCCCGTGCCTCCCGCGTCCTTCCCTTTCAGCACGGCGTCCGTGTAGACGATAGCAAGCGCACGCGGTGGAGCGGAGCATGGCGTCGAAGCTCTTGTGCGTGCGGCATCCTCGAGCATGGAGACAGCGTCCGGTCCTCCTGAGTCCCGACTAATAAAGCAACTGTCGCTCCGTGCTTTTAGTTGTTGTTCGGCTCCTCTTCAGATAGCAAAAGGATTACACAACCGGACATAGTCTCTTTGCCGAGTGCCTTAAACACTCGGCAAAACTCTTTTTGCACTCGGCAAAGGCTTTGCCGAGTGCAGCTCTCGGCAAAGGCCACACGGCAAAAAATGGATCGGCAAAGGGCTCTTTGCCAAGAGCCTTTTATCGGGCGCTCGGCAAAGTCTTTGCCGAGTGTTGAGGTGGCTCTCGGCAAAGAAAAGCCCTCGGCAAAGAAAAAAACAAAAAAAATCCAAAAAAATAACGAATTTTTTTTATTAAATCGGGGGAAGGGCCCATAGGGCAGCGCCCACCTGTCTCCCTTGAGATGGCAAGTCCTAGTATTTTTCACGCAATTTTCTTTCACGCAATCAGCAGAATTCGAACTCACGACCTCTCGTTCGCGCGAAGCCTCCTCTACCACTACACTACACATATACGTTCCATCTCCGTTTCGGTTACCCATATATTATACTAAAACGAGTGTAACTTGCTTATTCGAGGCCCTAAACGAATTCAAATAAAAAAGTTGTTAACTACAAAGTTTTCTAACTTTTTGAGACCTACAATTTTTATTTTGGTAGTTTTTCCATCCGAGGTCGTTTATAAAAATTTGAATTTCAAATTTGACAATTTAAAACGCAGTTTTCATTGACAAGATGATTTCAAATCAAAAAGTTGTCAACACCAAAGTTTCATAACTTTTCGAGATCTACAACTTTTATTTTGGCCATTTCTCCATCTGAGGAATTTTTAAAAATTTGAATTTTAAATTTTTCAAATTCGAACGTAGTTTTGCATAACTAGATGACTTCAAATTAAAAAGTTATCAACTACAAACTTTCATAATTTGTCAAGATCTACAAAGTTTATTTTGGTTGTTTACCCATTTATACATCCAAAATTATGGTTCTAATATTATTCACAAACATTATATATCACTCTTGTAGTTTCGTAAACTACCAGAGAGACATGTAAGATTTATGAACAAATTTATTTTAAATTTGTCAAATGAAGAAATGACCAAAATAAAAATTGTTCATCTTGATAAGTTAAACAACTTTTTAGTTGAAAGTTTTTTTATTTGGATTAATTTACTGCTTCAAAATGTGATTTGAAAATTAGCTTTGCCGAGTGTCAAAAAAAACTCTCGGCAAAGAGCTCTTTGCCGAGAGCCAATAAAAAAACTCTCGGCAAAGAAATTCTTTGCTGAGAGCCAATAAAAAAACTCTCGGCAAAGAAATTCTTTGCCGAGAGCAAAAAAAACTCTCGGCAAAGATTTCTTTGCCGAGTGTTTTTTTTGGCTCTCGGCAAAGAATTTCTTTGCCGAGAGTTTTTCTTTTGCCGAGAGTTTTTTATTCGGCCCTCGGCAAATAGCTCTTTGCCGAGAGCCCGAAAAAAAACTCTCGGCAAAGAGTGCGGCGCTCGCCAAAGTGAGTTTTTCCGGTAGTGTTAGGACTAGGACTGGGACTCATACAGGAATCCAAATAGAAATAGAATAGATAGAAATCGAGAACAACCACTATAAAAGCAGAGCATCGGACGAGAGCATCGTGACTATGAAGCAGAGCAGCGCCATCGAGGTGCAGGGTCGTAGGGCCGCTAGCCATGCAGCATGAAGTCGTGGAACCGCCGTCATGGTGGAGGCAAGTGGCAAGTCCGGAGCGGAGCAGCGTCATTGAGGCACAGGTTGCGGGGCCAATGACGGTGGTCACGGCTCGGAGTCGCCAAACTGTCGACGGGACGAAGGCGCGGAGCTGCGCTGTAGGCGGAGTCACGGGGCTGCTGTCAATCCATCAAGGCGCAATCGTTGTCGGTACTCATCAAATCAAAGGCACAACAAATTAGATCAATTCGAAAGAGGACCAGATTAAATCCACCATGTACCTCGCATGACCACCATCGCCGGCATGGACGAAGCTCGTGAGGCCGCCACCGCGGCCGCAGACAGAGTTCGTGTTGTCGCCACCGCCGCAGCGGACAAAGCTTGCATGGCCGCCATTGCCGGCCCTCGTGGATGTCTCTCTCGACCAGCTTCTGACCGGGGGTGTGACCATGCCGCGGCGGCGCGCCTCCGCCACCGCCACCTAGAAGTCCTCCTAAGCGCTAACACCGACACCACAGGCCGCCCTCAGATCTGTCAGGTCTCCTCAGATTCACTGCTATGATGAGTCCACATCGAGCATCAACATCGTGGCCTTCGCAGTCGTGGCCACCTAGATATCGCGTCGGAGGGAGAGGAGGTAGCAATCGAAAGAGGAGAAGGGGGAGAGGAGCTCATCGCTGCCACTGCCTTTCTCCACCGCGGCACTCGAGAGTGACGGCTAGGGTTTTCAAGGGTGTGACCGAACGTGTTTTTTTATCTATGCGAGAGCATCCTAGCCATCCATCATCAATCGATGGCTCACATGCATCGGCAGCCACCACAGGCCTAGCAGGCCATGTGTGCACCACTTGACTCGGCCCAGGTATCAGGTATAGGGTGCAGACGCTTAAATAGGCCGGGAAGATTGAAAACGGCTTGCCTTGACAAGTTTTTTATTTGGCAATCTGACTATCTGAGTCCCGAGACGTGGGCTAATAAGCATGCAAATTTGTATATTGGTCTAATTCTTCTTAAGCCAAGAAACAAAAAAGTTTACTATGGATCAATCCTAAATTTGATACTAGCTTAATAGGATATATTATTGCTAAAAATTAGCTTATATTATAGATATCACAGTCAACAAAAAAATACTACTTATCTTTATAATTTTATACAAAGGGTAAAACATAAATAGATGGACGGATTTGTCCTTTTAGTAGTATTTGGTGCTGGTAGCTTTCAGATTACAAAAGCCAAAAAAATAAAACCTCATCACTTAAACCAAAAGATAAATCGATCTAGGATAACAATTTTACTAACACCTATTTGGATAGGTTAAATTATAGACGCACAGTCGGTGAGCTCGACGGCAAGAGCGCTTGGAGGTAGCCACGATGGCACTGGTGAGGATGTTTGGCCAACAAGCTCGATGTTAGGCACTCACATGAATGAGGTCAACATTCTCTTGTCCTTTACTATCGTCGACTTACTCGGTGCTTGAACTTGGTCTGCTCGCTACACTTCGAGATAATGAGTCGCTTATTAGCTATGGTGCATTTATTTTTTAAAATTTCATATGCAGAAAAAATAATTCATAAATAGATATATCATTAGTGTCCTTTTTTATTAAAAGAATGATTGTTTTCTCCCGTTGCAACGCACGAGCATGTTTTGCTAGTATATATAATATACGTGCGTCCGATCCAGTGGTCGAAGTGCGTGTACCACTAATCCTGTTTAATGCATCCAAATAAATAACATGATCCTCCGTCCCAAAATAGATATCATTTTTACTTTTCAAGAAATTAACTTTTTTTAAAAAAAAATCGATCAATTATATATTAAAGAATATTAATATTTATGATATATAATTAGTATTATTAGATAGATCATTGAATATACTTCATAATAAACTTATTGAGAAATATAAATGTTATATGGTTATATGTATTTTCTACAAAAACTAGATAAGTGTCGAGGACTTCTATTATGAGATAGAGCTGAGGGAGTAGATACACTTATTTTATGGAACAACCATGCGCACTTGCACTTTCTTTAACTTTCTTGTGGAATCCTTTGTTTTTTTTGGTACAAGTTTATTAGATGTAAAATTAGAACTGCAACTTGCATGGTGGTGGTGGTTTAGTTGGGCCCATGTGTTCAAGTTTCACCTGCTTTAATTTCATAGTAATTAGGTACTATACACGCCAGGCCTCCAGCTAACGCCAAATAATTAGATGATTTGAGCACAAGGATTAGTAAGGTGGTACAATATGATCATATATACTATATGCCTCAATCTTTGCTAAAGTTTTTTTTTTCTTGAAAAGGCACCAGCAATAAATTTAACGATGAGCCATGTTTTAATAGAGAAGAAGCTAGCAAAGTACAACAACACACGATAAAAACAAAATACAAAAACAACCACCGACCTTACAAAGTAGCGAAAACAAGACAACTAGTACAAAAACACATTGCCGGCAAAACCATCAAATTAAAGCATCGGTGGGGCAAACACCACATATCTTTCATAGGAAATATACAAGCAAGGTGCTTGAGGCAGGGGGGATGAAGGTTTTTCATGACAATGCCTCAAACAAAGGAAAACGACATCCACTTATGCCACCACCTTCAAATCTTGGGCTTCCGCATGTACGCTGGCCGGCCTAGTGTAATCGACACGGGGTCAGTTGCTTATCTTTGCTACAACGAAGATATATAGGTGTTAAGATATGACGTTTTGTAACTATTAGTGTAGTTGTGAAGCCATTTTTCGGTGTAATATATACTCCTTTGGTGGTTGGATCGATGGATTGTCCATAGTGCCAACTGTTGGCACAATATTCAGTTGCGGCATTAGCTGGGTCGATGGATTGCAAATTAATCTTCAGGTCATCTATTAGTTGAAACTAGCTGGGCGTGGTTGGCTAATAGTTTTCTAGGTATCTGCCCTGTTGGGATCTGACCTAATTTTAATAGCAAACTATTAGGGATAACAAATTAGGCTATTAGGGTATATCGATTAATTTATTTGCATTCATTCAAGTTAGCCTGGATATATCACTACCGGATTTCACCTCTTTGTTGATCGCTTGCGGCACTCGATAAAGCCTTTACCGAGGACCACCTTCGGTATAGAGCACACATCAAAAAATTAGACGGCAAAGAGCTCTTTGCCGGGAGTGTTTTGTCACGTACTCAACAAAGGCTTTGCCGAATGTTGGAAAAACCTCGGCAAATAAAAAACACACGGCAAAATAATAATAAAAACCTTGAAAAAAATCACAATTCACGGTATATTTGTTGCAAAATCCACATGTTACGTGGTTGCAGGGGTTCAAACCCATGACCTCAGGCTAATGTTACCCTAAACTGTAAACGGTCGATCACTTGTCGTTTAGCCACTATTCGGTCTAAAACGAGTGTTTAAATGGGTAAAACGGCCGTTTAAACGGTAAAAATAACTGATTAAACGGAAGCGGTGTACCACTGTGCAATATTTAAACAGTGTATAAATGAGCTAAATGACTGTTTAGGCAAACAGTGCCTCAGGCTCACACGTAACCTCCTCCACCACTCTACCCATACGTCACTTGCGTCTCTATCCTGTTTTTGTTCCTCACGTATTATACTAAATCGAGTATAAATTGCTTGTTTGAGACCTAAACGAATTCAAATAAAAAATTTATCAACTGCAGAGTTTTATAACTTTTTGAGATCTACAACTTTATTTTGGCAGTTTCTCCATCCAAGATCGTTTTCAAAATTTGAATTTCAAACATAGTTTTTGTTGACAAGATGATTTCAAATCAAAACGTTGTTAACTATAATGTTTCATAATTTTTGGGATCTACAACTTTCATTTTGGTTGTTTTCCTATCCAAGGTACATTAAAAAAAATCAAATTTCAAAATTTTGCAAAATCAAAAAGGTGGTCAACTCCAAAAGCGCATACACACCTAGTGCTTCGGTCACAAATTTCTGAACCTACTCCCTCCATATAGGAATTAAGATGTCATTCAGGACATCGACACGGTCTCCAAAGCGTAACTTTGATCACTTATTTATTTAAAAATATTTATTGTAAAGTAGTATATGTATATTTTTATGAAAGTACTTTTCAAGACAAATCTCTAAACTCAAATTAAAAGTTATTTATGATTTATATTTCCAATGTTTGACCCAAACATTGTTTAAAATGACTTCTATTTCCTATATGGAGGGAGTATCATCGAGCATTAGATGGTCCCAGAGACGAAGGTCAGAGTGTGGTAAGGAGGTATAGGCCCATCAAAAATCAGGGTTTTATAATTGTTGTCAACTAACTCTTATATAGGGCTCAGCCTCCCTTTTATAGTGCGTAGTATATGAAGAATTTTTTTACATAACTACCCTTCTAATAATATACATAGATATCTTCACACACAGGCTTATCCTTCAAGGGCACTCTGGGTCTTCTTTTCCTCCAACCGCCTTGTTTATTAGGCCTTAGGTCACGTCTGTTGGAGGCCCAGCTGCCTCTCAAGGCCCAACTTTGTTAGAAGTGGGCTGTTGAGGTCGTCCGTTAGCGGGCGAAGCTCATGATTGGTCTTTCACGGGTGTCTCAATCTTGCCATCTGAAAGGACCTAAGGTGTCGCCTAGAGGGGGGGTGAATAGGCTTTTCTGAAAATTTACAACTTATAATGCGGAAGCAATTAGTATGCGAGTTTCCAATTACTTGGAAACTCCCAATCGGAGTATAAACACCCCTCAAGAGACAAACACAAAGTATACGACTAGAAATTAATCACCTAGAAGGCAATACCCTGCACCACAAAGATTAGCTCAAGATTAAACAAATTGGGCGCAGTCAGTAAATACCGGACATGTCCGGTATCAATACCGGACAAGTCCGGTATGCACGGGTTGTGCGGGACTGCTCCTTTTCTTCTCCAATTTCTCACACAACCTGCAATCACTATGTATGATGTATATATAGAACTGATTGCTTGCAAAAACAACTAGCACAACGAAGAATAACAAATAGCCGAAAGTAAAGCACAAAGGAATGACACGGTATTTGTTTCACCGAAGTTCGGCACCCCCTCGGGTCCTACTCTCCGTTGAGTCGGCTGCGAGCTACCACAAAGGTGGGCTCTAGAGGACACCACGGGTCACTCTAGCCGCGGTCTATTTCACCCGCAATGCTCCTTCCACTAGTTGATCTCTTTTGAGGAGAGATCGAACCTTTACAAACTTTCCGAGGCACTTCACAAATCTCTTGGTGCTCAACGGCGACGCCTAACCGTCTAGGACCGTAGAGTCCAAGAGAACGAATGCGCACAATAAGATCGACGATTTGCACAAGTGCTCAAGAGGTGGCTTGCTCTCTAATTTTGAATCTCTGTCAACCCACAAATGGATTTGGCAATTAGAGGACAATCACTCACTAAGAGAGGGTTGGAAAGTGTTTTGAAAGGCTTAGAATGAGTGTGGGAACCAGTAGAATCAGCAGCCTCCAAAGGTGGAGGTTTGGGGGTATTTATAAGCCCACATTCGAAACTAGCCATTTTCTAGCCGTTGGCTGAGTCAGCTCATACCGGAGTCCGGTATGCATACCGGACATGTCCGGTATGACTTTGCTACGAGAGAAACACTGAACAGCCAACTTTCAAACTTCCCGAATGAGCCCGGTAGTACCGACCATAAGGTCGGTAGTACCGCTAGTTACCACAGGGTTTTCGCAACCTCTCTGAGTTGGACCAATTTTGGCCTACTGGTAGTACCGCTATAACTTCGGTAGTACCGGTCGGTAGTACCGACCCAGGGGGCGGTACTACCGCCCATCACAAAGATACTGTTAGCCACCAAACCGCAAATACTGGACATGTCCGGTATGTCCGGTATGACTTCACTGCGCGTGAAATACCATTAACCAACCATCTTTCAAACCCCTAAAAGGATCTCGGTAGTACCGACCCCCCAGGTCGGTAGTACCGCCAGTTAAGAGGGGGTTTTTACAACCTCTCTGTGTTGGGCCAAATTTGGCCTACCGGTAGTACCGCTATTACTTCGGTAGTACCTGTCGGTAGTACCGACGCAAGAGTCGGTAGTACCGCCCGTACACAGGCTGCGAGGCAGAACTCCGCAAATACCGGACATGTCCGGTATGCATACCGACATGTCCGGTATGGACTCCCTTCACCAGGTTCATCACTAGGCCAGAAGGATGGCCGCACTGCTGTGGGTCATACAAAAGCTGAAAGTTAGCTCTAGCTCTCTCATGTCTCACTTAGGTTGGTTTGAGCACTTATGAAGAATCATCTACTATATGTTGCATCCCTCTTAATAGTACGGCTTTCCTATTTACTCAAGATAAATTGAAATACGAATTTTAAACCTCTTGAGTTGATCCCCATTTGAACCAAGCCGCTTGACTTCATTTTCCATATAGAGAGGAATGGTTGACATGTTTAGAAGTAGACATTCCTCGAGCATAGCCATCTTGAACATGTGACTTGACCCTATGCAAGTGATATAATGAAGTTCCAAATGTGCCAAGTCACTCCAATCAATATTGTTGCTAGGAATGTTGATTCTCCACTAGATGCGATCTTCAAGCTTGATTGATCCTTCGACTAAATGCAAGTACTTTCTTCTTCACTCTAGCTAGGTTCTTCGGCCGCCAAGCCGTCGCTTGCCTTCACCCTTGCTTAGTACCTCAAAGACTCTTTCCTTGCTATCTTCACCATTTCAAGCCATTCAACCATGCTTCATTTTGAATCCTTTCTTAGCAATCATAAATGAACTATGATTATCCCACAATACGATAACCCTTTATATCAATATCATTCTCATTGTTGTTTTGTGCTTGTGACATGATCTTCATACAACAATCCATCATTTTGGCTTTGCATTACATTTCAAGTACATAGTGAGATAATCATTTCCCTGTGTCACACTTAGCAAACATATTAGATCTTTAATCAACATTGTCATCAAATCATCCAAAATCACACTTAAGTGCAACATGCACTTTCAAACTCCCCCTTTTTGGTGATTGATGACAACCTTGATTAAATTTTACCAAGATGAACAATTAAGCTTATGGGTTCAATGATTTATGAGAGCTCCCCCTTAATATGTGCAATATGAATTGAATTCATAAAGGACCTCAAAATGTCAATTTGCACATACTAAGGTGAGTTGGAAACTCCCCTAAATCATTGCATCCGAGAAATGCAAGTGTGTGAGCATATAGATCATGATGCATATGACAAGATATATCACACAAGTCAATAAATGAAAAACAATACACCAAGACATATGCAACACTAGTAGTAAGAGATCTTATGAAGATAAATTACTACTCATATCACACACATAGCACTCACACAAAGATTTCTCAAGTCCACAACCACTAAGATAGATTATATTACAAGATAAGGATCATGTCTCATCACAAAGATGTCTCTGCCATCGGATACACAAAGAATCATACATAGCTCATGATATTACAATAAGCTCAACTCTGATACTAAACCACCTGCATTACAAAACTCCGGATACAAGATACATAACTGAAAACATGAAGTCTGAAGCTCTAGCTCTAATCAACTATCTCTCCCCCTTGTCATCTATCTCCAAAAAGGTAAACGTGAAGCTCACAGATGACACCAAGAGGGCTCAGGCGAAGCTGTTGAAGGACCGAGAAGCACTCAGAAAGCGACCAGAGGGGGGGGTGAATGGAGCTTCAAATTTTCCTTACGGAAACTAGTAGCCACTGTCCCAAGAACAAACCCCAGAAGCAACCCTAGAGCTTGCAAAAGTCCACGACCCTAGATGTAAGGTGGATACTTCCAAGAAGCACCGGGACACTAGACAACTCTAGAAAGCCAACGCAAAGACAGAAATCAATTCCGTCAATGAACGAGCGAACCGCGGACAAACCGTGTGAAAACAGTAGCATCGGATGCTGCCTGCGTCCGATGCCAGACCACCAGACGCGTCCGATGCGAAAACTGCCTCTCGGGAACCTTACTGTTCCACCATCGGACGCTGTGAACAGTGAACAACCAGCGTCCGATGCTTTGGCTCCGGCGCGTCCGATGGCCAACGGACGCGTCCGATGCCTAGCGTCCGATGCCACTACAAACGCTCAGAAAGTGACACGCGTCACCGGAGCGTCCGACGCTTAGAACCCTAGCGTCCGATGCTCCCGTGTCAGCGTCCGATGCCCCCGAAACTGTGCGGTTCTTTGATGATTCAACCCGATTTCCTCCGAATCAAAAGCTCTAGGCCTGGGATTCGATCTGAGGGGTCACAAGGATGTTAGTGAGCTATCTCTAAGAGATCATGGCTCGAACCTAACTCCAAATCGGTGAATCAACAATTTCGGGACAAGGAAGCAAAAACACGATCCAAAACACAAATCGATCGATCTCCTAGACCGTGAGGTTAGAGGTTAATTCCTTCGGTGGAAAGAAGTGCTCTCATGATCTAGAACAACTTGGTTCAAACGGTTTTGCAAAAGATGAACCAACCAAAGAGATCAAGCGACGGGAAGAACGTGGAGGAAAAAGGATTCCGCGAAGAACACCAATGAAACGCGAATCACAACCACGATCTTGCAGCCGAAGCGCAAACACACGCTACGACAAGGAGGTTACGGCCTCCTTTCCTCAAAATCACCAGTACACAGAGTCAAGTCTCTCTGCGGATCTCAGCAGGCTACAGCAGGGGATGGGAGAGCAAGAAACCCTAAGTGCGAAAGAGCAAATGACTGAGATGCGGGAGGAGGGTGTCTCCCCTAACTACTTATCCTATTCTAGTCTAAGTCTATTTCCTACTCTACCCTCTCTATTCTAATTACAGAGCGAACCAGCTAAACCCTAAGGTTATTCTGGACCAACTCAAGTGGTAGGTAGATCCGACGGCCACGCCCGCACAACTCGTCCGCGTTGCCTCCACGCAACCTTCCGATTGCCGCCACGTGCCATCCTCGCTCTGCACCCCCGGTTTTGTGGCCCAAACCGGGAAACCAGCCTTTTCCAGCAACCCCCGTTTTGAGGCACAAACCGGGAAACCAGCCCACCAGCCTGAGTTTTGTGGCCCAAACTCAGAAACCCCCAGCGCCGAGTTTTGAGGCCCAAACGGAAACCGGCCCATCGCCCGAGTTTTGTGGCCAAACTCGGAACCGTCCGCGCCCAGGTTTTGTGGCTCAACCTGGAAACCGAGCACCCGAGTTTTGAGGCCCAAACTCGGAAACCGTCCACCCGGTGGTTTTTCCTGGCTCAACCACCAAACCGGAGCTGTAGAGGGGATGCACCGCCCGTGCACCCCGTCCACCGACACGTGTCCCCAGGTCCTCGACCCGAGCAACACCGTGCCCCGCAAGTCTCCGCTCGTCGCTGTCCCAGGCTGCCAGCCACCACAGCTGATCCTCAGGCACTCCGGTCCCTCAGTCCAAGCCTCACGTCCGCCCTTCACTGCTCGATACATCGGCATGGCACGTCCGCCGCACGGCACGCCCATCCTTCATCGCACCCAGTCCGTCGGTACGGCACGTCTCAACTTGACCTTCACCTTGCCCTCGATCACTGTCTCCGTGCTCGACACCTGCACAACACAAGCCAGAGAACATGCGATCAAACCCGTTGACAATCACTCATCACTCAGAGACTCGGCATACACCCATGTATCCGCAATCTCCCCCTTGATGAGTGCATTGTCAACTACTCACACAAATCATAATGAGAGAAAGAGAAAAAAAAAAAAGAAGAGAAGAAGAGAACTCGACCAAATGACCCAAAAGCATAGCAAGGCCGAAGAAGGTCAAGTGAAGAAGCGAAAACTTGGTCCCCAAAGACATAGGCAACGGCTCGACGCAACCAAGCAAGCAAAGCTAGCCCTCAAGAAGAGGTAGAACAGGCTCAACACCGCTAGCAAAATACAATTGAAAGTCAGAGCTAAAAAGGCAAAATGCTAGTCCCTCAAGATAGAGGCACAGAGGCTCAACACAACTAGCACGAGAAAACCTCCGAACCAATTTAAAACCAAACGAAAGGTTTCTGAACCAATCAAAATCAACCTCAACGCCAAATGAGGAAAATGTTTGCTAGTCCCTCAAGACAGAGGCAACGGCTCAACACAACCAGCAAACTCCCCCTCGACAAGTGCAAGCAACCAGGGACTCTCCCTTAGGTCCAACAAGAGAGAGTATAAAGATTTGAAATCTCCCCCTTTGCAAAAACTCTCCCTTAGTTGAACGCCAGAAGACATATGATTTGCAAAAACTCTCCCCCTTAGTTGAAAATGCACTTATCAAGCACAAACTCTTCCCTTGAGCCAACACAACTCCCCCTTCCAAAATGCATATGAAGTCAGAAATGCAAGTTAGCAGCTTCAGGCATATAGTCAAAAGAGTGCAAAAATGCTCTAGTCGGTATAGCTCCAATGACACAACTAAGCACTCAAATAGCGAAGGCTCAAACTGATCACAGACAAAATATGAAGCATATGAGCAAGTGAGCAGTTTTTAGCCAAAAGATAGTCACCATCAAAATAGCACTACACATGTATAGATAGGAATCCAGACAAGTGCTAAACATGTATACAAGGTGAACTACCCCTAGCAAAGTTCAATCATCATGCATAGGAATTTAGCATATACTTGTGATTTCAGTTTTATATTGGAGTTGCAGCGGTAAAGAATTCACAAGTTCAATCATTTAGCATGTGATTGCGAGAGGTTGAAAGCTTGTCTTTGCCTAACTTTTCAACCGAGCGAAGCCTATGCCGAAGCAATCAGAAGCTTAAAGCTACGGTTTCGGTCATACACTACACGGCTCAAGTTTAACTCAAAGTGCAATGAGAAACCGTCTCGATACCGTGATGTGTTGGCAAGCAATCCCATCTCGATCTTTTCAATTCACTAAACTTGGTTCAAAATTTAAACATGATATGAACAGACCAAGCAAGTGAATGACTCAGAACTAGAGACATAGCAACCCAGCATATATGAAAAGCAGGAATGGACTCAACACACCCTACACATGCTAGTTGCATATCTCAATGGTGACATTTCCAGATTTTATATACATTAAGCAACTTCACCATTTCAAAAATAGCTCAGCTCATAACATGTATTAGTGATCAGAAGGAGCATAAGCTACAAGCATCAACATAAGCATCGGAGCATACTAAACAGAGCATAGTTACATTCTAGTGATTATAAACATGAAGCTCAGAATGTAAATGCGTATGCTAAAATGCAAAGAAAAGAAATCAAAATAAAGAGTCAGACTATACAACTCAAAATGTTCCCCCATCTAAAAGGGGAAACACACACCAAGCTCACCCCTCAACCTATTAAAGGTTGATTCGTCTAAAGGCTTGGTGAAAATATCAGCCAGTTGGTGATGAGTATCGACATGGCGAAGGTCGATATCACCCTTCTCCTGGTGGTCTCGCAAGAAATGAAAGCGCACATCAATGTGTTTGGTTTTCGAGTGAAGCACGGGGTTCTTAGCAACGCTAATAGCACTCGTGCTGTCACAAAGCAAAGGCACTCGAGAAAAACTCAAACCAAATCACGCAAAGTGGCCATCATCCAGAGTAACTGGGAACAGCAGCTAGCCGCAGCAACATACTCAGCCTCCGTGGTAGACTGGGCGACACTAGACTGCTTGCGAGAAGACCACGAAACAAGAGAAGATCCAATAAATTGGCAAGTCCCAGAAGTGGACTTGCGCTCAATGCGACAACCAGCAAAATCGGCATCGGAATAACCGCAAAGCGAGAGGGTGGAGGAAGCAGAATACCAAATCCCGAATCAGGTGTGAAACGAAGGTACCTGAAGATGCGTTTCACGCCTGACGGTGAGAAGTGCGCGGCGACGCCTGAAAGCGCGCGCAGACACACCGCGAACTGAGTGTCCGGGCGTGTCGCCGTCAGGTAGAGTAGCGACCCGATCATGCTGCGGTACTCCTTCTGGTCCACTGCTTCTCCATCCACATCCGCATCCAGGGCAGTCGTCGTCGACATGGGTGTTGGAAGAGGCTTGGCCTCACCCATATCGAACCGCTTCAGCAAGTCCTTCGTGTACTTGCCCTGGTGCACAAACGTCCCCTCCCGGGATTGCTTAATTTGCAACCCGAGAAAGAATGTCAGCTCGCCCATCATGCTCATCTCGAACTCCCTGCTCATAGTATCTGCAAACTTGGCAACCAAAGCGTGAGAAGAACCACCGAAAATGATATCATCCACGTAAATCTGGACCAAGAGCGTGTCTTTGCCTTGTCGGAGGAGAAAGAGCGTCTTATCTACACATCCCATTTTAAAACCCTTAGCAAGCAAAAAGGTTTTTAACCTATCATACCAGGCTCTAGGGGCTTGTTTCAAACCATATAAAGCTTTGTGAAGTTTAAAGACATGGTTTGGAAACTTGGGATTTTCAAAACCGGGGGGTTGCTCAACATAAACCTCCTCCTCTATGTAGCCGTTTAAGAAGGCACTCTTGACATCCATTTGAAACAGTTTGAAACCTTTGGATGCAGCAAAAGCCAAGAGTATCCTAATAGCCTCCAAACGAGCTACAGGAGCAACGTCTCCTCATAATCTATCCCTCCTTCTGACTATAGCCTTTCGCTACAAGCCGGCCTTGTTTCTAACAACGTGGCCATCCTCTCCTTGCTTGTTTTGAAAACCCATTTGTCCCAATAGGCTTACAGTCAGGTGGAGGTGGAACTAGAACCCAAACCCGATTTCTCTCAAGTTTTTCTAACTCCTCATGCATGGCATTGACCCAATCCGGATCCGTCAAAGCGTGTCCAACATCTCGGGGCTCAAAATTAGCAACAAAAGCAGAGTGAGCGAAGTGAGAGATGTGCTGTGACCTGGAGCGAGTGACTCGCTCGCCGATATCGCCGATCATCTGCTGAGGGGGGTGCTGGCGCTGGATGTGTCGTGGCGCCTCCCGGGATGAAGTGACCTCCCCCTCATCAGCAGCTGGTTCCACCCCGGGTACAAAAGGTACCGCACGAGGTGGAGGATCCCACGGCCCCCAGGAAGAAGAGGTGTCGGGGCCGTGAGTCGTCGTCGAGGCCGCTCTTTGCGGCGCGGCAGGTGGACGGGGTGCTGGATCATCCATACCTTCAGCACCCTCGTCCTCGTCATCAAAAAGAGGCTCTCCAACCTCATGATCACCTGCACGCTCAAAACGAGAGGAAGGAGAAACAAGAGTCTCGTCGAAGGTGACATCTGATGTCTCCATGACTCGGTTAGTATCAAGGTTAAGTACACGATATGCTCTCGTGTGAGTGCCATAACCCAAAAATACCCTCAGAAGATCGAGACTCAAACTTGTCCAGGTTCCCCTTTTTCAAAATAAAACAGTGGCAACCGAAGACTCTAAAATAACTCACCTTGGGCTGGCGACCAAAACGCAACTCATAAGAAGTCTTCTTCAAAAAGGCTCTCAGAAAATGCGATTTGAAATGTAGCATGCAGTGTTCATAGCTTCGGCCCAATAGCGCCTGGGAGTCCTATGCTCATCGAGCATCGTCCTGGCCATCTCAACAAGGTCCGATTCTCCTCTCTACAACACCATTTTGGGGCGGTGTGTAGGGGGAAGAAAACTGATGCTCCAAACCAAAGCGGTTACAAAACTTCTCAAAATCCGAATTTTTGAATTCGGAACCATTATCACTTCTAATAGCTCGCATCGAGTTCAAAGGGAACTCGTTCTGAAGACGCAAAATCAGATTGCGAGCGAAGGAGAAAGTCTCAGTCTTCTCAGTCAAAAGAAGACCCACGAATACCTCGAAAAGTCATCAACAACAACCAAAACATACCACTTGCCACCAACCGAGCTCACCCGAGCCGGACCAACAAGGTCCATATGTAAAAGCTCTCCAGGTGCGAGGTCATGACCTTAGTCACTGGATGGTGGGGAGCGGCAACCATCTTCCCATGTCTACAAGAATGGCAAACTAGATCCTTCTCCATCGAAAGCTTGGGCAATCCTCGGATTAGGCCAAGTGAGCTAAGTCTTGCAAGCAAGTCGAAGCTTAAATGACCGAGCCTCCTATGCCACTTCCAAATCGGAGGAAGAAGGACTAGCCAAAAGACAGCGAGAAGAACCAAACGACTCCGAGAAATTCGCACGAAAGACTTTCCCAAAGGGCGAAATCAGACATACAAGATCGCCTTGAGGATCTAAGATGCGACTAAGGTTCGGTTTTAAACGAATCTCGTAGTCATCATCAAAAAGTTGCGAAACAGAAAGCAAGTTAAAATGCAGGTTAGAAACAAGAGCAACATCGCGCAACACAAAGTGCTCATTAACCCGCACCGATCCGCGAGACAACACCTTACCTTTACTATTGTCGCCGAAGGTTATGTACTCCTTTCCGGCAACAGGGCTAAGGCTGGAGAACCACTTGGCGTTTCCGGTCATGTGCCTCGAGCAACCGGAATCCACCAACCAAATGTCCTCCAACCGTTTTACCTACATCAATAAAAAGACATAGGGTGAGCATACGGTCCAACACTGGGGTTAGTGAAGTAAGGAGAATACCAGTGTTGGGCCGGCTGCTCAAAAGAACGGTTAGCAGAATAACCACTCCTAGACTGTCTACGGGGGTAGCGATCACCACGCACAGGAAAACGTGGTCCGCTAGGGAAGAAGCGCTCACCGCGACACTCAAACTGCGGTGGGGGATAGCGCTCAACTACAAAGCCTCCATCACGGGGTCCAAAACCTGCAACTGCAGGCTCCCGCCGGGCACGCTCTCTACGAGGCCTAGGCCTAGCAACTGAGGCACTGCGCCTCTAGGCCAAGCAGTACGTCTCGGTGCTCTCCTCTGAACATTCGGCGCATGTACATCATGAAAGGATGGTACATGTCCGGGTTGTTCATCTCCCTAGCACGGCGCGCCTCTCTCTTGCGCCTAAAGCAGAACTCGCTCAAGTGTCCATCTCTCCCACAGAAATCACAATGATACCTCACCGCACGCAAAGGGGTTGTTGGTACTCATGACTGTGGGTGTGGATCACTTTGCCCTTCTGTGGCAACTCCTCATGGATAGGTGGCATTGTATCCAGCTTGTTTTTTAGGTGGTTGGGTTTGGGATGCCACACTTGGTTCTTGGGTGGAGCTCTCGGAGGTTCCTCAAACACCCCATCCTTGGTGATAGGCTTGACCGGCTCTTTGGATGGAAGCTTGGTCAGTTTGGGAGTAGTGGTGGAGTTGGGCTTCTCACTAGGATTCAGACCACTCGACTCTCCAATCTTCCCAAAAGCAGAAAGATCAACACCCTGAGCAAGACCTACACCATAACCTCCAGCAGCTCGCTTAAATTGGGAGATCATCATCCCGAGCTGCGGCTCACTACAAGAGACCCATGACAAGATGGTCCGAAGGTATGTGTTTTCCTCCTCGGTTTGCATCTTGTCATGCTTGACATTCGCAATCTCCATCTCCAAACCCTCACACAAAGCGCACCTAGCCACACTAGTGCTACCTGAGTTGGCCTCCTCAAGAGACACAATCTTGGCATTCTTCTCTGCCAACTCAGATTGCAAGACAGGACAAGTCTTGCACGCACCTAACAGAGAAGGTCTAGCCTTCAGCTCATCCACCTCTCCTACCAACGCAGCATACTTACCTCTCAAAGTGAGAAGGTCAGTCATGTGCGTGGTGCACATCTCACACTCAACCTCTTCCGACACGACCACGGTGGACTTGGCAAACTCAAGCTCTCTCACCGTGTCCTCCCACTTCTGCCTAAACTCCTTGCGCTCTCTAGCGGCGCCTAAGCAACTTGTCCTGACTAAGGAGCGCGGCAGTAAGCTTCTCAACCTCAGCAGAAAGCTCGTCGTGGGTGAGGGATACCTGGGAGGTGTCGTCGTCGTCGTCGTCCCGAGGGGTGTGCTCCAGCTTGCCGTCGACCTCATCACCAAGCGCCATGGTGCAAAAGCCGTCGTCGTCGGCGAAGAAGCAGAGGCCGTTCAGCTTGTCCTCGATCCTCTTCTTCTTCTCGGACTCGTCATCGCTTGAGCAAGCGGAGTCGTCATCCGAGCCGTCGACGTCGCTGAGCGTGGCGAAGAACGCACGCTGCTCAGCTTGGGCCTTCTCCAAGTACTTCTTCTTGATGTACTCCTTGTCGAAGCCGCCCCTCCGCTTGTGCCTCGCGGGGACATACTTCTCCTTGCGCTTGCCGGAGTCGTACTTGTGCCCATGATCGCCCTTCCCAGATGAATGCTTCTTCTTGGGGCAGTTGGCGATGAAGTGTTCGGGGTCGCCACACTCATAGCATCCTGAGCGTCCTCCTCCGCGGCGACGGTTCATGCGGTTGTTGTGGAACCGCGAGAACCGTTGGCGAGCATTGCCAACTCGTCATCCCCCAACGATCAAGCTGGTCCTCTGTGACAGAAAAGAGTGAAGAAAGAGCAAAGCCAGCAGAGGGTTAGCGGAAGAGCCAGAAACCAAAGCCATAGTCGGGCCAGAAGGATTCGCATAAGAAGCCCTCGACATGGCGTCAATCTCACTGGACTTGAGCTTACTAAAGAGCTCATCGCATGTGAGGGTCTCATAGTTAGGCGATTCGATGATCGCCTGAACCTTGGAATCCCACACATCGATCAAGAGTGTGCAAAAGCTTCAAAGCACGCTCATGATCGTCAAAAGGCAACTGCTCCTTGTTAGCCCTCATCCTGTTGACAATCACCTGAAAGCGAGCGAATAAACTTTCTATGCTCTCGCCAGGCTGATGTCGAAAGTTCTCATACTCACGCTTGAACGACTCGTAGAGTCGGGTTTTGACTTGAGAGGTGCCCTCATGGAAACGCATGAGGGTGTCCCAGATCTCCCGAGCCGTAGCGAGGTGAGAAACACGATCAAACTCACCCATGCTCAAACAAGAAAGAGAGCATTACGGGCTCGGCTATTGGCATCGTGCTCATCGATCTGTTGCTGAGTACACGAGCAGCCAGACCACGTAATCAGCAGAGTTGCAAATATCCAAATAGAAGCACCCAAACTCTGCAGATAGGCCGACATGCGTATCTTCCAATACGCATAGTTCGTCCCATCAAAGAACGGCGGTTTGCCCACGCCGCGATCCATGTCGCCTTCTGTGGATCTGGAACGGCTAAGGTGGAAGATCCTTACCCGCTCCGATACCAATTGAAGGACCGAGAAGCACTCAGAAAGCGACCAGAGGGGGGGGGGGTGAATGGGAGCTTCAAATTTTCCTTACGGAAACTAGTAGCCACTGTCCCAAGAACAAACCCCAGAAGCAAACCCTAGAGCTTGCAAATGTCCACGACCCTAGATGTAGGGTGGATGCTTCCAAGAAGCACAGCGGGACACTAGACAACTCTAGAAAGCCAACGCAAAAGACAGAAATCAATTCCGTCAACGAACGAGCGAACCGCGGACAAAACCGTGTGAAACAGTAGCATCGGATGCTGCCTGCGTCCGATGCCAGACCACCGGACGCGTCCGATGCGAAAACTGCCTCTCGGGAACCTTACTGTTCCACCATCGGACGCTGTGAACAGTGAACAACCAGCGTCCGATGCTTTGGCTCCGGCGCGTCCGATGGCCAACGGACGCGTCCGATGCCTAGCGTCCGATGCCACTACAAACGCTCAGAAAGTGACACGCGTCACCGGAGCGTCCGACGCTTAGAACCCTAGCGTCCGATGCTCCCGTGTCAGCGTCCGATGCCCCCGAAAACTGTGCGGTTCTTTGATGATTCAACCCGATTTCCTCCGAATCAAAAGCTCTAGGCCTGGGATTCGATCTGAGGGGTCACAAGGATGTTAGTGAGCTATCTCTAAGAGATCATGGCTCGAACCTAACTCCAAATCGGTGAATCAAGAAATTTCGGGACAAGGAAGCAAAAACACGATCCAAAACACAAATCGATCGATCTCCTAGACCGTGAGGTTAGAGGTTAATTCCTTCGGTGGAAAGAAGTGCCTCATGATCTAGAACAACTTGGTTCAAACGGTTTTGCAAAAGATGAACCAACCAAAGAGATCAAGCGACGGGAAGAACGTGGAGGAAAAAGGATTCCGCGAAGAACACCAATGAAACGCGAATCACAACCACGATCTTGCAGCCGAAGCGCAAACACACGCTACGACAAGGAGGTTACGGCCTCCTTTCCTCAAAATCACCAGTACACAGAGTCAAGTCTCTCTGCGGATCTCAGCAGGCTACAGCAGGGGATGGGAGAGCAAGAAACCCTAAGTGCGAAAGAGCAAATGACTGAGATGCGGGAGGAGGGTGTCTCCCCTGACTACTTATCCTATTCTAGACTAAGTCTATTTCCTACTCTACCCCTCTCTATTCTAATTACAGAGCGAACCAGCTAAACCCTAAGGTTTTCTGGACCAACTCAAGTGGTAGGTAGATCCGACGGCCACGCCCGCACAAGTCGTCCGCGTTGCCTCCACGCAACCTTCCGATTGCCGCCACGTGCCGCCCTCGCTCTGCACCCCCGGTTTGTGGCCCAACCGGGAAACCAGCCTTTTCCAGCACCCCCGGTTTTGAGGCCCAAACCGGGAAACCAGCCCACCAGCCCTGAGTTTTGAGGCCCAAACAGCAAACCGCAGCGCCCGGTTTTGAGGCCCAAACTGGAAACCGGCCCACGCCCGAGTTTTGTGGCCAAACTCGGAAACCGTCCGCCCAGGTTTTGTGGCCAACCTGGAAACCGAGCACCCAGTTTTGAGGCCAAACTCGGAAACCGTCCACCGGTGGTTTTTCCCTGGCTCAACCACCAAACCGGAGCTGTAGAGGGGATGCACCGCCCGTGCACCCCGTCCACCGACACGTGTCCCCAGGTCCTCGACCCGAGCAACACCGTGCCCCGCAAGTCTCCGCTCGTCGCTGTCCCAGGCTGCCAGCCACCACAGCTGATCCTCAGGCACTCCGGTCCCTCAGTCCAAGCCTCACGTCCGCCCTTCACTGCTCGATACATCGGCATGGCACGTCCGCCGCACGGCACGCCCATCCTTCATCGCACCCAGTCCGTCGGCACGGCACGTCTCAACTTGACCTTCACCTTGCCCTCGATCACTGTCTCCGTGCTCGACACCTGCACAACACAAGCCAGAGAACATGCGATCAAACCCGTTGACAATCACTCATCACTCAGAGACTCGGCATACACCCATGTATCCGCACTGTCACTCGTCGTCGTCCCAGGCTGCCGAGAGCTCTGTCCTGATCAGGGTAGCCGTAGGTACCACCAAAGAAAGCTGTCCCCATGTCTGACAAACTCCCACTGAGCAGACGAAGTAGGGGGCTGTTTGAGAACCTGGGAGCTGAAGGAAGAGTGTCGTGGGGCTGCTGCTCAGCCTCTACTCCCTGCCTCTGACTCTGCTGCTCTGTCTCTGCTCCTTGACTCTGCGCACTGAAAGGTCGTCAAACTCCTCTCATACCTCTGCTGCTGCTTTCAAACGTCTCAGGCTGCTCAGTCTCGTCATCTGACGGTGGGGGACCTCAGGGGCTGAAACCTGTAGTGCTCGTGAAGCTCTTCACGTCCTCGGTCCTCCTCCTAGCCTGCCTCTCACGTGCTGCTGAGCCTTGATCACAGGACATCCTTGCACACGCTGAGAATACTGCTAAGAAACCTTGCGCAAGAGAGAGCGCTGCCTGCCACGTCCCTGAGAGGTGGAGTGTGAACGAGTGTGTGGCTGTGGCGAGCCTGCTCCAGCTGCTCCTCCCGCTGCTCCTGCAACTGGGTCCTCTGGCTGTGGCTCTGCTGCTGCTGGAACTGCCCCTGGTCCAGGTGGAGATGGAGACTCAAGAAGATCTGCCTGGAACCTCAAGGGCCTGTGTGAGTGGTCATAGGTGAAAGTGGCACCATCTGCTGCTCAATCATATGCTGAATGTATGGTGCAAATCCACATCCCTTGAGTGGCCTCTCACCCACTCTCTTGATCTCATACCAGATAAAGTCAAAGATGCTGAAAGGCTGTGCTCCTGGTGCTAACCTGTGCAGGAGGTTCCTCGTGTAATCTGCAAGTGTCCCTCTGTCTCCTGACTTGCAATCAATAGTGGCTCTGAGCATCCTGTTGAGATAGCCATAGGTAGGGTGAATGCCTCTCACCTTCCCTACAACTGCACCAGCAGGTAGAGGTGGTGGGTACATGTACCCCAAGCTGCTCTGGAGGAAGCACAACCTCATCGTGAATACAAGCTCTCTGAAGATCCTCCTCATCAAAGCCAAGATACCCTGCAAACTCCCTGTAAGACACGGAGTACCAGACACCCTCAGTCATCCAGCTCATGCGCTTCTCATCAATCTCGTCAGACTCCTCACATATAGGGTGGCATAGAACTGGGCTATCACCTCATCACACCAATCATGCTGAAACTCCAGAATACGGTAGAGGCCTGTCTGCTGGCAAATAGCAATAGCATGCTCAACTGAAGGACGGTGATGATCTCTAGCATGCTGCCAATCAACGTACTGAGCTCTAATGATCACTGGGTTTCTGGTCAGAAGCACCTTCTCATAATAGTCAATGTGAAACAAGGTGTGAAACCTGTAATCATAGATGTTCCTCTCCTGTCCCCTGGGGTCTCTCCTCCGCTCTCTCCTGGCCTTCTGTGTACCACCGGACTCCCGATAGTCCACACGAGCCACCCAAGCAGGAATCAGGGCGGCAGGACGTATCGCAAGAGCCCCAAAGTGCAAACCCTCCTGCTGCTGCTGAGGTGCATCTTCTTCCTCTTCATCTTCTTCTTCTTCCTCTCCCTTCTTCTTCTTCTTCAATCTCTTCTTCCACTTCTTCCTCTTCCTCTTCTTCCTCTATGTCATCATGAGCTGCAAACTGATAAGGAGCTCTAGAAGCACCTCCCCTCGGAGGTCTAGTGGAGCCACGACCACTACCACTCCCACTGCCTGCTGCCTCCAACTGACAAGCCGGGGTGAGAATCTTGCCTCCTCTTCTTCTGCCTTTCCCTTGCTGGATCATGTCTCGTCTTGGTTCGAGGTTCGACTCTGTCACTCATAGCTGCTGCCCTGTGACCAAACAATCCACAAAGATGTCTCAGAGCATATTCATAGGATTTGTCAAAAGTAGTTAAATTAATAGAGATACGATTAAATGCCTCATGGATTGCAAGCACCTAGATCAAACCGATCACTAGGTTTACAACGCAATTATAGACATCTAATAATACCCCTATCATCAACTATAGAGAGCCTGAATCAAGAAAAACAGAAAGATTTCTGTTCTGCTGGAAAAACCGGACATGTCCGGTCCCATACCGGACATGTCCGTATGGACGTTCACAACATCCTCACCTAGGGTTTCTCGATTCATCCCCAAACCAAATCCAATCCATCTCAAACTTAATACATTGCTTCTAGACCATGAATCCAACATCTTGACCGAAGGAATTTGTGAATGATATAGCGATGGATAGATCGGACAAGTCCGGGATTTGAAATACCTTGGGATGAGAGGAAACGAGGGAAAACTTCAAATCCAACACCGGGCACTTGCTTTAGATGGAGTCCTTCTCCAAATCCTTCTCCCTCTCTCACTTTTCAAAGGGGGAATCACTAGGTCGCCGTAGGAGGAGAGGTTCGGCTTGCTCGGCCGGTTTGGGAAGAACAGAAGTGAAGTGAGGGAGAGAAAGAGAGCCTGAAGGGGTACGCTGCCCTTATGTCCCCCGCTCATACCGGACAAGTCCGGTATGGATTCCGGACAAGTCCGGTATTTGCGGGTTTAGTCCAGAAGCTTTCTGCTTATACCGGACATGTCCGGTACCATACCGGACAAGTCCGGTATTAGCAGATTATGTCCAACAGCTCCAGATTTGCTTCTCCTTCATCCAAAACCCCTTCCTTTCCTCAAACATATATTCCATCATATTTCATTCTCCTCTTTCATATGACTTCACAAAGAGTATCTGTGTCCAAATCTCAAGTTTTCTTTTCTCTAAGATAATACATGATTTTCAAGTCACTTAAGATTAGAGAGAAACCTTATGTCCATGATTCGATTTGACTAGAGGATTATCAAAGAATATAATTTACTTTAGAGATATAGGACTTGAGAGAGAGAGCCATGCCACTTGCAATTAGTCAATCAAACAATCAAGTAGAACAATAATTACAAGTGACATGGGTAGGTCACAAAGACCAAGAGTCAAATATTTTCACAAAGCACACTTGCTACTCATGCTAGTAAGGAATTTGAAAAATATCTATCCTATCACACACAAGTGCACACGCTAGCATATTATGGCCTATTATGCACTTTCAATGCACATATTAAAAACATACCTTTGCCTTGTGCCCACAAGTTCCACCTAGCATAATCATGACATGGTGATGATTTTGTTGACCTTTCTTGTCAAATAGTCATGTCCTCACCGAGAAGTCATTTGATCAAGATGAACTACAACATATGCTAGATAACCTTATCAGCTCATAAAAGGCACAAAGTTGAAATTGAGCTCCCCCTCAATTGGTGCTTCAAGTATTTGAATTCCTTTCCAAGCACTTTCATTCCATTAAGAATGTGAGAGTCAAAGTTCAACTTCGGCCAACACAAAGTAATTTTCCATATATGATATGAGAGTAAATTTTAAGCACAAATCACTTGAGACACAACGACATGTGAGATCTAAGTTAAGACAATAAGCATAACACAAATAGAATTAAGCTCAAATCTCATGTAGGCAATGATAGGCAGCTCATTGCCATACCGGTCATGTTCGGTAGGCATGACAGTGCAAAGAATGATTCAAAGATGTTTTTTTTATAACCAACTTTTCACAAATAAGTCAAATAATGAACATTGAGCATAAAGTGGTGAAATGATGGCTATCCTACCAAGTTTCGGTGCTCTAAGTCATGGTGAAGATGAAGAAATAGATAGACAGACTTAGATTACCAGCGGGTCAACCATATAAGCAAGTATGATGAAAATAGGTTGATAGGTTGAGTTATAATTTCAAATTGACTTGCTCAACCACCCTGAATGCACATACTAGCATTATGAATCCTATATGCACTTACATAGCATGTATGTAAACACATACCTTGGCCTTGAGCTCACATTTGTTCCACTAAGAGTAACCATGGCATAATCATCTTCGTGTTGACTTGACTTGTCAAGTGATCATGCCTTTGTCAAAGTGATCTCCATTTTTATTCATAGAACTATCACATCACTTAGAGGTAATTGTTAGATCACAATGGTTCAAGGTAGAAACTAAGCTCCCCTTTACAAAGTGCTCAGTTTATTTGAATTACTTGTGAAAGCACTTTACTTTTCTTTAGAAAATGAGAATGCTTTTCCACCTTGACCTAGACACATAATTTTGCCAAGATTGAATTAAGCCCAAGCAAAGCTTACAAACACTCAATGTTGATAAAATGTGCAGGTCTTTAGTTAGAGCATGACTAGATCACAAGGATTTAGAAATCCTACTGAAATCAGGATGCTGTGCTTTTCCTGGTCATACCGGACATGTCCGGTAGACATACCGGACAAGTCCGGTATGAAAAGACTTCGTCGAATCTTCGTACTGAGTCACTGGTTCTGTCAGAGTGAATATCCCATACCGGACATGTCCGATATGATACCGGACAAGTCCGGTATTTGCAAATCAGACCAGTAAAAGAGCCATTTCTAAGATTTCCTTTTGACTCTAGTTTATTTCGCTTCCTGCACTTCATCTAAGATAATGCTCTGCTAGAGAGCATTAAGAGCATCGAATGACAAATATCATAAGGATAATTAAAGTAGTTTAATTAACTAAGTTTGGGCACTTATCATCAATGGTGAGGATGAGCAAAAGTGAAATCAACATTACATAATCTTGGGTCAACCATATAGAATAGTATTAACAACATAGGTTGATAGTTTTGAGTTGAGATGTCATTTTGCTTGCTCAAACACCCCGAAAGCCTACATCTCACCATTTCGTACCTACATGAACATCCTAAGCACATTTTGGTACCCAACTCTTGTTGGGTCCTTCAAAGTTAGTCAACAAGTGCTTAGGCACCCAGTGGCCTTAGAGCTAGTATGCGGTGAACACATCACCTTACTAGTGCTAAGTCCTTTGTGACCTTCCTAAGCACCTTATCATTTGCAAATGTGTTCGGCTTAGGAAACATACCATATGGGCAATCATAGCTTAGATGCCCCTTTCTCCTACAAGCATAGCAAATACGCCCATTGTTTGCTCTTTGCTTGTTTTGCTTGTTGGACATGCATCGACCATATGTCCCGGCTCGTTGCATGCATAGCATCTTCTTGTTGCAACTTGAGCCATCTTCCTTGCCTCTTTGTATGTGGGGCAACTCTTGGTGAGGTGACCCAACTTGTTGCATTTGAGGCAAGGACTTGGTGCATCATTCTTCATTTGCTTGGCCAATTTGGTTGATGCCTTTTGTTCGGCCGCTTCACATTTGTCGGCCCAAGTCTTGTGTGGACACTTAGCCCACTCATGTCCATACAATCCGCACCATAGCATAATCTCTTCTTTTGTTCTTGCCCTGGTTGCTTTCTCATGACTTGAGGGGTGACTAGATTGTTGGATTTTTGGAGGAAGCAAGGTTTGAACCCTTCTCAAGCTTCTTCACCATGATATCACGGTTATCTTGAGAAGGTTGTGCTTTCTCCTCATCCTTCAATCTAATCACATCCTTCTTTAGATTTCCCACTTCTTTGATGAGCCTAGCATTTTCTTTAGAGTTTGCTCAATCGAAGATTGGCTTGCGTGAGAGGCACACTCATTAGCACAAATAACATTTATTGAGATGGTGCACTAGTGAGTGTAGTAGTGTGAGGTTGAGAAGACTTTACTGTTGGCACCAAAGTGACGCACTGTGCCAATCACACAGCAAGCCGGAGAAGCTGGCTTCAAACGTGGCCGGGTGTTCAGAAGTCCGGTGCGTGCCAGTCAGTTGCCCTGCAACTAACAAGGGAAGAAACTGTTAAATACAAGCTGGAACGTGCCGGTATGACCAGACAGTTCCAAAATATACGGCCCTGAAGCCACTTACGACGACATATAGCTATGAAAGCTATCTGCCAACAGGTTTAAAGATTATTCGGCAATATGAACGAGTTACGCGTGAACAACAGGTTGCCGAACACGTTTGCATGAAAATCGTACTTGCATGATGTATTAAATATAAGTTAAAGCTTAACAATCTCGGTTGTACAACCGAATGGGGTCCATGGGGATTGAACATACCCTAAGCATGACTAAACTAATCTAAAGCCGGCGCCCTGCCGCACGACACCTAGCTCTATCATAGGTCAAGTATACTCAACGTGCATGAACCCTCACCATGTGACAATCCAATACGATCCAATCGGCTATTACGAACAATAGATCTACTGCATAAAAGACTTTACAATAATAAACGCGAAAGAACAGAGCAGATCTATAAAAGATAAAGCTGAACCGAACGGTATCTAGATTGGGCAAAAGTGTTATGATGAAATAAACATAATAAAACATATAACACAAGGTAACTTAATGATCTATCAGATTTGCCAAATCTAACAGAGCCGATAACTATTTTTACTCATGACTCAATCCACCGCACGATACAAGGTATGAGCAAAAACTTCCGTCATAAGCTTAAATCCGCCGCACGATACTAAGCTTAACGTACGAGAACTATTTGCACCATATCTAAATCCGCCGCACGATACTAGACATGATAACAAGGTTGCCGGAACTTACGGAGGTCGACGGATCGATGGCCCCTCTCGAAGAACGCGATGACACGACTTGGACTCGAAGACGGCACGGGGCCGGGTTGGTTGTATTGATTGGTGAACGTTTTTACAATAGTCTCAGGGTTTATATTTATACCTGGTGTTCTACGAGTCCTAGGAGGACACGATTACAACAACAAAACAGGAAACTTATCTAAAACGATGCCTTTTATTCTAAGCCTCCCTTAATAATCGGCACGTGCTAACAATGACGAGATCTTCTGTTGCCGAATCTTCTGATATGCCGTATTTGTCGCAAACCGACTTAGCCTGAGGTACCGACCGCAGCGCCATATTGCCGAATCCACCTCCCGTTTGACCAGTCGCCTCCACAGCCTAACTGAATCGATTGGATTAGCCGACCGTGCTTGCTATCTACCGAATCCCTCAGGTGGTGATTTCTCCCGAACCTGCGCCGTGCTGGCCCACTTGTCATAGTGCGAAAATTCTGTGTTAACACATGCCCCCTCATTTCTGCACAAAGGCATTTGTTCTGAAATTGACCACAAGTCCGCCGCGCATTCTAGGTCAGCACTGCTTCAAATCTTGCATCTTCTCCAAATCTTCAACAGCTTCAAACTCCACCTGAGTTTCGCAATGGCGACCCACGACGAGATCCCAGAGGTAAATTTCACTTTTCCTTTCAACGCATTCGGTCAATTTATATCGGCATTCGGCTCATTTAGCTTCCCCCGCCACACCTTCTCCGTTCAGGCCCTTAGGGATGAAATTCTGATTCCTGCGATGCGGATCCCGACTCCTACTTCTTGGGACCGATGGGAAACTCCAATCCAACCAATATCATCGTATGGAGACCAACAGAACTCCTTTCAAGCATGAGTCATTTCATCGAACAGGTGGCGGTCTACCTTCAAGAACTGGCCCCTGCCCGCGGTCACGGCTGGAGGAATTGGTACAGAAGAATTGGCGAGATTTGGGCCTCACTGGAAACCCAGACATTCATCATGCTCTAGAACTGTCCCTGGCCGACATGCCCAAAAATGAGTCATTGCTCATAGCAGCTTCTCATTTTGGTCAGATGCCCTCAATGCTTTCGTGTTCGGCCATGGCATAGGACAATCACACACCTGATGTCTTCATGATGGTGGCCCTGAAGGAGTGGCCTGAACATTACCTCGATCATGAACGCCGACGAACTGCTAGAGAAAATTCCTCAGAGATCCATTGATGTCAGTGTTGGATGGATGAAGTATGTAGAGATCCACAACAAAATATCAGGCTCAGTAGCAGAAACAGAGCACAGGGCTTTTCTAAACATGTGGCTATGCAGATTTATCTTCTGTGGGAGATCCAACGAGCCAACCTTAACTACATCACACTAGCTGATAAATTATCCAAAGGAAAGCAACTCCCTCTAGGCAGGCTCTTCCTGGGATCCATATACCACATGATGCATCAGATCTCCATCAAATGTATCATGCCACTCATGATAGCACAGATGGACTGCCACCAATCGATTGTGTCAATGGCCCCTGGTGGTTTGTTCAAATGTGGTTTCAGCTATACATGCACCAAATCATTGCTGTGCCATTGGACAACCTCAGCTTTTCCTCCAGCAACTTCGCTGAGGATGAAGAGGCTATAGAGAAAGCTTGCCAAACTTATGGGGAAGCAGCCACTGCTATAACCATAAACAAGAGTATTGGCAGTCTCTTCAAATTATTCTTCAAGGGCTTTAATCAGGTGCTCTGGTTACCCTACAGGGAGAATGACAACCTCACTTTCCCTATCAAATTCAGCTTTGATGATGGCTGCATAGACGAAATGGCCACAGGAGTTTTCAACTCATTTATCAAACCCTGCATCCTACCAGCCGAATTCAACAGAGGAAGACAAGTGAAGCACACTTATGAATTCTATTATCCTAACATAGCATCTAGGCAATTAGGTTGTGGACAGCTCCCTCCAAAACTCATCTTTTCCACCATCATCAAGCCCAGGGAGCAGATTCAGTCCAAAGAGCGTATTACAATAGGGATGCAGGCCCATCGAGTATTCAGCCTGGGGCAAGATCTGCCAGACTACAAACCAGTACCATTTCATTTAATCCAGTCTGCTCATCCTCTTTTTGAGTCCTGGTGGCAAGAATGGCATGATCATATCTTCAACAGCCACCCAGTCCATGCCCATGTGCCTGGAACTTCAAGCAGACTTCAGCTCTGACAGCGAGGTACAATAACAAGCCACCTGTTGCTTTAGTATTTGATCCTTGAGATTTCTAACTTTTCAAAACTTTCACAGGACTTCATACCCAATTCTGACATCAGGCCTATCCAATATCATCAAGCAGGGCCAATCACTGTCCTGGGACACAATGCTCCTTCATTGACTCAGCTTATGAAATCCCAAGCAGTCTCATTAACCACCCTCTCAGCTAAAGGAGAGAAAAGAAAGGCCACTAAGGGCACCTCCAGCTCCAGGCGAACCAAGACCAAGCAAAACACACCTCCTCCAAAGGTAAGATGTTCTAGTCCTTCATCATTATCAACTTATTCTTGACTGGCTTGTATACCATTACAGGCTTCTCCCCTGAACAAGAAAACGCTCAAATGACGGTGCCCCCAATCCTTATTACCTTGGAAAATGATGAGCATGCAGATGCCGAGGAAATGGAACACCCAGAACATCCGGATGATGTGCAGCATTGGTAGGTCCTTTAATTATCCTTCAACCAAAGGCAGATTCTTGCCTCTCTTGGCTGACCAGCGATTTCACAGATACCGCGATTGATGAGACCTTCATCGGCTCAACTCCAGACCCTGCTGGTCCATCCGGTTCTCAACCAGACCAAACCCCACCAATCAGCCGACTCATCAGGTAAGAATTAACTTCTCATTTCATTCCCTTCCATACTTACCCCAATCGGCTAACCTGTCTGAATCAACACAGACTTCATCAGTTCAGCTTCCGAGTATGCATTTGATGTCAACGAGTTCCTGAACAAAAGAACAGTGGCCAAAAGACCATCGGCACTCGTCCAAGATGTCCTGAGCAACATAACAAACTTTCTGAGTCAAGACATCTTGTCCTTAGTCAGAGACGCCGATGAGGTTAAAAATTTCCTCGAGCCCATTGCTGAGGACATTCCAGAAATCTGAGGCTCCATCTGGAGGCTGTGTCTACACTGGATGACTGCTTTGCCAAGTGAAACGAGCAATAGAAGCGCTGATCTTCAGACTGCCAAGTCCAAGTGCACCCAGGAGTCAATGATCTGTACACTCAGTTCCAAGAGGCCAAGAACTCTCAGGAGACTCTGGAGGCTCAGTTGAAAGAACTGCAAGAAAAGAGATCTGAACTGGAAGCCCAACTAGCCCAGGTCAACTCTGATATTCAGTCATGCACCTCTCGGCTATCGGGTTTACCGAATATCATTGAAACAACATCTTCCCAGGCTGTCATCGGCGCTTGATGAGGATATCAAACTTAGCACGAGGCTTTCACAGGCACAAGGCACCGAAGAGGAGGACAAAAAGGCACTGGAGCATGCTAATCAGGTCAAAGCCGATACCCTGGCGGCTATAAATCAGTTCTTGAACAACTGAGATGACTGTGTAATGAACTTTTAATTTCAGCAATCCTGCGTCAGAATGACTCAAACATCTTCTTGTAATATATCTATATTTTGCATCCAATCGGTTACCGTTCTGACGACATCGTGATTAACCGTGTAAACCTGTTCGGCAATTTGGCCAGTGTTTGTCCCGAACACCTAAATCGGCAATTTTGCCGAAGCCAGGCGTTCTAATCTCCGCCGAACACGCGAGTGCATCCAGACGGTTCGCACAGCCCGTTACTGCAGAGGCCCATCTCGGGAAGCAGGAAAACCCCAATCCGCCGGTTGATATTCGGCGTGCTACCCCGGGACACTCGCCACGATCACTGTTCCGACTTTATAAATCGCCCCTGGAGGCCTGCCTTCTCCCCATCTTGCATCTGCTCCTCTAGTACTCTCGCCGCCTCGGCTTCCTTGCTTACTCCGCCCCAGAACCCTAACTTTCCGAGTGCAATGGCGAGCCATGATGACCGCGGCAAGCGCCCGGCGACTGAGGAGGCCGAGGGAGTCGCGCTCGGCGCCTCCGTCAGCGCGGGTAGGACTCCTCGCTTACGTCCTTTGTGGCAGTTTCTTGAAAACCTCGCTCACACTCTGTTACTGCTCGCCGACAGGATCCCCGTTATCTCTTCCGCCGGCGGGCATGCCCGGCCTTCTCCAGCGCCGGGGAGGCCAGAGGCTCCACCATCGGGCTCGTCGAGCTCCTCCGACAGCCTCTCCTACCACTCCCATCCTTGGGAGGCGAGCCCGGACCGGGACTCCGACGACGGCCTCTACGACCACAACGACGCCTTGAACTTCATGGCGCTGCGGGACGAGTCCCGGAAGAGCTGGCCGCCGTCTCGAAGCAGTACGGGATTGACCAGCTGGAATGGGAGGACCAGCGCCGGCAGTTCTGCGACGCAATCACGGGTATGAACGCCCAATCCTGGATCGGCTTTCGGTCGTTCTTGTTGATCTTTTAACCGATCCATTCCATTTTGTCGCTCACAGCGCTGTCTGAAGAACTGGAGCGCCTGAAGATGGCGGCGAACGCCGTCGCAGACCGGGTGAACGCCCAGGGCGTCACCGCCGATGCGCGCCTGGCCAACGTGCACGGCCGCATCGAGCAGGTCGCCCTGCAGGGTGTGCACCACGGCGTGGCGCTGGGGCTGTCGGCGCTGACGGTCCGCACGGAGGAGGACTTCTCCGTGACGCCGGTTGGCTTCCCCGGCGGGGCATGTCCGGAAGACGTCGAACAGATCGACGATTTTCTGGACTCCTACGAGGATCACGCTCACGCCCTCACCGCAGTCACCAATCCGCAGACGGTCATCAACAAGGTGCTTGGTAACTGATCTGCACTTTCGTACCGCCCCAACTATGAACAATGCTCTACTTTGCCATGTTCACGCGTACAATCTGTTTTCCCTTTCTGTGCTTGTCTAGTGTTCGATCTCTTCATTGACCGATTGCACAGCACCGCGTGCATTTGGTTCTGTTTTAGCGTTTTTCGCGCTAAAGGCGACACATGCCGTGTCGGCTGTTTTTGCTCTAAGGGCGATAGAACCTATCGGCCATTTTTTGTGCTAAGGGCGACACAACCTTGTATCGGCCGTCGGTGCCCGCTAGTCCTTGATTCCGTTATGCACCGACCTCCACGCTAGGATGAAATCTCTTTAGATAACGTCCATTAATTGCCCTAGCAAACTCTTCTCCTTGGAGGGTTTTCAGAATGTACGCATTACCCGGAGCACGTCTCAGAACTCGAAAAGGCCCTTCCCAGTTAGGGGACCATTTGCCGAATACCTTATCTTTGGTACCGATCGGCAAGACAATTTTCCAAACCAAGTCTCCTTCTTCGAATCCTTTTTCTTTCACTTTCGAATTGTAGTACTTGGCAACGCGTATCTTGTTCTTTTCAATATTTTCCAAGGCCTTGAGACGAATCAAATGCAAATCCTCTAGCTCATCCATCATCAAATCTTTATAATTCTCTTTGGCTAGATCGTTCTGCAATGTAACTCGTCTTGACCCCGATTGCAATTCCCATGGTAGCACTGCGTGATGCCCATAGACCAACTCGTATGGTGACGTCTGAGTCGACCCATGACAAGCCATTCGGTAAGCCCACAAAGCTTCGTTGAGTACCAAGTGCCACCTTTTAGGTTTCTCTTCGATCTTCTTTTGAATGATCTTAATCATGATTTTGTTAGAAGCCTCTGCCTGCCCATTGGCCTGTGCATAATAAGGGAGGAATTATAGAGCTTAATCCCCATCCCTTCGGCAAAGTCACAAAACTCCGAGGAAGTGAACTGAGTTCCCTGATCGGTAGTGATGGACTGAGGGATGCCGAATCGGTAAATGATGTGCTCCCTGACGAAGGACACCATGTTCTCTGATGTCACCTTCTTCAATGGGATGGCTTCAACCCACTTAGTGAAATAATCCGTGGCTAACAGAACAAACTTATGTCCCTTGCTAGATGGAGGGTGGATCTGGCCGATCAAATCAATGCCCCATCCTCTGAAAGGCCAAGGCTTAATGATCGGATTCATGGCCGATGCTGGGGCCCTTTGCACATTGCCGAATCGCTGGCAATCCTGACAACCTCTGTAGTATTCGAAGCAATCTTCGAGCATAGTCGGCCAAAAATATCCAGTCCTCCTGATTATCCATCTCATACGGTGAGCCGACTGGTGTGCACCACATACGCCTTCGTGCACCTCATACATCAGTTTCCTAGCCTCGTCTTGGTTCAGGCACTTAAGCAAAACCCCATCTATGGATTTGTAGTACAATTGATTGTCCAAGAGCGTAAACTTAAGAGCCTTGTACCTGAGTTTTCGGGAGACTTTTCTGGATGGGTCCCTGAGGTAATCGGCAATGTTGTCTCTCCAGTCTTCAATTGCCTGATTATCACTTGGGATTACTTGATCACCTTCTGGGGTTGTTTGCTCTTCCTCAAGTGCAAAAATGTTTTGATTCTCCCTATACCCGGATGCTGCCTGAGCCAACTGGTTTGCTTCTTCGTTTTGCCCCCTAGGAATATGTTGCAAGGTTGCTGATCGAAACTGTCTAAGGAGCTCTTGGCAACCTTCGAGATATTCCTGCAGCGTGTCGTTTTTGCACTCGTACTCACCTGTCAGCTGCCTGATCACCAACTCCGAGTCACCGAAGATCTCTACGGCGTCTGCCTTAACGTCCACGAGCAACCGCAATCCTCGAAGCAGTGCCTCATACTCCGCTTGATTATTAGTCACCGGGTACTCGATCGGTATAGAGTATTTGAAAGGTGCCCCCTTGGGAGAAATCAACATGATCCCGACTCCACCACCTTTGCTACACGACGATCCATCAAAAAACAATGCCCAGGGGGCAATGGTTACTATGTTAGCGTTAGGATCACGATGGTGAGTGACGAAATCAGCCATAATCTGGCCTTTAACAGCCTTTGCCGATTCAAAACGCAAATCAAATTCAGAAAGAGCTAAAACCCATTTACCGATCCTTCCACTTAAAATCGGCATTGATAACATGTGCTTGATTACATCAAACTCTGATACTACCACGCATTCGGCATTCAATAGATAGTGCCGAAACTTGGTACAGGAATAGAAAACGCACAAGCACAACTTTTCCGTAGCCGAATACCTCGTTTCGGGGTCCAGTAGCTTTCGGCTAAGATAGGCTATGACTCTCTCTTTTCCTTCGAATTCTTGCATGAGGGCCGACCCTATTGTTAGGTTGTCGGCCGCCACGTACAACTTGAAAGGCCTGTCGAGTTGTGGAGGAACCAATACTGGTGGTGCCTTCATGTATTCCTTGATCTCATCGAAAGCCTTTTGTTGCACGTCACCCCACACGAACGAACTCCTGATCTTTCTTGAGCTTCAACAGTGGAGAGAATGGTAGCACTCGCTCGGACAAGTTGGATATAAACCTTCTGACAAAGTTGACCTTGCCGAGCAGTGATTGCAGTTCTTTGAGATTGGTCGGCGGCACTACCTTATCAATTGCTTCCATGCTCTTTTTGCCTACCTCGATGCCTCTTTTGTGGACCAAGAATCCCAGAAACTCCCCCGCCGACACCCAAATGCACACTTGGGTTGGATTCATCTTTAAACCGTGTTTCCTTGTGCACTCCAGGGTCTTCCTTAAATCGGCTAAGTGTCTTTCTTTGCTTCCCGACTTGACCACCACGTCATCAATGTAGATTTCTACGATTTGCCGATCAACTCATGGAATATGTAATTCATGGCCCGCTGGTAAGTAGCACCGGCATTTTTCAAACCAAAGGTCATGACAATCCATTCAAACAAACCTATATGGCCAGGGCACCTGAAGGCGGTCTTTGCCACGTCCTCTGCAGCCATGAAGATCTGGTTGTAACCCGCATTGCCGTCCATAAAACTTATAATTTCAAAACCGGCCGAAGCATCTACTAGCAAGTCGGCCACTGGCATTGGATAACCGTCCATAGGAGTGGCTTTGTTGAGGTTCCTGAAGTCGATGCAGATTCTCATCTTCCCGTTCTTCTTGTACACCGGGACAATATTGGAGATCCAGTCCGCATATCGACACGGCCGAATGAAATTAGCTTCTAGTAATCTTTCCACTTCCTTTTTCACGTCGGCCAACACCTCCTCCTTGTAGATCCTACGTGGAGGTTGTTATATGGGCGGTACCCGGTTTGATCGGCAATTTATGCTCAACGATGGACCGATCCAATCCGGGCATTTCTGTGTAGTCCCAAGCGAAACAATCTTTGAACTCTTTTAGAAGATCTACTAGTTGCACTCTGAAATCAGGGTCTAAACTGGAACTTACAAACATCGGCCTCTTCTTACTTGTGTCACCAACATCCACCTCTCTTC
Source organism: Coix lacryma-jobi var. lacryma-jobi (assembly GCA_009763385.1). Classification (NCBI taxonomy): domain Eukaryota; kingdom Viridiplantae; phylum Streptophyta; class Magnoliopsida; order Poales; family Poaceae; genus Coix; species Coix lacryma-jobi. Next base: position 3,211,269 of record CM019829.1, read on the forward strand.
CAACTCGTCGGCCGACGTGAAGCCACGTCCCAGTTTGCCCTCGCTGTTGTCGGTTGGGTTATCCATCTAAAAGAAGCTTTGAGAGCCGATTGCTTGGATCGGCTGTTGATCTCTACCATAGACGTTGACAGGACCTTCTCCCCACACGCGATCGGAGAAGCAGTCTACTCCGTCGAATTCCCAGTAAGTGGGCTCAATGGTGGCAACACTCACCGAGTCGTCAGCTTGGACAATCTCGATGTCATCTCCACCCACTGTATGAGTATTTGATGCATGGTTGAAGGTATGCAGCAGTTGGCGTGGATCCAATCCCTGCCCAAAAGCAGGCTGTATGCCCCCTTGCCATCAATGACAAAGAAGGTCGTGATGAGCGTCTTGGATCCAATCATCAATTCCACGTGCACGGCACCCCGAGTGTCAGAGGGATTGCCGGCAAAGTCACGGAGTATCATATCCGTTTTGAGCAGGTCTTCATCGTTCATGCCCAGCTTTCTGAAGGTGGCGTAAGGCATGATGTTGATCGCTGCGCCGCCATCGACAAACATCTTGGTTAGCGGCTTTCCGTTGACGTACCCCTTGACATACAACGGCTTCAAATGCCGATGCTTGGCTGGCTTGTCAAATGCTGCCTTCTGAGACAACACGAGCTGTGCCGCGAGCTCGTCGTGCTCGGCCTCGTCGGAGTCCGAACACGCCTCGTCCTGTGCCCCCTGGCTGATTGGAGCCATGAATTCCAGGGGAAGGAAGAAAGTCATGGCCACGCCAGCGCCTTTGCCAGTGTCGTCTGGTTTTTCCTTCGGGCGCCACTCTTGCTTCTTCCCTCGGCGCTGCTTCTTCTTCCAACTCCCTATTCCGGAGGCGCTGCACCCTCCTTTTCTGGCTCTTTCTGAGCCCTGGCGGGCACCACTGCCCCTTTTGCCACCTATATGGGCGGGGCTGTGCCTCCTCGCTGTCATCCTGGTGGTGCACCCACTCTGGTCGGCATATCTTTTGGCTCGCCGATCCGGGCTTCTCATTTTTAGGCGCCGATCGTCCATTGGGATGCGTGCTCCCAACCTTTCGTGGACGGGACGGCGGTTGACCCGATCCTGCCTATACCCCCTGTACTGATCGCTGCATTCGGGCAGTTGTTGACGGCAGGCAGTTTCAAGCCTTCGTTCCAGCAGTGGCGGAAGAACGGGCAGCCCCAGTGAGCTTGCTCCCGCTCTTGGCGGCGTTCTTGCTCCCAGCGATGGGCCTGTTCTCTGTGGTAAGCCCTCTCCTCCAGACGATACCGGTGCTCTCCCGTGTGACCGTCTTCACGCTGGTATTCCTCCGCGAGTTCTCGCTCTTCGCGTTGGAGACGCCTCTGCTCTTTCTCATTTTGCCGGCGCCACTTGTTAAGGAGATCTCTGTGGGTAGGCCTGCGCCTGGAAGATGACTCTCCGTGCTCGTATCGACTATTCGTGGCTTGGGCGCGCTGCCGGAGCTCATCGCCAGTGATTTGCCGATCGGGATCCACTGCGCCAGATTCGCGCGCCTTGTCGGAGGTGAGGACTTTGACTTTGCCCTTGCCTCTGGGATCCTCTGGGGCTACCATGTTCACTGAGAAGAACACGGCGTTCTGGGCGAAGGGGTTGGCATCGATCTTCATCTTGCCATTGAACTTGATGTGTCCGTCCTGGATGGCCTTCTGGATCCTTGTCCTGAACACACGGCAATCATTAATAGAATGAGTGTTAGTGTTATGAAAGCCGCAGTATTTCTTGTCTTTAACCCCTCCAGGACGCAGCATCGGGTGATCCGGGGGTAGCCTGACTCTCCCTTCGGCGACCAGAAACTCGAAGAGCTTGTCGGCCTTGGTGACGTCGAAGTCGTATGCCCCCTTCTGCTGGCGCAGCCATTGCTTGTTGGCCTGGGTCGGCTCTTTGCCCAGTTGAGCTCTGCAGCGGCCACCTCATCTTCGGCATCGGTATAGTCATCGGCTTCGTCCAGGAAAGCCTGATACATCTGGGCCGCGACATTGTCCCTCTGGAAGCGCCCTTCCCTCCGGAAGCCTTGCGCTTGGATAGTCATTCATTCAGCCGGCGAGAGAGATGACCCAGGTCCTCAAACTCCTGGCCGAAGAGCTTGTCCCTGATGCTCGGGAGCATGCCTGCCACGGCCAATGGTGGAAGCTGGTCGTCCGGCAGGTACATGCCGAAGCACTGGCTCTTGACTTCCCTAAACCTGCGCAGGTAGTCCTGCGGTGTCTCATTTGGCCTCTGGCGCACATACATGATGTCCACCAGTTCTTCTCCTTGGTGCCCGTGTAGAAGTGCGTATGGAACTTCTGTTCCAAGTCTGCCCAAGAGAGAATAGAGCCCGGTGGCAGAGACGTGAACCAAGCGAACGCCGGCCCAGTGAGCGATGACGGGAAGTACCGAACCCTGAAGGCATCCTCGGTATTGGCCTCTCCAAGCTGGAGCAGATAGCGACTGATGTGCTCCACCGTGCTAGTGTCGTCTAAGCTGGAGAACTTGGACAGGTCTGTCGGCACTTTGACTCTGGGAGGCAGAGCCACACGGTGGAACCATTCGGGGAACGGAGATCTGTAAGCATAAGTGCCCTTAGGCTTCAGGCCGAAAGTGCGCTGCATCATATCTGCCATCTTCTCTAGCATGACATCGACATTAGAGTCGGCGGTCTTTTCGGCCGTCGGCTTCCCATATCCTGGATGTGGGGCGCCCTCTATGTTGTGAGGCTCAAGCATTTCATGGTACCCGTTTCCGTAGTAGTCCTTTATGAGCCTATAGGTTTGCGGGGAGATCTTGCGTGTTGACTCTGGCGGCTGACCCTTAGTGCCGAACGTGAGCTGACCCATGGTCGGCAATTGGCCCTCTGGCGTGTGCTTCTCTTGAATGGTCAGCCCGCCTGATTGAGCCTTAGGCGGGGTCTCCTCACCAGCAGCTCCTGCCCCCTTGAGGTGATTCGGCAGATTGAAAAGATGTGTCCTGCTATAGGGCCAAACTCCGCCTCCATAAGTTCATCGGCCTTGGGGCCGAATTGGGCGATCATGATGGTGCGGAAAGTGTTGAGAAACGCCCCATGCATGCGACCGATGGCACCAGAGACAGCTTCGTTGATTATGTGAGACATTTTCAACACTGCCTCCGCTTCCCCGGGATCATTCGGGTTGAGCTGGACGGGCTTCGGCAGATCGTGCAGACGGCGAACCTTTCCGCTCTTGTTCTTGGAAAAGGCTTCTAGGCACTTGGCCTGGAATTCGGCACAAGCATTATCCACCTGCTCTTTGTACTCGTCGGGTAGTTCAGCGAGCTGCACCTGCACGAGCCCCGCCTTGTTGCTGGCCTCGGCTTCAGTGACTTCGACCATTGCTGCAGGAAAAAGTGTCCCACCGGGCGTGCCAAAAGTGTGTTGGCACCAAAAGTGACGCACTGTGCCAATCACACAGCAAGCCGGAGAAGCTGGCTTCAAACGTGGCCCGGGTGCTCAGAAGTCCGGTGCGTGCCAGTCAGTTTGCCCTGCAACTAACAAGGGAAAGAAACTGTTAAATACAAAGCTGGAACGTGCCGGGTATGACCAGACAGTTCCAAATATACGGCCCTGAAGCCACTTACGACGACATATAGCTATGAAAGCTATCTGCCAACAGGTTTAAAGATTATTCGGCAATATGAACAGAGTTACGTGAATAACAGGTTGCCGAACACGTTTGCATGAGAATCGTACTTGCATGATGTATTAAATATAAGTTAAAACTTAACCAATCTCGATTGTACAACCGAGTTGGGGTCCATGGGGATTGAACATACAAACTAAGCATGACTAAACTAATCTAAAGCCGGCGCCTGCCGCACGACACCTAGCTCTATCATAGGTCAAACATACTCAACGTGCATGAACCCTCACCATGTGACAATCCAGATACGATCCAATCGGCTATTACGAACAATAGATCTACTGCATAAAAGACTTTACAATAATAAACGTGAAAGAACAGAGCAGATCTATAAAAGATAAAGCCGAACCGAACGGTATCTAGATTGGGCAAAAGTGTTATGATGAAATAAACATAATAAACATATAACACAAGGTAACTTAATGAATCTATCAGATTTGCCAAATCTAACAGAGCCGATAACTATTTTTACTCATGACTCAATCCGCCGCACGATACAAGGCATAAGCAAAAACTTCCCGTCATAAGCTTAAATCCGCCGCACGATACTAAGCTTAACGTACGAGACTACTTGCACCATATCTAAATCCGCCGCACGATACTAGACATGATAACAAGGTTGCCGGAACTTACGGAGGTCGACGGATCGATGGCCCCTCTCGAAGAACACGACGACACGACTTGGACTCGAAGACGGCACGGGGCCGGGTTGGTTGTATTGATTGTGAACGTTTTACAATAGTCTCAGGGTTTATATTTATACCCTGGTGTTCTACGAGTCCTAGGAGGACACGATTACAACAACAAAACAGGAAACTTATCTAAAATACGATGCCTTTTATTCTAAGCCTCCCTTAATAATCGGCACGTGCTAACAATGACGAGATCTTCTGTTGCCGAATCTTCTGATATGCCGTATTTGTCGCAACCGACTTAGCCTGAGGTAGCCGACCGCAGCGCCATATTGCCGAATCCACCTCCCGTTTGACCAGTCGCCTCCACAGCCTTACCGAATCGATTGGATTAGCCGACCGTGCTTGTTCTACCGAATCCCTTAGGTGGTGATTTCTCCCGAACCTGCGCCGTGCTGGCCCACTTGTCATAGTGCGAAAATTCTGTGTTAACATTTACCATAGCAACAACAACCTCATGTGCAATCTCATCATGGCATTTGATTCCACTAGCTTCCTCATGTGAAGCACTTAGAATGGTGTGCAGTCCTCTTGTGAAACTTGTGCTCATATGAGAGATCACTCATTTTGCCTTAAGCATGTAGTTTCTCCTTCTCTAGCCTTTCCACCTTAGATATAGAGTTAGTAGCTAAGCATGCTCAGATTGACAATTTTCATACCTTTCTTCTAATGCCTTTAGCTCTTCTAATTTTGAGATGAAAACTCTTCTTGTTTGAAGGATTGCTCTTGTTCATCCACCTCCTTTCTAGCTCATCATTTTTCTTCAGCAGGCAGTTGACGAACAAAACTTATCTTCATACTGAGATAATCAAGCGATTCATCATCTTCATCATCCTCATCGCTCTCTACTTGATTATCTCTTGATGCCTTCTCCTTGATCTCACCAAGAATCTTCTCTTGATCTTTCTTGGTTGCTTTCTTCTTGTTCTTCTTGGTCATGAGACACAAGTGATGAGTATCATGAGCTACCGAGGTTGACTCATCACTTGGTCGCCACCGAGCATGAGAGTCGTTGCTGTCTCTGCTAGCTCCCTATCTGCTGGGCTGATACCGGACATGTCCGGTACCCATACCGGACATGTCCGGTATGGACAGACAGGGTCCAGAGCAGCAGCAGATGGCAGCCCTCGATCCGGCTCGCCTTACTTGAGGCTTCTTGAGGCTTCCTCACATGATGATGACTCAATGGACTTCATTTCCATTGAATCACAATCATATGCTTCATCACATTTGGACTTCCCATACAAGTGAGCAAGTCTAGTCCAAATGACATGAGCACTCTCCGATGGAGATTCTCCATTGTAGATAGCCTCCTTAAGAACCTCTGCACTCAATGAGTTCAACATGATCAAACACGCATGAGCATTGAGTTGCACACATATCTCTTCCTCTTTTGTCAAGTTCTTATAGTTGCTCCAATCAACTATAGAAAGAGATATGCTTGCATCCACAATATGCTCAATAATGGGGCTAATAGCCCGAAATGCATTGAGTACATAAGATGACCAAGATAGAAAGTTTGAACCATCATTTTGAAGAAGCACCACGTTTGTCTCCATAGGCGAATCCATTGGTTCTCACAAGCGGTGAAGCTCAAACGTGAGTCCAAGCTCCGATACCAATTGAAAGGACCTAAGGTGTCGCCTAGAGGGGGGTGAATAGGCTTTTCTGAAAATTTACAACTTATAATGCGGAAGCAATTAGTATGCGAGTTTCCAATTACTTGGAAACTCCCAATCGGAGTATAAACAACCCTCAAGAGACAAACACAAAGTATATGACTAGAAATTAATCACCTAGAAGGCAATACCCTGCACCACAAAGATTAGCTCAAGGATTAAACAAATTGGGCGTCAGTCAGTAAATACCGGACATGTCCGGTATCAATACCGGACAAGTCCGGTATGCACGGGTTGTGCGGGACTGCTCCTTTCTTCTCCAATTTCTCACACAACCTGCAATCACTATGTATGATGTATATATAGAACTGATTGCTTGCAAAAACAAGTAGCACAACGAAGAATAACAAATAGCCGAAAGTAAAGCACAAAGGAATGACACGTATTTGTTTCACCGAAGTTCGGCACCCCCTCGGGTCCTACTCTCCGTTGAGCCGGCTGCGAGCTACCACAAAGGTGGGCTCTAGAGGACACCACGGGTCACTCTAGCCGCGGTCTATTTCACCCGCAATGCTCCTTCCACTAGTTGATCTCTTTTGAGGAGAGATCGAACCTTTACAAACTTTCCGAGGCACTTCACAAATCTCTTGGGTGCTCAACGGCGATGCCTAACCGTCTAGGACCGTAGAGTCCAAGAGTAACGAATGCGCACAATAAGATCGACGATTTGCACAAGTGCTCAAGAGGTGGCTTGCTCTCTAATTTTGAATCTCTCTCAACCCACAAATGGATTTGGCAATTAGAGGACAATCACTCACTAAGAGAGGGTTGGAAAGTGTTTTGAAAGGCTTAGAATGAGTGTGGGAACCAGTAGAATCAGCAGCCTCCAAAGGTGGAGGTTTGGGGGTATTTATAAGCCCACATTCGAAACTAGCCGTTTTCTAGCCGTTGGCTGAGTCAGCTCATACCGGACATGTCGGTATGCATACCGGACATGTCCGGTATGCATACCGACATGTCCGGTATGACTTTGCTACGAGAGAAACACACTGAACAGGCCAACTTTCAAACTTCCTGAATGAGCCCGGTAGTACCGACCATAAGGTCGGTAGTACCGCTAGTTACCACAGGGTTTTCGCAACCTCTCTGAGTTGGACCAATTTTGGCCTACTGGTAGTACCGCTATAACTTCGGTAGTACCGGTCGGTAGTACCGACCCAGGGGGCGGTAGAACCGCCCATCACAAAGATACTGTTAGCCACCAACCGCAAATACCGGACATGTCCGGTATGCATACCGGACATGTCCGGTATGACTTCACTGCGCGTGAAATACCATTAACCAACCATCTTTTCAAACCCCTAAAAGGATCTCGGTAGTACCGACCCCAGGTCGGTAGTACCGCCAGTTAAGAGGGGGTTTTACAACCTCTCTGTGTTGGGCCAAATTTGGCCTACCGGTAGTACCGCTATTACTCCGGTAGTACCTGTCGGTAGTACCGACGCAAGAGTCGGTAGTACCGCCCGTACACAGGCTGCGAGGCAGAACTCCGCAAATACCGGACATGTCCGGTATGCATACCGGACATGTCCGGTATGGACTCCCTTCACCAGGTTCATCACTAGGCCAGAAGGATGGCCGCACTGCTGTGGGTCATACAAAAGCTGAAAGTTAGCTCTAGCTCTCTCATGTCTCACTTAGGTTGGTTTGAGCACTTATGAAGAATCATCTACTATATGTTGCATCCCTCTTAATAGCACGGCTTTCCTATTTACTCAAGATAAATTGAAATACGAATTTTAAACCTCTTGAGTTGATCCCCATTTGAACCAAAGCCGCTTGACTTCATTTTCCATATAGAGAGGAATGGTTGACATGTTTAGAAGTAGACATTCCTCGAGCATAGCCATCTTGAACATGTGACTTGACCCTATGCAAGTGATATAATGAAGTTCCAAATGTGCCAAGTCACTCCAATCAATATTGTTGCTAGGAATGTTGATTCTCCACTAGATGCGATCTTCAAGCTTGATTGATCCTTCGACTAAATGCAAGTACTTTCTTCTTCACTCTAGCTAGGTTCTTCGGCCGCCAAGCGTCGCTTGCCCTTCACCCTTGCTTAGTACCTCAAAGACTCTTTCCTTGCTATCTTCACCATTTCAAGCCATTCAACCATGCTTCATTCATTTTGAATCCTTTCTTAGCAATCATAAATGAACTATGATTATCCCACAATACGATAACCCTTTATATCAATATCATTCTCATTCTCATTGTTGTTTTGTGCTTGTGACATGATCTTCATACAACAATCCATCATTTTGGCTTTGCATTACATTTCAAGTACATAGTGAGATAATCATTTCCCTGTGTCACACTTAGCAAACATATTAGATCTTTAATCAACATTGTCATCAAATCATCCAAAATCACACTTAAGTGCAACATGCACTTTCACCATCTCTTGGCAACCTCCATGGGTCGATGGCCTTCGCCTTCTTCTTAACCTCCACCGATCGGGGGACCTTCGTCGTAGCCTCAAGCTTTTCTTAGGACCTCCGCCGACCGGAGACCTTCGCCATTGCTTTAGGCTCTCCTCGAGACCTCCGCCAGACTGGAGACCTTCACCATTGCTTTAGGCCCTCCTCGAGACCTCAACACCATGCCGCGAAGTCTCTCTTTGAGGTAACCGCAGATTCACCACCACACAATCCATGTTTCTCGTTAGAGATTGGATAGGCGGCCTTGGCGACTTGGGTCTTCGTGTCCCAACAAGGACTTCATGAAAAAGTGATTAATAAGACAGAGGGAGTATATTATTTACTTACTGTTTCATAATCTAGATTATTGTGTATTGATTAGTTGTTGGTGGGGCGCTTTTTTCTGGTGTACGACGAAAACTCACCACCCAAGCGGAATAGTAAAGCTTCAATTGTAGGGTCTTTGTGTCCAGGTGTATTGGGTGGGTACTCGATTAGTTGGTGGGGCGTTTTTTCCTAGTGTACGATGAAAACTCACCACCCAAGCGGGCAGATATGCATGCATGTTAATGTGAGGTTAAAATAGACACCACCATGACCATGGTTCTATATATATATAGATGCTACGGCCAAACGAGACGTACCTGCAGAAGTGCAGCAGAGAGATAAGATATATAGAAGGGAGGGGGAATATGGGTGTAGTAGTTGTGAACGATGCCAACAGTTCCTCCTCTCTCTCGTAGTAGTGGCGATCGTGGCCTCCATCTTTATTGCAGCATCACCATGCACGGCCGGCGGTGGGCCGCCAACGACCGCCGTCGTCGGACCAGAGCCGCCACTGGTGGAGAACCTACCTACGACCGTGGCGGCGCAGGATTTCATCCGCACCCGCTGCTCGCATTCAGTCGCAAATGCAGAGAAACAGAGGATGTGCTACGAGCTCCTGCTCCCATACGCCACGTCCATCAACGGCAGCTACAACAGGGCCACCATTGCCGGCTTCACCGGCATGGTCTCCAAGCTCAGGTCGGTCTTGGCGGCGGGGACGACAAAGCTGGAAGCACTGCGGGGCGAGTGCATCCAGGTGGTGAAGGAAACCATTGCGGCGGCCGATAAGGAGGCATTGGCGAAGCTCGGCCGCATCAATGACAGTGTGGCCGCGACGAATCCCGATCTGACAGACGTGGCGACCTGGATCCTGGCTGTGGCTCACAATTTCGACAAGTGCCCGGATGATAATGGTGATATTGCTGTAATAAAGACGTACCTGTATATTAACGATGGACTCGTCACTTCGTCTTTGCCATTTTGGGCTAATAATCTTCCCTCTCCGGACGGAACTGGTCCGTAATCGCATGCATCGCATGCCTCCATCGATCTCCTCAATTATTGGCGCACGTACATGCATTATTCATGATCATTTTTTTTTTTTCAAAAGGCTCTTATTCCATAAATTGTGTGTGTGTACGTGTATTTGATGATGAGTTGGTCACATTATTTGTGTGATTATTGTAATGGCTTGCTTACATATATTTCAATTCTTCTTTTTCGAGCTGACTCATCCGGATCTTATATGATATTTTTATTCACTCTCTCTCTCTCTATATATATATACATACACACACACTATATATATATATATACACACACACACTATTGTTTGTTTGCTTGTTATATGATGGAATTAAGAAGGAAAAAAGTGTTTACTTTCAGCAACAAACCTCTCTATAGCTACTTATTATTTTCAAAGCTACTTATTACTTCGAAAGACATATAGCAGCATGCTGCATATATGTACCTATACTTAAATTTGTGCAGATATAGTTAATTTTCATTCTTCTTGAAAAACTTTTATAATAATAAAGCAAGCCACACAATAAAAGAAGTGGTATTTTGCATAAATTTTGAATAATACAAGTTGTCAAAGTTAGGGCCAAAAAAGTCAAACGAACTATATATAATTTGGAACAGAAGTTAGTATAAAAAAACTTTGTTTGCATCATCATATGTTACGCGACATAAAAAGAGTCGCAAAATGAGTTGCGCGCCTTGTTAGATGACATAAACAATAACGATACTACTATCGGAGCTGTTTTATCTATATAATGTCGTTGTCTATCTTAACGAAGGAGGCAAGACAGCAACTGATTATTGTTTAATGCACCTCATGCTGCTCTCTCTCTCTGCGCAGACACGTACAAGACTGATTATTGTTTAATAATGCACCTGACAAATAAAAATAATACTCCCGATCCAGTCTAGTTTATAAGGCGCGAACACGTAAAATAAGATTTAAACTCTTCACAATTTTGACCAATAGTTTGGTGAACAAGTTCACTATTGTAATACAAACTTGATATGGTTAGATTCACGATCAAATATACTATCCAAGCAATGATCATAATTTTATAATCATAGAATTTTAATATAGAATAAACAAATGGCTGATAATGACCTATAAATCAGACTGGATAGAATAATTATATTAAATTGCATGTTTTTTCTACGGCTTATATTATAATATTAAACTGGACTGCAGTGGATAGAGTAATTATATTATGTGGTCTTTGGTTTGACGAACGAGGTGGTCTATCATCTTCTCACTCCTCACTTTTTTTATTTGGTTGGTGGAATGGAATGAGTTGATGCATCACCACCTCATTCCTCATAAGCCAATAATTAGTATATGGATGAGGAATGAGTTGGTTCCACCAAAATTCATGGGATGAACTCATGATGCATCACCTCATGAAGCATGACTTAATTCCACAAACCAAACACCCTATTAAATTTGCCGTCAGCAGGCGCCCCTAACTCATTGAAGGACCGAATACAAGCGGTTGAATGAGAGCCATAAATGTCTTCTCTGAAATATTTGGCTGTTGTGCCAAAATCAACCCCAAAATTAAAACCACATGTGTAATGTCCGCGACCCAAGTGATTGGGTGGATGCTCCGTCGAAACATAGCGACACACCACTAAAAGTCCCACACCTTCACACGAGCCACCGGTAATAAGATGAACCTTGGGCTAACTCACACTAGTAGAAAAAAGCTCAAAGCTAGCGCCCCAAAACATACGACAGGAAGTTTTAGTTATCACGCGTCTGTGGTACGAAAGGGGGCCATCCAGAGCCGCCAACCACCTATATAAATCCATTATTACAGTCGGTTGTCTTAAACCAACCGCTTGTGGTAATGGATTATTACAGGCGGTTGTCTTAATCCAACCGTCTATATAAATAGACAATTTACATAGGCGGTTCGATTAAGCCAACCGCCTGTGTAAAGGTGTTTCCACTAGCGGTTTCTTAAGTCAGCCGCTAGTGGAAACTATATTTGAATTTAAAATTTAATTTTTTCAAAAGACCTCAGATGGAGAAACAACCAATATGAAAGTTATAGGTTTCAAAAAGTTATGAAACTTAGTAGTTGATAACTTTTTGATTTGAAATTATCTTGTCAACGAAAACTATGTTTCAAATTCTTAAATTTGAAATTAAAATTTTTATAAACAACCTCGGATGGAAAAACTACCAAATAAAAGTTGTAGATCCTCGAAAAGTTATGAAACTTTGTAATTGACAACTTTTTTATTTGAATTCATTTAGGGCCTTAAATAAGAAAATTACACTCAAATTAGTATAATATGTAGGGACCCGAAATGGAGTATAAACACATGTGAGTATGTAATGCAGTGATAGATGAGGCTTCGTACGAGGGAGAGGTCGTGGGTTCGAATCTCACCGGCCGCATTAGCTGCAAATTTTGTGCGAAAAATGCTGCAACTTGCGACTTTGCCCATTGGGCCCTCCCCCGATTTAAAAAATATATTTTTTGGTTTTTTCTACTATTTTTTCTTTGACCATTTCCACATGCGGTTCTATTTCCACAGACAGTTTGCTAAGTGAACCGCCTGTGAAAATGATTTCCACAGGTTGTGGAACCATTTCTACTAGTCTCCAGCGCATGCGGTGCTAGAAAACGCCAGTAGAAATAGGTTTTCATCCGCCTGTATAGTATGTCTGTGTACTAGTGTCAACCTCCCCTGAGCAACGCGAGGAGGATTCAGACAAAAGTCCAAAGCGCGAAGCACGATTTCTGTAGCAGACAGAACCCAACATAAAAGACGGATTGCAAAATGAAGACCAAATGAAGAAACTGTGGATGAACACGTGTGTAAACAAAACTAATCGGACTCTGAGCAGCGTCCGTCCGATCAAGAAAGTCTTGTCCCATAACCTCTCTAAGTTGAACTGGACTCTGGAGAGGCACATCTGGTCAACAGCGTTCGACAACAGTAGCTTAGGACACTACTATAGATTGATTAACCGAGACAGTAAAAAACAATTAACCAAGATGTACATTCCAACCACCTCGGAACCGCCTCGGCTTAAAGGCCTCAATTAATCAGGATTAACCGAGACAGCCACTTTCCCATCTCGGTTAATTGATTAACAGAGGTAGACGTTTGTATTGTGTCCGCCTCAGTTAATGTTCTCTAGAAAACAAAAAACCAAAAAACTTGAAACTTCGGAAAATCAAACCCACGACCCCATGCTCTAGTCTACTATGTCTCTACCACTGCATCTCAGAGTAGGTTTTTCCATGAACCCAGTAGTCATGCCCATAGACGAAGAGAGGTTAGGTCTGGTAAGCAACAAATACCTCAAACAACCAATGATCTTTCTAAACTCAGTGCGAACATAAGGTTTATGCGTGCCCTTATGGTTCGTCCTTGTGATGAGTGATTGATCAATAGGCTCACAGGGTGGCGTGAGTGCAACATGTCTATTGGTTGTATTGGTGTGCAGATGTGGAGCTCGGAGGCAATGGTCGATGGCGAGGTAAAGGTCAAGTAGAGACGTGTCATGCCGATGGACCAGGAGTGGTGAAGGGCAGACGTGAGGCTTGGACTGAGGGACCAGGAGGTTGGAGGACCAATTGCAGTAGCTGGCACTTGGCGGCAACAAGCAAGAGTACATGTGTAGGGTCGAGATGGCAGACTAGAAGGGGTGTGAATAGTCTTTTCTAAAATAATTGCTCCGACTAACCAAAATAAATGCGGAATTAAAACTATCGGTCTAGCCAAGACTACACCCCTCTATCTATACTCTCAAGCACCTTACAAAGATCCTAAACAAAGCAAATAAGGTGTCGGGCTAGCCAGAGCTCAACTAAACAATTCTAGAAGCAAGGTCACACAAACCTATGCAACTAGTACTTCAAACGCGAGGGAGCTCCTACACAATCTAGTAAGCAAAAGCACAAAGCTTTTAAGATCACTAGCAATGCTCAATAACAAGGCTACACAAGCCAAATTAGAGAGCTCAACAAATACTTAGCTACACAAACTAAGCAATGTAACTAGCAAGGCTACACAAGCCAACTAGTTACTCAGGGGAGCTACAAAAATGCTACACAAGCAAATTAGCTACACAAGAGCAATAACACAAGCATAATATATATGAAAGAGTAAATACGAGCTTGTGTTAGGAGTAAGCAAACCAACGAGAAGATGTAGACAATGGTGACATGGTGATTTTCTCCCGAGGTTCACTTGGTTGCCACCAAGCTACGTCCCCTTTGTGTCAACCACACACCTTGGTAGTTCGGCGGCTAATAGGCACCACACCTAGCTCAACACTTGAGCGTCGCAAGAACTCACCCACAAGTGAGGGTAACTCAATGACACGCTCAACTAGAGTTGCTCTTCGCGTCTCCCGCAGGGCGAGCACAACACCCCTCACAAATCCTTCTCCAGAGCCACACACAATTACCACATGGGCTTCACAACGGAGACATAATCCACCAAGCCGTCTAGGTGATGGCAATCACTAATAGTAATAAGAAATCCCCAATTACAAAGATTACCTAGTGCCACCAATGCAAATCCTCAAATGCACACACACTAGGCTCTCAATCCCTCACTCAAATTAGCACCAGGCTTGAGAGGGAGAGGAAGGGGAGAAGGTGGATCTTCAACCTCTCAACATCACCCACACAGGACCCTCAATTTCTCCTAGAAATTTCAGCTCAAATCATGGGGGGAGAGAGAGGAGAGGATGAACCCTAACTTCAAATGGTAAGAATGGGAATGAACTAGAGAAGAAGAGCAGTGGAGAGGGGGAGGCCTAATCCAGCCAGCCAGCCACCTCCCCTCTCTCGACCGTTGCTCAGCGACAACCCAATCCTGCACTGGAAATTCCAGGCTGCGCGTGCGCGGCCTTGGAATTCCAGTGCGGGAGCAATCCAAATGGTCGATCCCGCACTGGAATTTCTAGGCAGCGTGGCCTGAAAATTCCAGGGCGGGAGTAGCTCAACCCCTCATCATCCAACCCCAATTGGAAATTCCAGGCGGTGCTCACTGGAATTTCCAGGGTGGGAGCATCTCCCAACCGTTGTCTCTGTACCAAACCCGCACTGGAAATTCCAGGTGGCGCGCCGTGGAAATTCCAGGGTGGGCCTCTCTCATGAGAGACCTAAGCCTCACACTAGAATTCCAGTTCGGGCTGCACCAAATTCTGGCTAATTCCGCAAAACCAACAGGGGACCCCTTCCTGAAATATCAATCAAGCTCAACTGGAAAATCCGACCACAGCCAAACTTCCTTCTCTATTTAAACCCTTTTAAGTGCTATCTCTTCCCACAAGCACCAAACCGAATTTAGCACTTGAGATAGCTTTCACAAAGAATTTTCTCGGGCTTTCTCACCAGTCTCACCATGTCACTAAGCGTAATAAAAATGCAAATGAGACTCACACTTAGTGGCACTAGATAACCATTGTCATTAAAGATTTCCCCTCATGATAGTACGGTTATCTATCCTAAAATCTGATCACGCACTCTATTGCATCTTGACCGGCAAAACAAATATCCTATTTTATAACTTCGCCTTGAGCCCATAGGATTTTGTTTTTCTCTCTCTTCTCTCCAAGTAATGAGCACTTGATCAATAATTTGTGGCCATCACACCATGTGTGCCATCCTTGCTCAATCTTGGATGTGAACATAACCTATCTCATCCACAACACTAGGATAAAAGTTAGTCCACATGATTGTCTCAATTACCAAAACCAAACATAGGGCTTTCAACTTGGGGATGATGAAGACGACTTCAGTTGAGTCAAGACGGAAGGTGATGGCATCGTGGCACCTGGCGGAGACTGGACACGGGCTTGCATGGGGGATGCAAGTGTCGTCGGTCGAGTTAGGGAGAAAGGCGAAGACGTCATGCTTGGCGAAGGGTAGACATTCGTCGACATCGGTGTCGGTGACCAGGGCGTGAGACCCACGCGCCGTCTTTGACATGGGTTTGGTAGTAGTTGAGCCTCAGAATACTACCCCAATGGTTTCGTGGCTTTTTTGTTTGCTCGAGATTGATTTTGAGGTTGAAAACTGAGTTACCTCACGATACCATTAAAGCTATACATAGCGACAATGGTATACAATTTGTTAACACTCAATTTGATACCTTCTATGCTTCTTTGGGTTTCGTGCATCAGGTTTCCTCTCCCTATGTCCCCCAACAGAATGGTGTTGTTGAACGCAGGAATCAGACCCTTGTTAAGATGGCGAGGACGATGATACTCGATGCACTACCAGAAACTGAAGATTTCCTAGGGGGGCAGATGAGAGTGATGTAAATCTTGCCACGGAAACTTATTTTCATGAGAGTGCTCCACATACCGTCATGAAATCAGCTATTTTTGTAAGAATATTTAATCCCCCATCATGAAAATAACTACCTCGCCACGAAATTTATGTTTTCATGAGAGTGATAGTTTTTTCATGAGAGTCAACTTGCACTGTCACGAAATATGGATTGCTCATTAATCTTGAAAATCAAGAACATGAACATAAGTTTTTTCATCTTTTAATTTGTAATAAAATTTTATAACTAGTCTTTCTCCCTCATACTAACTCCAAATGATATGATTTTTCCTATTTTTTTGAAAAATCATGATATACTAATTCACAACATTTTTTGGATATCGGTTATTGTTTCTCAGTTCTTTTGTATATGGTTTGTTTTCCGTTCATGTATATAGCCCCTTGTGAACAACCTTTAAAAATGTCTTTTATACTCTAAACTTTTTCCTGCATAAAATAGGCTACGCACATACTGCTGTGTAGAAGTTTCAAAATTTTGAAGACCACCTTTCTATTTTGTTTACTTTAAATGATTATATGTATGCTTATCACAATTTGTTCCAAATTGAATGGTGAGTACCTTCAATAAGATTTCAAGAATATTATAAGTTTATATTTATGCACATATGGTTCATCTAGAGATGGATGAAAAAAAATCATTTGTTTGATATGTATAACTCATCATTCTATCTCCAAATTAGCATAAAACAATTGTAATAATTCAAAACTTTGTTAGAAAACCCTACAAACTTGCATGCAACATATTTTTGGTGTATAATGTTCCAATAAAAATTTAAAATGATTTTGAAGAAAGGTACCATACATTGTTTGCAAATGATATATCTCACATAAAGTTATGTGAAACTTTGTGAGGGATTATCTGTTAATTTTGTGAACAACGTATAGTCCCACTGTGTTAGAATTGTTTTCAAAATTTTATGACAAGCTTATATACTTTAAATTATGCTAATGTACCGATTCTTAGATTTTTTTGACCACTCTATGATATTTTGAATTTTGTTTCAGAGTCATCAGAATAGTATATCAGCCTTCTGGTAGTGATGAGCATATATAGGACTCCTAGGTATTTTTGGGCTGAAGCGATCAACACTGCTTGCCATGTTTTAAATCACATCCTTTTTTAGCTTTCATGAAAAAGACTTTATATGAGTTGCGGTTTGGACGGCCACCCAAGGTTATGTCTTTGCAGAGCGTTGCGACTTGTCTTGGTTGAGAGACTTGAGCCTTATGAAGGACCGAAATGGCGACCAGAGGGGAGTGAATGGGAGCCTCAAATTTCAACTCGTGAAACGATGGCCCTTGTCCCAGAAAATCACCCCAAAAGCAAATCCGACGAACGTGATGTCCATGACCCAAGAGACTGGGTGGATGTTCCCTAGGAACATAGCGGGACACCACAAGAAAGCTCACACAAAAGCCGGATCACCAAGTCAAGCAAACACCTTCAAAATCCGACCCCAAACGCCCTCGAGCCTAGCCTCGTTCGCACGGGAAAAGTCCGTAATCGAGGGTCATGAGCTCCTCGAGGCTGGCCTCGTTCGCACGGAAAAGTGTGTAATCGAGGGACCGAGCAAAGCCTGTTCGCACGGGAGTTTTTGTAATCGAGGGTCGGAGCAGAGCCTCGTTCGCTCAGAAAACTCCGTAATCGAGGGTCCCGTGGAGAAGTCGAGGGATGCCGCTCGAGGAGTGATTGAGGATGCTCGAGGGGTTCCTCTCGAGGGGTACCTGAGGATGATCGAGGGGTGCCTCTCGAGGGGTGGCTGAGGATGCTCGAGGGGTGCCTGAGGAGGCTCTCGAGGGTGTACGAAAACACTCGAGGGGTGTCTCAAAAGCGCTCGAGGGGTCCGGAAAGGATGTGTTCTGTCTCAGAAAAGGGACTCCTCGAGGGGGTTACGTAGACCACCTCGAGCGAACGCAGACAGAGCCGCCACCGCCACCGCCTGAAAAGAGTTGTTCTTCCGCTGATTCAACTCGATCTCCCTCAAATCAAAAGGTCTAAGGCTCAAACTTCATGTGAGGGGTCACAAGAATGTTAGTGAGCTACTCCTAAGAGATCATGGCTCGAACCTAACTCCAAATTAGTGAATCGAGGAATTTCGAGGCAAAAGAGCAAGAACAAGATCCAAAACTAATCCGCCCGATCTGTGTGTTTGTGAGGAATTAGAGTAAACGTTTTGGTGGAAAGATATCTCTCACGAAGCACTACAAGATGATTCAAACTGATTTGCAAATCTTCCCTCGAATCAAGAAATCTCGTGAAGAGCAACAGAGGTGAAACCGAGAAATGAAGTACAAAATCGCAAGACAACGAGGAGTACGAAATTGATCCTTGGATTCAGCAAGATGAAGGATTGTATTACCTCTTGGTGTTGGGTTACAAGCCACTCCTCGCAGCAGCAAAGCTTGGATGGCGAAAAACTCAGGAACAAGAGCCGTCTCTCCTCTAACCCTAGCCACCTCTCACAGGAACAAAAATGAGAGTAGCAACACCTCCAAGGATGGCTGTCCAACACAGCCTCTTCACATATATATAGGCACACGTCCGAAGACAAAAACGCCCTTACATGAAGTACTCAGCCCAAATACCCCCTAGGGGTAAAACCGCCCAACTCTAGCAGTTTTCATCCGACGGCCACGAGCCTTCTCATCCTTCACTTCGCCTCGATGCAAACTCCAGGATGCCGCCATGTGCCGTCATGTCGACCACCGCGCCTTCCTCACCGATAGCTTCGCCATGACGCAAGCCTCTCGGTGCCGCCACGCGTCGACTGTTTCGCATAGGAACCTCCGCCCGGTTTTGAGGCCCAAACCGGTAAACCCGCCAGCCCTGGTTTTGAGGCCCAAACCTGGAAACCGTCCATCCCGAGTTTTGAGGCCCAAACTCAGACCTGCCACCTCCTCGAGTTTTGAGGCCCAAACTCGGAAACCGTCGATGGTAGCTTTTTGAGGCTCAACTACCGAACCCGCGCTGTAGACGGGATGTGGTTCGCACACCCCGACCACCGGCACCGATGTCGATGCATGTCCAGCCTCCACGCCGGGCACAACGCCTTCGCCTTCCTTCTTGACTCGGCCGATGGCACTTGCGCCGCACGCAAGCCCATGTCCAACCTCCCGCCAAGTGCAACAACGCCATCGTCTTCCTCCTGACTCGGCCGATGCATCACACATCCCCATGAGCTCTCGCTTGTCGAAGCCAAGTGCCAGCTACCACAACTGGTCCTCCGGCCTCCCGGTCCGTCGGTCCAAGCCTCACGTCCGCCCTTCACCGCTCCTGGTCCATCGGCACAACACGTCTCTACTTGACCTTCACCTCACCATTGACCACTGTATCCGAGCTCCACACCTGCACATCAACACAGCCAAGAGACACATGTTGCACACGCACACCAACACGGTAATACACCACAACTCAACGTCACCGGTTAGTCATAAACATTAAGCACATATGAAGTAAAGACTCAACCAGAAAAAGCCTCAAACCTTTCTCAAATGTCAATCATTCATCATATATGTTCTCACTTTATTATTATGTTAAAAAATTCTTCTATATTATCATTCTTTCCATATATGTTTTACCAAAAATAGATCATGCCATCGAAGTCTTTGCTTCTCTCTCTAAATCTGTGCTCGACATATATAGCTAGACGGGGCATGTTTAGATCCTTAAAAATTACAAGATTCACCATCACATTGAATCTTTAGACGCATGCATGGAGTATTAAACGTAAGTAAAAAAATAACTAATTGCACAGTTTGTCTGTAAATATCGAGACGAATAATCTTTTGAGTCTAGTTAGTCCATGTTTAGACAAAGTTTATCAAATAACAACGAAAGTGCTACATGAACTTTACACCAAAATTTCTACCAACTAAATATGCACTAGTTTGTAGGAATTGAACTTTCGACGGTAATTAATGGTGTGTTTTAGGTCGACCTCCTACAACGCTTGATAAAATAAAGCATGTTGTCTGTATTTTAAAATTTTATTTTTATTACAATACAAATGATACATAATTATTTTCCATATTTGAGAAAAAAAAAAATCAAGAACAGCCGTTCAGCGGAACGGCAAAGCATGGCAAAGAAAAAAGAAGGCGTAGGATGATGGCGAATGTAGCTGACTGTCGGAAGCAGCGATAGCCTTTTTTTGCATATATAGCAGCAGCTAGGGACTGATCACTGCTGCATACATACTACAAGATATACATAGAGACTACAGACATGGATGGTCGGTGGCAGCGGCTATCAAATGGGGATCACAGCTCCGGCCTACTCCTCCTAAACTAGATCGATGCATGCATATTGCATGGGTGGTAGATCGACAGACAGACACACATCACACACACACAAATAGCTAGGGCTACGACCAGTACCACATTCGACTTATATAGCAGCAGCTAGGGACTGATCACTGCTGCAGACATACCAAGTCCACATAGCTAGGACTGGACTTAAGCTGCTGCTAGCTGCTAGCTGCTAGATACCAAACTACTCGAGTCCTGCTGGCTTGTACTTGATCCCAAAGCAAGGTGTGTAGCCTGCGGGCTGCGGCCACAGAAGCGCGCGTTAATCACGTCTCCACTTCTGGAACTCGCCGTAGATGACGTCCCAGCCTGAATGACTGACGGTGGCGTCCAGGAATGTCTGCATGAACACGACGTGTGGCTGTGGTTCGTCCACGGCCTCCCGAGGAAGACGGGCACCTTGTCGTTGTGGAGGCCGGCGCACAGGAGCTAGAGCCGCCGCCGCGGTGACGACATTCCTGCTTCACCCAGCATTATTCTCCCATCAGCATGCATATCATGCTAACCGCCCCATACTCGATCACTGCTAGCTAGCTAGCTCTCACGCTCGCTACGCATAGCTTCAGGTCCCTCCCGTTCGATAAGCAATATATCTAGCGCCTGGCCCAAGGCTACAAGCTACTCCAAGTTGGATGCATGTCAACTTATTTATGTGCCCTGCAATAAAGATTAGTAGAAACTCCGAGGCCCGATGGCATGGTCCGGCGTCCGGAATTTGCCCCGCCCAAGCACAATCCTGCCCAATCCAAACTGTGCCCGTGCCGGCCTGAAGCTCGTAGCGGACCGGGCCTGGGCCGTACCCTCGGCACGGCGGGCTGACCTGGCGCACACATATATATTTAACTACATTCTCGCAGACCCGATGGCCCGGCGGGCCTTTGGTGGCCGACTTCCGATCAGACTGTGCCTGGGCCGATGGTGTGGCCCGAGGCACGCCTCGGCCTGGCCCGGTGGCCCGCTGTGCCTTGGCTAGCTGGCTATAGCCCGGGTTCGGGTCGGGCGGCCCAGATGCTCATCTTTACCCTGCAGAACTTTATAACTTCTTTTCATAATTTTAGGTGTGTTTAGTTGGAGGGTGAAAAGTTTTCGAAAGATGTCATATCGAATATTACGGCACTAATTTAGTCTATTAAAAATAGACTAATAAAAAAATAAATTACATATTTCATCTGAAAACCATGATACGAATTTATTAAGACCAATTAATTTATCATTAGCACACATTTATTGCGACATTGTCAGATCATAAACTAATTAGGCTTTAAAAGAATCATCTCGTAAAGTTTTTGAATATGTGTAATTATTTATTTTTGGTCTACATTTATACTTCTTATTTTGTCCCTAGGTGAAAAGTTCTTGGGCAATCTTTCTCTAGCTTTGTCTGCAGTTTGATTGTACTCCAATGATTGAAGCTTTTGTTCAAAAAGAAAAAAAAAACTTGGCTGCATGCCTCGACGCACGCTGCCGATGAATCCAGCCGACCGGATATATCGGATAGATCCAATGCAAACATATCCATAAAAAAAAAAACTGGCCAGCAGCTACTCTAGGTTGTTAGTGCTGTACGTGATTCATGTATTTTGTATAATGATGTGTCCTGTTTTTTTTTCTTTCAACAACACCATTTTGCGCCGGGACCCCGGTTCTGGAACTCGATCGCCGTAGATAACGGCCGGTGTACGTCCCGCAGCACCGGGACGCCGTCGTTCCACGTACGTCCCTCCCGAGAAGACGGGCACCTTGTCGTTGTGGAGGCCGGCGCAGGAGCCAGCGCCGCCCGCCGCCGCCGCGGTGACGACGAAAACAAGGAGCGCCGCTTCACCCAGCATTATTCTCCCCATCAGCATCATACTCGATCACTAGCTAGCTAGCTAGCTCTCACGCTGCTTGCTGCTACGCAACAGCAAAGCACTAGTAGTCTAGTACCAGGCAGCTTCAAGCCCCTCCCGTTCGATAAGCAATCTAGCGCCTGGCCAAGGCTACTCCAAGTTTTTTGACAACATTTTTTGACACAAAGGCTACTCCAAGTTGGATAATGATGTAGACATCTCTAGGTTGTTAGTGCCGTACGTGATTCATGCATTTTAGTATAATGATGTAGACATCTCTATGACAGTCCTGTTTTTTTTTCTTTCAACAATACCATTTTGTTCAGGCTTGAGAAACCTTATTATTATGTTGAAATTTTTTTCTATTTCGTTCTTTCCATATATGTTTTTACTAAAAATAGATCATGTCATCGAAGTCTTTGCTTCTTTCTCTAAATCTCTGCTCGGCATATAGCTAGACTAGATTTATTTTGTAGGAATTGAAGTTTGATGGTAATAATGGTGTGTTTTATTAGGTCGACCTCTTCGACACTTGATGAAAGCATGTTGTCTGTATTTTAACTTTTATTCTGATTACAACACAAATGATATATAAATCTTTGCGTATTTGAGAAAAAAAAATCAAGAACAACCAATCAACGAAACGGCAAAGGCAAAAAGAAGAAGAGAGAGGGAAAAAAAGAAATCGTAGGATGGAGAATGTAGCTCACACCGTCGGAAGCAGCGATAGCTTTTTTTATTGCATATATAGCAGCTAGGGTCTGATCACTGCTGCATACTGTACATACTACAGACATGGATGGTCCGTCGCAGCGGGATGCATGGGGATCACAGCTCCGGCCTACTCCTCCGATCGAGACTAGATCGATGCATGCATGGGTAGACAGACACACACACAAATAGCTGGGGCTACCACGACCGACCAATACCACGTACTCCCTCTCCCTCCGTCCCTAAAAAAAAAAGTCATTCTCGCTTCCCAAAAAGTCAACAGATTTCAACTTTGACCAAATATATATAATAAAGTATAAATATTTATGTTACATAATTAGTATCATTGGATATATAAAGTATAAATATTTATGTTACATAATAAAATTGTTTGGAGATAAAAATATTGCACACATTTCGTATAAACTCAGTGAAAGTTGAGCAAGTTTGACCACACACATCCCATAGCGACTCTTTTTATGCGACGGAGTAGTATATAGCTGGGCTGGACTTATGCTGCTGCTAGCTGCTAGATACCAAACTACTCGAGTGTCCTGCTGGCTTGTACTAATTGATGAGCCCAATAAGCACGTTGTGCAAGCCACTCGTCCCTTGGATGAAATTCTTGGACCACAGTGTGTAGCTGGCGGCCACAAAGCGTTGAATCACGTGGAATCCCTTCTAGTGGACACGCCATGTTGTGTCCGGCAGCGCCGGGACGCCGTCGTTGTGGAGGAAGACGGGCACCTTGTCGTTGTGGAGGCCGGCGCAGCAGGAGCCAACGCCGCCGCCGCGATGACGACGAAAAGTCGAAAACAAGGAGCGCCGCTTCACCCAGCATTATTCTCCCCATCAGCATCATACTCGATCACTAGCTAGCTAGCTAGCTCTCACGCTGCTTGCTGCTACGCAACAGCAAAGCACTAGTAGTCTAGTACCAGGCAGCTTCAGGCCCTCCCGTTCGATAAGCAATCTAGCGCGTGGCCCAAGGCTACTCCAAGTTTTTTGACAACATTTTTTTTGACAACAAGGCTACTCCAAGTTGGATATGCATGCCAACTCTTGTACGTGTCCTTCAGAACTCTTCGACTTCTTTTCATAATTTTAGAGGTGTTTAATTGGAGGGTAAAAAGTTTTTGGATATCACATCAAATATTACGGCACTTATTTAGGCTATTAAAAAAAGACTAACAAAAAAATCAAATTATATATTTCGTCTAGAAACCCTGAGACAAACTTATTAAAACTAATTAATCCATCATTAGCACATATATTTACTGTAGCACGATATTGTCAAATCATAAACTAATTAGGCTTAAAAAATCATCTCGCAAAGTTATTGCAATTAGTTATTTTTAGACTACATTTAATAATCGATGCATGTATCCAAACATTCAATGCGATAGATGGAAAGTTAAAGGGCAACCTTTCTCCAGAATTGTCTGCAGTTCGATTGTACTCCAATGATTGAACCTTTTGTTCAAAAAGAAAAAAAAAGTTGGATGCATGCCTTGACGCACGATGCCGATGAATCCGGCCGGCCAGATCGGATAGATCCATGTCACGCATCCATCGGGAAAAAAAAAACTGGCCCGCAGCTAGTCTAGGTTATTTTTTTGATAAGGAATACGAGATTCTATCTAAATCGCTTGACACCAAAGACATGATACAAACTGGCACTCCAGCCATAATGATTGACTCTAACTCATCTTTGACTCCCCTATTGATGGTAGTTCATGAACTATCCGATTACATTCTCGTGGAGCATACTTCACCTGAAAATTTACGAAATTCTCAACAATAAGCTCCTTCATTTGATGCACTAGACTGTATTCGATCATCACCCTGCATAGCCCATACAACTTGCTATGAATCTGCTTCCAAACAAGCCCCATCAATGCCAAGTGCCACTGCTGCCTTCACGCGCTCTGAGCAAGCTTTGAGCTCCATATGCAAAGCACTGTTTCTGAAATGTTGTCTCCCCGAGCCAAATTGAATTACTACTCCATCTCTATCTCTGAGAACATATCCACATCCTCTATTTCTATCTGCATAATTGAAAGCTCCATCAACTTTTATTTTAACAACTTCATATTGCATTTTTGTCCATTTCAGGCTAGTTCTCTGCACTTTTTCTTTGCTGTCGGATCGTGAACAGCCACTGAAGAAATCCATCGCTTGGGCTATGCTGCACAGACCTGCTAGTATCTCAGGTGATCTCCACGCTCCTCCCTCCCTAACTGAATTCCTCTCATGCCACCAATTGTTCATCAAAAAAAGACTCTTTAGTTGCTTTTCACTTTTCTCCTGCAATATTAAGCGAACCACCATTTTTGCATCCTGGCAGCTAGCTAAAATCTCCCTCACCTCTTCCAGCCCGACACACCTCCAAATCTTTTTAACACATTTACATTTTAAGAAGAAATGACCTCCGTCTTCTCCGGCTCTGTTACACATCACACACCGATCATCAATCTTCATCCCTCGTCTGCTCAGGTTTGATCGAAGGGTTAAAGAATTATGGGCTAATCTCCATAAAAAATGTTTCAACCGGTTTGGACTTTCTGAACTCCGGATCATGCTCCATATTTTATCTCCTTCTCCACCCACATTGGAACTTGACTCTCCTATAGCAGCTGTACTATTGCGTTGAAAGTCATCACAGAACACTTTGTATGTTGACTTTACGGAGAAATGCCTTTAGAATCAAAATGCCACGAGATAATGTCCTCTATGTCCAACCACACTGGAATGGATAGAATTTTGGTAACGTCCTCAGGCTAGAAGATGCTTTTGACTAGCTCGTGATCCCACTCCTCTGTGGCCTGTTTTGTCAGCTCGCACACCCTAGAAAGAATCACCCCCTCTTCTCGGTGTAATAGGTCTCCTTGTAACACCACATGACACTCATGGATCCTCCCAAATCTTTATCTTTTCCCATTCCCGATTCTCCAAATTAAACAATACCTTTCTTAATCCACTCAAGCCCCTTAAGAATGCTTCGTCACGTATATGACATGCCATCACATGGTTTGGCCTGCAACAGCTCCACGTTCTTGTAATATTTGGCCTTCAAAATCACCGCACACAAGGAATTTGGACTCTACAACAATCTCCAACTTTACTTAATTAGACTTTAATGTTAGAGTCTGCATTGAGAGTACCCTAAATACCTGCTCCAAGGAAATAAATGAGCTTCCGGACGAGACCGGATGGATGATGGACCCTACTTGTCCATATGGAATGAATGAACGAACGAACGAATGAATAAATTAATACAAAAATACTACATAGAAAATACATGCTCCCTCTATATTGGTAAAAAAAAGTCGTTTTAGACAAGGGTTTGAATTAAACATTTAGAATATAAATCATAAATAACTTTTAAATTGTTGAGTTTAAAGATGTAAAAATTTCATATAAATAAATTTGTCTTAAAAAGTAATTTCATAAAAATATACATATACCATTTTACAACAAATATTCATAAAGAGACAAGTGGTCAAAGTGATGATTTGGAGACTGTGTCGCTATCCGAAACAATATCTTTTGCCAATATGGAGAGAATACTTGGTTAGCTAGTAGGAAACTAAATAAAGCACTACAAATTAAAAGGGTAGTGCAACACTGTAGATATACATTACAGTACATGATCACTCGCCACAGAGACACGACTTTCATGTGTATTTTATTAAGAAGAAGTAAGAGTGTTGAAAGAACAACTTACACGGCACAACTATACGAAAACCCTTAGTGCATAGGTTATGGAACCACAGAGGTAGTGGTTGAGAACGTAAAACACAAGAGAAAGACGACAGAAACACGGTAGGGAGAGACCGGGGCCCTCTGCCACAACCTAACCGACATACTGGACTCGTATGTAAGGGAGAAAACAACAAAGCAAAGACTACCAGTAATGGAGATGTAGCCGCGGAGGCAAAACATCCACCGAGAAGAGACGAC
The DNA here is from genome assembly GCA_009763385.1 of Coix lacryma-jobi var. lacryma-jobi. Classification (NCBI taxonomy): domain Eukaryota; kingdom Viridiplantae; phylum Streptophyta; class Magnoliopsida; order Poales; family Poaceae; genus Coix; species Coix lacryma-jobi. The sequence goes on from CM019829.1 coordinate 3,238,205, forward strand.
TACAATGGTGAAGTATCCGCTCGAATAGAATCAACAAGCGGCACGACGACAAAGCATTCGCGAGAGACAACGACGCGGCAATCCGCAAGAGGGGGGGGGGTGACTTCATTCGATGGCAAAGTGTCAGCCCAAACAACAACGAAGGCAAAGCATCCATCGAAAAAGAAGGCGCGCAAGCGCGGTCAAGTATCCACAGCAAATTATAAGAACCAAATGACTATGGTATATTAACACCAAACATCTGCGCTGGACAGACCAAAGCAAAAGATTAAGCTCAAGCATAAGCAACTCCAGCGAGATAGAAGCGAGATGGCTGACAGAATTGCTCCAACAAAACCTCTCATCATTAAGAAGAGGATGACAGCATGTACCTAATTAACCATGCGGTTTTCTTTATCGTCAGTTCACACGTGATGATGAGGACGTGATTTCTTGTTTAGAAATATTAACGGTTTCTTCAAATGTTCCTCTCACTCTCTCTCTCTTCGATGATTGCATGTTGCCACGTCAGCAGCATCCGGGATATATGCATATGTCTATATATATATACAACGAAGTGCAGCAGTAGTATACCACCACAAGCTTAGCTTTTCGAACGGGCCGGGAGGGAGAAGCTGCCTGGTACTAGCTAGTGCTGCGCTGCGCCGCTGCTGTGACTGTGAGGATGGGGAGAAGAATGCTGGGTGCAGCGGCGCTCCTTGCTGTTTTCGTCGTGACCGCGGCGGCGGCGCTCCCGCTGCTGCCCAGTCTGAGCGGCGGCGGCGGCGGCGGTGGCGGTCATGCTGCTGTGCCTGCAGCTGAGGTGCAGAGCCTGAGCCTGAGCCTGAGGGGCGGCAACACTGCTTCATCAGCTGCAGAGAAGGCGGAGGCGGAGGCCATGGCCATGGCCATGGCGCCAGCGGCCGCCGGCAGCATGATCCCAGGGTGGGCGGAGGCGCCTCTACGCCGCCTCCTGCGCAACAAGGTTAAAGTGGACGCCGTCGTATCCAAGGACCGCCGCCATCGTGGCGACTACGCCACGATCGGGGAGGCGCTGGCAGCAGCACCAGCGCCGTCGTCCACCCGCCGCCGATACGTCGTTCACGTACGTAAGGGCACGTACGAGGAGATCGTGAAGGTGGTGAGGAGCGACGTGACGCTCATCGGCGACGGCATGGGGCGGACCATCATCACGGGCAATCGCTCCAAGCATACAGGCCACGACACGCCAAGCTCGGCGATCGTCAGTAAGCTCTCGATCGCGCTGATCTGATCATCGATCTCCGGCCTCTCATCAACTTAATTAACACGTAATTAATAACACACGGGTGTGGGTGTGGGTGTGGCTGTGGTGTGTGTGTGTGTGTGTGTGATTTTATTTTGCATGCAGGCGCCCTTGCCGATGGATTCATGGCAAAGGACATGACGATCCAAAACACAGCCGGCGTGGCTGCTGAGCAGGCGGTGGCCTTCCGGTCCACCTCGGACAGATCGGTCTGCTACCGCTGCGACCTGGACGGGTTCCAGGACACGCTGAACGCCGACAAGAACCGGCAGTTCTACCACAGCTGCAACGTCTCCGGGACGATCGACTTCGTCTTCGGCTACGCCAAGGCTGTTTTCCAGGAGTGCAACCTCCTTGTTCGCCGCCCGCCGAACCCAGGCGGCCACTGCGTGGTCACCGCCCAGGGCCGCAACCGGTCCGACGAACAGTCGGGCTTCGTCTTCCAGAACTGCGCGGTGACTGAGATGACGGGCGCCGGCCTCCTCGCCGACAAGGTGCCCGTCTTCCTCGGGAGGCCATGGAAGGCGTATAGCCACGTCGTGTTCATGCACACATTCCTGGACGCCATCGTCAGTCCGGCAGGCTGGGAGAAGTGGAACAAGAGCATCGCGGTGCCGGACACCATCTTCTACGGCGAGTTCCAGAACTGGGGTCCCGGCGCCAGCACAACGGAGCGCGTCCACTGGACGGGATTCCACGTGATGAACGCTTCTGTGGCCGCAGGTTACACCGTCCAGAATTTCATCCAAGGCGACGAGTGGCTGCCCAACCTTGGGATCAAGTACAAGCCAGGACTCGAGTAGTAGTTTGCATTGGTGTGTCAAGCAGGCTAGCTAGCGCGCAGCTTAAGTCCAGCCCTAGCTATCTACTAGCTAGTACTGTACTCGTTAGTGTTTATTTGTGTCTCTGTTGTTTGTCTGTCTCTACCGTGTACCCATGCATGCATGCATCTAGGCCGGACGCCGGAGCTGTATCACCCCCACCCCCGGCCCCATCGATCTGTTCGATCATCGCCGCGCTGCCACCGCGCGCGCGCGCCGGCCGGCATTGCATTATCTGTAGTAACAACCATCCATGCATGCGCATGCAGTGTTGCATCTGTCGTCTCTATATATTGTATGTGTCTTTGTAGTCTATGCAGCAGTGATCAGACCCTGCTAGCTGCTTATGTATGCAATAATAACAAGGCTAGCTAGCTGCTTCCGACGTCTCTATTACACATTCTCCATATCCTCTGCGCCATTTTTTTTCTTCTCACCCTCTTCTTCTTTTTTTCCCCCTTAATTTGCCGTTCTGATATGGTTGTTTTTCATTTTCTTTTTTCTTAAATACGCAAAAAGATTTGTGTATTATTGGTATTGTAATAAGAAGAAAAGTTTAAACATGTGTTGTTACAACACGTTTTTATTAAGAGGGTGGTACCTAAAACACACCATTAATTAGCGCCAAATAAACTTCATTTTCTACAAACACATTTTTTATTAACATGATGATGAGTTAGGGAGTGGAAACCTAGCTGTGTGGTAGCCTGCTAGGATAACAATCATCACAGTTCCATGGGATTGTACGTTTTACTACGACGCATACAGTACAAATAAGGGATCGGAGGCTGAGATTGAATCGCTTTGTGCACATGCCCGAGCTGACCACAAGCTGCCTACAATCTCCCTTTCCTCACTCATCCGCTCGAGCAAAGAGAACTACTACTTGTGTACGTGTCCTATTGTCTGCACCGTCGCCGTCCCTGCTACAGCCTATACAGGTGAAGACTGGGGCGCAGGACCTCGATGTTGTGCATGCGTAGCGTTGCCACCACAGCGACTCTCATTGCCCCAGCCAAGCACAACGATGAAGGTCATGTTACATATGTGTAGGTGTAGGTAATCGTGCGACGTCCGTAACCGTGTCCGCGTCCATGTCGAGCGGACTCCGCGCATCATATCGTAGAGGATTGTGAGCTCGGATCCGGCCTCCGTCAAGAGCGCTGAGCAGCACTTGTAGAAGCGCACCTAGCTAGCAGCTCACCTGGCCCTCCGATCCTCCTCCACAGGCAACAGTTGCACGTTCACTGCCACTCGGCAAAGCCAAAAAAAACACTCGGCAAGTCCCTTTCTCTCCATCTCGCCGCCGCTGGAGCGCGCCACCGGGACACCCGGACGGCAAACCATGATGGTGGCGGCGGGGTCTTGTCTCGGTGACACCCTGTTTCTGGCGCGACGAAGGAGGGGCGAAGCTGGGCGGCCGACGATGGCGCTTGCCTGCGTGGGCGGCGGATCCGTTTGCGGCTCATCCGATTTAGCCCTTCGCGACCCGATCCGATGGAGTTCGCAAAAATCGGATCAGCCACCGCGCGACTCGGTCGGCGTCTCGCCGTGCCGCCGCTGTAGGCGGGTTCGGCGGAGCCAGAGCCGTCGCATGTCTGAGCATCGGCGGCCTTACTCGTGTAACGGTGGCAACCGGCCTAGACGTGTACGACGACGACCAGATCAAGACGGAGGCAGCAATCAATGGCGCAACAGTTCGACAATTGGTGGGCAATGACCTGTACTATCATGTTTCGACAACGGTGACGCCTGTGGGCGTCACTTTCCTTGCTGGAGGCGTCGTCTTTGATGCGGATCTTTCCGGGTGAAACCTCATGTCCAGTTCTCTGGCGAGGCGTTTACGGATGTCATTTTCTCGTTGGAGGCGTCGCTCTTGGAAGATTCCTTGCGTTGGGTTGTCGGCTTTGGTGCGTGCAGCGAGATGGTGTCTCCTTTGCATATCGACCAGGTGCTTCGTGCTGTTGGCAAAATACAACATTAAGTGTCTTCAATGTGGTCGGTGTCCAATGATCTTTTAGTACCCTTATTAGGTCTGACGAACGTGTGTGGCGGCATTGTCTCGATGTTGATGGTCATACTCTTGTGGAGTCAACATCATGGAGCAAGTCATTTATGGCATAGGACTATTAGAGTTCCTTGTTGGGATATTTTTACCCTCTGACAATTTCTTTTATTTTAGTTAAGTTTTCTCAGTTCTAATAATTTGGCCTGATTCTACGTGTTGGTAGATGAAGCCGGGTATGAAATACTATCCTTTATCTAAAAAAAGGCTTTGCCGAGTGCCTCTCTCGGTAACAAACCTCTCGACAAAGAGCTCTTTGCCGGCACTCGACAAAGAAAAACACTCGACAAATTTAAAAACCAAAAAAAACTTTAAAAAAATAGAATTTTTTTTATTTAATCGGGGAGCCCCACTAGACAGCACCTGCAAGTGGGCATTTTTTGCGCAAGTCGCGGCATTTTTCACATAATTTTGGTTAATGCAGTCGAACTCGCGACCTCTCCCACGCGCGGAGCCTTCTCTACCACTGCACTACTCACTCACATACGTTCATTCTCCGTTTCCGTTCCCCACATATTATACTAAACTGAGTGTAATTTGCTTATTTGAGGCCCTAAATAAATTTAAATAAAAAAGTTGCCAACTACAAAGTTTTCTAAATTTTCAAGATCTACAACTTTTATTTTGGTAGTTTTTCCACCCGAGGTCGTTTATAAAATTTTGAATTTCAAATTTGAGAATTTGAAACGTAGTTTTCGTTAACCAGATGATTTTAAATTAAAAGTTGTCAACTACAAAGTTTCATAACTTTTCGAGAACTACAACTTTCATTTTCATAACTTTTCGAGAACTACAACTTTCATTTTGACCATTTTGCCATATGAGGTACTTTTAAAAATTTAAATTTCTAAATTCAAATACAGTTTTGGAAGACAAGATGATTTCAAATTAAAAAGTTGTAAACTACAAAGTTTCATAACTCTTCGAGATCCACAACTTTTATTTTGGTCATTTTTTCATCCGAGGTCTTTTGAAAAATTTGAATTTTAAAAATTTCAAATTCGGACGCAGTTTTGCATGACAAGATGACTTCAAATTAAAAAGTTATCAACTACAAACTTTCATAACTTGTCAACATCTACAAAGTTTATTTTGGTTATTTGACCATTTGTGCATCTGAAATTATGGTTCTTATATTATTCACAAATCTTATGTATCACGTTCGTAGTTTCGTAAACTTCTAGAGAGATATGTAAGATTTATGAACAATTTTATTTTAAGTTTGTCAAATGAAGAAATGACCAAAATAAAAATTGTTCATCTTGATAAGTTAAACAACTTTGTAGTTGAATTTTTTTTATTTGGATTAATTTTCTGCTTCAAAATTTGAATTGAAAATTAGCTTTGCCGAGTGTCAAAGAAAAACACTCGGCAAAGAGCTCTTTGCCGAGTGCTAGAAAAAAACACTCGATAAAGAAGCCTCTCTTTGCCGAATGCCAAAAAAAAAACACTCGGCAAAGAATTTCTTTGTCGAGTGTATTTTTTGGGGCAAGTGTTTTTTTACCGAGTGTTTTTTGTTTGTCTCTCTGCAAAGAGTTTCTTTGTTGAGTGCCCGAAAAATTGCTCTCGGCAAAGAACGCGGCACTCGGCAAAGTTGAGTTTTCTGGTAGTGGTTGGTGTGGGGCGTCATCTGATGACCTGCTTGCTTCTGCTAGTTCAAAGACCCTGGGCCTCGGCCTAGCACGAGCTCTCACTAGTGGAAACATCAAATTTTCTGATGGTTTTGAATTTTTTTTACGGTTATTGCATAAACCGTCAAGGTAATTAATATTTCCTTGATATGGTTTTCGAAAACACACATGAAAAATAATATTATCTTTACAGTTTCTGGATAACACTCAGGAAATTAAATACCAACAAGAAAATTCCTAATTAACTTGTGAGTGCACACAAGAAAAAAGTAATTCTCCAATTAACTCAGTACGGCCCTTGACACAAAAAAAAGGCCCAACCAAACACTTGATTCATGCTCGAAGCACGTGGCCTGCTAAGGTCCGTGTGTGGCATCCCAAAGCCCAACAATGGTCTAAATAAGGAAACCCTAATGGCCAAGCGATGTGAACCATTCATCTAAGATGGACGACTGAGATTTGGCTGGCTGAAAACAAACTCATATAAAATCCGGCCAAACCCCAATACCCTCACTTGTTTCACTCCCTCTCCTCTACTCCCTGCACCCAGTGGATCCCACGGCACATCGGCGACCTGGGCCCAACATTTTGAGCAGTAGGTATGGGTAATGTGGTATTGCCATGAATTTTCCCAATGATGGTCTTTCGAAGATGGCGTGATATGATGATTTGAAGTCTGCTACTTAAAACTGGATGAGCTAGGTGCAATAATTTGAAGTCTGCTACTTAAAACTGGATGCGCCAGCTATGAGCACTATTCTACTAGTGAGTCTCTCTTTGAGAGGTAACTGCAGATTCACCACCACACAATCCATGTTTGTCGTTAGAGATTGGATAGGCGGCCGGCCTTCGCAACTTGGGTCGTCGTGTCCCAATAAGGTCTTCATGAAAAAGTGATTAGTAAGACGGAGGGAGTATAACAATTGAGTGACCCCCCCTCTGAAACTCTAGTTCTCCTCTATTGTAACCATCCAATTTCGGTGCTCTTGAACATAAAGGACATCTGCACGAATCATACGTCTTAAAACATGTTTTGTGTCGTTTATATGTTCATGGTTTTTGTTTTTTATGTCACAAAGTCTTATAACAATTGCTTTTTACATCATCCCACGTAGCGGTCTGACTTACAATGGGCAAGCCGGGAACGTGCAAATCTATATTGGGCCAGCCCACACCATTTTTTAGTTCTCATTTTTGGGCTAGCCCAAACAAGTCACGACATTTATAAAACCAAAAATTACATATTCACATATGGGTTCCAACAACAAATTATACACAAATCTTGCATTTCAGATAACATATATCTATTACAAAACCATATCTTTGATCACCACTCTGGGACCAAAACAATTGACATAAGGTTCTCACAAAAACCAGAAAATAACAGTTATAAATAGGATCAACACATAAGGTTCCCACATGAGTTTCTCATAGATTACTAAAATCACACAAAAATGTGGTCATCTCCAAAAGCGCATACACACCTAGTGCTTCGGTCACAAATTTCTGAATGTACTCCCTCCATATAGGAAATAGAATATCGTTTAGGACAGCGACATGGTCTCCAAAACGTAACTTTGATCACTTATTTCTTTAAAAATATTTGTTGTAAAGTAGTATATGTTTATTTTTATGAAAGTACTTTTCAAGACAAATTTATTTATATGATTTTTACATCTCTAAACTCAACAATTTTAAAGTTATTTATGATTTATATTCCCAATGCTTGACCCAAACATTGTCCAAAATGGCATCTATTTCTTATATGGAGGGAGTATCATCGAGCATTAGATGGTCCCATAGGCGAAGGTCAGAGTGTGGTAAAGCGGTATAAGCCCACCAAAAATCAGTTTTTATAATTGTTCTCAACTAACTCTTATATAGGGCTCAACCTCCCTTTTATAGTGCGTAGTATATGAAGAAGTTTTTTACACAACTACCCTTCTAATAATATACAAGAATATTCCTGAGATATCTTCACACACAGGCTTATCCTTCGAGGGCACTCTGGGTCTTCTTCTTTTCCTCCAGCCGCCTTGTTTATTAGGCCTTAGGTCACATCTGTTGGAGGCCCAGCTGCCTCTCGAGGCCCAACTTTGTTAGAAGTGGACTGTTGAGGTCATCTGACCTCGGCAGGCGAAGCTCATGATTGGTCTTTCACAGGTGTCTCAATCTTGCCATCTCTTGGCAACCTCCGTGGGCCGATGGCCTTCGCCTTCTTCTTAACCTCCACCGATCGGGGGACCTTCGTTGTAGCTTCAAGCTTTTTCTTAGGACCTCCGCCAACCTGAGACCTTCGCCATTGCTTCAGGCCCTCCTCGAGACCTCCACCAGACTGGAGACCTTCACCATTGCTTCAGGCCCTCCTCGAGACCTCCACAAACACCATGTCGCAAAGTCTCTCTTTGAGGTAACCATAGATTCACGACCACACAATCCATGTTTGTCTTTAGAGATTGGATAGGCGGCCTTGGCGACTTGGGTCGTCGTGTCCCAACAAGGACTTCATGAAAAAGTGATTAATAAGACAGGAGGGAGTATATTATTTACTTATTGTTTCATAATCTAGATTATTGTGTACTTGATTAGTTGTTGGTGGGACGCTTTTTTCTGGTGTAGGATGAAAACTCACCACTCAAGCGGAATAGTAAAGCTTCAATTGTAGGGTCTTTGTGTCCAGGTGTATTGGGTACTCGATTAGTTGGTGGGGCGTTTTTTTTCTGGTGTACGATGAAAACTCACCACCCAAGCGGGCAGATATGCATGCATGTTAATGTGAGGTTAAAATAGACACCACCATGCATGACCATGGGTTCTGTATATATAGATGTTACGGCCAAACGAGACGTACCTGCAGAACTGCAGCAGATAGATAAGATATATAGAAGGGAGGGGGAATATGGGTGTAGTAGTTGTGAAGACGATGCCAGCAGTTCCTCCTCTTCTTGTAGTAGTGGTGATCGTGGCCTCCATCTTTATTGCAGCATCACCATGCACGGCCGGCAGTGGGCCGCCGACGACCGCCGTCGTCGGAACAGAGCCGCCACTGGTGGAGAACCTACCTACGACCGTGGCGGCGCAGGATTTCATCCGCACCCGCTGCGCGCATTCAGTCGCAAATGCAGAGAAACAGAGGATGTGCTACGAGCTCCTGCTCCCGTACGCCACGTCCATCAACGGCAGCTACAACAGGGCCACCATCGCCGGCTTCATCGGCATGGTCTCCAAGCTCAGGTCGGTCTTGGCGGCGGGGACGACGAAGCTGGAAGCGCTGCCGGGCGAGTGCATCCAGGTGGTGAAGGAAACCATTGCGGCGGCCGATAAGGAGGCGTTGGCAAAGCTCGGCCGCATCAATGACAGTGTGGCTGCGACGAATCCCGATCTGACAGACGTGGCGACGTGGATCCTGGCTGTGTCTCACAATTTCCACAAGTGTCCGGATGATAGTGGCGATATTGCTGTAATAAAGAAGTACGTGTATATTAACGATGGACTCGTCACTTCGTCTTTGCCATTTTGGGCTAATAATCTTCCCTCTCCGGACGGAACTGGTCCGTAACTGCATGCATCGCATGCCTCCATAAATTGTTCATGATCATTTTTTTTCGATTCAAAAGGTTCTTATTCCATAAATTGTGTGTGTACGTGTATTTGATGATGAGTTGGTCACATTATTTGTGTGATTATTGTAATGGCTTGCTTACATATATTTCAATTCTTCTTTTTCGAGCTGGCTCATCCGGATCTTATATGATATTTTTATTCACTCTCTCTCTATATATATATACATACACGCACACACACTATACACACACACACACTATTGTTTGTTTACTTGTTATATGATGGAATTAAGAAGGAAAAAAAGTGTTTACTTCAGCAACAAACCTCTCTATAGCTACTTATTATTTTCAAAGCTACTTATTACTTCGAAAGACATATAGCAGCATGCTGCATATATGTACCTATACTTAAATTTGTGCAGATATAGTTAAATTTTAGTCATTCTTGAAAAACTTTTATAATAATAAAGCAAGCCACACAATAAAAGAAGTGGTATTTTGCATAAATTTTTGAATAATACAAGTTGTCAAAGTTAGGGCCAAAAAAGTCAAACGAACTATATATAATTTGGAACAGAAGTTAGTATAAAAAAAAACTTTGTTTGCATCATCATATATGTTACGCGACATAAAAAGAGTCACAAAATGAGTTGCGCGCCTTGTTAGATGACATAAACAATAACGATGCTACTATCGGAGCTGTTTTATCTATATAATGTCGTTGTCTATCTTAACGAAGGAGGCAAGACAGCAACTGATTATTGTTTAATGCACCTCATGCTGCTCTCTCTCTCACACAGACACGTACAAGACTGATTATTGTTTAATAATGCACCTGACAAATAAAAATAATATACTCCCGATCCAGTCTAGTTTATAAGGCGCGAACACGTAAAATAAGTTTTAAACTCTTCACAATTTTTGACCAATAGTTTGGTGAACAAGTTCACTATTGTAATACAAACTTGATATGGTTAGATTCACGATCAAATATACTATCCAAGCAATGATCATAATTTTATAATCATAGAATTATAATATAGAATAAACAAATGGCTGATAATGACCTATAAATCGGACTAGATAGAATAATTATATTAAATTGCATGTTTTTTCTACGGCTTATATTATAATATTAAACTGGACTGAGTGGATAGAGTAATTATATTAAATTCGTCGTCAGCAGACGCCCCTAACTCATTGAAGGACCGGAAACAAGCGGGTGAATGAGAGCCATAAATGTCTTCTCTGAAATATTTGGGTGTTGTGCCAAAATCAAACCCCAAAATTAAAACCACATGTGTAATGTCCGCGACCCAAGTGATTGGGTGGATGCTCCGTCGGAACATAGTGACACACCACTAAAAGTCCCACACCTTCACTTGAGCCAACCGGTAACAAGATGAACCTTGGGCTAACTCACACTAGTAGAAAAAAGCTCAAAGCTGGCGCCCCCAAAACATACCACATGAAGTTTTAGTTATCACGCGTCTGTGGTACGAAAGGGGTCATCCAGAGCCGCCAACCACCTATATAAATCCATTATTACAGTCGGTTGTCTTAAACCAACCGCTTGTGTAAATGGACCATTTACACAGGCGGTTGGCTAAGTCAATCGCCTGTGGTAATGGATTATTACAGGCGGTTGTCTTAATCCAACCGCCTGTATAAATAGACAATTTACATAGACGGTTGGATTAAGCCAACCGCCTATGTAAAGGTGTTTCCACTAGCGGTTTCTTAAGTGAGCCGCTAGTGGAAACTATATTTGAATTTAAAATTTAATTTTTTTAAAAGACCTCAGATGGAGAAACGACCAATATGAAAGTTATAGATTTCAAAAAGTTATGATACTTTGTAGTTGACAACTTTTTTATTTGAAATTATCTTGTCAACGAAAACTATGTTTCAAATTCTTAAACTTGAAATTCAAATTTTTATAAACAACCTCGGATGGAAAAACTACCAAAATAAAAGTTGTAGATCCTCGAAAAGTTATGAAACTTTGTAGTTGACAACTTTTTTATTTAAATTCATTTAGGGCCTTAAATAAGCAAATTACACTCAAATTAGTATAATATGTAGGGACCCGAAATGGAGTATAAACACATGTGAGTATGTAATGCAGTGGTAGAGGAGGCTTCGTACGAGGGAGAGGTCGTGGGTTTGAATCTCACCGGCTGCGTTAGCTGCAAATTTTGTGCGAAAAATGCTGCGACTTGCGACTTTGCCCACTAGGCCCTCCCCCGATATAAAAAATATATTTTTTGGTTTTTTCTACTGTTTTTTCTTTGACCATTTCCACATGCGGTTCTATTTCCACAGAAAAATGCTGCGACTTGCGACTTTGCCCACTGGGCCCTCCCCCGATTTAAAATATATATTTTTTGGTTTTTTCTACTATTTTTTCTTTGACCATTTCCACATGCGGTTCTATTTCCACAGACAGTTTGCTAAGTGAACCGCCGACTTGCGATTTTGCCCACTGGGCCCTCCCCCGATTTAAAAAATATATTTTTTGGTTTTTTCTACTGTTTTTTCTTTGACCATTTTCACATGCGGTTCTATTTCGACAGACAGTTTGCTAAGTGAACCACCTGTGAAAATGATTTCCACAGGTTGTGGAACCATTTCTACTGGCCTCCAGCGCATGCGGTGCTAGAAAACGCCAGTAGAAATAGGTTTCAATCGCCTGTATAGTATGTCTGTGTACTAGTGTCAACCTCCCCTGAGCAACGCGGTGAGGATTCAGACAAAAGTCCAAAGCGCGAAGCATGATTTCTGTAGCAGACAGAACCCAACATAAAAGACGGATTGCAAAATGAAGAAACTGTGGATGAACACATGTGTAAACAAAACTAATCGAACTCTGAGCAGCGTCCGTCCGATCAAGAAAGTCTTGTCCCATAACCTCTCTAGGTTGAACTGGAATCTGGAGAGGCACATCTGGTCAACAGCGTTCGACAACAGTAGCTTAGGAACACTACTACAGATTGATTAACCGAGACAGTCAAAAACAATGAACCAAGACGGGCATTCCAACCACCTCGGAACCGCCTCGGCTTAAAGGCCTCAATTAATCAGGATTAACCGAGATAGCCACTTTCCCATCTCGGTTAATTGATTAACAGAGGTAGACGTTTGTATTGTATCCGCCTCAGTTAATGTTCTCTAGGAAACCAAAAAAAACCAAAAAACTTGAAACTTCGGAAAATCAAACCCACGACCCCACGCTCTAGTCTACTATGTCTCTTCCACTGCATCTCAGAGTAGGTTTTTCCATGAACCTGCTAGTAGTCATGCCCATAACAAAGAGAGGTTAGGTCTGGTATGCAACAAATACCTCAAACAACCAATGATCGTTCTAAACTCAGTGCGAACATAAGGTTGATACGTGCCCTTATGGTTCGTCCTTGTGATGAGTGATTGATCAATAGGCTCACGGGGTGGCGTGAGTGCAACATGTCTATTGGCTGTGTTGGTGTGCAGATGTGGAGCTCGGAGGCAATGGTCGATGGTGAGGTAAAGGTCATGTAGAGTCGTGTCATGCCGATGGACCAGGAGTGGTGAAGGGCAGACGTGAGGCTTGGACTGAGGGACTAGGAGGTTGGAGGACCAATTGCAGTAGCTGGCACTTGGCGGCAACAAGCAAGAGTACATGTGTAGGGTCGAGATGAAGGACTAGAGAGGGGGGGTGAATAGTCCTTTCTAAAATTAATTGCACCCACTAACCAAAATAAATGCAGAACTAAAACTATCGGTCTAGCCAAGACTACACCCCTCTATCTATACTCTTGAAAGGATCAAGATGCCCAAGAGGGGGGGTTGAATTGGGCTTTTCTAAAACTTCTTGCAAGAATTAAAACCTATCAAGCCCCAATTAACCCCCTAGTGCCTAGAAGTGTGTTTCACTAGCAACAACCGCACAAAAGACTATCGCTAAACCATTTCTACTCTAGCATGGCAATTCAACTTATGAAAGAACAACAAGTAAATGCGGAATTGAATTGCTCGAAGGTAAATGCGTAGTAAAGAGAGTAGAGATGACACGATGATCTTTTTGCCGAGGTATCGAGGTGTCGGCACACCCCCCTAGTCCTCGTTGGAGCACCCGCGCAAGGGTATTGCTCCCCCTTGATCCGCGCAAGGATCAAGTGCTCACTACGAGCTGATTCTTCGCCACTCCGGCCGGGTGAATCGCTCGCTACCGGTCACAACTTGGCTTGGGTCATCCACAATGCCTCCGGATGATCACCAAGCTCTCCGATCGCCACCAAGCCATCTAGGTGATGCCGATCACCAAGAGTAACAAGCAAGAACTCTCACTTGACCAACGCAAGGCTAATGATATGGGTGGATGCACACTTGCTACTCTCTATTCACTAATGAGGTGTTTGATCACTCAATTATCAAATCTCTCAACCTCACTAGGCCTCTTGCACTCACTTGCAATCACAATGTGTTTGGCAACCTTTCAAATGAGCAAGAGTAACAACATGAATGAGGGGGAGGCATATTTATACCCCCCAACTCAAAACATGCACGAAGGGGTAAGTCCAGCCAGTTACACACTGACCGGACGCACCTGTCGGGGTGACCGGACGCGTCTGGTTAGTGCCCAATGGCTAACTGACGTTAGCACTGACACTCGTACAAAGCACTGACCGGACGCTCTCATGCGTCCGATCACCACTGACCGGACGCGTCCGGTCAAGAAAAATCCTCTCTGGAACCTCTCTGAGTTGGACCGGACTCACCCCTTGGTGCGTCCGGTCAACTGCTGAAGGAGCATCCGGTCAGAGCCTGACCTGCTCCTCAGCGAACACCACTGACCGGACGCATGCCCCAGCGTCCGATCCCAAGGGTTCGAGCGTCCGGTCGACATTTGAAGTCCAAAACGACTTCGGTTTGTGACGCTCCCTTCACGAACTTTCTTCCTTATGATCTTAGGAACCTTTCTAAGGTACCTAGGGCTTTGGTTAACAAGTGTGCACCACACCTAACTCAAAAGTCTCACCTAGGTCAAGCTACCCATTCAAACTCCCCTTAATAGTACGACCAAAGATAAAACAAAGACCTATGCTACTCTAAGTGTCCTTCAACACCAAATGACACTTAGAACTAGCCTATCACTGTCTTCGTCGTCCATCCTTTGAAAACCGAACGAATTCCATCAATATGGGGACATGAATACCATAGTGTCCTCACGATCATCATTACCATGACCTAACTCAACTGTTTCTGCAAAACACACGTTAGTCATAGTAATTTACCGTTGTCATCCAATCACCGAAACCCACTGGGGGCCTAGATGCTCACAATCTCCCCCTTTTTGGTGATTGATGACAACCTCAAGTATGTTTGAAAGAGAGGTGAGGTTTTCAATTGCTTGGTTCATATAAGCATGTGACAATAAGATCAAAAAGGGTTAGGCATGCTTATACAAACCAAGTCCACATAAGTACCCAACATATAAGAATTAACACAAGTACTTATGAACAAGCTCATTTATCGGAGTATAAGTGCGGAAGCAAAGTAAATGAGCATAACCAAGTGACATGAAATATATAACGAGTGAAGCATAACATGTCACATCCAAAAGACATACACATATCGTACAAGTGCCAAGAGATAAACATGTATGCATATGAGTGCAAGGATCACACAAAAGAATCGAGACCCTCTCACAAGCTCCGCCTAAGTCTAACATACGCTCTCTCCCCCTTTGGCATCGAGAACCAAAGCCTAAGGGTCTGAAGGCGGGACGAGAGCAGACGAGTCGGGCGACGAGGTACGCGAAAGAGCCTCAAACTGAGCAAGGATAGCCTCCTCGTCGGAAGACGAACTATGAGCTGGCTGACCCTCGGACACTGGACGTGAAGGTAAAGTAGTCTGGGTCTGCTCAGCTGACTCTGGAGCGGCCTCTGGCGCTGGAAGCTCTGGCTGCGGAGGAGGATCCACTGTCTCTGTCGCTGCCACTAACACAGTCAAAGAAGTCTCAGGTGCGGAACTGACAGGGACGCGGTGGCGCGGGCGCGGGGGTGTGCAGCGGTGCGGGCGCGGGGGGAGGTGCGGCGGCGCGACGGTTAGGGCACGACGGCGGGGACAGAGCGGCGGAGCGACTCGGGCAAGAGAGGGCGCGGGCGAGGGTGAGGAAAGGAAGGGCGGTCCCACTGTGTCGGTTAGATAGACTTAGTGCGCTCTTTAAGTTGCGGCCGGACGCATCGAAGAGTGACCGGACGCATGAAGCCCGAGCATCCGATCGAACACAGAGAGCTCCCAAAACGGGTTTTCCTTGATTGGACGCGTCCTGTCCCTGACGACCGGACGCACCCGAGCGTCCGATCACTTCTCAGCCAACGATCGGACGCTGCGACCTACCCCTGACCGGACGCGACGATGACACTGTTCATCCTGCGCGTCCAAGCACTGATCGGACGCATGCCAGCGTCTGATCACAGCGTCCGGTCACACATAAACCCTGTTTTGACTCGATTTTTCGCGCCGACTTCTCCCAACCGAGTTCCAACTCAAATAAGATGCAAATAAACACCAGTTGGAACCTAGTGGAGTGACCTCTCTCAAACCCTCAAATTTTTCAAATATTTTGCCATAGGCTAATTTAGTTTTCTAGATAAAATAGGCAATAAAACTCAAGGAGACAACATGTGGCCACCAAAACTAAGGGTCTCAACCATTAGGAGCTTCAAATGCTCCCCCTAGCGGTGGACGAACACAGCGGTTGCTCAAAACTTAACCGAAAAGAAACGACAAAGCAACACACATGCATATGCAATGCAATACAGAATTTGAATCTAGGTCGCTTGTCAAGTTTGCTCATGGGTAAGCTTCTTCACACGCTTTTTAGGGCGGTTATCTTAACCACGTCTGACAAGCCTATGTGCATAGCATAATTTAAACATGGCATATTATACAATGCAATGCAAAGACAACCCCCTTTCACCTTTTGACAAAGTTACTTAGATCAAGCACATTAAGCTCACTTCGCAATCTACAAAGGGTGTTCTCATCTAGGGGTTTTGTGAAGATATCCGCCAATTGATCTTCGGTTCTAACTCCCTCTAAGGATATGTCTTTCTTTGAAACATGGTCTCTAAGAAAGTGATGGCGAATATCTATGTGCTTTGTGCGAGAGTGTTGAACCGGGTTGTTAGCAAGCTTAACCACGCTCTCATTGTCACACAACAAAGGTACCCTTTCTAGAACTACACCATAGTCTAAAAGGGTTTGTTTCATATAAAGGATTTGTGCACAACAAGCACCCGCGGCTATGTATTCCGCCTCGGCGGTAGACAAGGCCACACTATTTTGCTTCTTTGAACTCCATGAAACTAGTGATCTCCCAAGCAAATGACACCCTCCGGATGTGCTCTTTCTATCTACTTTGCAACCTGTGTAATCTGAATCGGAATGGGGTTTTAGCAGAAAATGGATAAATACTGAAATGAAAGAAGCGTGTGCTCTAAATAAAGAGCAAGAAACCTAGGTATAGTATAAATGCAAAATTCATTTAGATTTAGGCAGTGCCGCAAGCAAGAACCCTGAATTCTATTTATGTGGACAGGGTCTAACCCTACCATATAATTCCAATACTAACCCACAACAATAGCCTTATCTGAACCATATTAAATCTGTATAACTCATTGTAATCATTAAAACATTCTATAATGAGATTATATCAATCCGAGTAAGTTGTAAAATTCCATCATTACAAACGTACATATGGTACATTAAGCAATAATGGAATACCCTAAAGCTGAATTTTCCCTGAAATAATTGACCTCAGGAACAAGTGAGCAGCGGGAAAAATTTAAAGCCTTCAAGATTGGTAAATATGTATGCTTTGATGTAATTCTGCAGTTAAACAAATTACAAATTAAGCAAAAGGAGCATTGTTTCACCTTTGTGCAAAATCCAAGACAAGGATGTAGGGCAGCACCAGGCCAGCAACGGATGGATCATTCCAACAACAAGTATCCTACACTCCAGCTGAAAGTTGCTTCAAGGCTTGAAGCATATGCCTGTCACTAGCGGCAGTCTGGTAGGGGATATGTATCCTTCGAATTCCATGGCCTAGTGCAATTCTACTTCGGCTAAGCTACTTGCCATGTCGAAAATTCCAACAAATAAGAAAAATCAGCTAAACAGGGTTTATAAACACATATTATTGAATAAGGATACAATAATTTATTTTGAAAGGTTAATTTTAGTAGTATTTATTTAATTAAAAAATCTGCAGACAGAAGTAGAGGAAATGAACACCAATTGTTGATCGAAAAATGATATTTCAAGTAATGTTTTACTGAAGGACTAAGCATTTCATTGTCAACAAAATTTGTGAGAAATAAAGCTAAGATCAATCAAAAGCATCCATGACCACATAAAGTAGAATTTGATGGGGTCCAATGTCAAGTTAGTTTCCTATGCACAAAAAATGATGCTTGATTGCAAATACATTTTATTTAGTAAATACTAAATTTGCAGAACCATAAGCATATTGATGAGGGACGGCCCGATCTTCCGAGAGGTAGCGATAGGTTCGATTGGTGGAGAACTCGACGTTGGCGATCCGGCTTCAAATCAGACACGATTCGAACCCTGCAACCGTTACACCACTGCTCCGTTGGTTATCAACCAAGCACAACTTGATTGACCTCGCCAAGAAGGCTAATCCTGCAAGCGAATCGAAGAACACAAGCAAGAAGGTAAAAACACGCAATCTGAAATTGCAAATATGAATTATGCGAATATCAATAGAGGGTTCAAGAACTCGGTTCCAAAGGACTAATCGACACAGTGGAGGAGATCAAGAACGGGGGCCCTGGATCACTGTAAAAGGATTCGACACCACAGTTACAATGAACGATTCAGTTTCTCGATGGAAAACTAAACTCTAAACAAAACCCAAGACCTAACGACGACGGCGGCGACTAATTATAGGGTTTTGGACGTCATCTACGCTGGACGCGCCCCCTAATGGGCTCTAAGACAATACACGACCCAACGGACTAAAATACGGTGACGCAGCACCCTGGCAGATTCTGGACGCTGACTTGTTTGGACGATTCCCGTTGACTCCGGACGTATTTTGACGTGATTCCAAAGCCATTGGTTAGCTTATCAAATTATGTTTCCAAGCATATCTGGTTCGTCGAAAACGGAGTCCGTATGCGTCCTGGGCGTTGATTTTACCCGGGACTGCTCCTGAATTCCGAGGGTGACGTGGAAGATGAGTTGGAGACGGATTGCAACTTGGGGAAGGCGATGGCGTCGGTGTGTCCAGCGTGGCGATGTCCTCATCATCCTCCCCTTCTTGAATTGGAGTCGTCCTCGACTCCATCTTGGCGATGTCCTCATCATCCCCTCCTTCTAGAATTAGAGTCGTCTGCGACTCCATGTCATCTCCAAGCTCCTGCAAAAGGTTAGTGACCGCACAATGCGAAACACAAGGTATAGGATCATGTGCAACAATACTAATATGTCGACAAAGCATAGTATAACAAGGAGCATCATTATTATCACATAACGCAGCAGTAGAAGAAGTTGTAGCAAGAAAAGCACCTCCTTTTAACTTAATCTCATTATTGTTAGCAATGTCTGTTGGAGGTTTATTTTTATTTTTAATCTCCTTAGCATGTTTAATAATATCCGTAGGAGACAAAGGCAGCAAAGTAATTTTCTTGTTCTTATGTATGAGTGTATGTATTAGTTCTACCATGGTGTAAAGCAGCATTATCAAATTCCCATGGGCGACCTAACAAAATGGAACAAGCTTGCATAGGGACAACATCAAAATCAGCAGTATCATGATAAGAACCTGTGAAAAAGCTAATGCGTGCTGATTTAGTTACCTTAGTCATACCATTATTATTGAACCATTGAAGTTTATACGGATATGAATGTTGTCGTGTGGTCAAGCCAAGCTTCTCAACCAAATCTGAACTTACCAAGTTGTTGCAACTCCCGCTATCAATGATGGTGAGAACACGACAACTCTGCACAATGAGATACATGTGGAACAAATTGTGGCGTTGGATCTTCATCTCTTCTTCTTCATGTCCCACACGTGTACTCAACACTCGCTGCACAAGAAGACTAGGATAGTCCGCAGCAGCAGCCACAGAGTCAATAGTGATGGTCTCCTTGGCTTGATCGTCCTCGGTGGAATCTGCAAGCAATATTAGCAGCAAGAGCAAAATCATCTTCAACATCACTAGTACTTACATATCCATCCTCGGTAGCAATGAAAGCACGACGACTGGGACAATCCTTCATGACATGTCTCATGCCTTTGCATCGGTGGCAAATGATTGTAGAGCTGGACGAGGAAGATCTAGTAGAAGCACCCGAAGTGGCACCTTTCTTGAATTGTGGAATCTGCACATTAGACAATTTACTTATCCCCTGAAGGTGTAGATGGTTGTGGTGCTGCAGGAAGCGTGGGCGTCTCCGGCTCGGTACGTTGCTGAAAAGGCCTCCCATTGTTATACCTGAAAGGTTGGTGTTGTTTGCGGCCCTGTACTTCGCGTTCAGCTTTAAGAGCAAGATGATATAATTGGCTGAACCTGTTCCAATCTTTGTAATCAAGAATATCCTGGATATCACGATTCAAACCACCAAAGAATCTAGCAGTAGCATCATCATCATCTTCATGTATACCACAACGTGCTAAACCAATAAGCAATTCTTGATAATATGCCTCTACCCCTTTATCACCTTGTTTTAAAGTTTGCAGTTTCAAACGTAAATCACGTTGGTAATAAGGAGGAACAAAACGAGATTTCATGCGTTGCTTTAAAGCATTCCAAGTTTGAGGCACAAGCAGCAGCATTATTAGCATTGCAAAGATCACTCCACCAGAATAAAGCAAAATTTGTAAACTCACTAGTAGCAAGTCTAACTCTATGCTCAGCAGGAACATTATGAGAATCAATTTTTTGTTGAACAGCAAGTTCCCAATCTAAATATGTCTCTGGATCCATATTACCAGCAAAAGGAGGTAAGCTAAATTTAATTTTAGCAAAAGGATCATTATTATGATTATTACCTCCCATACCTCGACGATTGAAGTTGAGGCGGCGACGTGGACCAGCGTCAGCATCGGCATCGTCATCACCAAAAGCATCCGCATCTTCGCCATCACGATGAGGTTGAGGGCGTTGTTCAAGCTGTTCAATGCGGTTGACCAGATTGTTCACGTTGCGCGTCAGCTCGGTCATGAGGTTGCGTTGTTCATTCATGAATGTTGTAAGCTCGCCTTTGGACACGCACTCATTGAAGTCCGCCTGGAATTCCTGCCATTGTTAGAAGATAGAAAAAGACAACAACAAAGTATTATCCCTATCAACTAAAAGGAACCAAGTGACGGTGGTGGTGAAAGTGGAAAGCAAAATCACAAGCGGGTTACCACCGTCTTGCCTGTATTCTTACCAACGCCAAACAAGATCAAACCAAAGTGACGAAGCAATCTGTTGTTGAGCGTGGGTAACAGTTGCAAGATGAACCTGTGCTGACAGAAGTACATGTGGAGCTATAGGTAGGCACAATATGACAGCAAGGATTAGCAATTAACGAATACAGATTAGCAAAGTTCAATAAGTATCCAAAGCACAAGTCACAATTGCTGGCTAAGACGTGTGTAGACGTAGGGCAACAAGATGAAACAAAGAACGATGGAAAGAACTCACAGAACAAGCAAAGAGCACTGATTTTTCCTTTTTCGTGAATTTTCCCTTGATTTTCCAAAAAGGTACTAGTAGGAATCAAACTTTTTTATTTTTTCACTATTTTTTTATATTTTTTTCTGAACAAGGATCACACAAGATGCAACCAAAAAAATTGGCACCTGCAACTGAGGTGGGATGTGGTCTATAGAAAATCAGCAAGTTCTCTGAAAAGCGTGCTGAAACCTTGTCAATTTTTTTTATTTATTTTCCCGAATTTTTTTGGCAATTTTGAGGGGACCAAACAGGGCAAAGCCGAGTTTGGGTCGGCTCCAAATGGCTGTCAAGAATCTCCACAAAAAATTTCAGATTTTTCTGACAAACAAGCGAAAAGTTATGCGTGTTTTACTGAAGGTACCTCAAGTTATGGTTTTGAAAAGGCACAACACGAAAACGACAGTTACGGCGACTCGGCAGCGGCAGTTAGGGTGAAGCGACCCTAAACTCCAACAACGATCACAAGAGCAAGCGTCCTTGTGACTAACAGCAGTAGGTAGATGACAAATGATGTAAGGAGGACTGCGATGCAGGCAAAAAATTAGAGCGGTTGGCAACCTATCTAGGGTTTGCGCGGCGGCGAGAATTTACACAAGGCGGCTAGCGGGGCAAGTCGAGTAATGTGGTGGCTTCGACTTGTTGTTTAGAAACGGTGGATGGGATAGCGGCGGAAACAAAGAAACAGCAACGAGCACGTTGAACTACGACGACGAACACAACCTAAACCAGCAACAAGATTCGACCACGGACACAAACTCAACAAAGCGAATCTGAAATGAAATTGCAAAGGCACAAAAGGCGAAAGGACAGCGGAAATTGAAATATTTGTTTGGCTTTTTGTGGACTGTAGGTAATAAACAAATATGAATCTAAGGGCAAACGAGATTATACCTCACGGGAAACCTGAAATATCCGATACCAATTGATGAGGGACGGCCCGATCTTCCGAGAGGTAGCGATAGGTTCGATTGGTGGAGAACTCGACGTTGGTGATCCGGCTTCAAATCAGACACGATTCGAACCCTGCAACCGTTACACCACTGCTCCGTTGGTTATCAACCAAACACAACTTGATTGACCTCGCCAAGAAGGCTAATCCTGCAAGAGAATCGAAGAACACAAGCAAGAAGGTAAAAACACGCAATCTGAAATTGCAAATATGAATTATGCGAATATCAATAGAGGGTTCAAGAACTCGGTTCCAAAGGACTAATCGACACAGTAGAGGAGATCAAGAACGGGGGCCCTGGATCACTGTAAAAGGATTCGACACCACAGTTACAATGAACGATTCAGTTTCTCGATGGAAAACTAAACTCTAAACAAAACCCAAGACCTAACGACGACGGCGGCGACTAATTATAGGGTTTTGGACGTCATCTACGCTGGACGCGCCCCCTAATGGGCTCTAAGACAATACACGACCCAACGGACTAAAATACGGTGACGCAGCACCCTGGCAGATTCTGGACGCTGACTTGTTTGGACGATTCCCGTTGACTCCGGACGTATTTTGACGTGATTCCAAAGCCATTGGTTAGCTTATCAAATTATCTTTCCAAGCATATCTGGTTCGTCGAAAACGGAGTCCGTATGCGTCCGGGGCGTTAATTTTACCCGGGACTGCTCCTGAATTCCGAGGGTGACGTGGAAGATGAGTTGGAGACGGATTGCAACTTGGGGAAGGCGATGACGTCGGTGTGTCCAGCGTGGCGATGTCCTCATCACATATCCTTCATTAGCACCGTAAAAGCCTCGCCCCAATTACCGATGTCCCACACATAAAATTGTATTAAAAGAATGAAGCCAATTGATATGAACAGTGCCATTACAAGAGATTTAAGGAATCCAAATTGCAGGCAAATGAGAAATTGAAGGATGGTACTGATGAACTACCAAATCACTATTGTCAAGTCATAGAGATTAAGATTTTGGGACTAGAAAGATGTAACATATCCAACAACAGGAACACCTTAAAATTCCACTTTTTCATGAATGTGCAAGAAATTTCTAGTTTAACCAAATAAGTAGTGGTGAACTCCTAATGTAAATAGAAAATCCAATACATGTGGGATCCCAACTTTTCATCAACATGTGATGAACATATGAGACTTACCTCTGATGCCTATCGCTGGAGCTGGAGCTCCTCGCCAAGGAGAGCCATGAAACAGAAAAAAAAACAGAGGATAGGATAGGAAGGATGCATAACTGAAATGATAATATAAACCTAGATAAAAAAGACCTGCTACCTGACAACATAAATAAGTTGTAAGCTAACTCTTTTGAAGGCTCATCTCAAAATGAAAAAAAAATAGGAGAACAGAAGCAGAGCTGAGCTAAGGGCATCATATATCCACCAGGGCTGGTCAGCATCTATCCAGAGGAATGAAAAAAAAGTCTATGACATTTTAAAAAATATTGGAACCCATATCAGAACAGTTCCTAAAATCAGAATGCATGCTGCAGAATAATAATCATCCAGTGTCCAGGAGATAGATGTTTATTTAAACAAGTAATTGCTAGGAATATGACATGTCAAAAGGCAAACAACATGGATATACATTGTTGGAACAGCTACAGGTTTAAAAATGTTGGTTGAGAGTGTTGAAGACCTGAAGATATTAATTCTATGTGCGGATATCAGTATACTTTTGTATCCTTTGCTTGTGTGCACCCCTAGTAATTCCAATTCATCACTATATAGTCCTCCTTCCAGTTAGCCTATGCCTTCTCCGTTTGTCAGGCAAGGCCACAAGGCAACTAATATAGTCCCTTTCTTTCCCCCAACTCCCCAAGAAATGAGTTGAACATATGAAGCATACCATCAAGTTAAAATTACATTGCCAATTCTTCATCAGAATTCAGAACGGACGGTAATTGAACATTGAAATACTGGAGTAAAAAAAATACCTGACATGCTACATTTCACATCATCTGCCGCATTCTTGTTCACATCTCTAACAGAATTTCTTGCTTCATACACACTTTTGTTTACACACTTGGCAAATTGCTCTTCAGTAAGGGCAGTACTCACTGAGCCAATATGCTCTTCTAAAGCAAGTACTTCCTGAAAAAGAAAATCACCAGAGAGACAAATTACATATCAAAGAACTAAACATAAGCTTTTCCCAAGAATATTTAATTTGAACAATAATGGAGCAAACATATTGAAAGTAATACCTCATACGACATATTGTCGATATCCAATCTCATATCTTCATGCTGGTCTTGCAAATCAAGGCCACATAAGAGCAGATTAGTTTCTAGCACCAGCAGTTACGTTGCTGCCATTTTTTTTATTCAGAATATGTTTCAGTGCAAAAGTTGGTAAAAGGAGAGAAAAATGGACATCAAGATAAAAGTACCAACCTCATAAGTCAATCCATCATCATGTTCAATCCTATCCAAAGCTAGCAACGCCTACATACAGTAAACATGGCAAAGATCACAATTACTACTCCTTTGACAGACAAAAAGTCAGTATCCTTTATATTTTACGTAGCTTTGATCAATTTCATCTCAAATTATTATTATTATTTTGAAAAAAAAACTTGACCGCTAGGGGAAAGACCTCCCCTGAGGCATTGCATTAAGAAGAGAATCTCAACACAGGATTGAGAAAATGGTCTGAAGGCCGGACCACCCTGGAACATGCTGAGACCGGCATAACTCAGTTAGGGTCCTTTTTTTTTGCGAGACCCAGGATTGGAACCCTGTTTCACAACTGGACACCCTACCACCACATTACTAGTGTGTTCACATCGTAAATGAAAATTTTAAAACTGAGAGCATGTATCTAATAAGTTACACAAACCAACCTGTGCAATTCCTTCCATGTTTATGCGCCTGTAGCCGTTTCTCTCCCCAAGCATACCATGGAACATCCGTTGAGGGTTTTCTTCAGTACAAGATGCAGATCTTCTCCTTGCTGTCTGACTACTTGAGCCTTGACGATTAGATGAATAAATTGCATGAGGTAATTCTGCGTAAAAGGGTCTTCCTAATCTCTCTGGGGGAGTACCACCCGTGTGAAAATGACCGCATTCTGGATGAACGCTTGCAACAGTCTCATTCAGAGCAAATACGTTGTCCTCTCTTTCACCTGGCATCATCCTCTCCCTGGCATGCAGAGTAAAAGGTCGTCTAGCCATTATTGAATATGTAGGATCCTGAATACTTCTGCTATTGATCCTTGCTGTTTGTTGAGAAGCTAATTGTTCAGCAGCTCTAGCTCTAGGACCAGTACTGCCAGGATAACTAGCACGCGACTGACTTAAATTAGATTGTTCACTTATTCCCCTTGATCTTGAAGAACTTTCTGCATCAGAAGTTCTCTTCTTTGTAACTTCGACCCTCCTATCACGGACAGAATGAGATGAAGAACATCCTGAGGGCAGAACATCAGATATTGAAGTGCAACCAAGATTTTTTGGGCCACGTCTCTATGCTCCAGTAATGGTAGTGCCAGGAGCAGTTGATGATGACTTGACACCAGAGGTAAAACTTTGAGGTAAAGTATGCAGACGAACAAAAGTGGAAGCACCTTGATGTCTACCTGAATTCAATTCTTCATTATCCTTTTGCCTATGTGCCATAGCATTCAATGCAGTATTTCTGGAATTAACTGCATGTGCAGAGCTCCCTGAAGAGCCAGAAACATCTAAAACTCCAATGCTTCTGGCAAGCTTATTTCTGTAATTGTTGAGGATGATGAAGCTTCTGATGTACCCTTTTGCATGTATGGATGCCCATCACCAAATACAGAAGCTTCTTGACACTTTGTAGGCGCCTAACCTCAGTTCTTCTGTTACTACAGGAGCTTTTGAAGAGCTTACAGATGAAGACCTGGAGCCTAATGGATGAAATGGCCCTTCAAAATACCTTGGCTTCTCTTTGATTTGAACTCTTTCCCTGGCTGCTTGTTGTATGGGCTTGGCCTTTCCTCATTGCTTTGATTTCTCAAGGAAATGCCAGAACCTTTTCTAAGAAACCCAACTGGGGTGGCGGGTCTATAGGAAGATTCGTCCATACCAAAATGCAGCAATGAACAGAGGTGAATTATATTCTCCAGAAGAAGACTTGCTAGCACTCTGCAACCCAAATTTGGTAATGGTTAGTGCCAGAGAACTGGAACAAGATGACATGAATAGACATGTGCAAAACATACTTTTAGCCAAAGAAGCACAGCGCAGTTCAGAAAAACAAAACCCATAGAGAAGGGAATGTTACCAAGCTTCAATAGAAACAAACAATCAAGTATGGACCTACTTTTAGTTCAGAACATTTACTGTCACCCCATGAAAGTTACATTCACCATTATATCACGTGATCCTACATATTTAGTAAGCTCAGTATCTTCCCATATCTGATCTTCATTCACCTTTAAGATAAAAAAGTTAAATGACACCATAAAGCTATGTGCACAGCAAAAACGAACAAGGGAAGGTTACCAGTATGCTATATAGTACTCCTGTGATCTTGTCTGTCTCCTTCCCTCAGAATGAAATTACCGATTTACCGCATCCGTATTCAGTATCAGACAAGGATCGAGAGGCCCATACAGATTACAGGTAGATTGTGATACAGTAGTATAATGCAGAGAGAGAGCCATTTTCTTGGGACCACATACTACCGAATAAAACACTAGGGTCATTGATCATGATAGCCGTGTGGAAACTATCATTCACCTATCTAGCATCCGATGCTTTCAAGTTCCCAAAACAGTAATTAAAAAATAACTAGTCTGAGAATGAACAACCACGAGGCCACGAGTGAGTTGAATGGAAAGACGCAGCGATATACTGTATGGCACTATCGAAATTCTCCCACCGCGGACTGAATGCAGGTGGCCTCTGAGACGGTGAACACGAAATTTCATTCCGCAACTCTACTTCTGAACTCTGACGCATGGGTATTAGGCCCTGTTTGGTACAGCGAGATGTTGTGAGCTGTTTTTTTTTTTGCCAAACACCATTTTACAAAAACAGCTTCACCCATGAAGCTGTTTTATCCTCCCTCTCACAAAAGCTGTTTTATCCTCACTCTCACAAAAACAGCTTCACCCATGAAGCTGAAAAAAGTAGCTTTTCATAGCTTACACCTCTATTTCTCTCTCCCAACCATGCATGAAGTTGTTGGTGAAGCTGTTTTGTCAAACACTTTTTTCAAAACAGCTCAGCTTCACCTGGTAAGTTGCTCGTAAAGCTATTTTGTAAAAAAACAGCTTCACCAGCTGAGCTGTACCAAACGAGGCCTCAGTATTACTACTTCCGATCTCCGGTCTGCCCTGTCCCGCGCACAATAGGCGCGACCGCCGAGCCGCCCGTAACCCGGCGAGGAGAACGGTACCTCGTTCCTTCACACTAAGGCCGAGGCGTCCCGCAACGCCGCTACGAGGCTGTCGCCGTGGATGTAGAAGAAGTGGTCAGAGCCTACGGAGAAGTCGGAGGCCGCAGAACGCTGCGGAGGCGAGGGAGATGCGGTGAGCTAGGCTCATGAGGGGGGCGCCGGCGAGCTGAGGTCATACGGCGGAGGGGGCGGCGAGCTGGGCATAACCGGCGTCTCCTCCATGTCCCTCCCACGATCTGGAGATTAGAAGGAGGTGGGTGCGGGAAAAAAGAAATGGACGGGTGGAGCGCCCGTGGCTCGGGTAGCCGGGTCCGGTGATTTGGGCTCGGTTTGTTGACTCGGGTACTTGTTAATTAATATTCAATACCCAGAATAATACATAGAATAACTATATAGAGAGAGAATAAAAATACCATATAAGATCCAGCTTGAAAAAGAAGAATTGAAATATATGTAAGCAAGCCATTACAATAATCACACAAATAATGTGATCAACTCATCATCAAATACACGTACACACACAATTTATGGAATAAGAACCTTTTGAATCGAAAAAAATGATCATGAATAATGCATGTACGTGCGCCAATAATTGAAATAATTGAGGAGATCGATGGAGGCATGCGATGCATGCGATTACGGACCAGTTCCGTCCGGAGAGGGAAGATTATTAGCCCGAAATGGCAAAGACGAAGTGACGAGTCCATCGTTAATAGACACGTACGTCTTTATTACAGCAATATCGTCATTATCATCCGGGCACTTGTCGAAATTGTGAGCCACAGCCAGGATCCAGGTCGCCACGTCTGTCAGATCGGGATTCGTCGCGGCCACACTGTCATTGATGCGGCCGAGCTTCGCCAACGCCTCCTTATCGGCTGCCGCAATGGTTTCCTTCACCACCTGGATGCACTCGCCCGGCAGCGCTTCCCGCTTCGTCGTCCCCGCCGCCAAGAACGACCTGAGCGTGGAGACCATG
This sequence comes from Coix lacryma-jobi var. lacryma-jobi, assembly GCA_009763385.1. NCBI lineage: Eukaryota > Viridiplantae > Streptophyta > Magnoliopsida > Poales > Poaceae > Coix > Coix lacryma-jobi. Next base: position 3,266,617 of record CM019829.1, read on the forward strand.
CCGGTGAAGCCGGCGATGGTGGCCCTGTTGTAGCTGCCATTGATGGACGTGGCGTACGGGAGCAGGAGCTCGTAGCACATCCTCTGGTCGTCTGCTTCTGCGACTGAATGCGAGCACCGGGTGCGGATGAAATCCTGCGCCGCCACGGTGGTAGGTAGGTTCTTCACCAGTGGTGGCTCTGGTCCGACGACGGCGGTCGTCGGCGGCCCACCGTCGGCCGTGCATGGTGATGCAATAAAGATGGAGGCCACGATCGCCGCCACTACTAGGAGAAGAGGAGGAACTCCAGCCATCGTCTTCACAACTACTACACCCATATTCCCTCTCCCTTCTATATATCTTATCCCTCTGCTGCACTTCTGTATGTACGTCTCGTTTGGCCGTAACATCTATATATACAGAACCCATGGTCATGGTGGTGTCTATTTTAACCTCACATTAACATGCATACATATCTGCCCTCTTGGGTGGTGAGTTTTCATCGTACACCAGAAAAAAAACGCTCCACCAACTAATCGAGTACACAATACACCTGGACACAAAGACCCTACAGTTGAAGCTTGACTATTCCTCTTGGGTGGTGAGTTTTCATTGTACACCAGAAAAAAGCGCCACGCCAACAACTAATCAAGTACACAATAATCTAGATTATGAAACTGTTGACGCAAAATCTCGGTCGGTCACGCCAACACACTCGAGGCTCACGGTTCTCAGAGGAGTGCGGAGCAAGGTCCTGACCTCTTGAACCTTCGACAAGCGGGGGTGCCGATTCTCAGTGAAATCGACTTCAGGCATGCCAGTCAATTTGACCTGTAATTGACAAGGAGAAGAAAAAGATTGTTAAATCGTGGAACCTGCCGGTTTGATGCCAGACATTTCCAAATTATACGGCTCTGATATAGCCACTTATCTTTAGGATATTGACTACAAAGTCAACTCCCATGAAATTGCATGAAAAGCATTGAAAAAGATATGAAGCATAACGGTTATGACATGTATAAAATGAATGTTTGTAATAGATAAACAACCGATAAGCTTTAAAGGTATTAACAGAAAAGATTTATGTGTATGCATAAACAGCATGAAAACAACGTATCGACTGATTGCACAAGCAATTCTATTCGTTAACAGTGGGGTGTCTCCATGCAGCCATAATAACAAATAGATCGATAAAAAAGCTTAAACATCAACAGTGGGGTGTCTCCATGCAGCCATAATAACAAATAGATCGATAAAAAAGCTTAAACATCAACAGTGGGGTGTCTCCATGCAGCCATAATGATGGTCAAGCTAGATCACGTCTTATGCCAAGCATTGGCGGATCCAGAATCGGCTACGAGGGGGGGCTAAATATATAGAGAGTCGAGTTTGAACCAAAATTATCCTTGTATTTTTGGTTCACAAGATATTTTTGGTAGATTTTAAGGTGATTTGGACTGAATTTTCCAATATTTTTCTAGCCCGCAGAAGATTTTTGACTATTTTTTTTAAAATAGACTAATTTAACTAAAATTTTATACATATTTTTGGGCCGGGGGGGGGGGGCTGCAGCCCCCAGCCCCGCCCTTGAATCCGCCACTGATGCCAAGAGTCGATCCATTGATTCCAAGCCATTTAAAAGTACACATTATGAGGAAAACGTAACAGTATCGGCTATTTCAGCCGAAGCAGGGTCCATGAGGCACGAACAAGATCTATCCGTCAAAACCACGATTCAATCTAAAACAAACAGACTTAATCTATCATATATATCAGTGGGGTTCGAAAATACAGCCGTAATAAACATGCTAAATCGAACCTATTTACTATTAGATTAAATTGTGGTTTTATCGGATATCTCGAACGCAAAACATGTAACAACCAAGATTGTAAAAATAGTCGATGAAAGGCTTTATATCGGCTATTTCCTGTGTTGTGGGCATGAATCTCAAAGCAGCAGAAACCAGGCACATCTTGTAAGCTTGGGCTATTTTGTCAATCTTGATTGAGCAAGATGTTATGTTTTAAAACATAAATAAACAAATTAAATCATAAAACAACATCGGTAACTTAAAGAATCTACTAGCTTGCTAAGCCAGTAGAGCCGATAACTAGTCAAGATCGACTAAAGCAAGAGATTGATCAGAGTAAAGACAGTCTCACAAAAGACGAACTTAGACCGATAACTAGCCATGCCATAGTTTAACAAGAGTTTGGTCGATGCCAATGCAGCCTTATTACACGATGACAGCTATAGGTGAAACTTACAAGCAAACCGGAGGTCGGTCGATGCCGATGCAGCCCTGCTTAATTGAAGGTCTCGCCGAGATCTACGTTACTCCTACTCCTAGGGTTTTGACCGAAGGCCGATGTATTGATTGATTGGATGTCCCTTACAAAACCCGGGTTTCTAGCTATTTATAACCCGGTTGACTCCTGCCCTAACACGAGTAAATTACATAATAGGCAAAAATAAAAGACGACTCAGATTTGAACTCCTTGGTTGAGCCCGACACGTCTTTGAAGCCCATCGCGTTGGTCCACATGAATCTTACTGGTTACGCTTGACCCACATAAGCTTCTTTATTTTTTTAGGCCTATCCTTTTCCTTAATAAATCTGTCGTTTATGTTCACAAAAGTAACAATCTTCTCGGTCCAAAATCTGGTGTAAACACATGCCCCCCAATTTTGGGATGAAATTTATTTTATTCTAAAAATGTCATTCTCTTTCCCTTAGAGTTCGATCGACTAACCTTGTTTCTTAACCGATCAGCCGAGTCTTTCTCTCCTCTCGATACTGCAAACAGTCTGAACGATATCCTGACGATCAATGTGAGACGGTTGCTTCTTCTCTTGAAAACCGTGTCATGATTTAACATCCCACTCGATTGCTCTGCACACACCGTACGAAGCGGCAACTTTTCCCCTTCTAATCTTCTAATATAAACTCCCTTCGTCTCCATCTCCCATCACATTCGGGGCACATCTTCTACTTGCTTTTGCCTTCCGTACAAAAACCCTTTTTCTCGCCAAAAGCTTCGCCTTCCAAAAGCCATTCTCTTTCTTTTCTAATGGCAGACCAAACCGCGGTAAGCGTCCTGCAGATGAGTAAGTGAACTCTCATTACCGCCCTCAGCGCCGTATCAGGTATGTTTCCTTCATGCCTAATTGACACCAAATCTCATCATTCCTCAAAGCCCGTCTTGATTTCCTTCCTCTGCTTTCAACTAGGATCAACGAGGGTCCCTCCAATGCCGCAGCTGCCGTGGCACCTCCCCCAGGAATGGAGTCGGTCTCCGAAAACCCCTCTTCCAGTAGCTCCGAGTCGATGGCCACTTGCCATTACCGTCAAATGATGGAAATGCGAAACCTTCATTCGGAGGCTACCATCAGGAGCTGCCTCCTCGAGGACCACATCGCCCAACTCCAAAAGGCGTTGGAGGAGGCGGAGGCGAGGGCTTCTCGGGCAGTTCAACAGTGCGCAGAATCGGATGCGCGTGTCACCGGTATTTTTTTTCTTCCTGAAGATTTTATCTGATTGGATTTCCTTCGCTCAATCCCGATCCATTTCACTTTATTTTGCAGACCTAACCGTGCGCCTGGAGGCCCTTCAAGAAGCAGGGAACGAGGCGGCCGACTCCATGAATGCTGCCGGTGACAGCGTCGCAGAGAGGGTGACCAACATCCCCGTGAGGGTACATGAGGTCGCCCTCCACGGCGTCCGCCATGGCGCTTGGTGCCGCCCAAGCCTACACCGGCCAAGACTTGGGTGGCCTCGAAGTCACCCCGGAAGACTTGGGTGGCTTCGAGGGTGACCAACACCCGCACTGGAGCCGGAAGTTCCGGAGGTGCCAACCTTCCAAACCCTCCACCAGTTCCTGCTACCCTGGCAGATGCCATTGCAGCCTTGGCCGCCGCTGCCAACCTAATGGCTCATAACCAAGGACAGCAGAATGTTGGTCACCGTGGTCGTCACAACCAAGAGACCACCTACGTGGAGTTCACTGAAACCCGTCCACCGGTTTTCACCAGAGCCGATGAACCCCTCGAAGCTGATGATTGGCTCCGCACCATGGAGCAGAAGTTTGGTCTCATCCGATGCACTGAAATCCAGAAGCTCCGGTTTGCTTCTCAGCAGCTTCGTGGTCCAGCAAGTGCTTGGTATGCCAACCTCTTGGCTGCCCAACCTGAAGGTCATGAGTTGACCTGGGAGGAGTTCCGCACCGCTTTCCGTGCACACCACATCCCATCAGGTCTGATGAAGATGAAGCTTGATCAGTTCCTAGCCCTGCAGCAGAAGGAATCCACAGTGATGCAGTATGTGGGTCAGTTCAACCACCTGAGCCAGTATGCCTCCGACTATGTCAACACGGATGAGAAGAAGAGAGATTGTTTTCTCAGGGGTCTGCACCCTAAGATTCGCAGAGGTCTATCCAACAACCTCAACGGATCTTATCATGATATCGTTGACCGTGCTGTCGCTTTCGAGGAAAGTAACCGTCAGTACCAAGAGGAGAAGAAGAAGAAGAAGGCTGGGTCTAGCAGCTTCTCCAACAACCATAAGCGCCCAAGAATCATCTACCACCCCAGCCACCACCAAAACCGTGCACCATACCCCCATCAGCAAGTGGTCGTTCGTACCGCGGCCACCACTCATAACGCCAACCAGCAAAGTGCCACTCAGCCGAACGCCCCAGGTGTTCGTGTCACCACCCCTCAAACAGCTTACAACCATCCATGCTACAACTGTGGCCAAGTTGGTCACTGGTCTCGTGATTGCCCAAAACCCAAGAAGAATGCTCAACATGCACAGAAAGGCCCTGGAGGATCACAGCAGCAGCACCGTGCACCGCAGCAGCACGTCCAGAAGGGCAAGCTTGTCAAGAAGCACGGGCAAGTCTACTTCACCACCGTCAGTAACATCCCAGAAGGAGAGCCCGTCATGCTCGGTAGGTTCCCTGTTGCCAATCATCCTGCAGTCGTCTTGTTTGATTCTGGTGCATCGCATTCCTTCATCAGTCGCACTTTTGTCATCAAGCATGAGTTACCCATGGGGGAGTTAAAAGAAAGTTTCTGTATACTTTCGCCTGGAGGGCGGATAAATACTAAGGAAGTGGTCCGCAGTATACCAGTAATGTTGGGGGAACATGTCTTTCCTACCACCATGATAGTACTGCGCAATCAAGAGATAGATGTCATCTTAGGCATGAATTGGATGTGTCAGTATAAAGCCATGATGGACATCTTGAATAGAGTTGTGAGAGTGGATATTCCTAACAACACTTCCAAACTCCTTCTCCAACTTCCTATGCCTCAAAAACCAGCAACCACTCAGTTGAATACCGCCTATGTTCCGGAAGTCAGGGATATTCCCGTGGTCTGTGAGTTCCCTGATGTCTTCCCAGAAGATCTACCCGGTCTGCCTCCCGACCGTGATGTTGAGTTTGCCATAGAGCTAAAGCCCGGGACTGCTCCTATATCCCGTAGAGCTTATCGAATGCCTCCCAGAGAGTTGGCAGAGCTGAAGATCCAATTGCAAGAGCTATTGGATAAGGGTCTCATTCGCCCAAGTTCATCTCCTTGGGGCTGTCCTGCTATCTTTGTGAAGAAGAAGGACAAAAGTCTTCGTCTGTGCGTTGACTATCGCCCACTCAATGAGGTCACCATCAAAAATAAATATCCCTTGCCTCGTATTGACCTTCTTTTTGACCAGTTGTCTGGAGCCAGAGTGTTCTCCAAAATTGATCTCAGATCTGGCTACCACCAAATAAAAATCCGTCCAGAAGACATTCCTAAAACAGCTTTCACCACCAGATATGGCCTATATGAGTACTTGGTCATGTCCTTTGGCTTGACCAATGCCCCTGCTCATTTCATGTATCTCATGAACTCTGTGTTCATGCCAGAGCTCGATAAATTTGTAGTCGTGTTCATTGACGACATCCTTGTCTATTCAAGAACTCCTGAAGATCACGCCAAGCATCTTCGAATCGTTCTCTCTCGTCTCAGAGATCACCAGCTGTATGCCAAGTTCAGTAAATGTGAATTCTGGCTAGATCGAATTCAATTCCTTGGTCATGTCCTATCCGCTGAAGGTGTGTCAGTTGACCCTGAAAAAGTGGCAGATATCTTGGATTGGAAGCCACCTACCACTGTCCGCGAAGTTCGCAGCTTCATGGGAATGGCTGGATACTATCGTCGTTTCATCCCAGATTTCTCCAGAGTCGCCAAGCCTATCACAGAGTTGTTGAAGAATTCCGTGGATTTCGTTTGGTCACCAGCCTGTGAGCAAGCCTTTCAAGCCCTGAAGAAACTGCTAACTACATCACCAGTCCTAGCTCAGCCAGATATCGAGAAACCCTTCGATGTATACTGTGATGCATCTGGTACTGGTTTGGGCTGTGTTTTGATGCAAGAAGGACGAGTAATTGCTTATGCCTCACGACAGCTTAAGCGACATGAGGAAAACTACCCAACCCATGATCTTGAGCTAGCCGCAGTCGTGCATGCCTTGAAGATTTGGCGTCACTATCTGTTAGGCAGCACCTGCAATATGTATACGGATCACAAGAGCCTAAAGTATATCTTCACTCAAGAAGAATTGAATATGAGGCAGAGAAGATGGCTTGAGTTGATTAAAGATTATGATCTCGAAGTACATTACCATCCTGGTAAGGCAAATGTAGTTGCCGATGCCCTCAGTCGCAAGTGATACTGCAACTATCTGACGACGAAGCCCTATGATTTTTCCTTGTGCCATGAACTTGAAAGGATGGGTATCGAAATGATCTCGCAAGGAAGCTTGAACAATGTCAGCATAGAAACATCCATCAAGGATCAAGTCATTGCTGCTCAAAAGGATAACCCTGGAATCAAGCACATCATCGAAAAGGTCCAGACCGGAAAGGCTGATTGTTTCAGGATCGATGATGTAGGAGTTGTTTGGTTCAAGAACCGTCTAGTAGTTCCCAAGGTGCCTGAATTGAGACAGTTAATCCTTGATGAAGCACACTTGACCAGATTCTCTATTCACCCTGGTAGCAACAAGATGTACCAAGACTTGAAGCAGAGATTCTGGTGGACAAAAATGAAGATTGAGATTGCCCGGTATGTCGCTCAGTGTGATACCTGCCAAAGAGTCAAGGCAGTACACATGAAGCCTGGAGGAGAATTGCAACCTTTGTCAGTACCCGCTTGGAAATGGGACGACATTAGTATGGATTTTGTCAATGGACTACCCAAGACCCAGAAAGGTTTTGATTCCATTTGGGTAATCGTGGACCGACTCACTAAGCAAGCTCACTTTCTGCCAGTCAAGACCAGTTACACCGTCCCCATGTATGCCACTTTGTACAAGAACAACATAGTGAAGCTTCATGGCATACCCAAGAGCATTGTCTCTGATCGCGGTACCCAATTTGTCGCTAAGTTTTGGAAAGCGTTCCATACCTCACTTGGAACCAAGCTCTTGCATAGTACAGCTTATCATCCTCAAACTGATGGACAAACTGAGCGAGTCAACCAAGTGCTGGAGGACATGTTAAGAGCCTGTGTTCTTACCTTCGCAGATACTTGGGATGACTGTTTGCCTTTGGCAGAGTTCTCTTATAATAACAGCTACCAAGAGAGCATCAAAATGGCACCCTTTGAAGCACTGTACGGTCGTCGTTGTCGTACACCCCTCAGTTGGTCTGAGCCCGGAGAAAGAGAATTCTTTGGAGTTGACCTGGTCAAAGATATGGAAGAGAAAGTCAAACAGATACAAGAGAATATGAAGATTGCCCAATCTCGACAGAAAAGCTACGCTGACAAGAGACGTCGACCTCTGAAGTTTCAAGTTGGAGATTATGTATATCTCAAGGTCTCACCAACCAAAGGAGTCACTCGTTTTGGAGTCAAAGGAAAGTTAGCACCCCGCTACATTGGTCCGTTTGAGATTTTGGAATGTTGTGGCAAGGTAGCGTACAAGCTAAAGTTGCCCGATCATCTCTCCGCTGTCCACAATGTTTTCCATGTCTCCCAACTCAAGAAGTGTCTCAGAGTACCAGAACATGTCGTGGAAGTTGAAGGTGTCGAGCTAGAGCCTGATCTGTCCTACTCAGAATATCCAGTTCGCGTGTTGGACCACAAGGATCGTGTTACCCGAAGAACCACCACCAGATGGTACAAAATCCAGTGGAACCAGCACTCTGAAGAAGAAGCCACTTGGGAATCTGAAGACTTCTTAGCAAAGAACTACCCCGACTTTCTCGAATCTCTGTCCATGTAAGGTTTTGTCTTTATCCCTTCCTTGTCCTTCCTTAAGACGCAGAATCTCGGGGCGAGATTTCTTTAAGGGGGGAGGCTGTAACACCTCTGGTGTTTAGCATGTAATTAACTTGACATATCATCATTATCATCATTAAGCATCTTGATCATGATTTCTTGAGTATGCATTTTGCTAAGTGTATTATTTTATGTGAATTATCTCTATTGCAAAAACCCTATTTAGCCCACTTCTCTCTACAAGGGCAAAATGGTAATTTCACCTCTGTGCCTAGCTTTGTGTAATTCTTGTTCCTTTGGTGTCTTGAAGTTTTGTTGTGTTGGCCGAAGTTCAAAAATCAGATTTTGATTTCAAAACTCTTTGCAAAACCCTGATTTCCAAATCCTGGATTTTATCCCTCTTGTTGTGATTCAAAAATTATTCAAAATTTGGGGTTGGTTCAAAAAGCAAAGTTGTAGATCTGTCAAAGAGAAACAACTTTGGTATTTACAAATTTTCAAGTTGCAGTACAAAGTTTTGAGTTATTTCAAATTCAATCAAACTCCAGTTTTTGTCCCCTTTTCAGTTTTCAAAATTAGTTCAAAAACTAATGAGTTTCTGGAAAAGTGTATAATAGCAAAGTTGTAGGTTTTGATAAAAGGAACAACTTTCATGTTTACAGATTTTCAAGTTTCAGTTTGAAATCCAGAGTAAATTTGATTTGAATCAAGTTTGAAAAAGTGTCCCCTTTGCTGTTTTCGAATTTTGTTCAAAAACTTTTTGGAATTTGAAAATGTTCATATTGACAAAGTTGTAGATCTCATTTTTCTGAACAACTTTGATGTTTTGAGTTTTTGTCGCACAGTTCAAATTTTGGGAGCAATTCGCAAATTTCTGAAACTGCTCAAAAGTCAAACCCTAGCCTAGTCTACTGCTCATCTTCTCCGGTAGGGGGGAGGGGCCCGGCCATGGCCGCCTCGCCGGCGTCGCGCGTGCCGCACGCCTGGCTGCTCCCCACGCGCCTGCAACCTGTCGCCAATGTCCCCCGGTTCCCTCCGCGCCCGCACGCGAGCGCTGACCTTCTCTCCCGGCCCCTACCGCCCGCAGCTCGTCGCCGCCACGCGTTCGCCGCCGGTGAGCCGTGCGCCCGACCCTGCGCAACGAAACCGCTGACCCTCGGCCTCGCAATCGATTGCGCGTGCCTCCGCCGAACTCATCCACACCTCTCCGAGCACTCTACCGGCCGCTAGCCGTGGCTATATAAGGCCCGCCGGAGCCCGAGCTCACTCACCCATCTCCGCCACCGTGGCCAGCCCACTCCAGAGCTCCCCTTGCTCAACCAACTAGCTCAACAGCTCCGCCTTGAGCCCGTGCAGCTTCCCCACTCCTCAATTTGGTCTCTACCGTCCCTGGTTGCCCGGCGTAACTCGCCGTTCCCATCTCCGGCAAGAATCCCGTCGAGGTCGGGATCGTGAAATACTCCCTCTCCGGCCTTGATCATCTCCCTCCGACCCCCGTATCACCTTCCTTGCTCCTTTGCGCCTCTGACTGACCCCTTGCGGTCGCGTTTGTCGCGCAGGATCATCGGGACGACGATCGCCGCCGTGAGCTTTCCGCCGGTCACCGTCGACCACCTCCCTCCGTTCATCCCCTCCCCTCGCCGAGCCGCTTAATCAACTCACGGTGAGCTCCTGAAGCCTCCCATCTCCTCGGTTTCGCCTGAGACGCCTCGTCGTGGCCGGCGTAGCAGCGCCGCCGCCATCGGCCGGTCGCCGGCGAGCGGAGGAGAAGAACAGTGCCGTTTTCTATTTTCTTCATACATGTGAATAGTGTTCAGATTTCATATTTTTGTGTGATTTTCTGTGTTGATCCATAAATTCTGAAATTTTTGTGGTAGACTCTTTATGCTCTGAAGTATTTTATAAAAATATAAAACTTGACTTTCCTGCAAAAATTTGAAAATGAAAAATCTCCCTTTTAATTGAAAAATGAAGGCTTTGGTATTTTTAGAGAGTGTTCTGTAGCTCCAAAAATCTTGAGATAATTTTTGCAAGCTAGTTGTGTCATGATGAGTCTCTGGTAAAATTTTGAAGTCATATGGAACAAGTTGATTTTTGAGCTTTATTTTGATTAAGGAATAGTGCCTTTTGTTAATTAAATGTCTAGATTTAATTGAGCACCTTAATGACCTCCAAAATTTATGAAATTTGTTTTGCCATATACTTGTACCCTAATGAACTTGTGTGATTAATTTGGTAATTTTTGGAGCACCTTCATAAAATGACCTTTTAAATAAATTAAGGAAAATAGAAAAGATGATTAGGGTTAGCGTTGAATGCCCTGTGAAGTGACTTTTGGGATTGCTTGATGTTCATAGACCCCTACCCTTTGGTCTATGATGTTTGTGATGATATGTTTGGTTGATGCTTAGGATAGTTATGATAAAGTCTAGTTAATCAATTTTGCTTAAGGAAGAAATGGTTACTTTTATGCTCAACCGAGATTTCGATTATGCCTTGCCTAAGAGTAATCTTGAATTAGTGGTACTGTCTTGCACCTTAAGTCCATGTCATCATTCTCATGAGCATTCATCATTGCATCCGTATAGTTGACGAAGAAGGCCCTGCAGTCGAGGTAGCCGCCGAAGGATCTGTCCCCGAGGCAACCCCGAGCTCCGACGCTTATACCTACCCCGACCCTGCTCTTTTTGCCATCCAAGGCAAGCCCCGGTGCATTTAACCCTACCTTGCTTTTATAAATGTTTTCTTTAAATGTTTTGAGTTAAATTATTGCATTAGGTTGATAGGAGTTGAGTGAAATCCTATCTGATGCATTATCTACCTTGACCAATGATACACCCGATACCTGTTTTTCAAAAACTATTTGCAAAAGGCTTAGCAATGCTATATGATAGATTTGCAATAAAAATGCCAAGTTCAAAAGTGTGATCACTTTAAGAACATTTATGGAATTTCTGGTTTACTCCCACTATTGGCTAAGTATCTGATCCGTACTTAGTCAATGGGAAGGAGAGGTTGTCCTTGCGTACGGTGCCGTCATGTTGTAGTCCGGGACTCAACAGTTGACACCGACCGGGACAAGGTTGAAAAACTGACAGGACCTGTACTCTTGGGTTAGAGTCCCGAGGTGCTTGTCGCTGGCTGGAAAATTTAGGGACCACCTGTATGGGGGCCTGATTGACTAAGACTTGCAACTATTCACATACTACGGACAGCTTCGGCTCCGAGGAATCCTTTATTGGGCCGACAACCGCGCACTGGGAGTGGAGAGATGGCGGAAGTAGCATGTACCCACGTGTCAGGACCTGTACTCTTGGGTTAGAGTCCCAAGGTACTTGTCGCTGGCGGAAAATTGGAGGGTTAAAGTCCCGAATTAGAGTGGTGTACTGTACTTCCGGGTGGCGTAGGACCGGGCCCAATCTTGGAGGAATCGTGGTAGACGAGTTGGCATATGCAAGCTTGGGTGCTACATATGCAGTGTGGATAGGGACCCTCAGCTGAGTATTATTTATCCGGATTAACGCTGCTCCTCGGTTATGGAGACTTAGTCACTGACTGTCAACAGGGAGTGGTTCTCAACTAGGAATGTTTTGGAAAGTAAAATGAATCAAGGATTATGATGGAACAAGGAATACCGAATCTTTCAAAAATAAAATAAGGTTTACCAAAAATGCTTTTCTGCAAAATACTTGAACTTGCTTAAGCCTTACCTTGACTACCCTAAGCCTGCATTCCTGAGTCTTCTCCCTTTTCTTTAGTCGGGTAAGTCTTGTTGAGTACCTTTGTACTCAGGGTTCTTTTACCCATGTTGCAGGTATGGCAGATCCCTCAGTATGCCTTGGACCCTGCTGTGTGACTGTTGTTCAGGAAGAGGCCGATGAGGCCGATGAGTAATTATCCACCCTTGGGCTGGGTGATGTATCTTTATCTTTTAGTTGTTGTCATATGCTACCCTGCCAACTCTATTTGAACTATGGTCTGTAATAACTGCACTTTAAGTTTATGTTGAACACTGGTTTGTAAAACTATTGTTATTTAAGTCTTCCGCTATTTACTCCGATGTTATTTGTCAAAATGTTCAAGAGGTTGTAACTGAATTGTGAGCTGATCCTGTGGACATCGGGCACTGACGTAGCCCAGTGACGAACCCGGTCTTAATCTCTTGGCTGTACGGATCGACTGTCAGTGGTTGATAGTGATCAGTGGGCCATGGGATTAGGGTCGTTACGTCACAGAAATAAGTCACGCCATGGAAGTGCACTTCGATGGCGTTGACGGAGCAGCTGGGGAGATAGCAGAGTCCACCCCCTCTGTAATCATAGTAGATAAGATCTTCGAGTAGCTTATCAGGACCGAGCTTCCATAAATAAACCTTTTCTTGAACATAATGAAACTCTTCGTCCTTTCATGATTTATTTGTGACAAAGGCCCATCGAGGTCTCCTAATTCTTAATCTTGCATTTTTTGGACTGAAGGCGATGCTCCGATTGCATCAGCTATTTTGTTCTGAAGGCGATACATCAGTATCGGCTATCAACATTGATACATCAGTCACTGACCAGATTAATCAGCTACAACTGATCCACCCAGATACTCGGGTAATACTTCTTAAAATATTTTCAGTTAACTGCCCTGAAGTATTCGACACCCTCTAGAGTCTCATAGAAATAAGCATTGCCAGGAGCACATCTGGTAATCCGATAGGGCCCTTCCCAATTTGGTGACCACTTACCGTATTTGCCATCCTTAGTTCCAATAGGTAAAATGACTTTCCAAATCAAGTTCCCTTCATCAAACTTTTTCTCTCTGACCTTTTGATTATAGTATTTAGCCATCCTTAGCTTCTGAGCTCTGATGTTTTCCAAAGCTTTCAGCCGATGAAAGTGTAAATCATCAAGATTGTCCATCATGAGATGTTTATATTCATCGGCCTTCAGATTATTCTGCTGTGATACTCTTCTAGACCCTATATTGATTTCCCTAGGCAATACGGCTTCATGGCCGTAGACCAACTCATACGGTGAACATTTAGTCACACCATGACATGCCATCCTATAGGACCATAAAGTCTCACTGAGTATTAAATGCCACTTTTTCGGATGCTCCTTAACCTTCTTCTTGATGATTTTGATCAAAATCTGATTAGAAGCCTCAGCTTGTCCATTAGCTTGGGCATAATATGGAGATGAGTTGATCAACTTAAAACCTGTGCTAGTAGCAAAATTCTCAAATTCTTTTGACACAAACATTTTTCCTTGATCTGTAGTAATGGTTTGAGGAACACCGAATCGATAAATGATATGCTCTTTGATGAACTCAATTACGGTAGCTGATGAAGCTTCTTTTAAAGGAATAGCTTCAACCCATTTGGTAAAATAGTCTGTTGCTACCAATACAAATTTGTGTCCCTTGCTAGATGCTTGAAATATTTGGCCAATCAGATCTATTCCCCATCCTCTAAATGGCCATGGCTTTGTGATTGGATTCATTGCTGATGCCGGAGACTTCTGAACATTACTGAATCTTTGGCATTCCTGACATCCTTTATAATACTTAAAACAATCGACAATCTTCCAAAATGTCCGGCCAAAAATATCCCGCTCTTCTGATCATCCATTTCATTTTATGAGCAGATTGATGTGCACCACAAACTCTTTCGTGGATTTCTCCCATCAGAACTTTGGCATCTTCTTGACTAATACATTTAAGAAGCACACCATTGATTGTTTTATGATAAAGTTGATCCTCAAGAAGAACAAACTTCGTAGCCTTATACCTTAATTTTCTGGATACTTGCTGTGATGGATTCCTCAAGTATTCAACAATTTCAATCCTCCAGTCATCACCGTCGGCAACTTCATTATTTAGTACCTCAACAACTTGCTGATATCCAGATGCACTTTGAGCTAAACAATTAGCTTCTTGATTCTGACATCTAGGAATATGTTTTATGATAATAGAAGAGAAAGAATTAAGCAATTCAAGATACTTTTCATAATGCTTTCTCAGGATGTCATCTTTGCATTTATATAGGCCGAGCAATTGATTAATCACTAATTGAGAATCTCCAAAAACTTCAATAGTCTCGGCCCCTATCTCATACAAGAGCTGAAGCCCCTTGAGAAGTGCTTCATACTCAGCCTGATTGTTAGTGGAGGTTGGATCAATTGAGAAAGCAAACTCAAAAATTCCTCCCTGAGGAGAAACAAGAACAATACCAATGCCCCCACCTTGCTTGCAATTGGAACCATCAAAGAACAAGGCCCACGGGGTAAAATCTATAGTTTTAATTTCTAGTTTATGATGATGAGTAACAAAATCGGCTATTACCTGACCTTTAACTGCTTTAGCCGATTCATACTTCAAGTCAAATTCTGATAATGCAAGAATCCATTTTCCAATCCTTCCATTTAGTATAGGAGGCATAGATAACATATGTTTGATCACGTCAAACTTCGATACCACCGTGCACTCAGAAGACAACAGGTAATGTCGAAGCTTGGTACACGAGAAGTACAAACACATGCATAATTTTTCAACAGGAGAATACCTTGTTTCCGGGTCAAGCAGTCTTCTACTGAGATAGAATACCACTCTTTCCTTGCCTTCAAATTCTTGCATTAAGGCCGATCCGATTATACGATCATCCGCTGACATGTACAATTTGAAAGGTTTGTTCTTTTGAGGAGGGATCAATACTGGCGGAGACTTCATATACTCTTTGATCTCATCAAATGCCCTCTGTTGCTCATCTCCCCATTTAAACTCTTGATCATCCTTCAACTTTAACAAAACTGAGAATGGTAAAATCCTGGCTGATAGATTCGAAACAAATCTCCTGATGAAATAATTTTACCGATCAAAGATTGTAGTTGAGTTCTCGTGGTTGGCGGTACTGCTTTGTCAATAGCATTATAGCTCTTTTGGCCAACTTCAATTCCTTTTTCATGTACAAAAAACCCAAGAATTGACCAGCTGACACTCCAAATGCACATTTGTGGGGATTCATCCTTAAGCCATGCTTCTTCGTGCATTCAAGAGTGTCTCTGAGATCCTTAAGATGCTTTTGATAATCTTTGGATTTTACCACCACATCATCAACATAAATTTCAACAATCCTGTCGATCAACTCATGAAAGATATAATTCATAGCCCTCTGATAAGTTGCACCAGCATTCTTAAGCCCAAAGGTCATGACCACCCACTCATATAAGCCTATAGCGCCTGGACATCTGAATGCAATCTTATGAATATCTTCTTCAGCCATAAAAATCTGATTATAACCAGCATTGCCATCCATAAAACTGATAACCTTATGTCCTGCTGCTGCATCGACCAACATATCTGCTACTGGCATTGGGTAGCCATCCATCCATTGGAGTTGCTTTATTCAGATCCCTAAAGTCAATACAAACCCTCATTTTTCCTTTTTTCTTATACACAGGGACTACACTAGATATCCATTCGACATATCTACATTGCCGAATAAAATTAGCTTCATAAAGCCGAGTAATTTCCATCTTCACATCGGCCATAACTTCTGCTCTAATCCTTCTCGGAGCTTCTTTTACAGGCCGACTCCCGTGTTTAATAGGCAACCGATGCTCAACCAAGGATCGATCAAGACCAGGCATTTCAGAGTAATCCCAAGCAAAACACTCCTTATACTCTTTTAATAACGTAACAAATTCTTGCCTAAGCTTGGGATCCAACTTGGCACTAATGTACGTCACTCTCGGCTTATCATCACCGTTTCCAATATCAACTGCTTCCAATTCATTAGCCGATGTAAAACCCTTACCCATCTTATTCTCATCTTCGTTAACTGTATAATTCCCTAAATAAATTTTTTGAAGCCGACTGCTTGGATCGGCTGTTGACTTTCGTTAGTTGTCTTGAGAAAATCTCCTTCAAGAATCCTTCCAGAGAAGCACTCCATGTTATCAAAGTTCCAAACACCAGGCATGCTTGGAGCTTGAAGTGGCATGCCTAAACTCGTATTTGGTACAATGCCAGGGGTCCTTCCATCTTCATTTGCCATATGAACCGGGGCAACATTGTGTCCTACTAACTCACCTCTCATCATCTCCTGATAGGAGTGAGTGTGCAAGTGTATCATATTCAGGGGAATGCGAACAAGCCTCTAGGGAATTCGAGGACTCCGAACATGTTGAACAATGCCCATCTTCTGTTAAGTCATCAACTCCTTCTCCCACATGTTGGAGAGCGCTTACTTTCAAACGAGTATCAGCCCCAGGGCGTGTGGCTATCATTTGCAATTTACCTTGATCACTAGGTAATTGGGAAGAAATGCTCCTATACATTTCCGATCGATCATACGGTGTGCCTCTTCCGGGTCGATTCTTTCCGGTTATAGGGAAACAGGAACAATAGTGACCTCGACCTGTTCGTGTCCTTCTCGTTGCATCGTCGTGTTCGCGGAACAAAGCGTGCCTTAGGATTTGGCACAATTTCATCTTCTGTAGAATAAGTTAATTCTTGTGTAACTAGAGGTGGCTCCCAGTCGGAGTCTGATTCTCCAGCCCCAAATATTTCTGTTGTTCCACACATTTCAACATCTCCTGTTAAGTTCTTTTTGTCCCTTCGAAGGTGGCCACAAAATTCATTGATGAGCTCACATTTGGCTTTACTTGTGCATTGGGAACCTCTGAAGCCGATGACTGAATAGTTGGCTTGGAAGCTAAATTGTTTTTCATTTATTGTTCCAGCCAGCTCTTTCTCTTTCATTTGCTCAACATTGGGAGGAGATGCTTGCGATACTCTTTGTACATCAACAGAATTGTTCGCCATTGGGTTCTGATTGGTTGGCTCTACTTGGCGTGGTCTTGGAGCCAAGCGTTCAACTAGGAAGTTGTACCTTGCATTTTGCTCGAGGGCAGGTGCCACAAGGATAGTCACCCTCTCATTATCTGAGTAAATCCTGCCATCTACCCGGACACGTACTTGTACATATCGAAGCACGATGTCCTGCAACTCTTGGTACACATCGCCTGGCGACTTCTTCTTCTCCGCTCACGCCTCCTTTGATTCTCATTGAACATATACTGAACCCTTGGCCTCATAATTGGGTTTGAGGAGGGTGGCTGAGGAGGACGTTGCAATAGCGATGCCGAGGCCTAGCGAGGTTGCATCGGCGACACTTGACTTTGGTTCTGTGGTACAGTTGATGGTGCACCACGGTTGGGTGGAACTACTTCACGAGGAGGTTCCCGAACACGCCACTAGGTGCCATGGATTGCCTTGGTGGGTGTGGGAATCCTGATGACGAGGCCAGTGATTCCAGCGAGCTGCAGGTGTGTGTGCTACTCTTGGCCTGTATGAAGGCGCAAAAGATCTCTGTTGTTGAGGGGCCCAGGTTCGGTGGTCTTGCTGAGGACGGCGACCCACCGCACCTGGCCTGAACCTTCCTTCAGTATATGAGCTCCCGGGAGTGTTATGACCCTAAAGTTGTCTCTCAATGTCGCTCATCTGAGCTTGGAGCCTTTGCAATTGTTGTTGCAGTTCATCGGGCCGAGGTGCTGGTACTTCATTTGGAAGAACAGCAAATCGGTTCCTTGTGTTAAACGACGCAGGGCCAGGACCGGCACCAATGTGCAGGCATGGTGCACGACAGTTCACAAATATAGCATTTAGGTTGGAAAAACAGGGCTTCCTTCCCAAACGATGATTCAAAAATTCTTGCACAATAGCCTCCCGAACATGGAGCTGATTTCCATCCAGACAATGAGTCCATTTACTAGGGAGAACTACACAAGCCGCTCTCTTTAGACTCGGTGGTGCATGCATGCTCCTTACTTCTCTCTGTAGCACCAAGCGACGCAATTTGGGAAGCAACTTGATGCTGGAGCTTCTTAGCTTGTGCGTATTTTCTGCGACTGTTGCGGTGTGCATGGCGACTGCCCGCATGACGAGACAGAACCACACATTAGCGCATATCTTCACAAGATGCTCTCAATGCTGCCAATAGTTTGGCCCATCTCTTTTGACGTAGGCATCAGACTCCCCTTAAAAGGATGGTAGCCTCGACCAACAACACATGACGTTCACTATTAGCTTCAGCAAATGACCTTTTCTGAGCTTTCTTGGACTCACTAGCCTGAGCTAACTCTTGCTTAATTGGATGCACATGAACTTTGTTTTCATGTTTGCAAACTGCCACGGGTGCTTGTGACCCAAATTGGAGCAACCAAGTTGCAGCGGCGCTAGTGGCAACGTTCTCACCTACAAAGAGGGACGTCTGTCATCAGTTACCATCAATATTTTTTTACATGCACAGTATACTTGGAAAACTCAAAGATCACAATGACGACCATCAGAGCGCAGCGAAGATGGGAGGAGAACCAGGTCCCACTGGGCGTGCCAATTTGTTTCGCCAAAAGGAAACATCTCTCGACTAGGGAGAGTCGCTCTACTGCGTGAATGAATAAATAAAATGCGCAGGCGTGCCAGTATACTATTGTATACAAAAATAAATTAAATGGACACAAAACTCAGGGAACTCTGATCTTTATTAAGTCTGTAGAATTACAAAGTACACGTTCCCACTTAGGATTTATATTTCATTGCACCTAATACATCTGAAAGACAGGTCGATGTGCAGTTCTTGGTTCCCGTGGCCTCGTGAAGCCGCCGGTTAATTACATCTGCGAGTCATCCCGCAGAAGACCTTCGATTAAGCTGCGTTGATGGTCGTGTCTCTTGGTCTTGAGTGTTGTGATCTTAAGTAATAGTAACACAATATTAAATAACAGTAGAATTGCCACGGCCTCATTAGTCAATGGCATATGCTATCTGGCCTCGTCGGTCACGGAATGAAGTAAATTTTATGAAGCATTCGGCCTCGTCGGTCACGAACATATAAATGCCTGCCTGCCTCATCGGTCAGGGCTGAACATTTTCTAGCCTCGTCGGTCTAGAAAGAAATGTGTCCAACCTTGTCGTTGAGAAGTATGTGCTCTCGACCTCGTCGGTCGCGAAATGAGTTGAGATTGATTATTTGAGAGACTTTATAATGATGCTGCTGTCATCATGTCTGGACACAGATAAATCTTTAAGCAAAGCGAATAGTATATTTGAACTCAGGTGCTACCGGTAAGTCACCTTTGCATTGTACATAATTTTCTCAGGCCAAACGAATGGCATTGTCAACACATAGCTTTCATCATTGTCAACGAATTTTCATAGCTGCGAGAGGCGACAGGCCACCCATAATAGGCCACGTTGCTGTAAGATTATTAGATAGCTTATGGTGGCCACGAGTAACTACTTTGCAAACATTCTGAGTGATTATCCGAGGCCTTGCATTTCTTGATTGATATGACACATTCACACTACTGAAAAGGCTGGGCTTCTTTAGCATTAACTGATACACAGGTAAGCAGGCATGCTGCTGAAATTAACACAGTACAATAGTTGCCGAACTTGCTATCAGGCCACCATGACAGATCGACAGGACTACTACTGTCCAGCGTTCAAGTTGCTGAGATTGCAGAGTACTTTAGAATCTTACGATGCTCTCAATAGATTATATGCTAGCGATGTCGTTGCTGGGAGATTTATGTGCTGAGGAACTGTTGTATGCATCTCTAGGGTCTTGCCAAAGTCGTTTGGCCTGCTACTGCATCAAGCTCGCCACAGTGGATAGTGGGCACCTAAAATTGACAGCTTGACTAGTGGTCAGCGAATTTGCTAAATAACCATGTAGAACGCTTGCAGTATTATACACAGTGCTTCTCGTTGATCAATCATGGGCAGTACTGAACATTTACAGAATAAAATTTCACAGACCTTATATATGGCAAGAAAATACTAAATCTCTGAATGTAGAGAGGATAGAAGGTAACTCCATTTGCATATGAATTTCTAAATAAATACATCTGGGCAATCTTACTACAAGCCACAGAAAGTTAATTACAAAAGTTTTATTCCTAAGCTTGGCTGGATGGCCACAAGATTGCGAATACATGGGTGTATGTCGAGTCCTCTGAGTGATGGTGATTGTCAACTGGGATGATGCTTTGTTCTTCTTTGGCTGTGTTTTGTGCAGGTGTCGAGCACGGATGCAATGATCAAGGCAAGGTGAAGGTCAAGTAGAGACGTGTCGTGCCGAGGGACCGAGAGTCGAGGTGGCGAAGGGCGGACGTGAGGCTTGGACTGAGGGACCGGTGGCCCGAGGATCAGCTGTGGTGGCTGACACCCTGGGACAGCAACGAGCGAAGACTTGCGGTCATGTGTTGCCTGAGTCGAGGACTTGGGGACGCGTGTCGGTGGACGGGGTGCACGGGCGGTGCATCCCCTCTACAGCGTCGGTTTGGTGGTAGAGCCAGAGAAAAACCATCGGGTGAACAGTTTCCAGGTTTGGGCCTCAAAACCTGGGTGCGGATGGTTTCCAAGTTTGGCCACAAAACTCGGGCTGAGGACGGTTTCCAGGTTTGGGCCTCAAAACCTGGGTGCTGCGGGTTTGCTGAGTTTGGGCCTCAAAACTCAGGCCTTGATGGCTGGTTTCCCGGTTTGGGCTCAAACCGGGGGTTGGCGTGAAAGCCTGGTTTCCCGGTTGGGCCACAAAACCGGGGGTGCAGAGCGAGGGCGGCACGTGGCGGCAATCGGGAGGTTGCGTCGAGGCAACGCTACGAGTCGTGCGGGCGTGGCCGTTGGATCACCACCTACCGCGAGTTGGTCCAGAATAACCCTAGGGTTTAGCTGGTTCGCTCTGTAATTAGTTGAGGGGTAGAGTAGGAAATAGAATTAGGATAAGTAGAGGGAGACACCCTCCTCCCTTCCTATCTCAGTTATTTGCTATTTTGCCTTCTAGGTTTTCCTGCTCTCCCTCTCCTCTGCTGTAGCGAACTAAGATCCACAGAGAAGAGAACAATACCTCTGTGTCTGTGAGATTTTGAGGAAGTGAGACCGTAATCTCACTGTTGTAGCGTGTGGTAGCCACACGGTTGCAAATTTGTGGTTGTGATTCGCGTTTTGTTCGTGTTCTTCGCGAAATCCTTTTTCTCCACGTTTGTCCCGTTGATCGATCTCTTTGCTTGGCGCGTCTCTTGCAAATCCGTTTGAACCAAGATGTTCTAGATCGTGAGGCACTACTTTCCACCAAAGGAATTGTCCTCTAACCTCACGAGCTAGTAGATCGGTCGATTTTCGTTTCGGGTCAAGTTTTTCTCCCTTCCCCCGAAATTCTTCGATTCATCGATTTGGAGTTAGGTTCGAGCCATGATCTCTTAGAGATAGCTCACTATTCTCCTTGTGACTCTTCTCACCAAGTTTGATCCCTAGAGGATTTGTTTTAGGTGAGTTTGAGTCGAATCGGTGGACAAACCGTGCTGCTGCGGGGTGACCGGACGCTGACTAGGGACGACCAGACGCTAGGGCAGTGAGTCCGGTCGTTGAATGTTTGCACTGTGTTTCTGGATCTTGACCGGACGCTCAGTCTCATTCTGACCGGACTCGACCCTGTTCCTGTTCACGGTGTTTGTCGTTTGTGACCGGACGCTTGGCTCCTGACCGGACGCTCAGTCTCAGAGAGTCCGGTCCAACACAGAGAGCTCCCAAATCGAGTTCTGCTTGACCGGACGCGTCCGGTGGTCAGTGACCGGACGCAGGCAGAGTCCGGTCAGTACTGATTTGCACGTTTTCGTTCGCAGTTTGTTCGTCCGACTTTTGATTTGAGATCCGCTTGTTGCGTTGGATTCCTGACTTCGTGCTCTACTGAAATCGAGCTTCTCGCTTTACAACATAGCCTAAATCCCCCTCGCGTTGCTCAGGGGAGGTTGAGGTTACCCAAAGTTCATCCTGTCACTAGTTGACCTACGTGAACTTGGGCGAGGGATTTTTGTGGTGCCTCGCTGTGATCCTAGGGATCATCCATCCTCTTCCAAGGGTCGTGGGCATCACGGTTTCGGTCGAAGCTTCTTGGGGTTGATTTTCGGGACAAAGGCTTAAAGTTTCTGAAAAGAAAATTGAAGCTCCCATTCACCCCCCTCTGGTCGCTTTGTGATAGCATCTTCGGTCCTTCAATTGGTATCAGAGCAGGTTAAGGATCTTCCACCTTAGCCGGTTCCAGATCCACAGAAGGCGACATGGACCGCGGCGTGGGCAAACCGCCGTTCTTTGATGGGACGAACTATGCGTATTGGAAGATACGCATGTCGGCCTTTCTGCAGAGTATGTGCTTCCATTTGGTATATTTGCAACTCTGCCGATTACGTGGTCTTGGCTGCTCGTGTGACTCAGCGTCAGATCGATAATCACGATGCCAATAGCCAAGCCTGTAATGCTCTTTCTCATGCTTGAGCATGACAGAGTTTGATCGCGTTTCTCACCTCGCTACGGCTCGGGAGATTTGGGCATCCCTCATGCGTTTCCATGAGGGAACCTCTCAAGTCAAAACCCGTCTCTACGAGTCGCACAAGCGAGAGTACGAGAACTTTTGACATATGCCTGGCAAGAGCATAGAGAGTTTATTCGCTCGCTTTCAGGTGATTGTAAACAGGATGAGGGCAAACAAGGAGCTGTTGCCTTTCGACGATCATGAGAGAGCTTTAAAGCTTTTGCATACCCTCGATCGGTCGGTGTGGGATTCCATGGTTCAGGCGATCATCGAATCGCCTAACTATGAGACCCTCACGTGCGACGAGCTCTTTAGTAAGCTCAAGTCCAGTGAGATCGATGCCATGGCGAGGGCTTCTTATGAAAATCCTTCTGGCCCGTCGATGGCTTTGCTTTCTGGCTCTTCTGCTAACTCCTCTGGAGGCTTTGCTTTGTCTTCACTTCTTTCTGTCATAGAGGAGCAGTTGGAGTTCTTTGGGGATGACGAGTTGGCTTTGCTCGCCAACCGGTTCTCGCGGTTCCACAACAACCGCATGAACCGTCGCCGTGGAGGAGGACGCTCAGGATGCTTTGAGTGCGGCGACCCCAACCACTTCATCGCCAATTGCCTGAAGAAGAACAATCAGATCTTCGGCAAGGCGGACCATGGGCACAAGTACGACTCCGGCAAGCGCAAGGAGAAGTACGTCCCCGCGAAGCACAAGCGGAAGGGCGGCTTCGACAAGGAGTACATCAAGACCAAGTACTTGGAGAAAGCCCAGGCTGAGCAGCGCGCGTTCTTCGCCACGCTCAGCGACGTCGACGACTCGGACGACGACTCCGCTGCCTCCAGCGACGACGAGTCCGAGAAGAAGAGGATCGAGGACAAGCTGAACGGTCTCTGCTTCTTCGCCGACGACGACGGCTTCTGCACCATGGCCCTCGGCAAGGAGGTCGATGGCGAGCTGGAGACTCCTGGGAACGACGACGACGACGACACCTCCAGGTATCTCAGACCCCCGATGAGCTTTCTGCTGAGGTTGAGAAACTTACTGCCGCGCTCCTTAGTCAGGATAAGTTCCTTAGGCGTGCTGCTAGAGAGCGCAAGGAGTTTAGGCAGAAGTGGGAGGATACGGTGAAGGAGCTTGAATCTGTCAAGTCCACCGTAGTTGTCACAGATGAGAGGAGTGTGTGAGTGCACCATGCACATGACTGACCTTCTCATTTGAGAGGTAAGTATGTTGCGTTGGTAGGAGAGGTGGATGAGCTGAAGCCAGATCCTCGCTGTTGGGTGCGTGCAAGTCCTGTGCAGGCTTGCAATCTGAGTTGGCAGAGAAGAATGCCAAGATTGTGTCTCTTGAAGAGGCCAACTCAGGTAGCACATGTGTGGCTAGGTGTGTTCTTTGCGAGGGTTTGGAGATGGAGATAGCCATGTGAAGCATGACAAGATGCAAACCGAGGGGAAAACACATACCTTCGGACCATCTTGTCATGGTGTCTAGTGGTGAGCCACAGCTCGGATGATGATCTCCAATTCAAGCGAGCTGCTGGAGGTCCTGGTGTAGGCTTTGCTCCGGGTGTTGATGTTCATCTTTTGGGAAGATGGAGAGTCGAGTGGTCTTGACCCATGTGAGAAGCCCAACTCCACCACTACTCCCAAGCTTACCAAGATTCCACCCAAAGAGCCTCTCAATAACACCAAGGATGGGGTCTTTGTTGAACCTCCGAGAGCTCCACCAAAGAAACAATCTTGGGCTCCCAAACCAAACCACCTCAAGAACAAGCTTGACACTATGCCACCCATCCAGGAGGAACTTATGCCACAAAAGGGCAAAGTGATCCACACCCACTACCGTGAGTACCAACAACCCCCTATGAGAGCGGTGAGGTACCATTGTGAGCATTGTGGGAGAGATGGACACTTGAGTGAGTTCTGCTTTCGGCGCAAGAGAGAGGCGCGCCGTGGGAGGAGATGAACAACCCGGACATGTACCGTCCTTTCCATGATGTACATGTACCGAATGTTCAGAGGAGAGCTCCGAGGAGAGCTGCTAGGCCTAGAGGTCCAAAACCTCAAGTTCCTAGGCCTAGGCCTCGTAGAGAGCGTGCCCGGCGGGAGCCTGCAGTGGTAGGCTATGGACCCCGTGGCGGTGGCTTTGTAGTGGAGCGTTTTCCCCCACCGCGTTTTGAGTATCGCAATGGACGCTCCTCCCTTAGCGGACCACGTTTTTCTAAACGTAGTGATCGCTTCCTCCGTAGGAATGCTAGGAATGGTTTTTCTGCTAACCGTTCTTTTGAGCAACGGCCCAACACTGGTATTCCCCTTACTTCACTAACCCTAGTGTTGGACCGTATGCTCACCCTATGTCTTTTTATTGATGTAGGTAAAACGATTGGAGAACGTTTGGTTGGTGGATTCCGGCTGCTCGAGGCACATGACTAGAAACGCCAAGTGGTTCTCCAGTCTTAGTTCGGTCGCCGGAAAGGAGTTTATCACCTTCGGCGACAACAGCAAAGGTAAGGTGTTGTCTCGTGGGTCTGTGCGAGTTAATGAGCATTTTGTGTTGCGCGATGTTGCTCTTGTTTCCAACTTGCATTTTAACCTTATTTCTGTTTCGCAACTTTTCGATGATGACTATGAGATTCGTTTTAAACCGAATCTCAGTCGCATTTTGGATCCTTAGGGCAATCTTGTATGTGTGATTTCGCCCCTTGGAAAAGTCTTTCGTGCGGATTTCTCGGAGTCGTTTGGAATTTCTCGTTGTCTTTTGGCTGGACCTTCCTCCTCTGATCTTTGGAAGTGGCATAGGAGACTAGGTCACCTGAGCTTCGACTTGCTTGCAAGACTTAGTTCACTTGACTTAATCCGAGGATTGCCCAAGTTATCCATGGAGAAGGATCTTGTTTGCCATTCTTGTAGACATGGGAAGATGGTAGCCGCTCCCCACCATCCAGTGACTCAGGTCATGACTAAGCGCCCTGGAGAGCTTTTGCACATGGACATTGTTGGTCCGGCTCGGGTGAGCTCGGTTGGGGGGAAGTGGTATGTGCTTGTTGTTTGTTGACGATTTTTCGCGATATTCGTAGGTCTTCTTTTTGGCTGAGAAGACCGAGACTTTCTCCTTTGCTCGCAATCTGATTTTGCGTCTTCAGAATGAGTTCCCTTTGAACTCAATGCGAGCAATTCAGAGTGTACTTTTTGGCTGAGAAGAATTCGGATTTTGAGAAGTTTTGTAACTCTTTGGGTTTAGAGCATCAGTTTTCTTCTCCCTACACACCGCCTCAGAATGGTGTTGTAGAAAGGAAGAATCGGACCCTTGTAGAGATGGCCAGGACGATGCTCGATGAGCATAGGACTCCTAGGCGATATTGGGTCGAAGCCATGAGCATTGCATGCTATATTTCAAATCACATTTTTCTTCGAGCCTTCTTGAAAAAGACTTCTTATGAGTTGCGTTTTGGAAAACTCCCAAGGTAAGTTATTTTAGAGTTTTTGGTTGCCATTGTTTTATACTCAAAAAGGGCAACTTGGACAAGTTTGAGTCTCGTTCTTCTGACGGTGTGTTTTGGGTTATGGGACTCACACTCGAGCTTATCGTGTACTTAACCTTGACACTAGCCGAGTCATGGGACATCCGATGTCACCTTCGATGAGACCATGGTTTGTCCTTCTTCTTGTTTTGAGCGTGCAGGTGATCATGAGGTTGGCGAGCCTCTTTTCGATGATGAAGAAGAAGGTGCTGAAGGCATGGATGACCCAACACCTCCTCCTCCACCTGCTGTGCCGCAAGGAGCGGCTTCTACTACGACTCACGGCCCCGACACGTCTTCTTCCTCGGGCCGTGGGATCCGCCACCTCGAGCGGTACCTTTTGTACCCGAGGAGGCACCAGCTGCTGTTGAGAGGGAGGCCACTTCGGCTCGGGAGACGCCACGACACATTCAGCGCCAACACCCGCCTCAGCAGATGATCGGCAGCATCGACGAACGCGTCACTCGGTCGAGGTCACAACAAATCTCTCACTTTGCTCATTTTGCATTTGTTGCTGATTTTGAACCCCGAGATGTTGGACACTCTTTGACGGATCCGGATTGGGTCAATGCCATGCATGAGGAGTTAGAAAACTGAGAGAAATCGGGTTTGAGTTCTAGTGTCTCCACCTTCTGAGTGTCATCCAATTGGGACAAAATGGGTTTTCAAAAACAAACAGGGAGAAGATGGCCATGTTGGTGAAAACAAGGCCAGACTCGTAGCCCAGGGATATAGTCAGAAGGAGGGGATAGACTATGAGGAGACTTTTGCTCCTGTAGCTCGTTTGGAGGCTATTAGGATACTCTTGGCTTTTGCTGCATCCAAAGGTTTCAAACTTTTTCAAATGGATGTCAAGAGTGCCTTCTTAAACGGCTACATAGAAGAGGAGGTGTATGTTAGACAACCCTGTGACACCCTAGTGTCAAGCACTGAATTAGGAACTACATTTATCCACTAAATGCATAAGCAATGCATGGCATCATTTCATGTGCATGAGAGTGTTTTTGCCTTTTGCTTATTTACTGGATTTTGGATTTCTATTGGACTTGATGGTTTAAGTGGATTTCTGTCTTGGCAAATAATTTTATAAAAATAAAGAATTTTGAGTAAAAAATTTTCTTGTTAACATTTTGACCTAGTTCAAATTTGTTAAGCAAATAAAAACAAGGAAAACAAAATGATTTATGTCTCAAATTGGGTTTTATTTTTGTGGAGAGTTTAAAAGTGCTTTTTGGCAAAAATGTTCTATATGAAAGTTGTAGTAGAGAAAATTGTTTTGAGCAACTTTTATTTTTGGGTCAAAATCTAGTTTGGAGTTTTTGAAACTGTTTTTGAATGGTCAAAGTTTGAAAAATTTTCGGAAAAGAAAAAGGAAAAGAATTTTCCCGCGCCCTCACTTCCGGCCCAGTTGGCCTTTCGGCCCAAGCCCAGCCGCGCGCCGCTCCCGCCCGCACTCGCCGCGCGCCGCCGCGCTGCGCCGTCGCCGACCGTGCCGCACGTACGCCGGCGTCCGCGCCACGTGGCCGCCAGCGCCTGCCCCGGATCCCGCTCGCCCTATCGCCGCGCGATCTTCTCTGCCCGATCACGCAAGCTATCTTTCCCGGCCACTCCGCTCTGCCTCGCCTGCCGCGCCCGCTCGCCGCGCACGCCAGCGCCTGCCGCTGCCGCACGCGCCGCTCGCCGGCCGTGGCCCCTGCCACGACCCCCGGCGGCCACGACCGACGAGCAAAACCCGAGCACCCCTTCGATCTCTCTCTCAACCGCACACACACCCCACTCACTCACTCTCGCTCTCCCTCTCCCTCTCTCGCGAGCGCTCGTGGTGAGCACCGAGCCGCCGAGACCACCACCGCAACCACCCCCCTTCACCGTTCCGGCCTCACCGGAGCGTCTCCCTCCGATTCCTTCCGCACACCGCTCCGCCTCTCCGTTGCACACGCGGTGCGCACGCTTCCACCCCCGGCCGACCATCCCCGACGCCGGAACGCGCCGTGCCTCCGTCGGCCGCCGTCCGCCACCGCGGAGCCGGCGTCATCGTTCCGCATCAACTGAACCTCCGCCGAGCCCCTTCTTCTCCGTCGAGCCCCTTCACGTCAAGGCAAGGTGAGAACACCTTCCCACCTCAACGCTACCACCCTCTAGCCCCTCTTCTCCCCCGACCGAGCGCCGCCACTGTCCGCTCGCGTGGTCAAGCCCCTCCGGTGCTTCCCGAGCCTAACCAACCGCCTAGTCACACTCCCTAGGGTTCACTGAGCACGATGCACACTTTGATTTGGCCGGCGACCGCCGGAAACGGCGTAGCCGCGCGTCCCCCGCCGCCTGTCCGCCGCCGCTCGCCGCCGGCGAGTTTCGGCCATGCGCTAGCCAAACCAACCCCACCTCTCGGTTCGCCTCGTCGTAGGGATCATGATGAGCCCGGTCCCACCGCCGGCGACCTCACCGTCGGCGAGAAATCGGCGGTCAAAGCCGCTCCCCTGTTCGGCTATCACTGACTGCTGGGTCCCGTTGATCAGCAGGTCCCACGCGTCAGTCGCTCACGGTCCATGGACCGGGTCTATGCGAGTTGGGCCGGAGATTCAAATGTTTTTCCTTTTGTTTTTAATTTCCAGAAAGGCTTGTTATTTTTGTGTAGCACGTTTTAAAAGTCCAAATGAGGTGCTTTCAGTTTTGTTAGCTTGTTTATGAGTAGATCTATCATGGAAAAATATGAAAGTATTTTTGGTAGAAGTTTTTCTTACTGTTTTTATTTATTTCAGTTTATATGCTTTTGTTGAGATAAATGGTTATATATGTTTTCTGGTCAAGTTAATTCATGGAAAAATTTGTGTAGGTTTCTCATCATGATGTGTATCTGTGAAAAATGTATGAGGCACTGTTTATGTAGAAAAGTTTTCTGTTATGGGTTAAAGTCCTTTTTGGCTGATTTCTTGAATAAGTATTAAGGTGTTTTATGTGTCAAAATAAAATATGGGAAAAATTGTGCAGTCTCTGTATGTGATGTTCAAGCTAAGAAAAACGTTAAGCATAGGCTGTTGTATGAAAAAATGTGAAGTTACTGTATAAATGTACTTTTCTGTATGTTTCTTTGAAAATTCATGTAGGAAGTAATATAATGTTTGTTCATGGAAATTCCTTGATAAATATGAAATATGGAGTAGAATCTGGGAAAAATATGAAACTGAGTTTAGCACCCTTTTCCAGTAGGGTTGTAGTTCAGTTAGGTTATTTTGGAATAGATTTGTTAATTTTGTGTAGGTTTGTGTATTATGCTCTGACAGTAAATTTTCTACAGTAGAATGTTTATGAGTAGATAAAGCCAGGAAAATTATGAAATCTGCTGTTTGACACGTTTTGTGTGATGTGAAAGTTAGTTCAAAGCACTTTTTGAGCAGTGTATTTCATCTTTTTGTAGCCGCTGTTCTATATTTATTTCTTGCTAAAAATTGTTCAGTGAGATTCAGTTAGTAATAGCTGCTTTCTGGAATTTTTGTGGATTTTCTGATTTCAGAATAATGCACTTGCAGTTCAAACCTGAGTTTCTTTTGAAATATTAAATAAGAAATAATTGAATTAACAATTTTGTTTTGCAAGGTAAATAAGTATTTACCTCAATGTCAAAAGTGGTTCAACAAGTTGGTTTTTTTGGTTTGCAAGAAAGTAATATTTCATACCAACATCTCGCATCTTGCATTATTTAATTATGTACCACATTGCATAATAGGATCGACAGTCTCGGAGCAAACCCCAGAGCAGGAGGCAAGCGCCGAACAAGAGATCCCGGAACTGCATCAAGCCGAGGAGGTCGACCCGGATAGGAAAACTTAACCCCTCCCACGAGGCCCTCCCAACAAGCCCCAGTCCTTAAGTCTCCCAGTTTTATAATTAAATTACTTGAGTACTTTTATACTATGATGCATTAGGTATAGGAGTTGATTGAATCCTATTTTGTTGCATTACCTTTTCTTGATTATTGATTATATCTACCTTGTTATCCTGTTATTTATTTACAATATAGAATTGCTTAGCCTGCTTAATAAAAGTAGTAGTTAAAGATGTTTCCATAATACCCCTGGCGGGTAATTAGGATCACGATTGGCTATATTTGCTATCGTGGAAAAGAACGGGAGTAGTAATGAAATACGGTCAATTGGAAGGCAAGGCACCAAGTTGGAACTTGGGGGCAGTCCGTCCGTTGAAATATTTCTTTTGTTGGTCTGAGACTTCTAATGGCACATTACTTGAAAAAGGAGGAGTGAGTTGTGTTGAGTTGGAGTTATCAAACAATGTTTTATTTGGACCACATGTGTGGTGGTCGTGTTTCAAAAACTTATTTAAGCTTCCGCACTTTAAATTCGGTATTGTAATAACTTGGTTTTAAATTCGCACTCTGACTGTCTGTGATCCTCTCGAATGTAATACTTGAACGATGCGATCCTGTATGTTGTACGATGTTGAAATCCTTCGAGATTTCCGGACTACCGGGGTTACATGGCTTCAAGTGCGGGTCGATGTCAGACGTAATTGACTAAGACGGTACTTGAGTCCTTATAATCAGGACGGTTCCGCCACAGCTGGTATCGGAGCATGGTTCAAGTTATTGCATCCGCAAGGAGCTATTTTCAAACTAAAATGGGTATTTCAAAACTATTTTCAAAACTATTTTTAAATACTAAGTGTGCCCAGTCTCGTCCTTAAGCCTATACTAGGAATCAGGTGGCTTAACTGCTAACAGGGTTCAGGGTTTTGCTTCATGCTGGATCTTTATTTGCTGGTCCATTCTCGGGGAAAAAGAGAATGCGTCGATCGCGAAAACATGCATAAAATGATTTTGTGAGATATGAGAGCATGACCGTCCAATCGTCGGTCTAGGTGAGAGTTCTTATACCAAGTATGTGCGAGCTCCACGCAGACACATACGAGGGTATCAATGTTTTGAGGGTGTTTTCTCTATTGGTGCATAGTGTTTAGTGTTGGCTTCTATGTATTTGCGCATATTATCCAATACTCAGTTGTTTTACCATTGGGATTGCTTTGGGCTAAAATGAATCTTGTGCAAGTACACTAACTATGCGATCGAGTAGAATGTGTAGATAACGCAGAGAGAGTTCTTGCCACCGACTAGAACGTTAGGACTTACGAGTCATGTTAGTGAGTGAGAACGTAAGTATGATCATGCATCATGTTTAAATTCTTGCATTTACATTACCTCCCCTTAATTAAAAGTTGTCTCCTTTATATAAAAATTTGCCAACTTAATATCCGTCTCACGAGAGTTCGAAACCCTTTTGTTTCTACAGATGGCCCGGACTAAACTGACCGCTCGCAAGGCCACCGGAGGAAGAGGAGTTCCGCGTCACCGCTTGGCCACCAAGCTGACCCGGAAGACGTTCTTGTCATACTTTGGGTTGCCGACCATCCTCTGGAGGATTCTGCAGGCTGTGGGCTATGAGGAGGGACAGGAGCCCAAGTACTCTTGGCAGAAGGGGATCTATGGACAGGATTCTCTGGTCATGGTGCAGATCAAGGTCAAAGCCTTGCCTGCCAAGCCTCACTGGACAGGATGGACTGAGATCACCAGAGGCACGTGTGCCAAGGATGGAGCTAACATGGCAGCATACCTGGTGCTGAAGGACATCATCGCCCGTTTCCCCGCCGACCTTGCTAGTGCGATGGCAGGAGTGTTCCCACGTGGATCACCTTTTCCATTGCGCTGGAGGCAGGCCTTGGAGTCAGTTCTGACAGGGAGCCCCGAGGAGAGGTTCTGCTGCGAGACGCCTGCGATGAGCGCCACCGGAGCTTTGCTAGGTGTATGTGAGAGTTTGGAGCGCACTCTCGAGAGTGTGTCCTTCACTCTCACTGCCACCTACCAGAACAAGAGGAGACTATAGGAGGAGTTCGACGCTGAGGTAGCCCGCCTTCAGGAGAGATTGCAGCAGGTCACTCTTGAGCGTGACGACGCCCGTACTACCGCAGGTGCAGAGACCACTGCCAGGACCATAGCTGAGCAGATGTACCTGACTACCGCCCTTCAGAGGGATGAGGCCCGCACCGCGCTCGACCAGCTCAGAGAGGGAGCTCACCTCTTGATACAGCAGATCCATGGCCACCAGGCCTATATCGACCAGCTCCACGAGGCAGTCCATCAGATGCACCACGCCGCACAGGAGGCCGCTGCCCTAGCAGCTACGAGGTTTCCGCAGCCGAGGCCCAGGACCCCCAGGACGGAGAAGTCCTTGGTTCCGACGTCCCACCGGAGGAGGCTCACGCTGATGAGCCTATGATCGATGCTGACATAGAGGATGCCGCGTCCGCCACTGGAGACGACTGAGCGTTAGTTTCGTTAGGAGTCATTTCTTTTGTACAGCTTGAGCGTGCTCGCTGATGATGTAACACTCGGACATGTGTTGGTTTATGTTTAAGATTGTATGATGGCATGTATGGCTTTTGGACAAAGTCCAGACTTCGATCTGGCACCCTTTTATGGAAGTTCCGTCGTTTGCATGTCTAATTTCGAGCAATTATTCTGTGATGTTGTATGGAAATGAATAATTATACTTGGTCATGTGCTAAATTTTTTTAAATTTTGTACAGCGCAGTATTTATTCATGATCAATGTGACATCACCTAATGACTGCTTATTAATGGGAAATGCAGATGCCGGCACACTCGCAGTCAACGTGGACAAGGATCAGGGCAGGAGGAGAATCTGCCACCACCCCCTCAGGCACCAATGACACCGGAAGCGTTTTTCGGCCAGTTTCTGGGAAGCCAGAGGAACATGGAAGAAATGCAGAGGCATATGGAGGCCACCCTCCGCAACATTGCTAACAACACCGCGCAGCAGCATCAGCAGCGCCAAGGCCCGGAGCCCAATCAGTATAGCTCCTACCGTGACTTCTTAGACACTCGTCCCCTTGTGTTCAAGGAAGCCACCGAACCGCTGGAGGCTGATGAGTGGCTTAACTCCATCACCCAGAAGTTTTGCCTGCTTCGTCTGACGGAAGAGCTTAAGGCGGAGTATGCCGCCCACATGTTGGAAGGACCCACAGGTTTGTGGTGGGCCCAGTACCGTGCATCCCTACCTGCAAATGCACGAGTCACTTGGGATCAGTTCTCGACTGCTATGCGCAACCACTACATCCCTAGTGGTCTGATGGAAATGAAGACTACAGAGTTCATAAGGCTGTCTCAGGGAACCAGGTCTATGTCAGAGTATCTACATAGCTTCAACAACCTGTCTCGTTATGCCCCTGACTTTGTCAACACAGAGGCTAAGAAGATCGCAAGCTTCAAGCATGGCATGAGTGCCAGCATGCTTTCCAAGATGGGCAACAGTCACCACACCACCTTCGTGACTTTGTCAGTGACTGCCTGAATCAGGAGGCCAATGACAGCAGGCTGGCGACAGAGACTCATCGTCGTGCGAACGAAGGAGGTTCGTCTCAACAGAGGACCCCTTTCGGAGCACGCACCCCATATCGCCCGCCGGTTACAGGAGCAAGATTCCGCCCTCCGCAGAGGAAGATAACGAACAACCGCTCCCGCCCGAGTTTCCAGAAGCCCTACACCGCTCCTCTGATGCAGAACAAGCTAAGGCGCAGGAAGTGCAGGAGGTCCTAAGACCCCGTACGTGATCGGACCGTGCTACAACTGTGGTCAGACCGGACACCTGTCACGTCAGTGCCCTCGACCGAAGAAGCAGTACACCCAGCCTCCACCTCGCACAGGCCATGTGCATTATACCAACGTTGAAGAAGTGCCAGAGGGAGAACCTATCACTGCTGGTACGTTTCTTGTTAATCAATGCCCTGCAGTTGTGTTATTTGATTCCGGAGCATCGCATTCTTTCATAAGTGAGAATTTTGTTATGAGAAGTAACCCTAAGTTGATAGAATTGGATAGGGGTTATCAGATAAGTTCAGCAGGGGCTGTTCTTTCTGCCCGTACCATGGCTAAGGAGATGGAAATCACTTTCGGGGATAAAAAGGTATCTGTGGATCTTATCGTAATCCCGGACTAGGTTTGGATGTAATCTGGGGATGGGATGGATGAAACGTTGGAAGGTTAATTTGGATATTGCCGAACGAGTGGTTTCCCTAGTAAGCCCCCGGAATGAGTATTCCTTCCGGTTTAGGTTACCTCGAAACCCCCACGAGATCGGAGTGTTGTTCAATATCACGGCAAAACAGATAGCTGAGATCCCAGTAGTGTGTGAGTTTCCAGATGTCTTTCCCGATGAGTTGCCCGGACTACCACCAGATAGGGATGTGGATGTTTGATATAGAGTTAATTCCCGGAACGGCACCAATATCTCGAAGGCCGTATAGGATGCCGGCTAACGAGCTAGCAGAGCTCAAGACTCAGTTGCAAGAGCTGTTGGATAAAGGGTTAATACGTCCTAGTTCGTCACCTTGGGGATGTCCCGCCATCTTCGTGAAAAAGAAGGATAAAACTTTACGGATGTGCGTGGATTACAGACCGTTGAATGCAGTAACTATAAAGAACAAGTATCCCTTACCCCGAATCGACGTCTTGTTTGATCAGTTATCAAAGGCAAAAGTGTTCTCCAAGATCGACTTGAGGTCAGGATACCATCAGATTAAGATCAGGAGAGAGGATATACCAAAAACAGCCTTCTCCACCAGATATGGACTCTATGAGTATCTAGTTATGTCCTTCGGGTTAACCAATGCACTGGCACATTTCATGTACCTGATGAATTTTGTCTTCATGCCTGAGTTGGATAAGTTTGTTGTGGTGTTTATTGATGACATTTTGGTATACTCTAAAAATAAAAGGATCATGCAGAGCATCTATGAGTCGTCTTAGCTCGACTTCGAGAGCACAAGTTGTATGCTAAGTTTAGCAAGTGTGAATTTTGGTTAAAGAAGGTACCCTTCTTGGACACGTCCTTTCAGAGGAAGGAATTTCTGTGGATCCCATGAAGGTACAGGAAGTTATGGATTGGCAAGCACCCACTAACGTACATGAGGTACGCAGCTTTCTAGGATTGGCCGGATACTACCGTCGGTTCATTCCGGATTTCTCGAGAATTGCAAAGCCTATGACTCGTCTAACTTAGAAAAACAGGAAGTTTGAATGGACTCCAGAGTGTGAGGCAGCTTTTCGCACTCTGCGAACGTTGTTGACTTCTGCACCCGTTTTGGCACAACCAGATTTGGAGGAACCTTTTGATGTGTTTTGTGACGCATCCAAGATTGGACTTGGATGTGTGCTTATGCAGAATGGGAGAGTTATCGCATATGCTTCGCGCCAGTTGCGGCCACATGAAGAGAATTACCCGACTCACGATTTGGAATTGGCAGCCGTAGTTCATGCACTCAAGATATGGAGGCATTATCTTATGGGTAACTTATGTCATGTGTACACAGATCACAAAAGTTTGAAATATATCTTCACCCAGCCAGAGTTGAATATGAGGCAGAGGAGATGGTTAGAGTTGATTAAGGATTACAACCTGGAAGTGCATTACCACCCCGGAAAAGCGAATGTTGTAGCAGATGCCTTGAGTCGCAAGACTCATTGCAACTCCCTACAACCACTTTTGGAAGATGGATTTAACCTTATGCACCCCGTTATGTTAAACAATATCACCATACAGTGCACCCTAGAGAGTGACATCATCGAAGGACAGAAGACCGATGAAGAAATCAGCCAGATCAAGAAGAGATTGGAAGCCAATAGTTCTTTGAACTTCAGAACAGATGAACAGGGAATTCTGTGGTATAATCAGAGGTTGGTTATTCCTAAGGACACGAAGCTGAAAGAAAGAATTCTGAATGAAGCCCATAATTCAAAGTTATCTATCCATCCAGGAAGCAGTAAGATGTACCAAGATCTGAGAACAAGGTATTGGTGGTCAAAGATGAAGAAAGAAGTTGCAGCTTATGTCGCAAGGTGTGATACTTGCTGCAGGATAAAAGCGATACACCTAAGACCTGCTGGACTGTTACAACCGTTATCAATCCCAGAGTGGAAATGAGAAGAGATTAGTATGGATTTCGTCACAGGTCTTCCCACCACTCAAAAAGGAAATGATTCTATCTGGGTTATCGTGGATCGGTTATCTAAAGTGGCTCACTTCATCCCAGTTAAGACTACCCATCGGCCACATCAGTATGCCGACTTGTACATTCAGAACATCTTGAGGTTACACGGAATTCCAAAAAGGATTGTCTCTGATAGAGGACCCCAGTTCATAGCGCATTTTTGGGAACAGTTGCACAAGGAGCTAGGGACTAAATTGGTAAGAAGTTCTGCTTATCATCCCCAAACCGTAGGAAAACAGAAAGAGTGAATCAAATTTTGGAAGATATCCTCAGAGCATGTGTTCTATCCTCAGGAGAATCATGGGAGAAGTGGTTACCCCTCGCCGAGTATTCGTATAACAACAGCTACCAGGAAAGTATAAAGATGGCACCGTTCAAAGTCTTATATGGACGAAGATGTAGAACCCCGGTTAATTGGGTTGAATCAGGAGATCAAGGATTTTACGGGTCAGATTATGTAAGGGATGCCGAGGAGATTGTGCAAACAGTACAACAACATATCAAGGCAACATAATCCCGACAGAAAAGCTATGCAGACACACGAAGGAGACCCTTGGAATTCCAAGTATGAGATTATGTCTACCTTAAGGTCTCACCCATGAGAAAGGTCCAACGTTTTGGAATTAAGAAAAAGCTAGCACCCCGATATGTGGGACCATATCAGATCACAGCCAAAAAGGGAGAAGTAGCCTATGAAGTGCAGTTACCCCAGAGATGAGCGCAGTCTTTCCCGTGTTTCATGTGTCCCAATTGAAGAAGTGTCTTCGAGTTCCAGAACGGGAAGAAGTTCGGATCCCGGATGTCTCCATCAGATCAGATCTGGAATACTATGAACAACCTCAGGAGATATTGGACACCAAGATTCGAGAGACTCGCAACCGAACAGTGAAGACTTACAAGATTCTTTGGGGCAATCACGGACCCAACGATGCGACTTGGGAAACCGAGGAGTACTTACGCGTAAACTATCCCGCTTTTGTTAAGAAATGCTATGTAACTCAAAATCTCGGGACGAGATTTCTTTAAGGGGGGAGGGCTGTGACACCCTAGTGTCAAGCACTGCATTAGGAACTACATTTAGCCACTAAATGCATAAGCAATGCATGGCATCATTTCATGTGCATGAGAGTGTTTTGCCTTTTGCTTATTTATTGGATTTTGGATTTCTATTGGACTTGATGGTTTAAGTGGATTTCTGTCTTGGCAAATAATTTTATAAAATAAAGAATTTTGAGTAAAACATTTTTCTTGTTAACATTTTGACCTAGTTCAATTTGTTAAGCAAATAAAAACAAGGAAAACAAAATGATTTATGTCTCAAAATTGGGTTTTATTTCTGTGGAGAGTTTAAAAGTGCTTTTCGGCAAAAATGTTTTATATGAAAGTTGTAGAGAAATTGTTTTGAGCAACTTTTATTTTTGGGTCAAAACCTAGTTTGGAGTTTTTGAAACTGTTGAATGGTCAAAGTTTGAAAAAATTTCAAAAAAAAAACAAAAAGGAAAAGAATTTTTCCCGCGCCCTCACTTCCGGCCCAGTTGGCCTTCGGCCAAGCCCAGCCGCGCGCCACTCCCGCCCGCACTCGCCGCGCGCGCGCCGGTCGCCGACCGCGCCGCGCCGTACGCCGGCGTCCGCGCCACGTGGCCGCCAGCGCCTGCCCCGGATCCCGCTCGCCCTATCGCCGCGCGATCTCTCGCCCGATCACGCAAGCTATTCCCCGGCCACTCCCGCTCCGCCTCGCCTGCCGCGCCGCTCGCCGCGCATGCCAGCGCCTGCCGCTGCCGCACGCGCCGCTCGCCGGCCGTGCCCCCGCCACGACCCCCGGCCGGCCACGACCGAGCAAAACCCGAGCCCCTTCGATCTCTCTCTCAACCGCACACACACCCCACTCACTCACTCTCGCTCTCCCTCTCCCTCTCTCCCGAGCGCTCGTGGTGAGCACCGAGCCGCCGAGACCACCACCGCAACCACCCCCCCTTCACCGTTCCGGCCTCACCGGAGCGTCTCCCTCCGATTCCTTCCGCACACCGCTCCGCCTCTCCATTGCACACGCGGTGCGCATGCTTCCACCCCCGCCAACCATCCCCGACGCCGGAACGCGCCGTGCCTCCGTCGGCCGCCGTCCGCCACCGCGTGAGCCCGCGTCATCGTTCCGCATCAACCGAACCTCCACCGAGCCCCTTCTTCTCCGTTGAGCCCCTTCACGTCAAGGCAAGGTGAGAACACCATCCCACCTCAACGCCACCCTCTAGCCCCTCTTCTCCCCCGACAGAGCGCCGCCACTGTCCGCCATGGTCGCTCGCGTGGTCAAGCCCCTTCGGTGCTTCCCGAGCCTAACGAACCGCCTAGTCACACTCCCTAGGTGTTGACGCAAAACGTGACGCCCCGCGCCAGGCACACAGCAAGCCGAACGAGGCTGGCTTCAATCGGGTACCCGGAGTATTCTGAATCCGGAAGCGTGCCAGTTGGTTTGACCTGAAAACTAACAAGGGATAAAAATATGAGAATACCTTGGAACATGCTGGGTGAGACCAGACAGTTCCACATGTACGGCTTTGAAAGCCAATCATGACGGCACACAGCTATAAAATGTTTGTCGAAACAGGTTCATAATGTTATTCGGCAAGTATAAAGATGGAGCTCATAAACATGTTGAATGCCGAACACATGAATAACAAAAGGGGTAGAAGGGTAAATTGTAAATATAAATCTATTCAAATAACATATGCATAGGCTAATCCAACTAATCTGCCGCACGTTTAGCCTTCATAAACCCGTCAAGCATAAACTCAAGCAAAGCTAATCCACCACATGATACCACTTGCTATAAGTTCACACCACTCCTTATAATTAGATTAATCCACCGCATGATACGATCTAATTATAAGAAGCTAAAAGCATACATATATCTGAACAGATCTATAAAAACTCATTACTCTAAGCTTAACCAGAATCGGCAAACTAACCGAACTGGGGTCCATGAAGAAGGAACATACCAGCAAAGCATGATTAAACTAATCTAAAACTAGCACCTGCCGCACGGTACCTAGCTCTATCAAAGCCTAACCATGGTCGACATGCATGAACCCACAACATGTAACAATCTTGATTGAAAGTTAATTCGTCCATTACGATCTTATGATTAACGAAGCACAAGTAAACTCGTGCAGCAAGGCCGAACAAAGATCAATCTAGATTGGGCAAAGAGTGTTACAGGAATTAAATAAATAAAACATATAACACATGATAACTTGATGAATCTATTAGATCTGCCAAATCTAATAGAGCCGATAACTATTTTTACTCATGACTTAATCCGCCGCACGATACAAGGCATAAGCAAAAACTTCCCGTCATAAGCTTAAATCCGCCGCACGATACTAAGCTTAACATACGAGACTACTTGCATTATATCTAAATCCACCGCATGATACTAGACATGATAGCAAGGTTGCCGGTACTTACGGAGGTCGACAGATCGATGATTCCCCTCGAAGAACTCGATGACACGACTAAGGGACTCGAAGATGGCACGGGGCCGGTTGTATTGATGTGGTTGTGAACAGTTTTACAATGGTCGAGGGTTTATATTTATACCCTGGACAAAACATGAATCCTAGACGATTACGACTTAAGAAAAAGGAAAGATACATAAATCATATTCCTAATCCTTTCGGCATTTTCCATCGTCACACGTCTTCTCGTGCAAGCCGGCTTTACCTGCATCATCCATTTCCCGAATAGGGCCACTGCTTCACGAAATAGCCGACCGCACAAGTACTCACCGAAAGTCTTAAGGACCAAATAGCCGTCCGAATGCTTGCCGAATCCTTCTCTTCTCCGCTGGCTGGACCCTCCTGTCATATCCTCGTGTGTGCGAAAATCTGGCGTTAACACATGCCCCCTAATTTTGGGATAAATGTTTATTCCAAAATTTCTTTTCCTTTTCGCACCGACGTGGAACCCCAGAAGCATCTATCTTCACTCGCCATAATTACCGTACCTGCCGATTCGTCTCCCTACGCACTTAGGATCTTTTATACTCCCCCTTTCCCTTTATCTCGGCCTGTGCTTCTCGACCTCTCCTGCTCTGTTCGCAAACCAGAAAACCCTCTTCTCTCTTGCTACTCCAAATCAGTTAGAAGATGTCTTCTCAGGCGAGCCGCCATAGTCTCGAGCTCGGCGCTTCCAGTACCTCCAAGAGAAGGTTACCCTCTAATTGCTTTCGCTCGAAGATGAAGCAGTCGCCCTCACATTGTCGTTCTTGTTTAGGATGGTCGATGACGATTTTCCTGAGGTCTTGACTCAGAAGGTCACGGATCTTCAATTTTATCTAGAAAGGAGGAATCGGGAGATTATCCGAATTTCTCGAGAGCGTGATACCGCTCGGGAACAGGCCATTGGTAAGTATCTTTCCACTGTTCTTTCTCTATTCTTCTTTCCTGTTTTATTGATCCTTCCTCCTCTTAGCTCTGGAGGCTAAGCTTCATTCCCTCGAAGCTGCCATTGCCGATCTTGCTGTTACA
Organism: Coix lacryma-jobi var. lacryma-jobi; assembly: GCA_009763385.1. NCBI lineage: Eukaryota > Viridiplantae > Streptophyta > Magnoliopsida > Poales > Poaceae > Coix > Coix lacryma-jobi. Next base: position 3,307,320 of record CM019829.1, read on the forward strand.
GCCAACGTGCCAGGCACGACGGCTCTGAGGCGGGTGAACGAGGTCAACCGGGTTCTTCCCGACATCTCCAGGGCTGGCATGGGTTACGGTGCAGCGCTCGCCTTCAATGTTGTTCGGATCCACTCCGGCGCTGACTACCGTCATTTTGATGTTTGTGAGAGAGGACTAGAATTTAGGGTGGCACACTCTGTTGATGACATGAAAGAAGCTGGAACAGATCTGGCCGATTCCTTTGACTTTGATCTCCCGATTAGGAATAGAATAGAATGGTCAAACTGACTTTCTATTGTAACTTATTTCTCTCCCTGTAAATAAGAGGCCTTTCTTTATTCGTCCATCAACTTGTGATTGATCCTTCGAGATCAACATGCGCTCTGTTCCATGCATCGTCCATTGATTTTCTTCCCATTTTAGCAGCGATGTACATTTCATCGGCTGTTGTTAATAACTGTGCTCAATCATCTTCGCCTTGTAAGCAATCATTGTAATTGACTATCCCAGATCTGGAGTCCTTTGAGCTATCCTCTCAGTTTTCGGTTACGACGGTACTACTAGGATAGTATCCTTTCAGTTCTCCTGTTTTTAGTGCCAACCGGTGACTTGAATCTTCCAAATAACCAACCGAAATTGAACAACTTACAGCCGCAATTGTCTTTTAGTCAAACTTGAGCATTTTTATAGCAAACACTTTTAGCCGAGCCCTATCGGCTCTTCGAACTCCTTAGGTTAGGCAAGGATTCGATCCGGTCCGATAACGGCCCATAAGCCGTGAAAAACCCTAATCGTTGTCTGATCTTCCAGTGTGCAAGCCATAACTATAAATTTGACCTTAGCCAGGCCATTCCTCTTGACTTCAACCAAATAGCTCGTTTTGCAAACCTTTTTCCCCTTCTCGGCTTCTAAGCTCAAGCCAGAGAAAAACTTCCTGCACCTGCGTTTCCAATGATGGCAGGCAACAACAATCATATCGGACATTCCAACGGGGACGAAGTAGGAGGAAAATCAAACATCAACCTATTGGTGTTATGGGTAAAAACCAATTTCTTGCCCCCTTGTGGTAGCCCTTCTTACTCATCTACTCTTAACTCTCTGTTTCCCGTCCCTTCAGGGTAAGGCCTATGTCCAACCATGCTCAGGCTCTCTTCCAGAAGGCTTGCCCAAGAGATATGACATCGAGGAAACTGAACAAACACATCAATGGAAACAGATCCACAATGCTACCATGGGTTAATGAAATCCTCACTAGACATTCTTCCTTTGATTGAGCTTTGTATTTGCCTAACACATCTTCTTTGCTAGTTCTTCCTTGTAGAAAATGACCGTCTGAAATCAACAGCAACAAAGTTGTTGGCAAAATGGATGCCCATGAGAACACAGCTGAGGCTCGCCTTGATGTTACTGATGGTTGCCTAGATCAGGCCATCATCAAAGATATATGTTTTGATGCTTTGGATGGATATAGATCAGACCATCATCCAAGGTGCGTATGTCGGGGTTTTCCTCAAACTGGTGGTGACGAGTTCCTGACTCAAGAAGACTACCCTTTTATCAATCGGCTCTGCAGATGCACTTCCGGACAACTTCAAAGACTCCGAAGCTCCTGTTGGTCACACCATCGTCCTTTGCTGAAATCACCGA